>JARYHS010011408.1:241539802-241657121 GCA_031002005.1 Vandiemenella viatica
GGCAAAAAGGCACGTGGGGTTTCTCGTTCCCTGTCATCCGTTTTGTTTTTGTTTCTTCTTCCGCTAATCGCATGTCGAATTTCTTTGGAACTATAGCCATTGGCCCTAAACATGCGTTCTAAGTGTCGCAGCTCTTCTTGTAGATGCTGATTGTCGGATACCGCCTTTGCCCTGTGGACCAACGTATTCAGTACGCCGCGCTTCTGAGATGGGTGATGAAAACTAAGGGCGTTTAGATAACGATCAGTGTGTGTGGGTTTTCTATACACACTGTGCCCCAACCTTCCGTTCGGATTTCGACGTACCAATACATCCAAAAAAGGAAGTGCGCCATCTTTTTCGATTTCCATCGTGAACTTGATATTGGGGTGAACGCCGTTGAGATAGTTCACAAATTCATATAGGGCTGGTATCCCATGAGGCCACACGAGGAATGTGTCGTCAACAAATCTATAAAAACATTTGGGCTTTAAAGGTGCCGCGTCAAGAGCTACATGCTCAAAATGTTCCATGTAAAAATCGGCAATCGCTGGGGATAACGGGGACCCCATGGCCACGCCGTCCGTTTGTTCGTAATATTTTTCTTGGTACACGAAATACGTCGACGTGAGCGTGTGTCTGAATAATTCCACGAGTTTTTGGTCAAAATGTTCACTAAGTAGTTCGATTGTTTCCCTTAACGGCACCCGCGTAAATAACGATGTGACATCCAAACTGACCATGATATCGTCACGCTCAAGTCTCATTGTTTTAACCACTTCCACAAACGCAGCAGAGTTCTTAACGTGGTGTGCACATTGACCCACAAACGGACTTAACTGACGTGTCAGGTATTTGGCCAACCTGTACGTCGGCGAATCTATGGCACTAACTATCGGCCGCATCGGAACATGCTCTTTGTGTATTTTTGGTAGGCCATACAATCTTGGTGGTCTTGGGGCTCGGACTGTCAAATTCTTCACTGTTTCTTCCGCCAATCCAGCTTCTTTTATTAAAATATTGGTTTTTCTGACTGTCCGTGCCGTGGGGTCGCGCGGAAGCACACGATATGCCTCATCATCTAAAACTTCACACATCTTCTGGTGGTAGTCAGTGTTGGTCAGAATTACGGTCGAATTTCCCTTGTCAGCTGGTAAAACCACGATTTCGGTGTCTTCCCGTAAAACACGTAAGCCGGCTCGTTCAGCTGCGGTCATATTGGGCTTAGGTGGTCTGGCCCTCGTCAGGATGCGCGTTGTCTCCCGGCGTACCTCTTCCGCTGCGTCCGTTGGAATATTACGCACAGCTTGTTCCACTCCGCTGATGATGTTCATGATAGGCAAGGAACGTGGAGCCGGTGCGAAGTTCAGTCCTTTCTTCAGGGCTGAGATAGCACCTTCGTCAATTTCTTTCCCCGATAGGTTAATCACGGTTCGTCTGTCTTCGGGTAGCTGGGTGTCGCGCAGATCACGCGACAGGCGGTTGAATTTACAGCACTGCCTGCGCGTGGCCGTCCTTAATATAGAATTCTGTTGTCCGGTGGTGAAGTTGTCGACCCATTCCCAATCCAACGGCGAGAGGGCTGCTGCTAATAGCAAATGGCTGCCATTAGGGCTTGACAATGGGAGCAGTGCCGGCTCTCGAAACGTCGCCAGTCGACTTTTATTTGACGCGGCTAGAATCCCGAGAGTGTTTTCTACAGTGCTGCCGCCGCGAAAACGTTCACAGTTATTTAACATACCTCTACGGGGAGGATATGTCGCGCAGCGTTAAACATCTGGAGAAGCTGCGCTGCAAGAAGGCCAAACTACTGAGTTCGCTGGCCTTCCTGTTAAGGTGTAGAGACACCGAAACAGTGCCACGGTTTGCCGTTGTAAACCATCCGGCAAACACTACTGCCATGAAGAAGATTTTACGCCGCACCAGCCTGGCGATTGTAAGGGAGAGGATTCGTCAAACTCGCCGTGACCTCGACAAAAATGCTAGAGAACTAATGGGACGCCATTTGCTATTAGCAGCAGCCCTCTCGCCGTTGGATTTGGAATGGGTCGACAACTTCACCACCGGACAACAGAATTCTATATTAAGGACGGCCACGCGCAGGCAGTGCTGTAAATTCAACCGCCTGTCGCGTGATCTGTGCGACACCCAGCTACCCGAAGACAGACGAACCGTGATTAACCTATCGGGGAAAGAAATTGACGAAGGTGCTATCTCAGCCCTGAAGAAAGGACTGAACTTCGCACCGGCTCCACGTTCCTTGCCTATCATGAACATCATCAGCGGAGTGGAACAAGCTGTGCGTAATATTCCAACGGACGCAGCGGAAGAGGTACGCCGGGAGACAACGCGCATCCTGACGAGGGCCAGACCACCTAAGCCCAATATGACCGCAGCTGAACGAGCCGGCTTACGTGTTTTACGGGAAGACACCGAAATCGTGGTTTTACCAGCTGACAAGGGAAATTCGACCGTAATTCTGACCAACACTGACTACCACCAGAAGATGTGTGAAGTTTTAGATGATGAGGCATATCGTGTGCTTCCGCGCGACCCCACGGCACGGACAGTCAGAAAAACCAATATTTTAATAAAAGAAGCTGGATTGGCGGAAGAAACAGTGAAGAATTTGACAGTCCGAGCCCCAAGACCACCAAGATTGTATGGCCTACCAAAAATACACAAAGAGCATGTTCCGATGCGGCCGATAGTTAGTGCCATAGATTCGCCGACGTACAGGTTGGCCAAATACCTGACACGTCAGTTAAGTCCGTTTGTGGGTCAATGTGCACACCACGTTAAGAACTCTGCTGCGTTTGTGGAAGTGGTTAAAACAATGAGACTTGAGCGTGACGATATCATGGTCAGTTTGGATGTCACATCGTTATTTACGCGGGTGCCGTTAAGGGAAACAATCGAACTACTTAGTGAACATTTTGACCAAAAACTCGTGGAATTATTCAGACACACGCTCAAGTCGACGTATTTCGTGTACCAAGAAAAATATTACGAACAAACGGACGGCGTGGCCATGGGGTCCCCGTTATCCCCAGCGATTGCCGATTTTTACATGGAACATTTTGAGCATGTAGCTCTTGACGCGGCACCTTTAAAGCCCAAATGTTTTTATAGATTTGTTGACGACACATTCCTCGTGTGGCCTCATGGGATACCAGCCCTATATGAATTTGTGAACTATCTCAACGGCGTTCACCCCAATATCAAGTTCACGATGGAAATCGAAAAAGATGGCGCACTTCCTTTTTTGGATGTATTGGTACGTCGAAATCCGAACGGAAGGTTGGGGCACAGTGTGTATAGAAAACCCACACACACTGATCGTTATCTAAACGCCCTTAGTTTTCATCACCCATCTCAGAAGCGCGGCGTACTGAATACGTTGGTCCACAGGGCAAAGGCGGTATCCGACAATCAGCATCTACAAGAAGAGCTGCGACACTTAGAACGCATGTTTAGGGCCAATGGCTATAGTTCCAAAGAAATTCGACATGCGATTAGCGGAAGAAGAAACAAAAACAAAACGGATGACAGGGAACGAGAAACCCCACGTGCCTTTTTGCCCTTCTGCGGAGCGGTGACTTCAAAAATAGCCAGGCTGCTCAACAAGCAAGGCATCCGCTCCATCTTTCGGCCCCCGCCTAAGATCCGTCAGTTATTACGAACCCCGAAAGATTGTATAAATCTCCGGGCCCCTGGAGTGTATAAAATTCCTTGTGAGTGTGGCTCTTCCTATATAGGACAGACTTTGAGAACGATCGATGAAAGGCGCAAAGAGCATATAAGATACTTTAAGTTGGGGCAGAAAGAAAAATCGGCTATAGTAGAGCACGCCCTTGAAAACTGTCATGAGCCGTGCTTTGACAAGACGACACGCCTCTGCTATGCTAATCATTTTTGGGATAGTGTCGTGAAAGAGGCGATTGAAATCAGGGTTAATAACAATGTGATAAATCGGGATCAAGGACTTAACATAAGTCAAACATGGAGGCCAGTTATTAGACAATTACGAAACACACGGGAGCGGACCATATTTGGGCATAACAACAACCGGAACATGACGTCACCAAGCAGACCCGCCCTCCGCGCGAGTTCCCCTCCTCTCCCGCCCGGTAGCCCTATATAGAGACTACCGCTAGGCAGTTTTAGTTAGTTAAGCAGGGCTTGACAATGGGAGCAGTGCCGGCTCTCGAAACGTCGCCAGTCGACTTTTATTTGACGCGGCTAGAATCCCGAGAGTGTTTTCTACAGTGCTGCCGCCGCGAAAACGTTCACAGTTATTTAACAATTGCATTCTTTAATTTGAAGACTGAACAGGTCAATGTGGGGGAGAGGAAACGGGGGAAATAAATGAGGCTCTCCCATGGTTTTGTTCACTGTGTCTTAGGGATGATAGGATGTGGGAGATGGGCGAAACGATTAGAGAGTTGCGTGAAAGGATCAGGGTTCTTGAGGCTCGTCCTGTGGAGGCTCATCCTCTGCAGGCGTGGTCTGTGGTGGCCTCGCCTGTGGAGGTTCAGCCTGTGGAGGCTCAGACTGCACAGGCACAGCCTGAGGGGGCTAAGCTTGTCGAGGCTCAAGCTGTAGAGGCAGAAAGTAGAGATAGTGGGTTGGAGGAAGTTGATAAGGATGGGTGGGAGCTGGTAACAGGTCGTAGGAGAATCATGGTTAACAGGATGAACAAGCCAGACACTTCAGTAATTGTGGGGAAAAATAGGTTTGACCTGTTGCCAGAGTCAGGAGGAGAAGAGCCTCATGTAGATGTAGGAGTAGGAGTAGGTAAGATGCAGCAGACCTTTAGGAATAAGGGCGTGCAGGGCAAGAATAGGAAAAAAAAGGGTTTTGCTGCTAGGTAGTAGCCATGGGAGAGGCGTAGGCCCTCTTCTGCAGGATCAGTTATGTACAGGATATCAGGTCACAAGCTTTTTCAAACCTAGTGCAACATTAGGCCAGGTAATAAAGGATATAGGTTCCCTTTGTAGGAGTTTCACTAAGGATGATAGAGTAGTGATAGTGGGAGGTGCGGGAAATAGTATTGATAGAAACGCGAGTTATAGTATAGAGAGTGACCTGAGGAAGGTGGTGAAGGAGGCACAGCATACCAGGGTGGAGCTCATGCAGGTCCTAAGTCGCCATGACCGGCCACAATTGAACTATGCTGTGAGGCGGGTTAATGTGGAAACGGAAGTGCTACTTGGGAAGGGCATTAGTTCTGTGTTGGGGGTTGTGCCTGTGAACACCATTGGTAGGTGGAGTTTCACTAGGCATGGCCTACACCTAAATAGAAGGGGGAAGGGAGTACTTTCTGAGTTGTTAGCTAAAGCAGTGAGGGAGCCCGTTTCCAGTGATGATGGGGTCAGGACTGTGGCCTTTTTTAGGTTAGGGGCTGCTGGTGAAGGGACAGAAATAGATTATCAAAGTGATACTGATTGCAGATTCGCGATGGGGAAAGTCACAGATATTAAAGAAATAGATGAAATGGCTGAAACAATAACTGACTGCGGTAAAAGTGGAAAAGAGGAGATAAATTCTGAAAATGTAAAGCCAGTAGTAAGGGTGTTAATGGTAAACTGTAGAAGTATAATGAACAAAGTAATTGAATTTGCAAACTTAATAGAGATGCACGAACCACAAGTAATAATTGGGGTAGAGAGTTGGTTAAAAGAAGAAGTACTAGACAGTGAGGTTTTTCCTGATGGTTACAGAGTATACCGCAGAGATAGAGGAGCAATTGGTGGAGGAGTCTTCATACTAGTTAGCAAAAACTACCACAGTTCACTGGCGTTCATAGATCAAGACCATGAGTTACTTGGGGTAGATTTCTGGGGTAATAAAAAAGAAAAAATCAGAGTGTTGGCTGTTTACCGCAGTGGAAAAATGACAGAAGAGGATGAGGCTCTTGGGGAGAAATTAAATTCATACTCAGATTTCAGAGGTGAGAATAGAATGATCATCATCGGCGGGGATTTAAATTTACCAGGTGTAAACTGGGAAGGGAATAAGATAAATAACACAAGGGAACAAAGATTTGCAAATATCTTAATAAGGGAAGGAGGATTTACACAAGTGGTTGAGCAAAACACTAGGGGACAAAATATTTTGGATATATTTCTAATTAAGCCCGATGAAAACCTTTTGAGGTATCAAGTAACTGAAGGAATAAGTGATCATGAAGCAGTTCTGACGGATATTAGAGGATTCAGTAAACCAGCAGCCAAAATTGAAGGGGGAAATAGGTACAATTATAAAAAGGCACAGGTTTCAAATTTGAGGAGATATTTCAGAGAACAATTCAGCAAATGGAAGGAAGGCTCAGGTACAGCAGAATCAAGGTGGGAAGAGTTCAAGGAGATAATAAGAAAGGGGGAAGAAAAATTTATTCCAAAGCAAAAAATAAAGAGAAGTAGAGAACCTATGTACTATAATAGGGAAGTGAGGAGGTTAAAGAGGTTGGTAAGAAAAGAACATAACAGAGTTAAGAGACAGCAGGGTAGTAGGGAATATTTAAAACAACTAAACAAGGACTTAATAACAGCAAAGAAAATGGCTAAAGATGGGTTTATGAAGAGTATTGTCAGTGCAGGGGGACCATTGACTGATGCATCTAAAAATTTCTATGGCTATATCAGGAAACTGAGGGGAAGGGAGGATGTAGAGACACTTATAGATAATATATGGTATATTGGCCATCCTTCCGCAGTTGCTTATTACACAATTGTAAATAAAAACACCGTCTATTAGCAACTGGTTTTATTGATGTAAGCTCAGACGCGTTTCGCCCTTGTGGAATGGGGCATCGTCAGTGACTGTGGATGTATATACATGTTGGTGTTAACAAAATTACAATATTAATATACAAAACTAACTAATAATAAACTACATTCTACTTACGACTTATGGTTGAGGTAGTTACATGGTGGTGGAAGTGCAAATGGAGCTATTCCCGACCACCATGTAACTGCCTCAACCATAAGTCGTAAGTAGAATGTAGTTTATTATTAGTTAGTTTTGTATATTAATATTGTAATTTTGTTAACACCAACATGTATATACATCCACAGTCACTGACGATGCCCCATTCCACAAGGGCGAAACGCGTCTGAGCTTACATCAATAAAACCAGTTGCTAATAGACGGTGTTTTTATTTACAATTGTGACTTATAGATAAGGATGGAGAAGAAGTTACTGAGGATTTGAAAAAGGCAGAGATTTTAAGTAACTGGTTCAGTGAAAGCATTAGGGACAATGAATCAGAAACAGGAGGGTCTAATTCAGAGAACGAGCTTAACAACACAATTAGAAATGACGATAGTAAAAAATTTGATATCCATCCTGAGGAAATCATGCAGGAAATAAGAAAGCTGAAAAAACATAAAGGGGCTGGTGAAGATAATATTACTACAGATATCTTAAAGATAGCCGGATGTGACATTGTACCTTATCTTGAAATATTATTTAAATTGTGTCTAGACACTTGCTGCTTACCACAGGACTGGAAAAGTGCAATAGTAGTACCGGTACATAAGGGAGGGGTGAGAAATAGAGTTGAGAATTACAGGCCAATCAGTTTGACATCAGTGGTAGGTAAATTAATGGAAAGATTGATATGCAACCACATCAGAAATATATGTGAGGAACGTAATTGGTTTTCAAGCAGGCAACATGGTTTCAGGCAAGGATATTCATGCGAATCTCAGTTGGTGGGATATATGCAAGATATTTCAGATGAAATGGACAAGGGAGGCCAAATTGATAGTGTAGCACTAGATCTGTCTAAGGTGTTTGACAGAGTAAGCCATAAAATGGTAGTAAATAAGGTAAAAACCATTGGAGTGGATAAGAAAGTCATTTGCTGGGTAGAAGAATTTTTAAAAGGTAGAAAACAGAAAGTTAGGGTAGGAAATGTAGTATCAAAAGAAGTGGAAGTAGAAACGGGAGTGCCACGGGGTAGCGTATTGGGACCATTGCTATTCATTATTCTAATGAATAATTGTGTTGATTGTTTACTATCTGAAATTAGATTGTTTGCAGATGACATAATGCTGTATAAAAGAATCAAAACGATAGAGGATTGTAAACAGTTGCAGGGTGATCTGGACAGGATATCTAATTGGGTTGGTAAACATGAAATGAAGATAAATGCTAAGAAGAGTCAGCTTATTAGATACACAAATAAAAAACAAAAGGTTAATTATGAATATAAGGTGGGGAAATAATTGCTTGCTGAAGACTTGAAATGCAAATATCTTGGAATTACTTTTGATAACAAACTTAACTGGGCAGAACACATAGTACAGGTGGTAGGAAAAGGTTTCAAAGTTCTGCATTTGTTGGAGAGAGTGATGAGGGGATGTACGAGAGAAGTCAAGGAATTGGGTTACAAAACTTTGGTCAGACCATTGCTCGAATATGGTAGTGTAGTATGGGACCCTCATTTTACGTATCAAATACAGGAGTTGGAGAGGGTGCAAAGAAGGGCTGCTAGATTTGTTTCTGGAAATTATCGCAGAATGCAATCAGTGACGGATATGATAAAGGAGCTGGAATGGGATTCATTGCAAGACAGGAGGAGGATGAGGAGGGTAATGGGAGTGTACAGGCCATATACTGGGGATGAGGCATGGAAAGATATTGCAATAGGTATGAAAAGTAGTGCATGGAAGGGAAAACATGACCATGACCACAAGCTGGCACTCAATTTCAGGCACAAGGGTGTGGGAAGATTCTCTTTTTTAGGTAAGGGTGTCAGGGGTTGGAATGAGTTACCAAGAGAAATGATGAATAATTTACCGAAAACTTTGAAGGAATTTAAAGATAAAATTTGTAGAGGGCAAATGTAGGTGGGTGCAGGATTTGGGGAAGATGGGTGTGTAGGGATATTGCCACCGGAGCCTGTGCTCCATTGCAATTAAATTAAATTTAAAAAAAAAAATTAAATGTGTTTGCAGATGGATAATGATGATAACATTATGACCATATTAGTAAGTGTAGTATGGAGTGTAGTAGGCAAGACCAGAATGGGTATATGAGTCATGCAATCGGAATACAACTTTTAATATATTTCTGAAAAGGTCCTTGGACTTACTTTACCATAAAGCTGGAAGTCAAATTTAATGACTGAAATTTCACTGCCCCCTAATTTCATTCAAAAGTATGGGATGAATGTTGGGAAATATATTGGATTCCTTGTTTGTGCTCAGAGGATATTACAAATTTGACTGTGATAAGAACTTTTTACAATTTTAAAAAAAATTAATTGCTTGTAATTTAAGAAAAAATACTTCAAGCTCAAAAACACAAACTTAAATCTAATTTCAATATTATATTATCATTGCTATCATTGTGTTTATCAGATTTAACAATGATGAAACAAATTTATTGACATAATAATTATTACTGTTGCAGATTATCTTGGCAGTTGGAAAATGCTGCACTATTATGCAAAGAATTTCTTTTCCAATGTACTTGTTTCACCATATGTAACACCAGACGATAATCTAATAGTGAGCCTCATCTCAGATCTTCAAAATGATATAAATGCAGCCACCTTGAATATATATGTATATCGCTGGGATAGTTTTGACTATGTGAATTCCATTTTTGGAAACTATGACCTGGTAAGATACTTTTAACATTTTCACTAATGATAGTCACAAAGTAAATTATTATCAGTATATTCCTACTGAAGTTACTAAAATTTCTGTACACTGGTATAATTCATAATATTACATCCATACATCAGAAGTAAACAGCAGAATACAACAAATTGTTTCAATTTTTAAATGTAGTGTTAGAACTTAATCATTCACCAACTGTGCAAACTTAATGATTTATTAATTGTACTTAAAGAGGATCAACAGGAATTCTAATGTTATTAATCAACAATATAATCACATAGCAATTATTAAAATTTCCAAATTCTGACATAAGCTTTACATATAAAATCCATTGTATGTAAGTAAACCACATCATCATTGACAAGCTACTGGTCCTATTAAGGCCATATTTGAGTTATATGTTATTGAGGTGGTGATTAAAAATTTTAGTTGTTTCATTTCAATAGGTAGTAATGGAGAATAACTTCTATATTTATGTGCCGATTTGCTTGTACTTGCAGGAATCCATTTAATATTGCCTTGCAGAGTTTTCTCACATTTAAAATGCCTGTCAACAAGTGATGTGTTTGACTTTGCAATTCAGTTAGGGAGGTTTTATCATCACAGTTTATATACATACAAATAAAACAATTTCATTCACATGACAGGCAGCACCGATTAAAATATTGTTTGCAGAGAAGCCATATGAAAATATTAAATTGTGCCTATTGTAAAAGTTATAAGTTAAAATATCAAACACAATTGCTTCACTGTGGGTCATCAACAAACATAGACTTTCCAAATTACTGGTAGTTTCAAGGAGAGGTAGAAACAAATCATGTGATCAAATATGACTAAAGCATTGAGCATTGCGTACAATATAAATTCATAAGGAGAGGAGATGATCCAAAAAAAAAAAATATAGAAATGCTATGCTACTTCCTGCTTTTACTTTCCTATACAATATATGTCTGATATTTTATCCATGAACAAATGGTACAAATATTCAATAACTGATTTCAATTTTAAAATGCACCTTAATCATGCACAAGTTGTGTAAACATAAAAATAACTGTAAATAGCAGGAAACCAACATATGTTTGATTTGTTAGTGACTGAGATAAATTAAAAATGATAGATGCTAAAAAAATATTTATATGAGCATTTAAAACACTTTTGAATGCCATCCAAACACTAAACAAACATTTGAATTAACTATCAGTAACAATGGAATGAAAGAATTGCCATGAGGCATTATTTATGTGGAAAGGATAGATAAATTACACCCAACACTCACCAAATTTGAAGGAAGGAGGGCAGCAGCAACACAGAGTAATACACAAACACAAAAAAACACTATATTTCAGGATTAACCCATTATTTGATTCTGTATGTGACTGTGTTGACTGCAAGGCTTGTGCAAGGCTCAGCTCCTTATTTCTTTCAACTTGATAAAGGGTTACCCCAAAATATATTGTTTTTTATGTTTTTGTATTATGTAATGTTGCTGCTGCCCTCCTCGCTTTAACTTTGGTGAGTATTGGGTGTAATTTATCTACCCTTTCCACATAAATTTGCATTAACTACAACAACAAACATACAGCTTTGGCAGACTGGCATCGAAGGGAGAAGGAGCAGAAACAGGAGTAAAGGAGTTGAAAATGAATCAATTAGATATAATCAGTAACATATGAAATTCAACAAGAAACAACTTTGTAAAGATCCAAATCATAGATTGTAGAAATGTAATCTTCTAAACTAAAATTGATGGTTAAAATGTACTTGGGATTAAACGGATCCCAATCACACGATACAGAGATGAGGAGGTAGCAAAGGTTTCACATGTGATTAGGGAGTCAGAAACTCAAATAAGTTAAAAAGGGGAAGTGCAATTTACTTCAAAAAAATGAATGATGACTTCATGGATCAAATAAAATACAATACAAAGAATTTGATATAAAAATTCAGACGGTATCAAAACTAACAAGTAGAAAAATTATAACTAGAACATAAACTCCATTAAAATTATAATAATTATAAGTATTGTGGTCTATATCACCAATCAATTGTAAGCCAAAAGCACTCATTTTAATTGTTTATCAAGATGCCAACATCCATCAAGATTTGGATATCACAGCCAACTAAATGAGATGGATAATTTTTCAATGAAAATAAATAGAAGATAGGCAATAATAAACAATAGTTTATTTTTGAGCTCTTATTTTTCACGGAGAAGGGAACATTTTTCTTGTGTGGGTAATACATATCTCTCTACAAAATTTTCTTTTCTCTCTCACTGTCTCCCTCCCTCCCCCCTCACTGTGTAGTATTTGAGGCATATATGCATGCAATCTTAAGATGCCAAGAGATTATTCCAAAATCCACCACCTTATTTTTCATCAACATTTTTATTTTGGAATGGATACTTACCATTTCAATATACAAGATCAGTTTCATCCAAGTACTTTCACATAGAAACTTCATGTTTTAGCAGGGTTAAAGATGACTATTATGGCAGGGTCTGAGATTCCTCTGGGAAAAATATAGAGGATAGGAGTAATTAAGAGAATAAGATAAAATAATTTCTCTGGCAAAGGAATTTCTCATATTGTTTTAGAGGACTTTAAATTTTCAGTTAATGATTCCTAGCCTTATAGTAATTTTAAAAATAGATTATTATATACTTAAGTCAGCCATCTTTTTCATTTATTTAAGTAACACACTCCTTTTCCTACAGAGAAGTCTACAGGCATATGATGCATTCAATGCCACTTTAGATGAAGTGCTGAATGTTGAAGAATGTACCAGCAGTGGAGACCCGAGAAACTCATGTTTCCTCTATTTCACTCTTAGCGATACTGAGGGAAACAAAATAAGTCCAGATAATTTCTTATTCCCCGGTGAGATTAAATCAGCCCTTCAAATACAGATTCCTTCATTTGAGGTAGGTGTTGCATTATATTTTCCAGTTAGATTATTCAAGCATTTAATAGTGAAATTAAAGATCTAAGTTATTTATAATGGTATTTAACATTTTTGAAATTTTCTTAATGGCAGTTTCATTTTCACTATTGTCAAAGCATCTTAATAACATTATTCATGATATGCTCAGTATGTTTACAATTTTTTTTACTTCGAAGACATTTATTTCCAAACATTTAAACAAACCTCGTAGTAAATCCAGCATTTTCTCAAGAAAGAAAACATTTCTGGAGTTATTACATTGCAATGCAAAACACCTATGTCTAAAACCATTTCAATGAACTTAAACTGATATCTTTTCAAGATACATTGTAATTTTGGGAATGAAAGGAATTCTTCTATAGTTAGTTGAATATGGATGTCAGGGAACAGCAGCAACTCTTTCACAGCCCAAACTTTAATGGACAGGGTATAACTTAAAAAAAAAAAAAAAATAAATAAATAAATAAATAAATGAACATGTAGTGCTGAATACTTGCCACCAAGGTACATTCTTATGAAATAATCAGTCATTACACAATTTAAAAATTCATTCATTTTCCAGACAAATATAAAATATAGATCATAATGTAGCATATAGAATATATATTGACACAGATGACTGTAGATTTAACTATCAAACTACAAAAAACTATCTAGACTATTTATTCTCTGTGAAATAGCTTTACATCCAATAGCATGTTCCTACTCATCAGAATAAATTTATTAACCAGTGCAGAACTTGCTTCCTGACATAACCTGATTAAACCTTGCCCATGAATTTATTCTCTACAATCACAATCATCATGCCTATGCTGAGAGCACTGAAGTCAGTATTTTTCCATAATATTTTAATTCATTTTAATCTTTTCTTTAAATTCAAACAAGAATAGTTATAAGAAACCTGTAAATCATCAGAGTTGAAAGCAGTAGGGTTAGTAAAAACAAAAGTTGACCACAAGTACCTTTTATTTTGAAAATCATGGGTGAAAGTAAATGAGACACGCAGAGTGTTGCATATGTTTGTGTCTGTTACCTTGTTCACTACATGATTAATGTTGTGTGGTTAGTTATCAATGAAGAAGATAATGAGATTTAAGACTAAAGAAATAAATGGTTAAAAACAGTGTTAAAAAAAGTAAAATTTTAACAAGAGATAAAATATTATGAGAACCTAAAGCCAGGAAAATATCTGCAGTCTAGCATCAGGATAAAGTGTCACAGGCAAATGGTTTATATTCAGACCCAATCTAACCAATGACTCCCCTTAGTACCACTACTCCAATAACCTTATAATTATAGCAAGCTTATGTGAAACAATCACCTCACTCATCTGAACTCCATTGGCAGGAATTGTCTGGTAAACATATGTATTAGTTTTAATATTTTATTTGTAATCTAAATCATATACATGTACTTTATACATAATGATCTGAGACACGTCAATTATAAAATGTGATTTACATTAAATTATTTACATTTACATTACATTATTTACATTAAATTTAATTCATACAATTCAAATATTTTTCTACAGAGTAAAAGAAGTGGTATTGAAGGTATGACATCAACAATTTCTCAAAAATTCCCCTTTCTGATGTTACTTTTACACTATATAGTCATTTATTGAAAAGCTTAATCCCTATGTGAAATGTTCCATTTTGATAGATTTTTGTTTATGTATGCATAATATGCAAATCTGATTGTTTCCTTGTGAAATGATCACGTACCTCATTATTTGTTTTAAGAGCTGCATCTTTACCTATGACATTATTTCTAAAAAAACATAATGGTGTCAAAGATGTAAATGCTTGGCAGTGGAAGAATATTCATATATTTAAATAAGGGTCTACATGATTCCCATGATTTGTGATTTGTCATTATTATTATTGCTCTCTTATTTCGAAAGTACATAGTGCATCTGATGATAAACCCCAGTATATAAATTCCATACTTTATTTGTGAGTGAAAATGGGCAAAGTATACATTTTTCAAAGTTTGTTTACTAGTGGTTAATTTTAAGAGTCATAATGCATAACAGATTTGATTTAATTTAGAGTTCAAATATTGAATATGTCTATTTCATTTAAGATCAGATTGAATCCATAACCTAGAAATTTTGAATCTAATTTGTTTATTATAGTCTTCTTGCTCAAAATAATATTCGAGTTGGCAGGGTTCCTGTTTTGAGTCGTATGGAAATTTACTGCAATCATTTTTTCACAATTTATTATTAAATGATTGTTTTTGGGCCATTCAGGTAGCTGTTTAGTGGTTTTATTAATACTCTGCTGAAGAACTTCTTCGGTTTCACCTTTCATTATAAGTGATGTGTCATCTGCAAAGAGAATATTATCATGTGACTCAACATTTTCATTAATGTCATTGATATACAAAAGAAACAGAAGCTTGATTCCAGACATTCCCGACCAATAATATCCTTTCTCTTCATAACTCCACCCATAAACTTGCTTTATGAATAAGAATACATAAAATGAATGGCAAAATTTGTGGAGAAGGGACATTTCATTAGTTATTTCCTATTTTACAGTTAGGCGTAAGCACTATTGCCAGACCAACAGGAAGTGAATGTAATTCAATGCAGCCCCAATCCTCCATCCAGTATGAGTCACAGAATTTAATACGTGGATAGTGGTTACAATTAAACTGCTGTTATTCAATAATAAAAAAAAGGAAGTATAGGGAAAATTACCTAGCACTTACCACAGATGAATGCAGGAGGGCCAAAATGAACACACACAAAAAAACACACATAACAATACATTATTAAACAACCTTGGTTATGTAGAATGTTAATATGCATGTCTCCACATGCACACATATTTCCCCTTGCCATATGTCTAACATTCTAAATGACTAAGGTTTTTTATGAAAATATTATTATGTGTGTTCATGTTTTCATGTTCATCCTGGCACTCCTGCCTTCGTCTGTGATAAGTGATGGTTTATTTTCCCTATACTTCCCTTTTTTTCATAACCTGGTTTAAACAAACTGATGCTAATGACAATAACCCATTCTATCCCCACTTAAGATTCCGTTTAAATAAATATAATGTTCATAAGCTACATTAGTTATGAAGAGGTTTGTTAGTAGGAAATGAATGCTCAGGAATTAGGAACAGTAGGCAACATAAAATTCCTACTTCATAATGATCTTTTGAATTGTTTATGTTGTTTAAATATCTTCTGTCAGGCATTACATATAAATTTTCAACTTCTTCAACTTCTAATTTCTTAAATTAATATTGCAAGTCATTTCACATTGATCAGTCACTAAAAAGAAGCATGTTACATAGGCTATTAAAAACTTGAGATCCCATTGCATTAAAACAAAAATTAATTTGCATATTATTATGTAATTAATTGATAAAATAAGAAAAAATAGCCTTCAATGTTTCTCCTCTAAAACAAATATTTTTTTATTTACATCAGGAACAAAAAATTTCTCTTCGTATTAGGAAATGCTCTAATAAGTTGAAAATTACTTAATACCAATCCACATGCAATTGTTAGAAAAATGTTAAACTTTCATATAATATTTGCAATTGCAACAAATGCCTTTTTCAGTAATTGATATCTTAGTGTTAGAAAGTTAAAATCCACTTTTGGTTGCCATTCTATTTATTTACCCGATTCTATGTTTATGAATTTTTCAGATTGCAGATGTTTCTGGTCCAATCATCACCTCTGACTACTACACTTTCGATATTTCAATTACATCTGACAATATTGCACCATTTGTATGGTTGGAGGTACAAGATATTGCTGGGCATTTTTCAGATAATGGTTTTCTTCTTGTTGAACCAACCTTTCAAGTGCAATTTTTTGCAGAAGAAAATGTTGATGCTGAGACACTAAGATCTTCACTTTCTGTTACATCAGTTATGGCTTGAATCACTAGTGAAAGCTATAATCCTAATTTGAATGTAATGTTGCAAAATGGATAGCATTAAAAGAAATATAAGTACCTGATATATGGTTTCTTTCTTTCTTTTTTTTAAAGTAAAGCAGAATTTATTTTTATGCAAAAGGAAATACAATTACAGGATTATTCAAGGAAAAGGAAAAAACACACCAATTTAAATATTACATTGAAAACACATATTTTGATGATGAGAGCTAGCTATTACATATCACAAACATGATATGACATTTCTAGAAGAAAACTTTCAACTGGACCACAGTAAGATCTACAAAACACATTTAAATCTCTGAGTCTCCCCTGTTCAACTGTAAAACTTAAAGGTTAACTGACTATCGCATATCAAATGTTTCGTAGATGGTGTATCCTATGATTTGTGTGGCTACAAAGTGGAAGAGAAGATGCTGGTAGGAGGCATAATGTCTCAATATCTTGGCAAATCCTTTTAAAATAAATTAACTTGGGTAGGATATATATGGTGAGTGCAGGGGAATTTTCAAAGTACCATATTTACTCAAGTAGATGATGATTTTGATGTGGCAGATGTGTAAAATGCCGCAGAACACAGTCTGTAACTAAAATGATAAAGGTGCTAGCTAGATTGTGTGTAATTGAAGGACAGAGAGTGGGTGATGAGGGAGTTAGTTGTATATAAGGTATATATTTGAAATGGATATTTTATGAGAATTAAGAGTAGTTTGAGGATGGGGAAAGATGACCATGCTATTATGAATTGGAATTTGATTTCAGACATAATGAATTGAAAAACATTATCATTATAGATTAATGAGCCAGGAACTGAAATTAATTAATGAGAATTAATGAAGTATATGCTGAATGATTTACCTCAAACACAAAGAAAAAAAATATCCATGAAATGCAAAGTGTGTTGCGAAAAAATACCACCAGAGCGTATGCTCCATCACACTTAAACCTTGTTTATCATCATAAATTCGCTTCTGTCATGAATTTAGAAATTTAAGTTTATTATTTATATTCCAGTTTATAATTTGACAGAATTGCCTTTAGGAAGGAAGTGGAAGTTACCTTTTGATGACAGAATCTGTAATAAAAATGACAATCACTATAGTTCTTTTGCATGCAGTGGTATGATTTGAACTTAAGCCAGATTATTTAAATTGCTGACAGTAGTGGCATGGTCATTCAGATTTCAATACACCCTTCACAGTAAAACAATGTTTGCTATTCTGTATTTTAATGGATACTGTTGAGCTCCTTAGTGAACATTTTCAACAGAAAGTGTTGACATATTTTGTGTACCAGGGAAAATACTACCAGCAAATAGATGGTGTAGCTACAGATTCTCTGTTATCTCCATCAGTAGCTACATTCTACATGGAGCATTTTGAACATGTAGCTGCTGACATTTCAACACTACATTCCTCTTTTGGCCTAATGAGAGGCTGGCTTTAAATGATTTATTGAATCATATGAATTTTGTTCATCCTAATAATAAATTTACAGTGGAAATTTAGAGGGATGGAATACTTTCTTTCCCAGATGCTCTAGTACGATGGAAACTAAATGGAAAATTAGTGCACAATATATATAGGAAACTAGCACACTCCAATCGCTACCTCAATGCTCTGAGTTTCCATCATTCTGTTCGGAAATGTGGAATGCTCTCTACTCTAGTCCATTGAGTAAAGGTAGTCTCCAATAGTGATTATCTACAGGGAGAACTGCAACACTTGAATGTGTGTTTCATGCAAATGGTTATGGTATTAAATAAATCCGCCATGCGACCATTGGCAGTAAAAACAAAACAAAAATGCATATTAGTGATCAGGCTAAAACACTTGCTTTGTGGAGTAGAAAACACCTAGGCTCTTCAACAAACAATGATCTTCCATCCTCCAACCAAAATTTGACAGCTATAGTAACCTCCATAGGACAATCTGAGCCTTTATGTACCTGACATCTTCAGAATTTCCTGTCAATGCGGTACCAGGTATACAGGACAATCTTTAAGAATAAAAAAAGAAAGACAGCCAGACAGAAAAATATACAATGGCTGCACATGCCACTGAAAATGGACAAGAACCATTATCTGACAAAATGACACATCTGTGGAATGCAGACAATTTCTGGGATGGTTTCATTAAAAAATGCACTATAGATTTGATCGAATTGTTATAAATCAAGTTCAAGGCTTCAATTTAAGTCAAACGTGGACGCCAGCCATAAAATTATTACAAGCCATTCGGGGTCACACTATATTAGGACATAGTGTGACTCAAACATACACCACTAAGTGGGCAGACAGTGGGCGAATACCAAATACCCTGTAGCTGTGGCCAGGTGTACCTATATCGCTGAGGCTGGACGAAAGGTCAAGGAAAGGTTGAGTGAACACATAAAACATTTTAAAAATAACAATGTCAGCAAATCAGCTGTAGCACAACATTCGGCTGACAGTAGGCATGCTATTTTATTCAGTGAAACGGGTGTGTGGTTCAAAAGGGGGAGGGAGGCAGGCGAGTCAGACAAGTGCTGAAACTTAAATAAATACCAGCTAATATAAACACGGACAGTGGGCTACAACTTGACCAAATTTGGTCATTATTGCTTGAAACATGCCGCTTCCCTGATGGTTGCCGATCAGGGTAGTATATCTAAAAAAAATAGTCGCCGCCATACGAATTTGCCATGATTTTGCCATCGCTCTGAAGTTGCTGCCCGGGGCATGCACCCCAGTTTGACTCCCCCTAGATCCGGCACTCAGAGACAATCCGGCACTATCCCATCACACCGGTTACGCTCGCGGCGGCGGGAGCTTTCGTGACGTCACTCCAAACGGTTAGCGCGCTCCTTAGAGAGCTATATATCATGGAGGAAGGAATCCTTCATGTTATAGGCAGCAGTGATTCCAGCGATGGTAGTCCTCTGAAGAAAGCCACAGTATGATGGCCGAAACGTTGGGTTTCGATAAATTGACGCGGTTCCACTCAAACAACGAAGATAACATGACGTCACTGGGTGAACGGTTCACTGCTTGACTACACCTCCACGCTCCCTTCCCTTCACTCCCTGTTGGCACCAGGGTATAAAGGGGCGCCAAGCGGTGAAGTTCAATTGATGTTGGTCGGTGACGTCATGGGCGCCGGTAGTATCTTCACATTATATTTTTTACACATTATGTATAACAATTATTATTTATTAACTAAGTAAATAAAAATATATAGTTTGTAACATCCTTATAATTGTAGGTTAGTATAAAAAAATAAGGCATTAACGTAATTTCAATTAAATTAATATCAGTTTTAATTTGTGTCTCTGGAAGCATCTTTGCTGGGTGTCTCGCGTTCAATGCTATGGGGGCGGGAGGACATTTTCCCACCCACGCTCGCGCCAGCTGATGATTGCAAGCAAAAACTTGCATTGGGAAACTAACTAGCCAGTAGACACAGCTCACACGCCGCGAGACGTCTTTGTTAAAATTACGAACAACATAAGACGTTAGTTGTGTCATAAGTGCATGACTGATGTTAACGTCCGTGATGATACACCTCATACTACGACGTTCATTTCAGGTACATTATGCTTGTGGATGTATGCAAATTTTACACTAAAAATTAGATTTAAAATTATATTCTAACACTACAATTTATATGCATTCACTATTATCCATGAGCCTACATTCGTCCACTGCTGGGCATAGGCCTAACCCATGCCACGCATGCCATCTACCCTGTTACTGATATTGTATGTTTCTTTGGATGTTTGTCCTTCAGTGACGATCGAACGGCTGAAAGGAAGCTAACGAAAATTAAAAAAAAAAGAAAAAGATATTACGGTCATGGAATATGACAGGATACATTTTATAAACGCGAACAATGTTGCGGGCAACAGTTAGTAAAGCTAAGGTAGGCCAAATAGATCGGTCGGCGGATAGTAAGTTTAGTTCGTTCGTTTGTTATATTTTTAAAAAAAATTTTTCGTGTAGACTTCTTAATTTTGTAAGCGTTTTGCTATTTAACCAAAATATCATTTTTTTGTTAAAAGGTGCAAATTGTTCCAGTAAACACCTTCAGCAAGATGCATCGCTCAAATCTACTAGCAAAAGCACAACTAATTAATTATTGAATGTTGACATGTGTTTCAATTTTAATTGTCAAATTGATGATGATCTGCGTTTGAAAGTACTGAAATAACCTTGGTATTCTAGTAAAACATAAATTCTAAAAATGGCCTAAAGTTTAGGCCCTAAACCTTGATGTTAAAAAAACCTTTCGATCTGAATAGCTTACACGTGGGACCAAATGTCGAATAACTTATATATTTTGTTTCGGCCTCCAGTGCAGCGTGGTCTAAAGCACAATTTGTCTTTTCTCCATGCCTTAAATATAAAAAAATTTCATGAAACTGCACAGTCACATGAGACAGGTAAGTGGCTTTGTGACGCGATGGCCTCTTCAAAAAAAAAAAATTCGAAAAGATCATGGATAGAAGGGAATAGAGTGTTCATGAATCGTTGAATACGGCATATCACAAGGAAGTAGAAGAAAATTTGATCAATTGTATCAACAATTTTATTATGCTGACTGCATGATCTTCCACTTCGCGGAAAAGTTGATGAGGGTTCTGTTTTCACAGATCTGTTACATTTTCGAATTGTCTCTGGTGGTAAGATTTTGAAAAAAAAATATTTAAGAGTCTGGAGCAAAAAACTCCATGTGCAGTACATATATATCACATGAAATTCAAAATTAATTGATAGAGTTGTGATGTTCTAAAAAACAAATTAATTGTAGAAGTGAAGCATGCTCTGATAAGACTGCGCATATTAGTGGTACAGAGCAATTATATATTGGTTTTCGCTATTTCTGTTGTGATAAAGATAATAAAAACCAATAATTTGTGAAGAATGCCTGGGATATGTTCCGCTACAAGAGCCCTATACTTCCACTGTGTAAGCCATATACTGAATCTTTTCATCAATGACTTGAACGATACCAGTGAAGTGAGAAATGTTACTGGGACGACAAAGGATACAATGCTCTTCTTATAGTACATTACGGCGAAATAAAATTCCAAATATCCTACCTCTCTTCTGTGAAACGTGGTGGACAGCAAAGTACTAGAGTACAAGAAAATTTTCTGAAAACTTTATTACTATTGTACAAGTTTTAGAAGAACATTCGCACAACACACCAAACTCGAAAACAAAAATTAAAACATATCAGCTCCACACGACTGCAACGACTCCAAACATTGGAGATTGAAGTTTCCTTGCGTCTCCTCCACTCTTTTCCTTCCTCCATGGGGATTTCAGCGCGTACCCCTTGAAGACACCTCACGTACCCCTGGAGGCACCATACCACCAATTGGGAACCACTATTGTATAGTATAGAAGGTTGTTGGAAATTAAGTTGGCAGATAAAGTACAAAAGGAACCTGTTTTCGAAATGATGTGTGAGGAACGGAACTACTCGTACAATAGTGGAAGAGCCTTACAGAAAGGAGAGACAGAAAGATGGGTTTAAAACATGCAGGACTGGTTAATTTGTAAGTAGAAGAAACAGTCGATGATAAGAACTGTAGAGGAAGACAGATATTAGAATATATGAAGCGGATAAGTGAGGTCGACGGTAGTTGAGATGAAGAGGTTAGCGTAAGACAGAAAGAGACGAAGGGCTGTCTCAAATCATTCGAGAGACTGCACGAAAAAAAAGAGGCTCGAGAAGTTTTCCTTACTGCAGTGTGTTTTCCATGTTTCTCAACAAAGAGCACCAATCATCATGGAGTGTTAATCTGATGTATTCATTGAAATTATTACTGTTCTTTGGAATTTCCAATGCTTTCTTAACCATATCCGCCTTCCGTCCACAGCATTAATGGAGTATGGAGTGTTTAACACATGGCGAACTACGGATGATTCTTCACTACCATCCTGATCATAGTGATGGATATGTTCTCGAAGACTATCTGCCACCACGTAACTAATCTCACCGAAATAAACATCGTTGCAGCTGCAGGGAATTTCATAACCTCGTGTGAATTGTTATGGATTTCACATGCAGGGCCGGCGTTAGGGGGGGGTAAGCGGGCGGGTCAAAAGTACCCGGGCCCGCCGGCTGATGGGGCCCCGATCGCCGACTGTAGGGGCCCACAAGCCATGAAGACAAGAATCTGCCCATTGTTGCCGGCCAGTTTGTAGAGCTAAAAAAAAAAAAAAAGGTCGTCGCACATTTTACCCCCGGGCCCGAAATTCCAAGCGCCGGCCCTGTTCACATGCCATAATTTGAAGGAAAGTGTGATAAGGGAAATGTAGCAGAAAAGTAAAGTAATTGGGATACAAAACCTTGGTTAGATCCTCACTTCAGAACAGTTAGGTAGTATCGGACATTTTTTGGATCAAACATAATAGTTGGTTGAGGAACAATGGAATGTAACTAGAGTTGCTTGCTGAATTTACTATGGAACTGAATTAATAAAATCAGATGATAAGGAGCTGGGTTGGAAGTCACTGAAAGATAAAAGGTCGGCGAAGAAATGCTGGGTGTGTACAAGCAATACATGGAATATGAGACCTGGATGTTAGTGGGATCTGGCCTCGCATTCTAGCAGATGCTGGTCCTAACCTCTGTCGAACTATGCCTATTTCGATTTTCTAAGGTTTCCAGAAATCAATCCATGTGAATGCCGGGAGTTTCTTTCAAAAGGCCAAGGCCGAATACCAGTTCCTTGCCCATTACTTTCCCGCCTCTAATGATCTCAACGACTATGTGGCGAAAAGCCACAAGGAAAAAAAAAAAGTTGGGAAAAGAAGTAAAATACAGGTGCAATGGGAGAGACAACAGTAGCTATTAAGAACTAGCACTGGTTACCATGCAGTAAGGGTTTGGAAATTTATAATTTAAAGGTAACAGAGAATGGAATTAGATTAAATTGTCCAGTGATGTGGGGTTGAAAGAGTTGTTAAATGTAATGAAACAATTACCATTAAATGCAAAATTAAATTTTTATTGTCCCACCATTTGCTCTAACGAAATAATTAATAGAGGAGATGTCTTTGATTTTGATTATTAACTATAGTTCAGTTTAAGAAATTAATTTAATTTAATTTAATTGCAATGGAGCAAAGTCTCCGGTGGCAATTTCCCTACACACCCATCTTCCACCTATCTGCGCCCACCTACATTTGCCCTCTACAAATTTTATCTTTAAATTCTTTCAATTCATCATTTCTCAACTACTTCCTGTTAGGAAATTCCTAGTACGCTGAGTAATATTCCGATTTTTTTTAAAAAAAAATCAGTCTCTCGACTGGCTGGCTTGATGCAATCCTCCATCCCTTCCTATCTTGTGCTAACCTTTTAATCTCTACATATCCCTTACAATTCACGTCCTCAATTATCTGCTTGATACAATATATTCTAATCTCTTTATTCCTCTACAGTACTGATCTTCGACTGTTCCCTCCACCAACAAATTAACCAATCCAGCATGTCTCAAAATATGACCTACCAGTCTGTCTCTTCTTTCTGTAAGCTTCTTCCACAAACTTCTTTCCTCACCCATCATTTCCAAAACTCGTTCATTTCTTACTTTGTCTGTCCACTTAATTTTCAGCATTCTTCTGCAGCACCACATTTCAAATGCTTCAATTTTCTTTCTTTCCGATATTTCTAAAGTCCATGTTTTGCTACCATAAAGTGCTGTGCTCCACACAATAGTTTTAAAAAGTTCTTTCTAATTCCTAGATCAATATTTGAAACTAAAAGATTTCTCTTTTTCATGATGTCTCTTTTTGCTAGTGCTATTCTGCTTTGAACATCACTCCTGCTTCGGCCATCGGTTGTTATTTTGCTTCCCAAGTAACAAAATTCACTTACTTCTCCTATTACATCCGATCCTATTTTTATATTTAATCTACTAGTATTGGTATCATTTCTGCTACATTTCATCACTTTAATCTTGCTTTGATTTATATTCAGTCCAAAATCTTCATTCAGTATTTTGTTCATGCCATTCTCAATATCCTCAGCCTTTTCTACTAAGAAGACAACATCATCAGCAAATCGTAGGATACTGATTTTTTCTCCCTGAACACTTATGCTAAATGGAAATTTTTATTTTACCTTCTTTACAGCTTCTTCTACATACAAGTTGAATAATAACGGGGATAGACGTTTTGTGTATATCTGAGCATTATTTGTCTGATCTATATACTATTATAAATCTGTAAGCAAGCTGCGTTTGTAGTGAGGCTTGATCTCTAATAACGCAAAAACTACCGCATCAATTTGCATGGTGTTTCCAAATTTTTAAAGCTAATGTTGCTGATCAACATCTGCAGAAGTAGCTAACGACTAATATGTATCATGGGAAGAAGGAAGTCAGTAAAAAACTTCAGAAATGTGAAACTATAGACCATAGATAATTATACACATTCAGACGGTCACTCCTTTCATTAAGAGACCTGACAAAATTTAGGATTTCCTTTTTTTTTTTTTTTTTTACTTCTGCGATTCATTTTTTGGCCCGCATTACTTCAAAATAAAAAGAATACGTGAATCAAGTATAATCAGCATTTACTTGAATCGTAACAGGTCTGTTGAATTACGAAAAAGTTATATTACTAATATTGAAGACATGTATTGTCTCTGGTAGACTGTTATACAGTTTGTCTCTGGAACAAAATATCTACGTGAAACGCTGTACAATACAGCCACAATAAGCCAATACTTAATACGAAATTCAGTTTTTTCTCGAAGAGTGATGTCTGAAAACAGCTATTATAAATATCAGCAAGTAATAAAACATACTTCTTTCATAATGACTTGTGCGGAATTGCACATATTAGGAAGTACTTTATTGGATTAATATGTCTCGTGGCTATAACGTGCAAATATAACAAGGCATCCGAAAATTCAGGTACATGCGACTCAAATAATTACATAGAAAATACGGATATATTTGAAGAAACTCAAATAAAAAAAATTTCATATCCTAATGCTACACAGCGTTAATTATAAAGCTAAAAGCATCGTCCCTTTGGCCTATAACAAAGCATATCAGCTGTCATCACTGTCCAGGTTGCATTTCAATCGATTTACAACTTGCGATAATTTTGCCACTCAGAAATAATTGCTTGAGTTACATGCATATTAGTACATATACTGGCCCGTGATCCATTTTAACATTTTTGAATTAATTATATCTGACTGAAATAATGACAATAATGATACGACGATTTGAAACCAAGATTAACTCAATTCACGTAAATTTCTATTTTAAAAGCATGAATAATTGATGGTGTATCAACATAAAATAAAAACCAATATCCAAACAGCAAAAAATAAATAAATCAGAAAAAAATGAGATACTGTGATAATTGGTAACGAATTTTTATTTCAAATATAACTATGCATCCTAAAATTCTATTCTACACCGCGTAAATTTTAAAACTAAACCCGTTATGCCTGATGCTAAACAAAACGGGTCAATTGTCATCTGGTCCAGGCTGTTGTTTCGCCAGGTACTTACATGCGACTGAAATAATTACATAGAAAATACGGCTATATTGAAAGAAACTTAAATTAAAAATGTTTCATATCCTAATGCTACACCGCGTAGATTATAAAGCTGCAGGCATCGTCTCTTAGGCCTATAAAAAAGCATCATATTGTAAGGGACGCATTTTATTATATTAAAAATCTTGTATTTTAGTTGTCGAGTCCGAGCGAGTCGTATGTGCCGCAGAAGCCGAGCGGATGTTCTGTCATTGCTCAGCATGAATTTTACGCGCGTGGCAGAATAGCTCGCGTGGCGAAAGTCACCTTGAGAGACGAACTGTAACTTTTCCACATTCGTGTGTGATCTCTTGGAGCGACAGCTCGGCCTCGGGCGATACCGACGCGATTCCCGCCAAGATTCTCGTTTCCACATGTCGTAGGATATTTCCTACAACATACCTAGTTTGCTGGCATTACGTTCGCGTGAAGTTGCAGATGTATTTTCCTTGTAACCAAGTATCCAGTGTTGCAATAAACATCAGTTAACGACTTCAGTATTTCATTCAACGAATGCAAGCCGTATGTTCTCCGTTCCATGCAGCCCACAGCTAATATTTATAGGTGTCAGACAAGCAAAGAAGACTAACAGCGTAGCGGAAGAAGAATACGTTCGCAAGTCTTAGCTATAGTGACTGGGTACAGACTATACACACAGCCATCCGACAAATCAGTCACTACAAATTTTTGGCGACAGAAGTGAGATTGTGTGGAACCATACGGCAACTAGGTAACGAGATATTGGCGGGAAAATCGATCGTCGATCTACTAGAACTTCGAGGTTCGGAGCGGCCAGGCGGTGAGGCGAGCGAGCAGCGGGAGCGTCTTATCTCGGCGCGTCGTAGCCACATTCCATTGCGGCTGATAATACCTGCAGTGCATCCAGCGGTCTAGGGCGTGGTAGCTGCAGCACGACAACCCAACACGACAACTCAGCGCAGTTTGGCAGCTTTTCGCAGTTTTTACAAAAGGTGAGTTGCTGGCAGCATGCCGACTAATCCAGAAGGGCGTGAAGGAAATTTGCAAGATGTAATTGACGCATTAACGCGTAAAATTGCGGCGCTAGAGGCCAAAGTTGCACAGCCTGCGCAAGCAACTAACAATTCTCAAGCTTCTAATAACAACAGAGCTTACAGTGCAGTGATGATGAGTTCAGTTTCTTTTGGGGAAAGCCTAATGAATCGATAAATGAGTTCCTAATCAAGCTAGATGATCTTTTTAAATTAGGAGAATTAAGTAGTAGTGAGAAATTAACTCTTTTAAGAACAAAGTTAACTGACGAGGCTTTGAAATTCGTGATCTATGATGAGGATTGCAAAAAAGCCGAAACATATGAATTATTACGCGGTGAACTTGAAAACGTTTTTCCAAGAAACACACGGCCAGGTTTTACCGCGAACAATTAAGAAATATTAAAAGAAAGCCAGGGGAGGAACTTGATCAATTCGCAGATAGGATTAGGATGATTAATAATAATACATATGTGCTTGGAGAAAATGCAGAAGAGAATATTATGAATGCTATGAGGCGGATATGCGAGCATTAGACGCATTTCTAGGGGGACTAGACGGTGAAATAGCAAAACACGTAAGTCTTCAGAAACCAAGAACATTTTCCGAGGGGTTAGAACATGCGCAAACTTTTGAACAGGTAATGAATATGACTAGAAGTGACCGAAGAGATAGGCTTGAAAAAACGGGTCTTTCATACGAAAAGAGAATTAAAGTGTGGAATTTGCAAAAAATTAGGTCATGCTTCTGAAAACTGTTGGTGGAAATTGCTAATAATGCATGCTGTAAACATAGTACTAACAATGCATGTTATGATTCTAATGTTGACGTCGCATAATGATTTTCGTGATTTTCATGGTGCTAATAAAAGGCATACTTGTCATGGAGGAAATAGTGCAAGATTTTATTCTGACAGTAATAGTAGATTCCAAGGGAATGATGGAAAAACCTATTGTACAAGGGAATTTAGGAGAAATAGTGGAGAAAGATTATCTGCAGATGATGATAAAGATAATGATAACAATAAAGATAGTAAAGATAATTATACAAATAAGGGTAATAGATCATTTATGGGAAATAAGCAAGGTTTTCAAGGAAATAATAATAGGAATTATGGTTCAAAAAAATACAGAGGTTTCAATAAATCAAATGGTGGGCAGCGTGGAAATAATGATTCACAGAATAGTTAAACGAATAAGGGGTTAGCAAGGCCACGTTGTCACGCCCCAAATTAAAATGGTACCTGTAACTATTTGTCAGAGTACCCCCAAGTGGCAGATTTTATCTGTAACAGTAAATATTGAGGAAAACAAATGTCAGCTGTTGGCTGATACGGGCTCTGAAGTTACATTTATCTATCTAACAGATATTTGTGGTATCAATTGATTTAAGAGAATCTGATTGCAGAATTACGGGATTAGAAGGAATACTATTATTTATACTTTTGGGATGAAAGAAAATGTTGAATATAACTATAGATGATTGGTGTTTATAATGCAACTGTTTTACATTGTTTCTGAACTGAACCAAAATATAGTGGAATTTAGGGATGGACTTCTAAATAGATATAATGCAATACTTGACGTGGCGAAACGTACAATTGTTTTGAGGAAACGCGAAAGCGTAGGCCCACATTTGTCGTTCCCAGATTCAAATAAAAGTCTTTGCGTAAATGAAGGAGTCATGAACCGACATTTACCAGCTACACGGACTTATAAATCTGTCGTCAGTTTAAGTAAAGCGGAAACCATTCCAAAAGCTTCAGGGAAAATTGTGAACTTACCCATTAAAGATAACGTAGAGTGTGATGAAAATTCAGTAGTTTTAGTAGACCTTCCCGAAGAATCCAGTTGGTTAGATTCTAATCAGTGTTATGTGAAAAGAAGTATTTGTAAAGTGCGGGTAATTAATGGAATAAAACATATACCTGTGTCAATTGAAAATTTTGGAGAAAGTGATGTTGTCGTACCCCGTGGACATAAAGTTGCAAAAATAGGAATTTTAAGAGAAGAGGAAATAGCAAGTAGTATTTTCTGTAATGATGCTGATAATGATAGCGAACTATTAACGGACAAAACATTGTGTACTGTTCAAAGGGAGGAAGATATTGATTTTAAAGAAAAAATTAAACATTTGCCACCTAAGGAAGGGAGAGAATGGAATGTTTGTTAAATGAATTTAGGGAATTATTTATACCAAACAGTAAATTACCTGCCACAGACTTAGTGAAACACAGGATCTTAACGGGCGATGCCGCTCCCATTTATAAGAAAGCATATAGGCTTCCATTTCATCAGAGGCAACTTGTAGATGAATACATTGACCAACAACTAAAAGATGGAATTATTAGGCCTAGTAATAGTCCGTGGTCCTCGCCGTACTTGTACCTCGCAGAAGTCGAAATGGAGAGACAAAATTCCGTTTTTGTGTTGATTATAGAGCTTTAAATGCAGTAACGGTCAGTGACGTGTATCCATTACCTTCAATTGCAGAAACGGTAGACTACCTAGGAAATTGCAAATACTTTTCAAACCTAGATTTACGCAGTGGTTATCACCAAGTAAAAGTACATGAAAATGACATCGAAAAAACTGCGTTCACTATTCCGAACGGCCATTACGAATGGTTGCGTTTACCATTTGGATTAAAAATGGTCCAGCAACGTTCAGAGGCTCCTTGATGGCGTCTTAAGACAATTAAAGCCTTTTTCAGCTTTAGTATATTTAGACGATGTAATAATATTTTCCAAAAACATGGAAGAGCATCTCCAAAGGCTCAGAGAGGTGTTTGAACGTTTGAAACAAGCTCATTTAACCTTATCACTTGAAAAATGCAATTTTGCAATGTCAGAACTAGAGTATTTAGGTTTTCACATCACCAAAGATGGGGTTAAACCACATCCAAGGCTTGTAGAAGCAGTAAAAAATTTTCCAACTCCCACCTGTGTGAAAGAATTGCAATCATTCTTAGGGCTTTCGAATTACTATAGAAAGTTTATTCAGGATTATGCCCTTAAGGCCAAACCATTGACGAAATTATTAAGGAAAGGGGTTAAGTTTGAATGGACAAATGAGTGTGATGAAGCCATGAATATTCTGAAAACAGCCCTTACCAGTTATCCCATTTTAATATACCCTGACTTTAATAAACCCTTCGTCCTTGCGACTGACGCATCAAATTATTGCATTGGATCTGTTTTATCGCAAGTAATCGATGGGCAAGAAAGACCTATAGGATACGCTTCTCGTCAATTAACCAAACCAGAAATCAATTACACAACCACGGAAAAAGAATTGTTATCAGTGATTTGGAGCGTAAAACAGTTCCGTTGTTATCTTTACGGGAGGAAATTCACTATCGTGACCTGATCATTCTGCTTTAAAATGGATGCTTAGTCTCAAAGATCCATCGAGCAGGTTAATGCGATGGACCCTAAAACTTTCAGAGTACGAATATGACGTAGTTCATAAACCAGGAATTTTGCACAAAAATGCGATGGCTTAAGTAGAAAAATCAGAGTAGTTAACAGTGAAGAACCACCCTCATTAACTGAGTTACCTATTTGAACAAGCTAAGGACGAAGGAATGCAGCAAATGGAGGAAGCAGAAATGGTTTTGCGTTTCGCGATAACATTCTATATCGTGTTACCAAGCGCGGCGATAGAGTGGCGGTACCAAATCACTGAGAGAATCTATTATGTATTGTATCACGACGCGATCTTATTCAGGTCATTGTGGTTTCAAAACAACTAACCAACGAATAGCGACCGAGTATTGGTGGCCACACAGGAGAGAAGACGTACGGAAATATGTAAAAAATTGCCTCAAATGTAATGAAAGATATGGTTTTAGGTAAAGCGCGGGAACCTTTGCAATCATTACCTGAAACAACAGAACCTTTTCAAAGAATCGGTCTTGACGTTTTGGGCCCATTTCGGCGCAGTCAAGAAGGCAGTAATTATATACTCACAATTACTGATGCATTTTCTAGATATTTAGTTATGGCACCTTTATCTGATCAAACAGCTGAATCAATAGCTAAAGCCTTTGTAGTTAATTGGATATTACTTTACGGAGTCCCAGAATCGATTATTACAGACCAAGGATCATCATTTATGTCGTCATTGTTTACGCAAGTTTGCAAGTTGTTAGGTATCGAAAAATTACGGACAAGCAGTTACCATCCCGCTGGGAACGGTAGGACGGAGATCATACACAAAACTATAGGTAGAATGCTTAGTTACTATGTCAACAAATCCTACGATAATTGGCAATCAATTTTACCCTATTTAGTATCATGTTATAACTCAAAAATTCACAACCAGTACTAGAAAAACACCTTTTGAAGTACTCTACGGCAGAGATATGAGATCACCCTTCCAAATGTTCCAAGTTTCCAAAAAAATTGATAATCCAAATGTAAAAAGTCTTGCTTTTAAGCTTAAAAAATTATGGGCTGAGGTACGACGTAATAACTATCATGCTTTTTTATCACAGGCCAAACAGTACAATAAGACCGCGAAACCGCAAAGTATTAATGTGGGAGATTATGTTATGCTCAGTAAACCATTCATGAGAAAGAACGAGTCGAAAAAATTCACTACAAGATGGCTCGGACCGTACCAAGTGAGAGAACTTTTATCACCGGTAACGGCACGAATTCAATTACCGGATAGAACAACAGTCGTTCATAAAAACAGACTACGTTTGTATCAGGGGATACCTAAAAATATTGTGCACACCACCAAACCAGTAGATACAAAAACACAACAGATCAAACCAGTAGATAAAAAAACACAACAGGTCAAGCCAGTGAAAAAGCCAGTAAATTCGGAGACGGAAACTACCACACATTCATATGGATTGCGCAGCAAGAAGCCTGACTCGACAGCTCAAACTTCGCAGAAAACTAACCATTATAATTTGAGATCACAGAGATCAAGTTAACAGTAAAGTTATAACTGTATTCATAGTCATTTCATGTTTATTTTGTGCCTTGAACAATAATTAAAAGTAGCAAATGGAAACTGATTCAAATTTTCTGTATTTGTAATCTTTGTCATTAGAACTATATTTAAAATTTAATTTATTGTTCCGCCCACAAAGAACTAGTCACATGGTGCCATCAAACTCGCCATGGCTTGGTTACTTTGTGGATTTCAAGAATATTTTACTGCTGTTCACGAGGTTTCAGGCACGCAGCGGACATGCAGGCTGCGGTGCAGTAACAAGAGACCGCTTACGCAGCTTCTGATAAGCGAGATCTTCCGGCCGTACGCTCGAGTGTGCAGCTACAGCCCGGAATAAAACTCAAGGACTGAGTACCATGCTATTCAAGTTTATATCCTTACTAACCATTGAAACAGTGCAATACTCCTTAATCGAAAAAAAAACAGAAAATGAAAAGAAACCGTTCTTGAAGATATGTTTATACAGACTGATAGAATCATTTTTCATTTCTAATATATTTTGTATGTGATGTAGATAATTCAAAGGGAAGTATTGGGGAATAGGTATAATGACTAGTTAAGATGCTTCAATGTTATGATGATTAAATATCAGAAATATTTTTGAACCCAGCATTCATATGACAGTAATCATTAATTGTTTTTGATTTCATAATTACATGAAAGCTTTTATATATGGTGACTTAGCCGAAACAATTTCATTCTTTTGTGTGATGGGGATTTAGTAGCGTAATAAGATAGTATTTATGTTTGACGATAATCATGTACTACATTTTAATTAATTCTCTTCAATCTTATCAATTTCTTAGATTTGCCTAATAACATATTCAAATGTAGCGGAATTAATTGTGAGCCACTTTATAACCAACATTGTTCACGGAGATAATTCAATATTGCAGTTGCCATAATCCAATTGTTTACACAAAAATTGCTCGATACTGATTGTTCTAAATACAAACCATTGAAATAGACTATAGTCAATTAGGCCATGATTTAATCACTAGTGCGATGATTTCTTGCATTTCATGTTTGAGTTATAATTTTATAAACGCACGTAATGTCGAGCAAACTGCTAGTAGAGATTCTCAGACATTTTGAGACCCCAAGGCGTGTCCCAGGAGGTACAAGATTCCTCAGCTGTGGGAGGATGTAAGGGACGCATTTTATTATATTAAAAATCTTGTATTTTAGTTGTCGAGTCCGAGCGAGTCGTATGTGCCGCAGAAGCCGAGCGGATGTTCTGTCATTGCTCAGCATGAATTTTACGCGCGTGGCAGAATAGCTCGCGTGGCGAAAGTCACCTTGAGAGACGAACTGTAACTTTTCCACATTCGTGTGTGATCTCTTGGAGCGACAGCTCGGCCTCGGGCGATACCGACGCGATTCCCGCCAAGATTCTCGTTTCCACATGTCGTAGGATATTTCCTACAACATACCTAGTTTGCTGGCATTACGTTCGCGTGAAGTTGCAGATGTATTTTCCTTGTAACCAAGTATCCAGTGTTGTAATAAACATCAGTTAACGACTTCAGTATTTCATTCAACGAATGCAAGCCGTATGTTCTCCGTTCCCATGCAGCCCACAGCTAATATTTATAGGTGTCAGACAAGCAAAGAAGACTAACAGCGTAGCGGAAGAAGAATACGTCGCAAGTCTTAGCTATAGTGACTGGGTACAGACTATACACACAGCCATCCGACAAATCAGTCACTACAATATCAGCTGTCAGGTTGCATTTCAAGCGATTCACAACTTGCGATAATGTTGCCACTCAGTTGTTTCAGTTACATGCACGTTACTACATAAACTGTACCATGATCACATCTCGACATTTTTGGATTAATTATATCTGACTGAAATAATGACAGTAATGATACGACGATCTGAAATCAAGAGTAGCTCCAATTCACGTAAATTTCTATTTTAAAGCAGGAATAATTGATGGTGTATCAACATAAAATAAAACCAATATCCAAACAACAAAAAATAAAAAACAACAAAAAATAAATAAATCAGAAAAATTGAGATGCTGTGATTATTGGTAACGAATTTTTATATTTCAGCACACTTCCAAGAGGACTAAGTCGTAGATTACTGCTATATTTACATAAATTTATGGCACCGCGGTTATGTTGCAATCCTCGGTATCCACATTTAAAAATAAACTTTTTTTTTAGTTAAGTATCATGGAAACAATATTTTTCATTATATCCACAGATACATCCTTAACAAAGCATATACCTAGCTATATAATCCCAGGCAAAGTTTACACATAAAATCGCAAAAAATTACACATAATGATTATAATATCAGCTTTCTTAACGTTACAACTGTTATATATCCATTTAAATTTTCGGTACCACGGTTAACGTGGAATCCTCCATATCAGCATTTAAAAATATTATGTTTTAGCTGAGTTAAATATTGCTTTCAGAAATAATATTATTTATTACTACCACAGATATTCTATATTGTAACCAAGTTTATACTTATCTATATACTCGCAGCCAAAGTTCACGCATAGTGGTAATTGCAGCTGTGAAAAACGTTTTAATTGTTAGTGCTGTCAGTTGGGTAAGTATAAAAGTTTATGATATGCCCTTGAGAAAGAGATCTAATCTGTCGGGGTCAACTTCTGCAGCTAAAAGATGTCGCCGAAATCGGCTAAATGAGAGTGAAATAGACCGACAACAGCGTCTGCAACGTCAAGAGAACGAGATGAAATAGCTAGAGCAAATGAAAGTAACCTGCACCGAGAAAAGCGATTGACCTATAACCGGGTTCTATACGTTAAATCCATAGCTTCTGAAAGCGCACAGAAGAAAGAATGTCGTTGAACCGTGAAAGCCTTTCTAAACAATAAATGTTTATACTTCGCACAATAATTACAACCACGAATTACTACTGTTAATTTTTCAGGAACCTTTTCTACTATTGAATCAATTGCATCATGTTAAAATATAAATAAAACAACTATCTGACATCAGTATGAAAACCGAACCTAACGTATTAACCGAAACAAACGAAACTATTCAAAATACATTAACAGTTCATGCCTTTCCACGTTAATGTTTGATAAGAGAATAAAATCGGTAAATAATTTCTACACATGCCAAGGCACGAGCGCGTGAAACAGCTGGCAAATGCTAGTACAGGAATATCTCAGCTGTCCATCCCAAATTATAAATTAAGCTCTCATTTTCTGCAGATGTAAAATGGAGAAAGGGGGGAGTTGCCATTTTTGTTAAAAATAGTATTGAATGCAGTAGTGTAGTTGTAAGTAAATATTGTATAGAACAACACTTTGAATGTTGTGTTACTAAACTAGAATATGATAAGGAAGAGCTGATAGTGATAGCAATTTACAGGGCCCCCTCAGGTAATTTCAGACTGTTTTTATCTCATTTAGAGTCTTTGCTACTAAGTTTTACAAATAGCAAACAAATAGTATTATGTGGAGATTTAAATGTTGACTTTCTGAATCACAGCAATGATAGATTAGATATGGAAGCCTTGATGTTGTCTTTTAACTTAACGAGAATACAAAATAATAGCAGGACTGCAATTGATAATTTTTTTATGGATATTTCTCAGTGCAGTAATTACAGCATACTTCCAGTAATAAATGGTATCTCAGATCATGATGCCCAGCTATTATGTATCGAGTCCAGGAACACTGTTAAACAGGTAAAGAAAAGCTGGGTTTATAGAAGAAATATTAGTGAAAATAATATAAAACACTTCATAGAAACCTTAAACAATGAAAACTGGTTAGAAGTATATAATGCGCAGGGTGTTAATGCGAAATTTGATTCCTTTCTGAATATATTTCTAACACTTTTGAAGGTAGTTTCAAAAAAAGGAAAATTCTCAACACTCCAAACAATGAACTGGGCATGGGATGGATAACAAAGGGGATTAGAATCTCTAGTAAAACAAAGAGGGACCTTTATTTAAAAATGAGAGAATCAGATAACTATGCGCTGAAAGTTCACTATAAACTTTATTCTAAAATACTAAGAAATGTAATAAGGAAGGCCAAGAACAGGTACATATCGGCGAAAATGGAAAATTCAGAAAATAAAATGAGAACAATATGGAATATAATAAAGACTGAAACAGGAAAAACTGTAAACCACTCAAAAGACGTAAAAATAGAACAAAATGGATATGTGTATAGCTAAGTAGGGGAAGTTTGTGAAATATTTAACAAACATTTTACGTCAGTAGTAGATAAATTAGGCATAGAAAGCAATCCCCACACAGTGCTCTAAGGCTTCTTGAGACTGCTTTCCCAAATAGCTTTGTGGAGATGAAATTGCCACCAGTAACAGTCTCAGAAATAAATAAACTCATTAAACAATTAAAACCTAAAAATTCTTCCAGCTATGACAATATTTCAAGTAAATTACTGAAAAGATGTTCAGACTATATCAGTCACGTACTTGCTCACATTTGTAATGAATCCTTAATACAAGGTGTTTTTCCTGATAGACTAAAATATGCTGTTGTAAAACCATTATTTAAAAAAGGAGAAGTAACATGTGTAGACAACTATCGTCCCATTTCATTACTTTCAACATTCTCAAAGGTTTTTGAAAAAGTCGTGTATAGTAGAGTAATAAAACATGTGACACTCTATAATATCCTCACTAATTCACAATTTGGGTTCAAAAAAGGATCATCCATAGAAATGGCTATATATTCATTTTTAAATAACACATTTGAGGAACTGAATAATAAAATGAATCCTGTAGGAATATTTTGTGATCTTGCAAAAGCATTTGACTGTGTAAATCATGAATTACTTTTGAAAAAAATGGAATACTATGGTATTTTTGGGACCGCAGGTAAATGGTTTAAATCATACATTGAAAGCCGAATGCAAAAAGTTTCAATTTTTTATTCTAAAATAAGTAAAGATGCTTCATCAGACTGGGAGAAAATAAAACATGGAATTCCACAAGGCTCTGTCTTAGGTCCCCTCCTCTTTCTGTTATACATCAATGACCTTCCTGGAAATTTATCTGACAAAGTTAAGAGTGTTTTATTTGCAGATGACACTAACCTGACTGTGCGTAAAACACCAAACAGTACTATAGAATTTAATGTAAATGAAGTACTTAGAGTAGTAGCAAATTGGTTTAAGGCAAATTCATTAAAATTAAATTTGAAAAAACACATTATATTAGGTTTAAAACAAAAAACTATGCACAGCCAGATATATGTATAAACTATAAAAACAACACAATCTTAGAAACAGAGAGTATAAAATTTCTTGGTATTAAAATAGATCAGAAACTCTGTTGGCATGATCATATCACTACACTAATGACAAGGTTAAGTAGTGCCACCTTCGCAATACGAACACTTTCTCTAACAGCAGATCTAGAATTAATGAAACAGGTGTACTCCTCATATTTTCATTCAGTAATGTCATATGGCATAATTTTTTGGGGAAACTCTTCACAAAGTAAAAAAGTTTTCATAGCACAGAAAAGAGCTATTAGGTTTCTGTGTAGGGTAAAACCAAGAACTTCTTGCAGACAACTCTTTAAGAAACTCAATATTCTTACAATGTATTCTCAGTATATATATTCTCTCATGAGCTTTGTCATAGAAAGTTTTAACCTGTTTACACCTAATTCACAGGTACACAGTTTCAATACAAGAAACAGAAATAACTTGCATAAAACACAAACATCTCTGTCATTAGTACAAAGAGGAGTTAATTATTCTGGGATACATCTGTTTAATAAACTACCTAATCGTATAAAACAGCTTTCAGATAGTAAAGATGTATTCAAACAAAAACTTAGAGATTATCTTATTGGCAACTCCTTCTACTCCATTCAAGAATTTGAAGAAAATAATTAATTGTACTCATTATGACGTTTGCAAAACTCAGTTGCAAAAATGTATGTTTATTATTATTTCTTGTAATTGTAAAATATGTATATATATATATATTTACTATGATATGACTCATATTATGTGTATATGTATCAACAATGACATGTTTCACATCCCAGAGGTACTTCCTCATCAGGGATCCATGGAACAAGATTGATAAATAAAAAAAATAATAAATAAAATAAATAAATACAAACACTTAAATTGTAATTCGAAGGGAATGAAATATTTTCGATTTTTGTTTAGCTTTTTTTCATAGTTCATCTCAACACTTTTAAATAATTGGTTTGTTAGTATTGTGTCAGTTAATTATATAATTCTTTTGTAAGTTAATTATAACACTAAAACCGTTTATGTGACGGTTTGGTTAAAGGAAGGAGTGCTAGACAATGAGGTTATCGGCAACTGTGAAAAAAATTAGTAAAGGAATCTTGAATTGTATAGCAAAGACTGCAACTACATTTTTCTTGCGATCATAGATCAAGTAATGAATAATAAATGTATATTACAGAAGAAAAAAATTAGGCTATTGGCTGCTTAGCGTAGTGCAAGAATCTGTGATGAAGGTAATGGTGTTGGGGAAAAGTTATTTGGTATCCAGATAGCAGGGGCAAGTGTAGAATGATCATTATTGATGAACACTTAAAATTCTCAAGTATAGGTTAGGAAGGAAATAAGATCACTTCTTTCCTCCATGAATTAAGATAACTAACACGAGGGCGTAACAGTTTTCCAATACCTTATTGAGGGAAGAATGTTTGAAACAACCGGCAGAGCAAAAAAGGCACCAGCCTGGCGATAACTTTGTGGAGCCTCAGTTTGCAAAAGGAATAAGCGGTCATGAAGAAGTTTTGATGGATATAAAATAGTTCAGTAAACCAGTGATCAAAGCAAAAGGTGGTTATAGGTGCAGTTATAAAGAAGCGCATACTTCAGAACTGGAGAAATATTTCAGCTAAAGATTCAGTATATGAAAGGAAACAGAAAAAGAAAAGAAGAGGGAACAGTTCAAAAAGATGATAAGAGCGGGAAAGAAATATTTATTCTAATGCAGTAAATAATGTAAATTAAAGAACCTCTATAATGTAAGAGGGAAGTGTGAGGCTTAAGAGGTTGGTAAACAGCGAGCACTATGTTGTTAATAGACAATAAGACGGTAAAGAACACTTGAAACAACTAAACATGGAATTAATAGTAGTGAAGAGAGAATCTAAAGATGAATTGATGAAGAATATTATGGGGGTATTAGGACTACTGAATGATGCATCCTTAAATTTCTATGGTTGTGTCAGGGAACTGAGGGAAGAGGAGATATTTAAACAGTGATGAATAAGGATCATTGAAGGATCTACGAATTTTCCGAGCCGTGTCATAAACTTGAGATTGCTGCCCCTTCAAACAAAGTTCACCATCTCAAAGAATTTCGCCGGCGCTTCAAACATTATTTTGCCACCCGAGGCTATAGTAGAGCTAAAAAAGGCCGCCACACGAATTTGTGAGTTGCCGCCCGATGTAAGCGCCCCGGTTTGCTCCCCCCCCCCTTTTTCTCCTCATAGATCTGGCACTGATAAGGATGAGTAGGAAATTGCCGAAGCTATGAAAATGGCAGGGACTTTAAGTAAGTTGTTTAATCATACAATCAAATACTATCATTCAGATACTGAAGGGAAAAATTGGGCTTGTTTTAAAAAAATATTGCTACAGATATACTAAAGGTAGGGAAATTCGCCATTTTCTGCCTTGAAATACTATTTAGATTTGATTCGGAGACCAGCTACTTATAAGAGGACCGTAAATGTAAAGGAATGAAGACAAATATGGTTGAAATATTTCACGCTAATTAATTTGACTTCACTGAAAAGTTGTGGAAACTTGAAATGTAACAACAGAAATGTCTGTGGGGAAAAGAATTAGTAATGCAGACACATGGATTTAAGGAGAGGTTTTTCATGTGAATTTTAATTAGTGGCCTATGTGCAAGATATTTTGGATAAATGGATCAGAAGGCCTAGTTAATAGGGTAGCATGTTTGCGATATACAGGCTCCGCACCTTTTCAGCCTGTCTATTGCAGACATGTCGAAAACAAGATCAAAAAAGTTCTGTTTCGCCGACGACTGGGATCTCGTAATGAGGTGCAGGTCAATTGAAACGTCTGAAGAAATCCTAAAAGACGACCCGGAAACAATGGAAAAATATTTCCATAGGTGGAGACTCCAACACAATGCTCCTAAAACAGAGGTTACCTGCTTCCGTCTAAATAGCAAACTCGCTAGAAGGGAACTTAACATACGGTTAAAAAAAACCATACTTACCACAATAAGACACCAAACAACCTGGGTGTTACCCTTGACAGAATATTATCCTTTAAAGAGCATCTAACTAAAACACTGAGAAGCTGAAAACTAGAAACAATATCATTGAAAAATTATGTTGTACCTCCTGGGTGCATCAGCCTACACTCTCCGCTCCTCTGGGTCTTGTCTTCTCGGCTACCGAGTACTTTTCGCCCGTCGGGCTGAATAGCCCGCACGTGAAAAAAATGGACACTCAACTTAATAACGATATGCGAATGATTGCAGGCGTAATCAAGACAACTTCAACCAATCGGCTCTCGATACTGAGCCACATACCACCACCCAATCTGCAATGGATAAATGGTCTTACACGCGAGTACAAGAGGTTAGTGGACAACAGAGACTTGCCGATCCACCAAGATATTGAGGATGCTAACATCAACACACTTAGCTCTACGTAACCGCCAATTAAAGCGGCAAGGGATGCTACCCGCGAAGATTTCGTCACCAAAGCTTGGATCCAAGAGTGAACTGTGTACCAAAATAACAGCAAAATCATACTTTGTATTACACAAAAGCCACCAGATTTCAACTTACTATGTAAAACTTGGTCCATAGTCAACAGGATCAGAACTCAGCATGGTAGATGCACACACTCCGTGCACAAGTGGGGCAAGCAACCCCCCCCCCCTCATGCGAATGCTGAGAGATTCAGACTATTGGTTATATTGATGAAGAATGTCCAACAAGGTCTTAAAATGGCGATCTTGTGGATTTCCTGCTGATAAATCAGGAATCAACAGACTAGATTAATAAACTAGATGTTCGTTTGTAATCTTGTAATACTGCAATATGTATATTTTATTCCAATGTATCTTAAAACTGTCGAAATTGCCATACATTAATTAAATAAATAGTAGGGTAACACTGGATCAAGTAATTTAATAGAGTGAGCCATAAAACAATGAAAAGTAGAATAAAAACTTTTTTGTTTTGTTTCTGGCGACGTCGATGTCATGAGAGGCGAGGATAAAATCAACTGGAGTGGTTTAGAAACTGACATGCTTGGTAAAGGAATTTAAGTAATCTCTAATAAAAAAAAATAGGAGACAAAGCTTAGGGTCGGAAATACACTATAAAAAAGAGGCGATAAAGAACATTGGAGTGCCACAGGGTAGCATAGTGGGACTATAATTGTTCATTATTCTAATGAATGATTGTGTTTGCTGTTTAAAATCAGAAGATAGGTTGTTTGCAGTTGACATAATGTTATATAATAGGATTAAAACGGAATAAGATGTGAACAGCTACTTGGAGATGTAGAGAGGATATCTAAGTGGGTAAGTCGGCATGAATGTAGAAAAATGTAAAAAAGTCAGTTTATTAGGTAGATAGAAAAATAGAAGTTTTTTATTAAAATAATGAATTGTTTGCTGAAGAAATAGAGTGTAAACACATTAGCACAAAATTTATTAGCTTTTTCTGTTTGATAGGCCAAGTAGGCCCAATGGAATGGAGTGGTTTAAAAATCATTTATTGTTTGAGAATAGGGGCTATGATTGTAATATCAGAGATGTACAAGATACCTCATAAAAAGTATCTGGAATACAAGATACAAGATACTTTAAGTAATGGATTTGAGATATCAGATACAAGATACTTTTGAAAATGGTATTTGAAATACAAGATACAAAAGATGTATTTTCAAAATCCTTTTTTAAATTAAGATACTTTTTTACATAATGTATTTTTTAACATGTTTGTCTACAATGTACAGGTGGTTCTTTAAAATTTTGAATGAGACTTAGGTAAAAACAGTTCTTCAAACATCTGATTAGTTATTTTTCTTCAATGGAGCTTCATTATCATCCCCGACACCCCGTTCCCTCGAAAAGATTCATACGACTCGAGTGGATCTTGACAAACGGGTGTTATATTTTAGAAACATTATTTTATTGCTAGAAAAACATTTAAACTTTTTAGTCAGCTGTGTTTATTATTTAGGTGTCTAAGTTGCGGTGGTACCAGTAGACTCTCTATTGTCACCCCTAGTTGCATTAGCAATAGAGCAATCAGAGTAGAAACATATAATAAAATTCGTCTTGTGTCGTATCTTTTATGCACATGGAGTCACTGATTTTTATTTTTCAGATCGATTAATTTTCTGTGTTTCAGTCTGAATAAGCTCTTTAACAGGTTCTTTAAACACTTTTGGTACCTATTCCTTTTAAGAAACTGATGTGACACTAAGTGTAATATAACATTGTTTTCTGCAGGCTCAAACTGCAAAAACTTTTTTAAACGTTGATTTAGATTTTCTTCTATGACGTCTGACAAAATGCCACAGTATTTTAAATTTTTCGTTTTAAAACATTCAACCATATGCTGGAGTCTCATAAATTTTTACCTTGCGGACTTTTAATAGCTTTTGCTATTGGCTTTTTTAACAGTTTACATATTCACATAAGAAAATATAATTTCATGGTCCTTAAAGCAAGTAATTTAAGGTTTTTCATGGTTTCATTAAGATGCTCCAGCACAGATAAAATACCTATTATGGAACTCTAATAAGTGTACCATCACCGAACGTGGTGGGTGAGCGGTAATGCTCTGGCCTCGCACTCGAGAAGACGCGGGTTTGAATCGGTGACCGGGCATCCAGATTTGGTTTCTCTATAGTTCCCCAAAATCACTCCAAGTGAATGCTGGGATACTGCCCTCAAAAGGCCATGGCCAAATTCATTCCTGTTCCTTGCCCCCTTTCCTTTCCCACTTCTAAATACGTCGATGTTGACGAGACGTAAGGCCATAAAAAAAAAAGAGTTGCACCAGGCTGCACATGGAGAAATTGGTGGATTCCCTATTAATTTCAAATATGTTTTACATTCCTTTGGCGATCAGGAACATAAAGTCCAAAGTGCTTGGTACTTTGCTAAGGTCGCATGATGCAGATAATATATATATATAAGCTTTTCAGTCTTGTCTGTAATGGCAACCAAATGCATGGTTTGCGTAGCACATCTTTCAAATCCTGGCAGTAGGCAATCCTGTTCTTACGAAGGATCTGGCATCAAATCATCATCTTCATTATCTTCAACGTGTTAATATCTCATATACTTTGAAGGTCTTTATCCAATTTGATCCATTATATGTTACTGTTTTAACTATTTTGGATAGCTTTAAATCAAACTCCGTATGTATATCAGCTATCATTGGGAAACTTTATCACATGTGTGAGCCCCTTTGAATCTTGAGCATTGAAAGATGGCACTTTTTTCTCTCAAGAGACTCACTTTCAATGCAATAGACCGAACTCCAAATAGCTTCCTTTAGAAGACCAAACGTCAACTGTGTTGTACACATTCCTCAGAGACATCTTAATTTATTCTTTCGATTCATTTTATTCGTCACTAATTTTCATTTTGGACTGAATGACAGAATAAAACTTTTAGAGGTTTCGTTAGTTGCTGTGGATATTCGATTAAAGCTTTAAATGAATTGTAATCTATTATTGATTTCTACTGTTGATACTCAACAAAAAAATTTACAACCAGCTTGTTCAAGTTAACAGGTTTTGGTTCACTTGTAAGATTAGTCGGCTCCTGCTGATTATGAACCGCTACTATATGCAGTACATTTTCTTTTTTCAGATTTGTAGTTTCAAGTTTTCATACTCTCGCAACAGATCTGCATGACCAAAATATTTTTAAACATTATTTGAACCATTCTATGTATCCCAGTTTTGTAATACTACTGAGTTTTCATTTCACTAGACATAAAAAACTTAATTGTTTTTAATGGAAAAAATCCCTACTTTATAAATCAGTACTACTATTGCTCGTTTCCAGTCTTCCCCATTTTAAATAAAATTTCATGATATGGTACAATATTGTATCCCACAATCTTTAATACATCTGTAGCAAAATTATCTATACTAGCTTTCTGGGTTCCTTCATAATTTGCCGAGGATCTATTTGAAGTTTATCCCCCAATCAATGGATCCCTTGTGGTCCCCCTTCAATACTGACAACAGTTTAAATCCCCCAGTATCCATCCGCACTGCATCGCGATAATTTATTCCTTCATTTACTTGACAACCCACAAGATTTTCATCAGGCTTTATTAGAAAGATACCCAACATGCTTGATGTCCTTGTATTCTACTCTACCGATCGTGTAAAACCTCCTTCCCTTACTAAGGTATTTACAGATCTCTGTTCGCTTGTGTTATTTATCTTATTTCCTGCCTAGTTGACATCTGGTAAATTTAAATCCCCACCATTAATGATCATTCTACTCTCACCTCAGAACTGTGAACAAGAATATAGCTCCTTTATAAGAACCTCATCTTCATCATTCATTCTTCCACTAGTTAACAACTCAGAAAGTACTCTGTTCTCCCTTCTATTTAGGTGTAGGCCCCTATTACCAATGGCGTCTACAGGAATAACCTCCAAAATTGAACTAATTCCTTTCCAAGTAGCACTTCGGTTTCCATGTTTACCCACCTCACAGCTTGGTTCAACCATGGCCAGTCATGGCGTCTTAAGACTTGTATGAGTTCCACCCTGGTATGTAGTGTCTTTTTTACCACCTACCACAGGTCATTTTCTATACTATAACATGTGTTCCTGCCAATACTGTAGACTGCACATCCCACTGGCACTACCATATCTTTCTTATCGAAACCCCAAAAAATGATCTCATATACTCTATTACTTGCCCCATTATTGCGCTAGGTTTGTTACCTGGTAGCCTGTGTCTAATTGATCCTGAAGAAGAGAGCCTATACCTCTCCCTACCGCTATTAACTATCAGCAGAACCCTTTTCTTACAATTTTTCCTTCTGCACCTCTATTACTAAAGGCCTCCTGCACTTTTCCTAATCCTACATCTAGACGAGGCTCTTACCTATCTGACACTGGTAAAAGATCAAATCTATTTCTCCTCACAATTTCTGAAGTTTGTGGCTTCTTCATCTTGTTAATCATATTTTCCTAAGATCTGTTATCAGCTCCCAACCATCCTTCTCACTCTCCTAACTGATCCCACCACCACTACTTTCTGCTTCCACAGGCTGAGCCTTCACTTACAGGGCATCCACAGGCAGAACCTCCACAGGCAGAACCTCCACAGGCAGCACCTCCACAGACTGAGCCTCCACAAGCTGAGCTTCAAAGACCCCGACCCGTTCAAACAATTCCCTGATTGTTTGGCGCATCTACCTGATCATCTCGCCTGTGCCCTAATTTTCCTAACCTGCTCTACACGTTACCTATCCCTAAAACAGAGTAGACAATGCGGTGGAAGAGCCTCGCTTAATTCCCCTTTTCTCTCTGTTCTACATTCCCAGTGAAACTATTTTTTACACCCACTGGAATCCAAAACATTCACCACACGTCGGTGACAAGTGCCACACTTTCCAGGCAATATTTTCCCAAATAAAACATACTAATACCTTTTAAATGAACCTTAAGGACTAAAATACGATATTCTATATTAAATTTAATTCATAAAGAAACTTACACTGCGCTTAACTGATTTTTTAAAATCGAATCGTTATACTTCAATCGCTTTACTGTAAGTAATAACTGGTTGAAGAAGCCAATAAAATAAAACTTTTGCTTGTAGACTTCAATATTAACCTTAGGACGGTGTTTAATGGTAGCGTGAATAATCCCTAACCAGCTATTTACAAAAATATATATTAATTAGTTTTTAGAAAATATCTGGAAATTATTGTTTTAATATATTAGAAAAATATAAAACAACAATTATATTTCCGACAGAACTGGGAAACGAAATTCAACTTATGCTTATGAATTTAAAAACTTAACTGACTGTAGAATTTAAAATAGCAATAGTGTATAATCCTAACAAGGGTAACACCAACATTTATTTATGAGTAATTATTATTATTTTTTACTGTCAAGTAGTTATTTTAATGTTTCAGAATTAATTAAATAACAAACAGTCATATTTTAAACAGAAGTGAGCTTACTATATGTGGTAATAAAGTAACCTCAACAAATGGAGTTAAATTTGTAGTCTGAATTGGAGTTCAGACTACAAATTTAATTAGATACCATATATCAGAAATTAAAATTGTTAAATAACTTATAACACAATGTCTACCTAAACTATAATATTCTTAATAAAATAACTACCAAGCTTTCAGCTATTTGTAAATTAATAAAATTTGCCATAAGACTCTATCTTACAACAATGATGTGAATTTTAAACTTATTTTTGTGGGTAAATATGAATTATTATTCTCATTAACAATAATCTTAACAATTTAGTTGATAATTTAGAGATTTTAAAGAAATTTAGCTAGCTAGTGATATAGTAAATCGGAGTTCCGCGAGCAGCCTTCAACCACGCAAACAATGACTAAGCAGTCCCTGCCAAGTGAAATCTTATCTGGTATATACCTACTTAAATAAAACAAAAATTAAACGATTCGTTTATTTATTTGCTTACTTTTCAAAACTGTAGTCCACGATTAAAATTCAATAATAATAATTCGACTTCGACACACCACACACAATTTGACACGATCAACATTGAAGCAGAGGAATGACAACAGCCAATAGACAGGTGGGAAGATCTTTGTTTATGGTTTTAATAGTTCACTGCAATGAAGGCAGACAAAGGTAATTAGAACCTACACAACCTTGTCTTTTGACATAGAGTAAAATGAAATTTACGAATGCGTTCCGTTGTTGTCTTTGTCTTTAAGATGCCATTATGTAAAAAATGCATAAATAGTAGGCCTACAGTAATTATTTAGTATTTCCAAAATACAAAGATTGGAAGAGAAAGTATCTAAATACAAGATAAAGAATTAGAAAAGATGAAAATACGTATTTTGTATTTCATTTCAAATACTTGTATCTCAGTTAAAGTCACATCTGTGGATAATATGTACAAGGAAAGTTGGGAATCAGGATAGGAATCTTGACCAAGCCATTGGTTGAGTATGTGAATTGGTTTGAGACACACGTGTTTTGTATGGAATACAGGTGTTAGAGAGGTTGCAGAGGAGGTCTGCTAGAATTAATACTTTTTTTCTTTTCACCACTAATATGGTAATGAAGCATGGTTGGGAGTCTGTAGAAGGTAGGTATTTAGAAGAGTCCCGAGAATGTGAAAGGAATATATTGGTGACGGGGCTTGAAGTAGTGCATAGAATGGGTACTGCACTTGGGATTAGGGAGTGGGAAAATTCTCATTATTGGATAAGGTAGTCGCAAGCTGAAATAAATTACCAGAGGCAACTCTGAACAATATAAATGAAAGAAATTAAAATTCGTGTAGGGAAAAAGTTGTTTGATGGTAACATTGGATTTAAATAAAATAAGATTAAAAAAAAAAATCATGAAGTGTTAGGTAAAAGTGTGGTGTCCTATGGGAACATTTAGGTCACATCGGAGTTAATTTGAATTAAATTTAAAATAAAAGTATTTTCAAATCTGTGTTTTTTTTAGGGTTGCCACCTTTTTTTATTGAAAATAAAGTACATTGATTGTTAAAGGTAGGGGGAAAAAGTACATAATGGGAAAATAAAGTACATTTTTTTATTTATGTTTAAAAACATATTTTTATTGTTTTTTCGCAAGTTTTATCAAATTATTATCACTGCTAAACAATTGCACAGCATCTTTACAGTCTATATTAATTTAAGGTAAATAAGTAATTCTTTTTTTATCAGATTCAGAGACGCTGTGTTTCTTTCGTCACGTCATTTGCAATTCATTACAGAAAAAAAAACTCTCTGTAAATGCTGACGTAGTGGGAATAGACAGTAAAAATTAAATTGCTTTATACAAGTTTGAAAAATTATTTTCAGTCTTATTAAATATTTGCTGCTGTTTTTGAGCAGTAAATAATTCCGGCAAACGTTTAGAACTATATATCAGATCACAAAGTTTGTTTAATAATGAAATTTCTCCATAAAGATAATCCATATCTATATTAAGGTTCTGCAGTTTTAAATTTTCTATTACGAAAACAATATTATCAAATTCAGCATTGCTCTTTAAAATTATATTGCCAAGTGTAAATAAGCAGTTTGTGTCATTAAAATCAAAACATTCATTTAGGTACTCTAAGGCTTTGCAAATAAATAATAAAAAAAATTTCAGCGCAACATATCCACTATCTATTTGATCCGTTTCACTATCAAAATTATATTTTATAGATGTACATGGAGTACTTTGTTTACTGAAGATGTCCTTGCCCATAATTTACTATAACATATATCTACTCGTATAAAATTTATAAATCGTATACATTTTGCTCTCAAACAGCTTTACATAAAACAAACAAAAAGTTTTGACACGAAAATGACATTGATAATGTTGACATTTGAGGTTAGGTTGCGTTTAAAAATTATCAAAAATGAGCGTTCTAATGGCGCTGGGGACCTATCGATTTTGCACCAATAGATAACGTACCAGTTTACGCAAAGCGCTTAAGACCATACTTTTTTAAATCCCAGAGAAATTTAAATCATGCGAAATATTTTCGCATACAGTACCGTGACTCAGGGTTACTTGGACCCTAGGGGGTAACTTGAGCCCATTACGATAAAATGATAAAATTCCGCTCGGGTACTTATTTGTTGAGGAGATGAACGTAGTTCCTAGTTTCCCCTCTAGGTAGAAGCATTCTGCAGACTGTAGCGCTATCCACATGGTTACCCGAGCGGAATTTTATCATTTTATCGTAATGGGCTCAAGTTACCCCCTAGGGTCCAAGTAACCCTGAGTCACGGTACTTTATTGTTTTCACAAAGTATAGAGTACAATTACCAGAAATAAAGTACAATACTTTATTATAAGGTACGGGTGGTAAGCCTAGTGATTCTCTGTTTAAGACTACACGTTGATACTGTTTCGAGATCGTATTTTCTATTTTTACCACTATTTTAATATTGATGTTATTAATTCTGTTACAATTCATAGCATGGAGGAAGGAATATATGGAGACGACGCAAGGGACCTTCGCCACATACTGGAGTGAAACCGGGTGGAGAGAAGTGGGGAGGGGAGGCCGCCATATTGCTTGACAGGGGAAACACGGAAATAGGCACAAAAACCTCAAGGGAATCATAAGACAACCGTGGCACCGCAATTTGATGATAGATTATTATGTAACTCGACGAGACACATCAAAAATGAAGAATCAAATTTTTTGATATCGTGCTTAGTTCTCGAGATATACTGTCTCAAAAGAGTGGAGTTTCTGGTAGAAATTCAGAAGAAACATGTCCCCAAAGTCAAATTTGGTGATAGATTCTTATGTAACACGACGATACAAATCGAAAATAAAGAATAAAAATTTTCTATATCTCGCTTAGTTCGCGAGATATACTATCTCAAAAGTGGGTTTATTAGGTTATGAGGGGATTCAACGATAACCGTGGTGCCACAATTTGATGACGAATTCGTATGTAACTCGATGAGGAAAACTGAAAGTAAAGAATAAAATTTTTTGGTATCTCGCTTAGTTCTCGAGATATTGTACCTTAAAATTGACGTGGTTAGGTTGAAATGCGGCCTGGACCAGAAGAAAACTTTCGCCATATCCATATTTGATGATGAATTTGGACGTAACTTAATGAGCAGGAAATTCTTTTTAACTTGAATAACAAACTGTTTATTTCTACAGCCCTTAAATTTTAATTGATGTTCAAATAGGTTATATTTTCACATTCTATTTCAGTAATTGATAAGAAAGATTTGAAAATCTAGAAATATAGTGGTAGACATTTACAAACAGAAACAAGTCATATCTGAAATTTAAAAAATAGCATAAGTCAATGTTTAGAACTTTTAAAAAAATTAACACTTCAATAAACCTCATAGTTTCTGAGCTTACTTAGAAGATATTGTACTGTTAGTGGCCTATATAATTTTGCTAGAAAAATCAGTGCATTCATAAATTAGAAGCTAGCAGCTAATAATAAATAAATTGTTTGTTCACTTCTGGTACACACCGTTTTTCAACCTGCCAACATTTCCATTAATATTGCCGTTACAAAATCAAACTATGTAGACACATCTATGCACAAGAAATGCATCGCTAACTACATTTCGGACAACAAAGTTTATTTCATCACGTTTAGTAGTTCGCACAGCACAAATTATCACACTTAATTTTATCGTGCACTTTCAATGTAAACTTAAACGTGAGTAAAGCATGGAGAATACCATATTCACTGTGTCGCGATGTAAACATGACCCGCTTAAATTAAATTTTCAACACTTGTCTACAAAAAGGCTAGCTTTTCAGGTGCAAAATAGTAACATATGCTAATTGTCTACACTACACCATCAAAAATTTGAGAATGATATGATCTTATTGAGAGCAATGAATAAATTTATAGTGAATGGCACTAATGTTGCAGTTGCCTGTCAGATACTTCAAGAACGATAATTACAATGTGACTTACTTATGAAACGCTATTCCAGATTTTTTCCTATCTCGTCTGTTTGTGCAACCATATGCATCACAACTTGGCATTATAGAAAACTTTAGAATATTAGAAAATTAAATATTCTCAGCAGCTGACACAGTGCAAACAGCCCAGTGTTTTGGTACTCCTACGATGTCCGCCGCGCAAGCGCAGTTTTTTCACGAGGTTTCACAGATGTAGCGTTATCTCGTCTCCATATATTCTATCGATTTGGCACCAATATATAACGTACCATTTTACGCAAAGCGCTTACGACCATACTTTTTTAAATCCCAGAGAAATTTAAATCATGCGAAATAACGTATTTTCGAGTACAGTACTTTATTGTTTTCACAAAGTATAGAGTACAATAACCAGAAATAAAGTACAATACTGTATTATAAGGTACGGGTGGTAACCCTAGTGATTCTCTGTTTAAGACAACATGCTGTTACTGTTTCTAGATCGTATTTTCTATTTTTACCACTATTTTAATATTGATGTTATTAATTCTGTTACAATTCATAGTGGTTGGTTGAACCAACGTCTTTGGTTTTAATTCTTCTTATATCAAATTTCTGCCTAATCTTTTACTGTACTTGGAAGGCGAATTTCGAGTTTGCGTAAAGTACATTCTGACACTGGTGTGTGTTTTCCTTATTTTACAGAGACAATATATTTTATGCTTTACTTTTCCCCTATTTCCGCAGCAAGTATATTTGTCATGACAATAAATGCATTATTAATTTGTTTAGTATGATCTTTGAGAAACTTCATGTAATCCAGTGTTCAAAGATGCTATGAAACCAAGTTTGTTTGAAAACTTTGAATTTTGTTGCCTGGAAAACTAAACGTTCATTTGATCGTTTAAGTTTTAACTTAAGAGGTTAATTAATTGCTATTTTTATTGTTGTAAGTAGTAATATGCAGTCTTTTTAATTCTTTGTTGCAGTTTTGTGTTTATTTAGTTTGAGAAAGATTGAGCGAGACACAGTAAACAAACTGACCGGTTTCTAGCATTTTGTTTACAATAATGTCATATTCAAAACATTCTACTTGGCTTTGTTGCTTTGATTTTAAACTGTTTATCACTCAATTGTTGGTTGTATTTCGTTACATATCATGATTATTTTGGGGATTGCTAGAGATAACGTTCCCACAAGGAACAGATGTCATAAAACTGGAATAGTAAAGCAACACACCGCTAGAAATGCTTTCCAAAGTGCATTTAGCGGTGTTTTGCTTCTCCGGGATGTATTAAAACCTAATTTCTGCTTGAAAATAAGAGTCAAGTGTGTATTACAATTAGGATTGTCAACCATAAAACTTTTTGATGCCAATAAAGTAGGCCAAAATAATTTTCTTTCCAGTAAAGTATACAATACATGCTACTTGCTTATCCTTTGATTGTCAACCAGGGATGTTTGTTCTTTGATCTGTGTCCTTACTCATTGGTAGCAGATGCAACAATAGTGAACCATCCATATTGTGGCATTACTGTCAACATATGTCCACTCGCGATTATTTCTGAAAGGATGGATGGATGTCAATCATTCATGTGGTCTACAAGCAGAGATTTCACAGTTTCTTCTATTCCTTGTTTACATGTTGGAATTTCTAGCTGCATTATTTTTCTTCTTTATTGTTTAACCCTAGATCACTAACCTTATTTTTCAACGCTTATTACTAACCTTCGTCGTTTCGACTACGCTGTCATAAAAATAGGTTTATAAGTTTTATTATATAAAATAATGATTTCTTTTACATATTTTTTATTATAATCAATTATTAAGAAAATTATAACATTCTTATTTATTTAAATCACATATTTATTACTTAATCAGCCTTTACACTGAGACCATATTTAAAACACAATACTAGACAACAATACTAAACTAGAACACAATACTTCATAAAAAAACTCAAATAGTTAAAGTAAACATAAAGAATCAACAAAAAAATAACATTTTGGTAAAAAAAACTATGAACTAACACATTTGTGACACACATCAAGTTTGTGTTCGCCACACAACGATTTATTGCACTTATAGCAACTAGATTTCGTCATCCTTCGTTTTGCTTTCTTTTTTTAGCAATAGGATGACCTGCAGCTTCCCTTTCTTCAGTCTCAAGTGTCAAACTCGATCTACTACTTCCACTACTGACTCATAAGTGGGATCAGGCTCGTGTGGTCTTCCTTCTCACTCCCTGAAGAATTTTCTTCGTCACTATTATCGGCTAATAATAGCTGAAGAATCGTATCTAAAATAAAAAAATAATATACATTACTTTTATGATGTTAAAACTAAAAATAAACATAAAATATTATAAGCATAATAGTAAAAAATATAACGTTAATACTAACCTTCGTCGATGCGACGAGCCATGGTCGCTGGTCCGGCGGTCACAAACCTCCCACACTAAAAACACTACCGTCTGTCGCGGGGGCAACGGGTCAACTGAAATTACACGGGAGTTGAAATAGGTGCGACCGCGCACTCAAAAGTTATGGCACTTTTTTCGAATTCGCGTCGTCGATTCGAAGAAGCTTAGTGATCTAGGGTTAAAATGGCAAGTAGTTCAGATTCTGTTTGTAATGTTGGTACAAGTGATACAACAGTACCCCCCCCCCCTCCACGAAAAAAAAGGGAGCAAAAGTGAAGAAACTTAAACAACTACTAAAATATAAAGATTTGTGGGAGAAAATGTATTACTGGATAAGAAGAGATCCCTAATAAAAAAAATCTCTGCGAAATTCAATTTCTGTGTGGTGACTTTAACCATTTCATCTGATGAGGACATGTAAGTTAGTCAATATCTATTATGATGCAGCATCACCTGGACAGCCAAGAGACTTAGAAATGAGATGTTCATTGGTTTATAATTTTAGTTTTAGGGTATGGTATCAGCTATAGCATGTTGAAATGAAACCAGAAAATAATAGCATGAAAAGATATGTATTTTCAGAATAAGGAGAAGCTGACAACCTTAATTACAATCGAAAAGAAGAAGCTGGCAACCTTGATTACAATTGAATCACTGCTTGAAAATATCATGTCTTTCAATTAACTATTGCAGTATTATGACCTCATTAGTGAATGTTGTTGCAGCAGAATTGCAAACTCGGGTAAACCCTTGTAACACTATAAAATTAATACAAATCTCTTGAAATATCAATTTTTTTGTCAGCTTTTTTCCATTACATAAACTTACAAGGAATGTATCATAGCAAAATATCGAGTGTTTTTGCTGTACATAAACTGGTTAGGCTTCAGAGTATGGCCAGTAGAAAAATAAAGAACAGATTTTTATTTTTTAATGGCCATTGTTTGCACAGCAGCCTGCAAAATGCATTTCTATGACTTGGTCCAAGTGTGAGTTCCACCTGACCATAACCACTGGGAAGAAAATAAAAGTTTAGGTTGATTTCAGCACTGTAGGTACCAACATTGTTATTGGCGGAAAGAGTTTACAGTGTCGTGGCTATATTGAAATCTAAAATTAAACTACCATGGTTAACCTTATGTGCCACTGAAAAGTGTGATGTTTATGCTTGTTCCTTGTATTATTTTTAAACATTTCCAGTTTTAGATTTAAGTATAGATCTCAGTACCACTATGTCACCTGCTCTACAAAATTCCCATCTCTAAAGACCTCGCTGTTAGGAAACGTTAAGCAGTTTTTTTTTATGTACAAAATTACTACAAATTTTTGGAAATTTCTTTTGATTCCTTTGTTTTAATGTGTTTTTGATGTTTCAGCTTCTCTCCATTACAAAAACTCACAAGAAATTTAGCAAATATTTTTCATGGGGAATGTGTGTTTTTGCTGTACACAAATACTGCATTTCTATAGGTTTAATGAAATTTTCCCCCCCATGGTCCATGCCCCATTTCAGTCTAAACACAACACTAGGGAATAAACCAAAACATAGTCTATGATCCCTGTACTGACAATGGTATTAGCAGAAAGTATTTACAGTATTGTAACAGAATTAAATTTCCCAGTAGAAAGAGGGGTAAAACAAGGAGACTCTATATCCCCCAAGCTATTCACATCAGTCCTAGAGTTGGCAATGTCAAAAATCCAATGGCAAAACCGAGGTTTGAGAATAAATGGAAGAAATCTCAACAACTTAAGATTCGCTGATGATATAGTTTTACTCTCAAACAGTCTGGAAGAGCTCAAAGAACTGATAAATGAACTAGAGACAGCGTGCAGTGAAGTGGGCCTTAAAATAAATATATCAAAAAGCAAAATCATGCAAAACAAATGGGCAGAAAAAGATAAAGACAAGGCGGACATGAAAGATTCTGGTATTGAGTTCGTAGATCAGTACATCTATCTTGGCCAACTGATCAATATGAATGGTGACTCAAAGCCTGAGATCTACAGACGGATAAAGCTGGGCTGGAGAGCATATGGAAGAAATTCCATAGTTTTTAAATCGAACATGCCAATACATCTTAAAAAACAGGTATTTGAACAATGTGTATTACCGGTCCTCACATATGCCTGCCAGACTTGGACCCTAAATAGTCACACGAAGCAAAAACTGAGAACTGCCCAGCGAAGTATGGAAAGAGCAATGCTAGGGTTTACAAGAAGAGACAGGAAAAGGGCTGTGCACATCCGTTCAATAACTAAAGTAACAGACATCTTAAAAAGAGTCATGACCCAAAAATGGCAATGGGCCGGTCATGTTGCTCGCAAAAGAGATGAAAGATGGACTACGGTAGTGCTGGACTGGATACCGAGAAACCTGAAAAGAGCAAGAGGAAGACCCCCGGATCGCTGGGATAAAGATATACGTCGAGTTACAGGCGTGAACTGGAAGAGGGCGGCTCAGGATCGATCGGCCTGGAAAGAACTACAGCAACACTATGTAGAATTAAATTCTAATATATAGCTCATTAGGCTTAAAGAGGCTACATCCTGAAAAAAGGATTGATATAGCTGCAATAATAACAGAATTAAACAGCCTTGGTTAACCTTATGGACCACTGAAAAATGTGATGTCTGTGCTTTTCGCACTGTATTTTAAAAAATATCCAGGTTGTGGTGAGACATTATTAGATCATTTAATATGCAGCAGGAATGTAGAAGCAGTCATAAAATTAATGTGTTTGGTGTTGTATTTAGAATTATTAAAACATTCAGAAATATAAAAGACCCAAAGAAATAATTTCAGTAAGGTTAATGGTTTGTAAAAACTCGGTTTTTCCATGTAGCTATGTCGAGCAGGGAAGGGTACAGCATAGCAACAATCACATAATTGTTGTAAGCAGTATGGAACTGGCGTTCGCGGGAGATGGAACCAGCAGGTGAGCGTCGAGTGAATGAGGAGCGTGAGATATGGTTTCCCATGTTTCAGTATGAAGTGGCTAGGAAGAAAGCATTATGATGCATTTTTTTTAGTCATTTAGACAAATGCTCGGGAAGAACTGAGAGCCATGGATAATTTGTGGTAAGGGTAAAATGTATTGCATTGTTGAACTTACAAGTGGTGTGAACCTGCAATTGAGGTAGAAGAAGTACAATATGCATTGTCCATGGTCGAGTAGCTAAAATCACTGTTGGTAGTGATGGAGAAACCTGTAAGAGGTGTGAATAAATGTCGATTGATCTTTAAAGCGAACCATGTTATGATTTCTAGACATAAATGAACCTGCATGCCTAACAATCAGTGAGCTAAACAGTATTACATCATCACTACCAAAGCACCCTGTATTATCGTGACAAGGTTTATGTTGTAATAGAAGTTGCAAAATAGTTATTAGTGAATATGTATGAAACTAAGTTAACATTATTTAATTGGATATTTGCTTGTTTCTATGTTTAAATTCAGCAAGCCTCTATATAATAATAAAATACGAGAGATCTATCATAATTTTAAGTGGCAGTTGCTGACCATGTTTCCATTGAAAACTAGCCAATCTTTTCTCTCTCTTTTTTTTTCTCTCTATACTTTTTTTTAAAAAGCTTTCAAAAATTTATTCTGACATTCAGTTTTAAGTTTCACATTTATAGGTCCTGCTTCAGTCGTTGGGGCCGCTGTAAGTCTCTTGCCTCCGCCACTTGCACCTTCTCTGAAGGGGACAACATTGCAAAAAAAAAAAAGATCTGCTCTAGTGTGTATCACAATGCATAACCACACCAATATATGTCACAGTAACTGTATTAATGTGTGGTGATTTTAGCTTTAATTTTCTAGTGGCAATATTGGTGTAGTTTGTGGTTTGGTAGAAATCCAGCCTGGACCTTAATGACAACTGAAACTTACACGGCATGAAGAATTTTGTTAAAGTAATTTAATCAGCCTTATTGAGTACCATATTAGCAATGTAACGTATTGCAATTTAATCTACTATTAAAAGATCATTTTTGTAGTGGCCCATTACTTGTCATGCAGGCCAAGATACTTGCCAACTTGGATTTTCTGGTAGTGTAGTCAGTCCATTTAACACTATACTGATATCAGTTCTTAAGAGTTTTCTTCTCTAAGCTTAAAAAATGCAAAATTCATAGAAAAAAAAAATCTTATGTGTGGAAAAACTAAACATTAACTACTGGAAAATGAAAGTTTAAAAACTTTTTGTAAACATAATTGAAAAATCGTATGCATTATTAATAAAAATAGATAGATAGGAGAAAGTTGATAGAAACTTAATTCTTGCTTCTTGAGAGCATAGAACACATGAGGCACTAGAAAGATGGGGTAATATCAAGATGGGGATACTGCTGCGGCTTCGTGTAGTAAACACACAGATCACGTGGTATATATGACAACATTGTGATGTATGGTCCAGGCTGCATTACAACATAAACTCAAATGATGATTGTATAATGAAAACACAGCCAAACCTGTTGCAAATATTCAATGATGATTGACGAAATCATATTTTATAAATATTCGTTTCTGTCGTAATGCAGCCTGGACCAAAGTAAAACGTAACCATAATGCACAATATTGCAGATTTCCATTTTCAGATCATATCTATAGCTGTTACTGTGTTGGTACGTACAGAGTGAATACGTCACAGTGATGTCATATATACCACATGATCTGGGTGTTTAATAAATGAAGCCACAGTGGTTTGCCAATCCTTGATATTACCCGAAAAATGAATGTAACAATCCAGTAAAAATGCTAGGGCCGACAATCATTGTTTCTATTAAAAATTAAAGAAAAATAGTGGTCATGAAATAGGAAGCTTTCTATGAATGCAATAAATACCTTTGCTTGATTGAAAATATGTAGGAACATAAATAATGAAGTCAATATGTTAAAAATAAAATAAAAAAATAATAGGACTGCTTAGAAGCGCACGTAGTGACAGCAATGAGACTTATGTGAACAACGCGAGCATAAGAAATCAAATGAATAGATAAATAGAGACCATATAGTTAAGAAAATGAATAGATTGAGTATTTTAAGATAAGCACAACAATAGAACACCACAAATAGTCCCAATAAATGTAATAATATATATACAATAAAATATATGTGAAAAAAATTGTTAGCTACCTCAAAACGAGGAAGTATGCTTTGCATAATTGTATTGCAAATATTAAAATATGGCACAGCAGAATTGATATGGAAGATAATGATTTGTTGATTTGTTTTGTCATAATTAAATATAAAGACTAAGTTTCGTTTTCTGACACACTAGTTTGGAGACATTATTTCGTTCCTTATTCAGTTCTGTACAGTTAAAAAAAATAAACAAGAAGAAACTTTAAGGTAGCATGATAACATCGCTGATATGAGCTTGATGTAGTTACCACTAGATATTGAACATCCAGGGGTTGATTTGCCACCGAAACTTAAATGTCTTATGTTTTACTTAAATACAAATTTCTCTGTGTGAAACTAAAAGTTTTTCAGTTGATACCCCTAACATATCTGTGTGTGTGAGAGAGAGAGAGGAGGGGGGAGGGAAGTATTTCAGAGGACCTCTTGAAGAGCTTTCTCATTAGAAAAATTAGGTCAGACAAGAGACAAAATGCAATATTAGTGTTTTGAGATGTCTAAAATTGGCATTGCACATTTACCCCTGGGTACTCTAAATGTTTCAAATGGGGTGCTTTGATATATTCCTGCTAACTTCTGTTCAGTGGCGTTTAGATGACGGGGCCAAATCTGAAAAAAAAAAAAACCAGGCTGCTGAGGGATGGTTTTCATACTGCTCAATGAGGTATTCCTTTGAACGATCGTTACACAATCCAGATATCAGATCCGGGTTTTCCCAGGCTATTTTCAGGTCGATTGAAACCTTTCTCTAATATCAGAAACTTTTCCCTTTCATCAGCTCTCATAAATTAACGGAAGCTAATCCTTTCTTTTGTGTTCCTACTGGTTAACCAGATTTTCCAGTTCTGCTGTTTTTTGTGACCGTATTCTTTTGAATGACATTTTTTCTTGATTGTCAAGCATTTTTTGTCTTTTTTTTATTTATTCATATAGCTCTGTTTGCAATGGCACCAGCACCTATTGAAGGCAGCCATTAATGAAAGAAGAAAAAGTGAAATATTGTAGTTTGTTTGGGTCCCATAAATGCTTTAAGGATTTCAGTACCTCAAGGACATAGATAATTCACTCTTTTCTCTGGCATCTATCTCCTTTTCTCTTGAAGGCAAAGAAAAGTTATATGTGGAAGTTTAATAAAATTAAAAATGATAAAAAACCTAAACAATAAGTAAAACACTGTAATAAATAAGCCCACTGCAAAGGATAACAATGAGAAGGGTATGGGGGAGGGGTGACTTGCTGCACGGGAGTACAAGTCCGGTTCAAAGGGGAATATACATGTGCAGTTGTGAGGGTGGAAAGGTGTAATAATCTGATATCAGGACTATTTTCGACCTGTCCACAACTGGTCCGGTGCTCCCTTTTCACATCACGTATGTTCAGGTTGAAGGAGTGGAGCTTCCGTTTTATCCAGTCCGGTCGTCTAAACCCCACTTTCATACTTAGCATTTATACTCCCAAGTGCTACAGTATATTGAATCTAGTTTTAGGTATTGAAGCTTTCTTGAGTGCACATTGTAAATAATGTTAATTAATAAGATTATATTGTCAGCAACATATTAACTTCATATTTTTTATCTCAGATGTCAATCTTTGAAATTGTTGACACAAGCTTAACAGTTTTTGTTTGTTCAGTTGTAATTATTAGTTTATTCTTTTTAACACTTAGGCATTAACCTAGGTGAGCTTAAATATCAGAGCAAAGTTTCCAAATATGGCTTATAGAGGTCACCTCCTCTTCCTGATTTAGTAAAGGATCATTTTTTACCATCTTTTATCTCATCATTGTTTTTTCCTCAGGTATAATGACAGAATCGAGGACAGAGTTTAAACTGAAGTCTCCACCGAAAGACTGTATTTCATCCGTAAAATTTGGTCCAAATGCAGCCCAATTTTTGCTTGTTTCATCTTGGGATTCGACAGTTCGTCTTTATGATGTGATCACCAATACTCTGAGATTAAAATACTCTCATGACAATGCTGTGTTGGATGTCTGTTTTCAGGTATGTAGAAGTTAACTTTTAATTAGTTGTTTATATATTGGTTTTGGTATTCAGTTGACTTGAACCCAAGAATTTGATACATATGATATCTATATAGTTTATAACCATTAATATTCAATTAGTATTAAAAGCAACGTAAATAATGTGGATTTTGAGAAAATAAATTGTGAGAAAGAATATTGAATATCCATCCAGGCATTACATATACTTCAGCTAGTGAAAGAAAAAAATTGCTGTTACTTATTGTCATCAGTAACAAATTAGATGGGCTATACAAAAACATTTATAACAGTATACAATTACAATACATTAAATACAGTGGAACGTTTACAATCCGAATTTCAATTGTCTGAACAACTTTTTTTACAAATTGTGCACAACCTTACAGAAGCATCAACTTTAGTTTCAATTTACGAATTTACACCTTTGCACTTGTTATAATCAAAAATCCTATTAACAAAGAACTAGGTGCATAGAGTTTAATCCTAATATCTTGTATTTGTGTATTATTGCCGCTGTATACTCGTGACCAATCGGATACAGACTTTCATGCTAAATGTTTGTTGCGACTGTGATGCAACAACAATTTTTTCGCAATGCTAGTAGTTTTGAGTTTCTTTAAAATCAGAAACCTGCTGAGTTCATCCTGCACCTTTATATTGATGTGAAAGTTTTCAACAATAATGTTTTTAAAACAAAACAATCAATGCAGATGTGAATACTGTTGACCTAAGTATCTCATACCAATATTATATGCCTGGCATGTGTTCATCTTCTGAGAGGAAGCATAAGTGTTGGCGGTTGAAACTAATCTTGCGATTTCAGTCAAAATTTAGACAGAGAAAGGCTAACTAAAACTTAAGATGGTGGAAGGACAACTAACTATTTCACAACATGAAAAAGAAGAAGGAAATCATATTCAATTTGCATCAAAACTGGATTCATGTGATGGTTAAAATTGACGCTGTAGTTGAAAATGCTGTTTATTTGTGGTCCACACAAATGTAGCCTAAGGGAAACAATAGTTGGACTATTGCTATTAAAAAGTAACTGGATTATGACAGAAAAATTCAATAACTCTCTGACCTCAAAGCCAGTACAGGTGCGCAAAAACAATGTCGTCTACCGTGTGTGGAAAAGTGTGTGGATGAATGATGAAATTTTTACAAATTGGTTTACTAATGATTTAATTTTTAAAGTCAAAAGATATCTTAAAAAGATAAGCAGAGTTGCAAGGTGTTACTTATTCTGGATAATGCTCCATCAAATCCTTCTGCTGAAAAACTTTACATGATAAATGACAATTCAGCGTGATGTTCCTTCCCTGAACATGACAGCGATAGGGTACTTGACACTAAAAAGAAAACTATGAAACTTTAATTTAAAATGATTAAGTTTTAAGGCTAACAAAATCAAGTTTGATAAAAGTTAAAAACATTATTTTAATAAAATAAAAATGTAAACAATTTTGACATGAAACATCTGTCAGAGAGTGTGATGTCACATCTCATTTGCAATTTTGATCTGTGTCAATCTGACTGTTGTATATGTATGGTTTTAAGTTTATCCTTTACTAAGTTCTGGTTACCAATCCACAAAGCAAGTAACATTTCCATTTAAGCTGGATTTACTAAAGCAAAGAGCACAGATTTACCAAAAATTAATGGACAATTCTAAAAGTTTTTTGCATTGATTTTTGCACAGTAGACTTCTAGTACCTATGTCAAAACAACATTTATATGTACCCAGAATTTGAAAGTGTAGTTTTTTTCTCTCAAAAATGCACATATGATCATATAATTAAGAAAAGTTTTTAAAAAATGAGGTCTTTCTTGGCATTGTATTTGAATGTTAGGCTTTAAAGGATAGATTTTAGAAACTTATATAGCCTAGAAAGAATTTTATTATAAGCTAAATATTGTTTTGTGGAAACAATTGTAGTAGAAAAGTACAAGATAAAACATTGCATAATTGCTGTGCACATAAGTAGACAATGAATTAGCAGCAAGCATTTGTTGCAACAGTATATCAATATTCATATCGGATGATATTAATTGTGATGATAAAAGTAAAGCTGAACCTATGAAAATGTAACTGTATTTGTATTAAGCCACAGGCTGTTTAAAATCTTTCCATAAAACAAAAACTGGATAAGTTTGTGCTAGAAAATCTTGGGAACTACTGAGCTGATTTCAATAGGGTTACCACCTTGAAAGCTTAGAATCTCAATTGAGCTATCTGATGATATGTTTCAACCTTACATAACACCGGACATTAAATGAGTTTCTGAAAGTGTGGTGAGTAACACCAAAGATGGAACCACTAGATGTTGCACACTCTGCAATAGACACACAACTGCAAAATCTCTGACCACAGTGTTTAATGAAAGCAATAAAAGCAGTTTCAGTAATAACTATGATTCATACTCCACACTAAACAAAACTTGAAATAGTCTTTCCTTTAATTCAGGATATTCAGTTTTAATGCAACAGATGGCTGTATTGAATGTGAGAAACTAATAATGAAAAAACAACACAGATTTTCTTTGATCACGATCTCTGGCAGCACAATTACAGTGTCTCTGGCTATCATCTTTCTGTTCTGTCACAATAAAAACATTAATTTATTTATAATAGTAAATTCTGGATAGATTATATTCAATCATTTGAGATAGTAATGTAGATAATGACTAATATAGCTTTCATTATTTTTACTGTCAAGTATCTTTCTTTTTCAGTAATTCATTTTCAATGTTTCAATACAAGGCTGAATATCTGGCATTTGGAGCACTAAGTATATTCATTCACATCACAGTGATCAATAAAACCTTGTATTAAACCCTTAGTGTTGGAAGTGTATAGAGTTTATGAAACTGAATGTGTTCATATTACATTCTGTTCTATTCACATGAGGTTCTGTCATAATTTAGCTTTTATTCATTTTATATAATTTATTGCATTGTTTAGTAATGCAATTTCTACGAAGCATGGTGCCGCAATTTGTAACTCGATGAGACAAATCAAAAGTAAAGAAATCTCTCTTTTTCATATCCGAGTTAAGTGTACTCAAGCCTATATTAATACTCACTCAGCTACCCACACTTTTATTCCTTGCTGCTATCTTTTTGCCATCACTGGCTAAGTATCACTTGCTAAGCATTTATTCTCCTTAAATTCAACCTGCATCAGTTAAGATCATATTTAATATTTCATTACAGTATTCTTTTCTACCCCACTCGTAAGCTTGGTGAGATACTTTATTTCACATGGTCTAATACTTTGCCTTGTTCCCAATTGCAAAAGCTGGAAATTTTTCGCACACTTGTACACACAGTCCTAAATGACTTGTTCTCCTCATTGATTCAGTTTTTCTTTTTAATTGTCTTTTCAGGATGCCGTTCACTCATTACAGTGGTGGTCTTGACAACACTCTTAAAATGTATGATTTCAATAGTAATTCAGGTAAGAATGCTGTTTTTGTTGTGACTAATAGCTTAAAAATGTTTTTAAGATAACATTTTATTACTTCTTGTTATAAAATATGTGGAGATAGTATTCCCCCGCATAGAGTTTTTCAGTTATTTAAAATTTAATCAAGGAGCTAAAATAAACTAGATTTACTGTTCTAACCACTTATGTTAACAGATCATGTCTTTGCCATCATCATTTGTTAGAAATATGTCTGCCGACTACATTACCAAATTGTGTTGTGTTGTTTAGATAGGATAACCATCATAAAGTATTTATTATTTTTAAATAACATTTGATCATTGTGATTCCTTCAACATATAACTGATCAAATCTCAATAGTATATTTCTTCCTTTAAGTAACAAACAAAACGGAAAGTTAAAATCACCTGTGCCTATGGCTGTACTTGATTTGGTGATACTTGCAACACAAAACCAGCATACTAGCCCCTATTGGCCAACTTATTTAAATTTTTATGTCTGACAAAGAAATTGTGCACTGTTCATTCCTTGTTACATTACAAACTGTGTACAACCATTTTAAACAGCTGGCTGATGGTTGAGTAGTAAAGTGAATGGGTTCCATCTAATAATACAATTAAAATTAAAATCTGCCTCATTGTGGACCAGTGAATTTGATGACTATATTCATGAGAACGAAAAATCATTAAAATGGTGAAAATAAGGAATGGCAGGAAAAGTAAACCCAGCACTTACCATAGATGAGGACAGCAAGCACTGATGAACACAAAAAAGATGAACACGTACGATATAATATTTTGGGGATGAACCTTAGTCTTGTGAGAAGATGGTGAGGAGATCAGATGTGACCACACTGTCACTGGTCTTGGATATGCATGGCAGACATCATTGTGGTGAAATGTGATCTTCTTGCCACCTTATCTTCTCACAAGACTAATGATTACCATCGAAGTAGTGTACTCTACATTTTTTACCTTTTTTTCTGTTCACGTTCATCTATATTACATTTACTTTCCCTATCCTTCATTAATGTAAATTTAATAAGTTATATAAACAGTGAACCCTGCCTTTGTCACCCAGTTCTTGCCCAGTCTCAAATCCATCAATCAGATCCTACAACAGGGGCATGACTTCCTTTGCTCCTTTCCAGAAATGCGCACTCTCTTACAAAAAATTCTGCCAACTGTCCCCCGTACTTGTTTCAGCAGAACACCTAACCTCAAAAACATCTTGATTCACAATTATGCTCCATCTGACTCTCCTAAAACACCTTATGGATCTTTTCTGTGCAATAGACCTCACTGAAAAAACCTGCCACATGCATCCTCCCACTACTACATATTGCAACCCTGTCACAGGGGAAACCTTCCCCATCACTGGACATGCCACATGCTCCACAACCCTCATCATATACCAGCTAACTTGCCGCCATTGCACAAGTTCCTATATAGGCCTGACTACACAACAACTTTTGACCAGAATGAATGGCCACAAACAGTCCACACCCACAATTTATACCTACCAACACCTGAAGATGCTAACTACCACAATTCCAACAACTTCAATGAATGTTTCACTGTGAGAGCAATCAGAGGTTTCCCCAAAACCACCACCACCTCAGAACTTTGAAGATGGGAACTTGCATACCAAAATATCCTAGATACCAGACACCCATTCGGCCTCAACCACCGATAAAATTCCTTCCCTTGACGCATCACTCATTATTATCAGTATTAGTATTATTGGCATTTAACTAATTACATGTTTTCTTTTTCAAAATCTCTCTATATATATATGTTTTGCAAAATTTATATATCTATAATTTTTTTCCAAAATTTTCCTATATTTTTTTGTTTTCATCTCTACATTCCATACCCTTTTAATAAATTGCTACTTCTATCACCTTTTGCGATATATATATTTATATATAACGTCTTAGTCCCATCACCATATTAATAATCCACTCAGTCATGTAACAAACTTGGGCGTGTTCACACCTCCTGAACCACATGACTCATTCTCTTTAACATGAAGAAGGTTTAAGACCGAAATATTGTGTATATTTGTATGTTCGTGATATATGTTCTTCTCCCGTCGCTGCCTTCAACTTTGGTGAGGGATGAGTCATTTTTCCTTTCCTTGTAATTTATATTGCCCAAAGCCGTTTCCTTTTTCCTTTGTTTAATTATAAACAGTGAAGAAAATTTTAAATTTAGTATGAAAACACAAACATGGCAGTGTTGTTGCATGCATTAAAGTGCCACTAAACTGGATTGGGAAGTTACAACTGGTGTAAGTTCAAATCTCAAGCCCTGCTACTGCCATCATGATTGCAGTTTTTTGCGATTATTTAGGCATACAGAGTGCAGCCTCGAATCCTCACCTCATAAACAATACACAAACAATTATCACATAGAACACATCTGCTTTCCTCACTAATCTACAACAGACCTAGTAAACCAGTAGTAGGTGGAGCCTTGCTTTTAAAATAATCACATCCTCGAAAGAGAATGTACTGGAAGATCCATGAAAGGGGAAACTGAGATGATGACAATGAACACAAAAGATAGGGGAAGTTAACTGGCCACTTTACAAAGCTGAAGACAGCAGCAAAAAGCCTGAGAAACAGATATTGATACATTTACACAGCGTTAAGCTTATGTTTGCTTTTCACTTTGTCTTTTTGAGATGGGAAAGGCCGGAGGAAAGGAATGGGATTTGGCTATGGCCTCCCTGAAGGAATGATCCATCATTTGCTTGGAATGATTTTTGGGAAACCATGGAAAACCGAAATCTTGATGTCCAGATGACCAATAGCTAAGTGTAAAGGGAAACTAACATTGTCAAGTGCAAGTTATTCTCATACACTGTGATTTCTTTATGTAGGTTATATGTTAAATTGAATTTCAAAAGAAATTGAAAAAACTGTATTGAAAAATTCAGTAATAATGATTTTTGGGGAAAAATGACTTTCGAATAAAATAATTAAATCAAAAACAGAAAAGAAAAAATGACTGAAAAAATATAGTAGGTCTTATAAAAATTTGCAAGAAAGTATTTTAGTGATTCATTTATTGTGTTTTTCATAAAATTCTCTGTTGAAGGACATAGGTTTTTTTTTTTTTTAAAAATCCATGTATTGAAGTGTTGTAATGTAGGAATAAGTTTCATGGAATCCATAGGAGAAATTAACTAAAAGTTTCTAACATTTTCAGTAAATTATACAATCATAAACTTAATATTAAAGGATACTTAAAAGTCAAAATCAGACCGGTACTAGGTGAGTTAATTAAAATTAAATTATATGAAAAATGTCGCTATCATTTTCACAGATAGTATAGTTGAAAATAATCATCTTAAAACAGTTTTTTTTATGGTTGAAAAATTTTATTATTGAAGATTAATTAATTTTGAAAGTTATCTCGCCTCATGCTTTGAGGAAATCGCTGATGTAAGCAAGTAGCCAACATCAATAGATTACCCAAGAAACAATTAAAAGGTCTTTCATTTAAATAGATAAACAGCATTTAATGATGGAATGTATTGTCAGCACCTAAGAAGACTTCCGGACAAAAATTAGACCTCATAAATAAATCCTAAATAACTTTTTTAGAGAGAAAAAAATACGACTCGGTAAATAAATAATTGAAGATTGAAGTTATGACCAAATGATGTCTAGAATTTAATAAAGTAATAATACAATAACAATTAGGACCCAATTTTAAGTTAAAAAGGTAAAAAATGGGATTTTTGTGTTTAACTTTGCAAGTGATGTAGTTCACACATGTAAAAACAGAATTAAGAAATAGGATCTTGTTAAAGGTGAAACATGAATAGTAAAATAGAGCATTTAATTCCAAGAAGAATCCTTTAAACTTGTGTTAAAACTATGATTAAATAAGATAGTTATAGCTAAGAGAAAGAACTTAGTAAAACAAGTACAATAAATAGAATAATTTATTATGAAAGCTAAATAAAACTAGCCTAAGTATAAATTCTTATACCAGATTTTGATCATAAAAATTGTATTCCATATATGTTAGTTGGTCACTTAACACACATTTTAAATAGGAGCGAAAAATGGACATATAACTCTATGGGGAAACAAAAAATCATTAAAATTACAGATAAATAACCCTAATAGTTATCCTTTTCACTTTAGAAATTAATAATGGCTAAACAAGGAGATTTAGGAGGAAATGTGCCATAAAGTAAAATTCTAAAAATAACTCATAATATAGTAAAGTTTCAGAAAAATCTGATAAAAATAATGACCGGACACTTTTGAGGAAGTTGATTTACCATGGAAAAGCACCAGTGGTACAGAAGTTCTTAGAAACAAACTATTAAATCCCAAGAGCTTGTGGCCATTCATGTAATAACTTTCAGCAATGTAGGCCGAAACTATGCGACTGGGCATAATAAAGTATTGGACTTGTAAAAATTTTCACATAACTGGGATCTTCGGCGATCGAAACGTTTGGCAACTAAATGGAATTTGATAAAATTTTCAATGTGTCAAACAGTTATTTTAAGCTCACTCTAATGTGGTTGCAATTTAGTTAATATTGCAAGAGTGAATGCTTTATTGTCAGAGTTTGTTTGTTCGAATGGTAATCTGCAATTTTCTGTATGATTTTGAAATCCGATTTAACATGCTACAAAGTGCTGTTGTGATCTTATATAAGTTAAAATTTAACAAACTTTTGAAGAATATATTAAGTGATCTTCAGTAGTGACTTTTATTTTGGCGTATCACCTTAAACCATTATCTCTTGTTGTGTAATGATATAATCAGATTGGTGACTGATTTAAATCCTTGCAAAAACTTTAATAGGTATCAAAGTATTGCATTACATCCATGGTTACTGCTAAAAACAGTATCTTGCCATACTCAAGGCAAGAAATTGTGTTCAAGTTTCATATTTATTATTCATTTAGGTAACAATGAAAAGAAAGAAATGCCGTGAGGCAATATTTACATGGAAAGTAAAGGGAAAATACACCCAACACTCACAAAAGTTGAAGGGAGGAGGCCAGCAGCAACACAAAACAACACACAAACAAAGAAAAAAATACAATATTTTGGGTGAAAAACCCTTTTTCAAGTTAACAGAGGTAGGTGGCTGGTCTTGTGCAAGACTTGCGTTCGACACGGCCACTTCTATTCATTTAGTTATTTTGTAAAAACCATAAATTCTAGACTCCATTTCCAATAAATTAAGGATTTGGCCAACACTCCTTACCACTTACTTGTCCAATTAAGTTTACTATAAAATGTTAGGTCAAGATGTAATTTACACTTTATATCTTCAACAAGTCCCCTACCCTAAAATCATAAAAATACTTTTTTTATCTCTGTACCCAACCAGCTGAATGTTTGGATTTAGCTACATTCTGTGTTCACCTTGCAAAATTCCTGCCCACACCAATTATAGTTTCATTAAAATAGAGCATATGTTTGCTCCAGAAGATGTAATTCAGTGGTAGTTTGCTGCTCCAAATGGCATTGCTGTGTTAAAAGTTGTCAGCTTTTGTCACTTCTTCCCACGTAATGGTTGGTGCAATTTCACAAGGGTTTTATCCTTTCTGAACAGACCATATATTTGTTTTTAGACTATGATCATTCTTATGTTAACAAGGATGAAATTACAACACCTTCTACCAGAGGCAGATCCAGGGGGGAGGGCTAGGGGCCTGAAACCCCCCCCCCCCCCAAAGCACCATGGTCACCCCCGACAACATCGATTTTGGGGAACTTTTATATATATATATATATAAGGGCGGCATTCTCGAAAAATGTGAGATTTCTCTCCTCGCCCGAGTCAAGCCCCCCAAACCAAACAAGCCAAATCCTAGCCCCCTCCCCCAAACCAAAATCCTTAATCCGCCACTGCCTTCTATAGTAGGCTAATCAATTAAAATTACTTCTTTGACTTATAGTATCACAGTTTGTCAAGAATTTCTTTCTTTCTATCAGGCCTAGTGGGAAGAAAAATTGACAAACTTTTTCAATTAATTTCCAAAGCACATATTTCAAGCCCAAATTTTCTTTATATTATTATTCTTTTTGGTTATCCAATCGTATGTAAGGATGATCTGTAAATAATAACAAAAACAATAATTTGACTGGAGCGAATAAATCATTCCTGTAGTACCAGTTAGTTGTCCTATAGGCTGTTAAATGAGTAATTTCTTACTTTGAATTTATATAATTACGGAAGTAGTGTATATGATATGTTTTTGGTATTACTACTAGAGAATTTTTCTGTTCTTCTGAGAGCTATAGGTTTTAGTTACATCTGTAATGTTTATTTTATAAATTTCAATGTAACATTTCTTGTGTGATTGGAACTTTAAGTGTTTGTTCAACAGAAACCGTAGTTGGTACTCATGAAAATGCAATACGGGCTGTTGAGTATTCTTCAGAAGTAAATGCAATTCTTACTGGAAGTTGGGATGCAACTGCTAAACTCTGGGATCCTAGGAGTCCACGTTGTGTTGGTACTTACACACAGCCTGACAAGGTAAATACTTAAACATATTTTGAAAAATGGGAACAATTTATAGAAGCATAATGACAAAACAAATTGATTGTGAAATTTGTTTCCCTACCTTGACTGTATATGTTTGAAATTATCACAAATAAAGGTTTATTTGAAAATGGTGTCCAGAATTTGAGTTTCTGTTGTTAATCAGATACAGGGATAATGTAGATGGGAAAAAACTTTTAGTTAACATTAAACTTCAATATTCAATAATGTTTTGGCTGAAAATTGCTGAAGTATATATATTCTTATAAACAAGGTCTCAGATCTTAAGTTAAAAATAATGTGAATAGATTGGGAGGATGTATATAACCTAAATTGATTAAAAAGGACAATAATGTTTGTGTTTAAGCAGAAAGAAAAGAGATGGAATGAATAGTGATCGAAATCATTGCGATCTGTTTGTTATAAAATAGTGCTTGTATTGTAATGATGGAGATGATAAAACTTATTTCTTACATCTCATGTAGATTAGTCTTCTTGATTTTGGTTTTCATGTTGCACAATAAAAGATATGTCACCATCAGTGTTATAATCATCATCATCATTAATTCAGTTCCCGCAGCCATACTTCGGCAGTCTTTCAGCTGCAACAACTTCTTTATCCTGTTCCTCCTCATTTTCAAATTCATCTTTTGCTGATATATGTGAAAATGCCCCCTGGCAAGTACCGGAATCTGCTATGACTCCAGTTTTGCCTGTGTGAGAAAACTCACTAAAATGTCTATGACTTATTTTTAAATATCTTTAATGTTGTTTTCATTAACTACTGTTGTCTTTCTAAGATTACAAAAAGACCAAGTCTGTTGGATGAGTGGTAATGTTTTGGTCTAAAATTGCGAGAACCTGGCTTTGATTTCCAGATTTTGACTTTGCCTGGTTTCCCTATTTTTTCCAAACAAATGCTGAGATTGTTCCTTTGTAAAGAACATGTGCAGCTTCTTGTCTGTTGTTGACCAGTCCTGATTTTAATAATTTTGTTTCTGACGGATCATAAACCCCAAATGAGGGTAAAAATAAATAAATGTAACTTGGTTATCCTTTTTAAAACATCTGAAAATTGTGAATACCAAATTAAAAGTGTGAAAAAATATGTTATTAATTTTTTAAATAACTTAATAGGTGTTTTGTTTCGTATAAAAAAAAAAAAAAACAAAGTTGTCCAATGGTAACCACAATACAGTTCATTCATCAGAGGCATCAGTGTGCTTTCTCTATTTCAATAATTTTGCGATATGTTACAGTTGATTAAAATCAAAGCTTTACATAAATTGCATCTACAGGAAAACCTAAGGAATGAAATAGTTGTATTATCTTGGTTCTCAGGGTGGAGCCACGTCGATCTATTTAAACCTAACATTTCTGCCAGCATGTTGTGGGCTTCTTCAGAGGACTGCAGCATGATGACAAAAATGTTAGGTTTAAACATATCGACGCGGCTCCACCCGGAGAACCAAGATAATACATACAGTGATCATTTGAATGAAATAGTTGTTCAAATTTGAGGTTGTAAAATTAAAAATTTGTTGTTTCATTTGGAATAAATAAATAATTTTGATGGAATAAATTTGAAAATGTTTCCCTTAAGAAGGGATAGAAAAAATGGCAATTTCTTCAGCCACGTTACTCAGTTTTCAGCAGAAACAGCAACATTTTTATTTGATTGACCCAAATTTCAGATGCTGTTTCACTCGCTAAATATGACAATTTTGGAATGCTACACCATTTTCCCTCATTTATTTATTCCAGTGGCATCAAGGACCATAGCCTAACCATTGTTTCATCAAAATATGATTTGCACTTCAATTTTTAATACTCATTTTGAAATCTTTAAGTTTGTGAAAAAGAAGTTTCCCAATATAAAGGAACCACTGCTTACCTCATGTATGAGATCACTTACTCAGTGAACCAAGGGCAAGTGTGAAATTTTTTTATTTAAAACTGTCATCGACAATAAGGTATAAAGTTCACAGGCTAGGAGTCAGATAGCAGCTTCTAATATGGAATTCCTTAAAACTTTATTTAAGAGCACAGGAAACCAGCTCTTATAGGACGTGTCACGAAAGGCATTGCAGAAATGTAATTTGATAGCCCACTATTTTTACCAGGCCATTTACCAGAAGACCACTTAGCTAACCATTACGCATGCAAGTAAGACTGTCTTCTAACTTCCTTTTCATAGTATGCATGACTCATAGGATACTTAAAGAAACTAAGGAAAAGTGAAGTGGCTTCTAGGCGATATAAATGATAAAGAAAAGGGAAAATAACCCACCACATACCAAAGTGGATGGCTGCGATGAGAGGGAACACTTATGTTGACAAACAAATACACAATACAAAATATTTCGGCATCTGCCTTCTTCGGTGCTAGAAAAACGGGCCATTAGGCTCTGTACGTTAGTACACAAGGAACGTCACCCAATGACGTCATTGGCCCATTTTTCTCCCACCGAAGAAGAGAGATGTCGAAATATTTTGTATTGTGTATTTGTTTGTTAGCATAAGTGTTTCCTCTCATCGCAGCTGTCCACTTTGGTATGTGGTGGGTTAATTTCCCTTACCTTTATTATTTATAGGATACTTGAAGGTACTTGTAACCATTCAGTGGTATTATTCATTGGCTTGTTAAGATAACATATTTGCTAGTGTTGTTGCCCGGCCTGGTACAATATATTAGAGGACAACCCATGTCTCTAAACTCTTTTTGTGATGTTGATAAACTCTCATTACCTGCAAGATCCCCAGAACTGTCCCCGATAGAGCATTTGTGGGACCAGCTCGAATGTCAATTCTGTCACAGTGCCAGCATCCATGATTTAAAGGACCCGTTACAGCAGTTGGGGGCCAGATTACCCCAGAAGAGGATACAATGGCTTTATGACACCCTCCCCAACTAAATCAGTGCATGCATCCAGGACAGAGGTGGTGCAATATCATGCCTATAAGTGGGCTCGTACTTCTTTGTAAATTTGTTTCGATTTTGAAATCACTGAAATAACATCACATACCCTCTCAATCCGTGAAGTTTTATTTCGTTTCTTTCTGCCAATCTGGGTGCTTCACTTTATTTGTCTGGCAGGATGTTTGCTATAGTACCACTGGTACTTTTTGTGCACTCCTTCACTTCTTTATTTAAATATTGTTATTTTACTATAGATAATAATGTTTCTGCTTTATATACATCCATTGTTTTTTTATTTATTTAAATAGGTTTTCACAATGAGCTTATGTGGAGAAAAGTTTGTGGTGGGGACTGCAGGAAGAAAGGTTTATGTGTGGGATTTGCGAAATATGGGTTATGTACATCAGAGAAGAGAATCGAGTTTGAAATATCAAACTAGATGTATCAGGTGCTTTCCAAACAAGCAGGTATGTTTGATTGTTTGATTGATTCTTGTTTACTTTACCTGTGACAATTTTTTTTTTTTTACATTCCATTTTTTATTTGATACCTGTTCCTTATGTAAGCTGTTTGAAGTTTTTACATTTAAAATTTCTTTATTTTTATTCCATATTTTACCCCATCACCCATTTTAAGTCATGTTGACTCTGAACATGCTAAGAAGATTATCTGCGCTGTTGAGTTATTTTGAATTCTGTCTCGTGAGGCAAACAGTGTTTGTGTGTTAGAAATGTAGTTAAAACAGCATATTATAATGATGTTTCCTGCTTATAACTAAATTTTAATGTTTGTTGTAGCATAAATTGTAGAATAAACGGAAAGACAGATATAATAGATTTAATTTGTATTTATGGCTTTTTCCTTCTTTCTTTGTAGAAAATGTAGATTGGAGCCTTAGAGTTTGAGCACGCAATTATTAACAGCCAACTTCCTAAAATTATAATCAATTTGCAACACTGGTTTGTTACATTTGAAAAACAGATGTTCACAACTATTGTTGAAAAACAATATATTTTCATATAATCCAGTATTGTAACGGGAGGGGGTGATTGCTGCTACTTTAAGTTTTAATGTTAAAGTGGTTCTTGATTTTAATAATAAATTAATATTTAGATAGCAAGGATCTTGATTGCTGTTGATAAAACATATATAATGCTGAATTTATTATTTTCCTATGGCTTGTACATAGCCGGATACATTTAACCTTACGTTAGACATTACGTGTATCTGCAAGCAAAAGCACTATCCGGCTTTACAATCTGCCTGAAGATAGCAAACATAAACTAAATGTTAAATATTTCATTCATAAATTTAAATACATAACATCGTGGCCACAAGCCAACAATAATATGTTATATGTATAGTGGATAAAATCCCTTAGGCGCCTTTTGAATTAAAATATGAACAAGAATAAAGCTCAACTGAATTTACAAGGAGCTTTAAAGTTCATGAGGTTATTTGCCAGCTAGCTTTTAAAATGGAATTGAGCAGAGATCCTGTCACATGGGTCGATTACGGATTCTTCAAAGTCTTTCCAAACCATGAAACGATGATGGGCGATGGAAAACGTAACCATAATCAGCAGCGGCGGCGTGTGGCGGAGACCAGTAAATTGCACCATCAGTGCATGGACAGCATCAAACAACCAGCCTGTCGTCGAAGCCAGAACCCTCCAGCATAGTGCCACTCTGCGCTATGACGTCTGGACACGGCGACTGCTGACCACAGAATGCCAGTATGGCCGCTTCTGCTTCTCTTCCCAAAAACTCCTTCCCGAAGTTTTGTTACATGAAAAAGGAAGCCATGAACTAACCCCGTATATGATACGGCATTGGATGTCTAACTTCTTCCCAAAACCACGTGAGGTTTGAAGTCACCCCATTCGCTCTGGCCTTTCCCGTGTGTCTGTCACCCCTTGTGCTGTTCAGGTAACCTTGCACAGGTTCAATGCAATGACCTTGGGGTTAGCCGTTGTATCCGGGCGGACAAAGGCTCGGAGCATCCCACGCCATCGGTAGAATTTACCGTTGCCAGCTTCAAAATCCCTTCTGCCCCTCCAAGTAGCAACCTCTTTACTTGGATAAATTTTAAGAAAATATGGCAGCCTGTGATATCCATTATGCGGATCAGAGAATTAAATTACTAAATATTCATTAAATATTAATATAATCTGAATATAAAAATAACTAAATACAAATATTTACATATTTTGTAGTACGCCACAATCCTGCGTGCTACAGTATAGATTGAGTTGTGTAATGATAGCATTTACTGTTTGCTGTATTGTTTACTATCGTTATAAAATGTCTTTGATGTTGATGCCAGTAAACATGTATGTAAACACAATAAGATTAAGTGGGAAAAGCTTGTGTATTGAAGATATTTCTATAAAATTGAGTATAGGACACTATTAATAAGCTACATATAAGAAACTGGCTGTTTCTGATAATTTTTTTTCTGCCTTAATGCTATTAACATAAGCCTACCAAATGGATTTTCATGGTATTTTGAACAATGCAAAGCCCATGGTCCGAGGAGTAAATTGAGGAAAGTTTCATTTTGATACAAATTTAAAACGGAAAAAGGTGTCGTCAAATTTAATTGTTTCGTAGTATTCATTTGATACCACCAATTACTTTGTGAATGTTGTTGTTTACTTGAATTTCTTCAACCCTAATGTGAAGATATTTTTTGAAAAATCTAGTGATATCCTTGATGAAACCACACCATCAAAATGTGTGATTGCTTCATACTCATTTTAAAGCCATTAGTGTTTTTCCTTTAATTCAGTTTCATAATTTCTTCCAATATGGTTCCTGAACATGTGAATGCAATAAACCAAGGAAAATTGGTATACATTTAAAGCAGAGGATGGAAAAATCATCTAAAATTCTCCATACACCATCCATCCCAAATTGCACTGTACGCCAGCCTCTCCAGTTAAGGGTTAATACATTAATAGCCAGTATGGACTTAGTTCAAGCAACAATGAATCCTCAATAACAGCAAAATTCTTTCCTACTATCTTCATCTGTAGCCTTATTTTTATCAGAGCTACAGATTCATAATATGATGAACATCTTTTATATGCTTGGGATTTGTAATTAACCTTCTTTGAGATAAGAGTGGTTAAAAATGTAGTGCATAATGTACTTAGCTTTGCATTCTTGCCAATTTTATTGTGCCTGTTAGAGTTCATTGTTAATCATTTCATATTAACAGAATTTTGTTTGTCTTAAGGTTTCATTAAAAATACCCAAGCGTGCGACTGATCCTACTGATGGTGCAAAAGCAGCTTGTCATAGCCAGGGCAGGCAGTTCCTTCCTTCTGTGACCTACATTTTAACATGATATAAACCACATATTATCCTGATTTATAACTCACCTGATCACACTGAAACCCTAAAAAATTCCTGGCTATATTGGATCTGAATCTGGGAACTTGATTTTTAAGGGCAAGTACCAAAATCACTAAGCTACCAGACTGCTTGGTCATATAAGAGAAGTTTACAAATTTATTATACTGTTTATACTTCCCAACTAGTATTGCGTATGTGTACTCCACATGGCTTTGCCACAAAAGAAGCCATTTCTCATATGAAGTGCACATACTAACTGTTCAGTGCGACTGTACAGTTCTCAACCATGTCTGATAGATTGTGGAATATTCAGTCAGAATTATTACATAACTGCACTATTCTCTAATTTAGTTCTTCTGCTTAACTCAAAACTGGAAATCATAGTCTTTTACATGGCTGATGCTGTCATTATACGGTTTTCTGTTAGCAACCAAAATTAAGGAATTTTAAATGCCAAACCAAGGCAACAGAAACTTATGCTATCATGCACCAATAATTTGCACCTAATACACCTAATAGCATCTATGATGTCTTTCTGTGTCTCTTGGAACAGACTTATTGGAATATACATCAATTCCATGTAGCATTTCTTTCCTTCCTAATTTTCAATACACTTGGTAGCGCCTAGAATGGCTTTCTCTGTCTCTTGGTGCAGACATATTGGAATATACATAAATTCCATGTTGCATTTCTTTCCTTCTTAATTTTCATTTCCATGTTTATTTCTTCTTTTGTTAAAGTACTAATGCTTTATAATATGACTTTATTTTGTCATGTGTTTTAATAGATTCTGAAATTTTACTTCAATTATTTATAAATTGTTATTAATATAGACTAATATATAGATTGACTTCAGTAGTATCAATTTAATTTTTTCTCTATAAACATGTTTCCTTCAGATTAACTCAGTTTTTGTTTTTTTGTTTTTTAAGGGCTATGTCCTCAGCAGTATTGAAGGAAGAGTTGCTGTTGAATACTTAGATACCAGTCCTGAAGTACAAAAGAAGAAATATGCCTTCAAATGCCATCGTATAAAAGAAAATGGCATTGAAAAAATTTATCCCGTCAATGCAATCAGGTTTGTATGATTTTCTCGTCCAAGGAAAAAGTATGACATTATTGGCTGAGAGTTTCTTATGGAGTGTTTCTACACTTAATTGGCAGAGTTTTGATTTACGAGGGTTGTTTCAAAAGTAAGGTTCCCAACTCTGTACCCTTATCGTGCATGGTGCAATGCGAAATCTGGCAACACCACCGTGTTCGCCGGATACCCCACCACCGATTCCAACAACCTGCGTGGCTCTTCAACGGTGAGTATCAGCCTGACAGCCATAAGCAATGGAGACCGTCACCGCCAGGTGTGAAATTCGTGCGGTCATCCGATTTTTGCACGCAAGAAAGTTACCACTTGTAGAAATTCATCGGCAATTGAGTGAAGTGTATGGGGGAAATGTGTATAAGCATTCAACACGTCCAAAAATGGTGTAGGGAGTTTGCCAACGGCCGTACGGAAGTCCACGACGAACAACGAAGCGGGATGCCGTCGATCTCCGACGAGGTTGTGGCGAAAGTTGAGCAAATCCTGCTCGAAGATCGGCGAATCACCATCCGGCAACTGGCTGCTCAAATTCCTGAGGCTTCTGATGCTTCAATTGCCAGGATATTGAATGAAAAGCTAGGCTTCCACAAGGTGTGCGCACGTTGGGTGCCGCACGTGCTTTCAGAAGTCCACAAACAGTAGCGCGTCGACTGTGCTCGGAAGTTCTGCAGTGAATGCAATGAGAATAACGAAGACTTCCTTCATTCCATTGCTATGGGGGATGAATCGTGGTGCCATTACGTTACTCCGGAAACAAAACAACAATCGCGCCAATGGAAACACACCGGATCGCCACCACCAAAGAAGTTTAAGCAGCAGCTGTCAGCAGGAAAAATCATGGCATCGGTGTTTTGGGACCACCATAAACTCCACAGGTTATTGTGAGACCTTGAAAAAGCTCAGACGGGTAATCCAAAATCGTCGTAGGGGAAAACTCAGCAAAGGCGTAACGCTGCACCATGACAATGCCCGTCCACATGTGTTGCAACAAACAAAGGAGTTAATCAACAAATTTGGCTGGGATGTCATTGCCCACCCCCTTACAGCCCCGATTTGGCACCCAGCGATTTCCATCTGTTTCTGAAATTGAAGGAGCACCTAGGCGGTCTACGATCCCAGACGGACGAGGAGTTGCAAGAAGAAGTTTCCAAGTTTCTCAACGGGTTGGCGGTGGACTTCTTTGAGGTGGGAATGCAAAAGTGGATTACTCGAGAGAAAAAATGCATAGGAAAAAATGGGGACTATGTGGAAAAATAGCTTAAACATCAACGTTTCCAATGGTGTAATAGTTTTTTTTCGAATAAAATTCCTTGTGTCAAAAAAAATGTGGGAACCTTATTTTTGAAACAACCCTCGTACTAGATAATTGCCAATTACTACCACCTAACCTAACCCTTTTATATTTCTGGGGGATAGTGGAAGTACTGCAGTTTACCTGTAATCCAGATGAAAGAATATCATAATGTACTTATATGAACAAAGTAATTTAAGGACCCATAAAAATTCATTCTTTAAAACCAGGATATCTTGTAGTAGGCACCTTAATCATTTAGGCACCAGTTAACTCCACAGACTCAACCTAGTGGAGCTTAATTTAATTGAGAAGATATTTTAAATTTTGCTGTGATGAAGCAAATTGATTTAGATAACTGTTATTTTATCTTTATCTGAATGATTACATACATATTCCACAACACGTCCTAAAACTTCATCCAATCTTCCAAATCAGAATGGTAATTTGAAAACAAAAATCGTTATTTACACCTAGTCTTCTGGTGCCATTAAAGAAATATGTATGTTCTGTGATTATTTTCTGTGGTAAGAGTTACAAAAAATTTCAAAATTACCTAGAACATTTTGTGGTTTGGTATCCGTTTCCTGGGTATGATTTAAGAAACTCAAGAAACTGAGGTGTGCATCAGTGGTTTTAATAGCTTTTGCAGTTTGAGTGAGAGTAGTTTTCCACATTATCTTCAATATGATTCAAGATGACAAAGTAAAAATTAATTCTGCTAACAGAAAAAATGATCAGTTTCTTGACCAGCACAAAATTGTTTGCTAAGAATATGTGTGATGAGCATATAACACAAATGATTGATTTTGTAATTATTTTCATAGTAATTATTTCAACTTGTCATTGAAATAATATTATTTTCTTACTTCAATATTGAAAGGAAAGATAAAGTAGACTTATCACCAACCAAAGTTGAAGGAAATAGGGTTGCGAAAACAAAAGTCACTACACAAACACAGCACAAAAAGAAAACAGTATTTCATTCTTAGTGTTTATTCGATAAAGCCCATTACTCAGATCTCATGTGCCTCACTGGTAAACCCATCCATGTAAATTCACAGGTATTAGATTTTCCTTCTGGTTTCAGGAAAGTAAATTTACTTTTGATTTCCTTGCTTTAAAATAGTTTGCTATATTTTTTGACCAGATTACTGGAAAATAAATCATTCATACATAACATGCACAGAATTGAATACAAACGAGTGATTAGTTACCATGAAATTTTCGTATTTCAAACTCTCACCTTCTGACACAGAGACAATGTCTAAAAAATTTAACAAGGATGAAAGGTTATTTTCACAAATTTGCTCCTCATTATTCTGAAACTATGATGTAGTGTACTATTAAAGCAACAAGAGAAAATTCTAAGCACACATTCTTCACGTGTATTAGGATGTGAGTGAAGTTGTTAGAAATGGCATGTCTTCCTGCAATCAACACCAACTTCGTGGTAATGTTTCGCAAAGAATAAAAGGGTTTGAAATTTAATTTTATTATTTTTTTTTTTTTAAAAGTGTTATTTCTTGTAAGATTATAACTTTTTTCAAAGATGCCCCATATATAAAAGTCAAATTTCTTTTTTACATAACGACTTTACTTGTATGAACATCATTAGAGCTGTTCCTTATACTTTTTCTTTCTCTCTTATCCTCAGTGGTATAGTGTCAATATTTTAAACATTATCTGATATATTTTCTGAAGACATCTATCTCTAAGCTTTATTTCATTTTCCTTAGTTCTTATGATTTCAAACACATGTAGAGTTTAAACTGTTTCTTCACAAAGGATGTAAATGCCAATTTTTGGCAGAGTCCAGTTGACCTATACCATTTTCTCACTACCAAGCATCCTTCCCACAGATAAGTATTGCAAAATTTTGTGGGTCTTTCTAACTATTTCATGTTTATATTTAAAAAATTGTAATAACACTAGTTCGTTTTCTTTTAATTTCTAGATTTTGTTGCCCACTTGTTGAGACTGATTTGATTTATTTTTGGTACTCATCTGTCTCAGATTTGATGGAAAATTTTGGCATAATTTGAAAACAAACTCACCACCTTGCAAAGCTGAAGTCAGCAAGTTGCATTGACACAATAAATAAGAAATATTTCTGGTGATAATCATGTGATAAACTGTAAGATATGATTTAACTTAATTCAACCAGCAATGGCAGTATCATTTTCTATAAAAGTTAATTGAAATAAGACTTCTGAGATGTGAGACATCCAAAAGACATGTAAGGAACCAGGCCGATACCGGGGATGTAGTATCGCCTTAGTGCCTTAACTTAAACTCTCGATAGCACTTCACTGTTCGATGAAAACTTACTGAATCTGTTAATTTGCTTTGACCATGTTGCCAGGATATTAAACTAGAACGCTTCAGGTCGCCACAATATTTGAAGACCCCAAATATTGAAAAGGTTATTTAGTAGCTACGGAAATAAAACAGTTCACTTTCCCAAAATTTCTTCAAGTTTATTCAAATGAAATCCAAAGTTCAAAACAGCGTTCTTACAGTTGATTAGGCATATCGAACAATCGTTCCAACAGTTTGCAGATTGTGGAGAGAAACAAAGACCGACCGACCCCTGACGAAAATTATAAGTTCATGTTGATAAACAAACGCCACGCCCCAAAAACCAAAGTTCCATAATGGCTGACCCGGTGGTACCAACTCACAAACCGGAACTACCAACCTCACCAGCGCACACACTTATAACATCTTGTCAGTACGACGTTCAAACCCCGACAGAATGGCGTCATCTCCCCGTCTTCTGATTTATAACCTCGCTGACGTCAGAGCCAAAATACAACTTTCTGCTGACACCTAAACGATTTAGACCGGAAATATCTCAGTAACTAACCAATTATGCGAAACTTTAGGTGTGACAGTGTTTATACTTATTTAATTGTGAAATAATGGATATTTAGTGATTGATCTTTAGTGTCTGGTTTAAAAGATCTTAGCGTAGGAGTGAACTATTTTCCTACCCTGGGGAATTACTATTGTTCGAGAAACTTCTATATTTCGTCATTTTATTAACGCCACAATTTAGGCAAATAATATTATTATCACCGTGTTCCACTAAAATTCCTGAGTTTATTGGTGTAATTTTTATTAAGATTGGTGCAGGGAAAGTTTAACTACGACGTAACCAAAGTGCAATTTCAGTTTTAATTTTATAACTTTATTTCTATTACTTTTATCGCAAATATAAAATTACCACGAGATTCTCTGAATTAAATTACGTATTCTGAAAGTTATCTCATCTCTGTATCTACTTTTGAACGGATGTAATTAATTTCTAAGCTGACCACATGTTTGCAATGAGAAATAAATTTTACGATCTCTACAGCATTGGTTCTATTACTTGGAATTATTATATGTGATATCAGATTTTTAGGTCTTCCCGGAAATCTACTTTTTATTTCGAATGTTCTCTAGGATTTTGAGATAAAAATTGTTAAAAGTGAAGTGCATCTGACGAAGTATTAAAAAATTGATTTAAGTTATTTATGTGGTCAGAAACTACAAAATTTTAGTGAATTTATATTTCAACTGAGTTATTACTTCATTAAAACTACTTTATTTTGTTCGAAAGTGTGTGAAAACAGTGAAATGCCAAATATTAGAAATTTCTTGTGTGCTGAACTGGATCATTTTGGATTATCACATTTAAGGTTAGTAAAAGGTGTTAATATTATTACAGAAAATTAGTGTAGTTGGTTTATTAAGTATTGAGTTACTTTCTTGCTCGTAAATTGGTTTAAAAATGACAAAATGCTCCCCAGTTAGAAGCTCATAATTACAAAGTTGGATTACTGATGATTATTTAATTTTCAGTTGATTTAAAGTTTATTTATTATTATTCAAAGTTTATATTCGGCATTAGCAACTACTAAAAGTCTTTACTGCATCCAAATTGGTTTAGAAACTGTAAAGTTAACCTATATCAAAATCTATTATTTGAAACTTAACTTGGGGGATTTAACCTATTTCCTCCCAAACTAATGTTTTCTTTCTGTTATAGAAGGTTTACTTTAGTGCTTTTATTTAATTTTGAATACTTTTATTATTCCTAAAGGGGTTTATTTAGTGTGTTTGGTTACAGTATCTTCATGCTATATAAAGCTTCACTCCCATAACCTATACATGAAATGAAAACTATCTTTTCCTACAGAGTAAGCTTTCCCTCTAATGCCTAAAGGTGTGAGGCTAGAATTTGCTAAAATTCTAAGATGCTTACAGACAGGAACCTTATTTTTTAGTTCAATTACAATTCGCTGTTTTGTAGACTTTACATTTCTGCAAATTTATTGCATTGCTCTCTTTTGCTTCTGGAACTAAAGTTCATATTGTACAATTGCATATGTTTCATAAGATTTTCTGTTTGTGTAATATAAGTGCATTATTTTCAGCTTCCATAATGGCTACAACACCTTTGCAACAGGTGGCTCAGATTGCTATGTAAATATCTGGGATGGCTTCAACAAGAAGCGACTTTGCCAGTTCCATCGTTACTCAGCACCAATAACCTCTCTTTGTTTCAGCCATGATGGTTAGTATCATTGTGTGTTTGTTTTTTTTTTAATTTCCTTCAATTTATTGCAAGAGTACTTTTTTCTCTCTGCCAGTTCTCAGATTTCACACTGTATGTAGCAAGTATTTATGTTTATCTTGATATGTGGCTAACAGTTTTGTGACAAAATAGAGAACAACATAAACAAACAAATTATGGTTATTAGTCATTTTTTGATATTTTTGTCAATGACACATATTCATGATGTTAATATTTCTGTGATTAATGTTAACAAATGAAAGAAAAAATTGGCCAGTATCAAATGTCTTGGAAAGTAACATTCATTTTCAGTCTGCAAGTGGTGTAACAATAAAGATAAGTTTGGGCACCAGTTCACATTCTCCCGAAAGCTCCAAGAAACAATACATAAACAAGTAAGCTTTATGATTCACATCTTTACAACTCAATTGAAGGAAAAATGCTAACATTACCTTCATTTGAGCAAGAAAGTTAAAAATATAAAGCAGACACATGAAGAGGCTAATTGCTTTTTTGTGCTGTCAGAACAATCTGAATACAAGTTTACTGTCCCTATCCTTTATTTTCATGGAATACAGATGGTGTTTAATTTAAAACATAGCTTTCCCTGATAACCTATTAATCTTACTCTTGCACAGTCTAGTATTACAGGAAAAGTAGCAGTAATCAACAGTGTCGTGTGTATATGCCTGCTTCGGAAAAGAATTAATTTTAATACAATAACAATAGGAAACAATGTTCTTACAAGATGCTTAAGAACAGAATGTGTAGTAATTTTAATTTATTTTAGAGACCAATGTATTTTGTAATTGAAAAACGTCTCCTTATTTTCCAGGAACAGTGTTGGCTATTGCTTGTTCTTACATGTTTGAAGAAGAACCTATACCAGAGAGTGCCCGTGAAGATAGTGTATTCATTCGTTATGTATCAGACCAAGAAACTAAACCGAAGTGAAGTGTAGTAATCAGAAAAAAAGAATTTTACCAAAGTCTCAACTATGGGGGCCAAATGATCAATTTTCATGATCGGTTTTATATGACTACTGAGTGCATTATGCTCAGTTTTTTAGTATAAAGAAGTTGTTATTATCAGAAATGAAATTAATATCGTTTACGATTTTATTTGCACTGCCTTCTCTCTTTCTGTTCTTTGCATATGGATTTAACATGTGGTGACGCTAGAAAATTCATGTTTTTTAGGCAAAGCGTTTGTAATGAAACCATGAATGATTTTATTGTAAACTTTAAATTTCTTAGTCTCTTTCTGTTTGTAATAAAATATTATATTTCTTCTTCATGTTGTCCACATTCTTTTTGAAAACATTGTTCTTTAGGAGTAAATATACACTTTCTTTTGTTGATTTAGCGGAGAGAAAGAAGCCATCACTAATGGTGTTGATGGCTGGTGAAGAATCAACAATCATGAATCAGGTTTAAAAATTGTTTCACACTTTTATCAGTTAAACAAATGTTTTTTTAAACGGTAGTTTTAGACCTGCTGAATCTAAACTCATTTTCAAGAAAAAAGTCATAAATCTGTACTAAAAGTGGGATCAAAGTTTGTGATTTCGATCAAAGCAGTATAACGACAATAAATTTTCAACTTTGAAGACACGAGACCGATTTTGTTCAAAATGGAATAATTTTCTTACAAATTCATCAAATGTCGATCAAAGCAAAGTAAGTTACATACTTTTTTTTTTTTGTGTACTTTCCATGCTGTTTTTAATAAGGCAATACTGGCTTTTGTTTTCATTAGTAGAAAAATTAAGAAATGTAGTATTGTAATGATGAGTAATAGTGTTGTTACAAAAGTATTTTGGAAAATGTATGAAGAATTAAGTTGGTATAAAAACATTTTAAGAAACCAGCAGGAAAGTAATGAGGGTGAGAGGGAAGATTGACATGACGAAGTTTGTGACTGCAAGAAAATGGAAAGTGAGCTCAAATCACTGATGATCTTCACTGTTCTTGGAGAAATTTGCCTCTGGTTATTCCCATTTGTGTGCTTAGCCACAAGTTAATTTAGCCCACTTACATGGTGGCATATCTAAATGCTATGGCACTACAATAGGGACACAGAAAAAGTATCGATACTTCTTGGTATCAAGTACTTTTCCTTTGATACCGATACTTTTGAGCTCGTATCTATACTCACAGTTCATTTGGGAGGTATCGATACCAAAATGACATTGAAAAAAATAGTGGCAATACTGCAAAGCCCCCGAAAAGAAAATATGATTGCAACAAATTGGCGATATGATGCATGATGATTATTTGATCGTTTGGCTATCAGTGGTATATATGGATTTCTAATGTGGATGATAAATTCAAGCTGCAATGCTAAACAATGTTACAAGAATTGGTTAGAGCACACTTTGTGCTGATGAAAGGATGAGTGGGTCGTTAAGTAGAAAGATGGCCCAAATTATGTAGGTGCATTATGCCTTAACACTTGGCTCCTCTACAGGAGTTTATAGCGTATAGATTATCAGATGCAAACATAATGTTGAGGTGTATGACACAAGTGAATGTGGAGGACTTGTTGATTTAAAGTACAGTTATCAGGTTTAAAAAAAAAAAAAAAAAAAAAAAAAAATGTTTTTTTTTTTTCCCTTTCAATTCGCAAAAATAGTTTTTACTTTGACTTCATGTTGGTGGAAAAATTACTTAAATATCTTTGACAGTGTGGGAATTATGCTTGATTAAGCAAAGTCCTGCACGATTGACAGCCACTTAAATCTTACTGCACTTGAAGGTAAGCCAAATCTTTAACCTTAAATATCTCAAAACAGCAATTCCTCAATTGATTTTATAGATAACTTTTTTCCACCTGCATAGATCTTTTTCAAATTTGCAGGACATGTTCTAAATACTAATTACTACAGTCCCTGTGATTACTGTTTATCCGGCTTTTCACAAATGGAAAATATGCATATATATTTAAACAAAAAGAATAAAAACTAATAATTTCTTGATTTTTTTTTTATTAACAACAAATATAAAGTTAAATGTGTTATATTATTGGTATAACTAATTGCCTGCATAATAGTTTACAAGATTAAAAAAATATTTCTGCAAAATTTCAAATATTATGCTTTCTATCATTAAAGACCTTAATGAAGACATATTTTTAACTATCACTTTTGATGGTAGATTAACTTATTGTTAAATAATATTTTTATTTAAAAAATCAATTTTTTATACAACTATGACAGTTTTATGGAGCTACAAAATTTGAACCCTCAAATTTAAATAGATTTGGAGAAAATGAAATTTCAATTTCTACAAATATTTTTGCGTGTTAGCTGTACCTACCCCCTTAATTGAACAATTGCTTTGATGTCTTGGTGTGCTCTATATTTTTATTGTGTCTAATTCTGCACTGTTGATATTATGAGGTTGCTATGAGCTGTCAGTTTTTAAATTAACTTGCAACAGCAAGTTTAAATGCTGAATTTTGGCTCTTTGACACATTACACTCTGTGGTAAGCATGTAGTTTTTCTCAGTCTGAAACTGTTGACTGAGAGCATAAAAAAAGATGTCTCCTGTAGGCTCACTTATCATTTTTTTATAGTGTACAGGATAACTTTGGATTCAAAATGTGTCTTTTCACTGATGCTGCTTACATTGATTGCAACAAATCTTTATTTTACTGATATTTTAATATTGTAAAAACTTCTTACACTAAATGTTTACGAAGTAATGGTGTTTGATTGTTGTTTCACATAAGCTCATTTCATACGAAAACTAGATAGTGTAGACCAGATTAACATTTGTTTGTATGATTTACTAGATATTGTTCTGCTTTTACTTGTACCTTTACCATTTACTGGTTTCCTGTAGCAGTATTTAGTGACTGTATACCACCATGATCCGCTTCCTTTGGCTCCATGTGTCATCAGCTCATACAAATTATGTATGATAAAATATACTTACTAATTAATACCTGGTTTTTTGGGAGGAGAAATATTTGCAAAAGCTCTTATAGGACTGATTACAAGTTTTAAAGATACTTTCTTCTCTTAATATTTATTATAAATCTGCATGTCACATCAGATAAAACGGCTGACCACTTTTTTTCAACCAAATAAATACTTCCCATTCTATTCAATCCACAAAATTAATTATTTGTGTTAACAGGTTTCTCCATAAAACCAAATGATAATTATGTTAATAATAATGCTCATTATACATTAACTCCTTCCTTTTTCGTCCACACTGTTACAATGGATCTGCCTCTTCTCTCTCTCTCTCATTTAATACTCTCCAACTCGCAGGTCACATGACTTGTGCCTTCAACTTGCAATACATTTTTAGGTCACCTTCTCTTTTACGACTTATTTATTCATGTTTATCCATTTATTACAATTAACATTGAATATCTTTAAGAAAACAAAGGTGATGGCTGACTTAGAACATCCAATCACAATATGAATTAAACAGGGCACAAGAAATCGACCCGATCACTTTGTTACCTTCACAATAACAAATTATGTGTTATATGGAGTTTCACGAGTATTACCTGATAAGACTATGCTCACTCTTACTTTCAGTCTCTTTTTCCATAGCTTCCCGAAATCAATCCAGGCAATCCCTTCAAAAGGTCATGGCCAAATCCTTCCCATTCCTTGGACCCCAGATAGTTCCCATCTCTAATGACCTTGATGTTGACAAAGGTTAGCATTAAATCAATGTTTCACTTTAAAAAGCATTAGTGCGCCATGCATGTTGAAGCTCCAGCTTTCTGCACCAGGGTTGTATGACAGGCCAAGGTTCAAACCTCAGACCTCCCATATTGACGATCTTGGTTGCAGTTTCTATGTGGCCTTTTACAAAACACAGTTTTTACTGTTTACAAATAGATGTCGACTTTTAAATTTCCCATCATGTTCGGTGTTAGTTAGCAACCATTACAGTGGCAGTAGTCGCAGTCAGAAACTTATAAAGTTACCTGAGCCATGTACTGAATCAGTGGAAGCCACACCATAAAAAATTTAAGAATGATTTCAGATATAAACATGTTGTAAAATTTTATTATGTAGTATAGGGGATTGGGGACTGTATGAGTTACCACAATAGCTGTTGAACTATACACCTCTGTATTGAAAGAATTTAAATTAAAAATGCATATCATGGTAGGAGTGCAATCTATCTTTGACATTTTAACGACGCCTTTTTCTGAAGCTTGTGCACTGGCTAAAAGCACCTGCTGCATCAATTACTAGCTCTATTTGCTGTCAGACAATTAAAAGACAGGCACAAGTCTAGTAAAGGCCTAGTTAAGGCATGTACCAGGTAGAAAGAATCTGGGTTTGTAAGGAGCATGGTGGTTCAAATTATTCTGCGAGCTCAAGTGTGGAAGTTTTCTCTCCTCTCCTACTTATTGGTGTTATGGATAAATGCAAAAAAAAAAGTAAATGCATCTGGTATTATTGACCAGGAAGAGATCAGAGAGGAAAACATGAAAGCCATAGTATTGGCAGATGAAGTGATGGTATGGCAGGGGTGGACCCAGGATTTTGGTTTGGGTGGGGCCTGAGCGGATTCGGATTTTGGTTGGGGTGGGCTTGATAGGACTTTGGTTTGGGGGGCGGGCGGGCTTGAGTTGGTTAAGGGAAGTCTTTAGAATTCTCAGATTTGTGCCCCCTAAAAGATCAGGAGGGCTTAAAAAAGTTCACCAAAATTATGATGGTGGGCGTGGATCTAGATACTTTTGGGGGGGGCTGAGCCCCCCCCCCTCTGGATCCGCCCCTGTGGTATGGAGAAATTGCAAGTCAGAAGTGTGAGAACAGTTGAATGTGCTGTAAGAAGTAATAAAACTTTATGTAATGTAATTCTCTGCAAATAATAAAAAAAGGATAATTGGCATGTCATATGCAGAGGTGAGAAATTGGAGATTGTGAGAAGACAATGGAATTGGAATAAAATAAATGAAAGATACAGAATAGTGCAAGAATTCTAAAGGAGTGTCTGAGGCCTAATTCGGTGCAGAGGGATGGAATAGAAGCACAAGAAGATTATATAGAGTAGTTACTTCGTGACATTCTGAAGCATAGATGGTGAAAAAAATAAAATGTTAGTAGAATTCAGTCCACAGAAATTAAGTTTCAGGAAGAACTTGTGCAGGATAGAATTTAAAGAACAATAATTCTGAGGTATAGACATATGAGGATAATGAGTGATGAAAGGATGTCAAATAAAACATATAATTTTAAACTAAAGGGAAGAGGCCCTAAGAAAGTCCTTGGGATTGATTGATTAAGGGAATAGAAAAGAGTGTGGAAGACAGAGGAGCAAAGTGGAGGATTGGTGGAACAGGAAATGCTGGAGAGGACTGTGTTCCTGACCGTAGGAGGGAGTGCATGATGATTTGATGATGCCGTGCTTCCTCGGCAGTATAGTACAAACCCAGGACAAAGCAGTTATCTTTGCTACCTGCTCCTTTTTTTTTTTTTTTGCATATGGTTTTACGCCTTGTTGAGGTCATTAGGGGGCATCCATAAATTACGTGAGGTGGTTTTCAAGATTCCCAGAACCCCCCCCCCTTCTCTGGTGAGATCTGATCCATGAGAGGATGCCCTCACAAATTTTTTAGACCCTTTTTTTTAGGTCTTACCCTTCCAAAATCCGTTACACCCCCACTTTTCGACAAAATACCACCCTAAAATCAACTTTCGCGTCAAAAATTTTTTTTTTTTTTTTTTTTTTTTTTTTTTTTTTTTTTTTTTTTTTTGTAAGCTCTACATTCCAACAAAAATTTCCGTTGACCCCCCTCCCCCCTTGGTGAGATTTCGTCGGACCCCCTACCCCTATTTCACCTCACGTAATTTATGGACGCCCCCTTAGAGGCGGGAGAGGACTGAAAGAGAAGGAATTCGATGATGGCCTTTTTTGAAGGAATCATTCTGGGGTCCCCTTAGAGTGATTTCGGGAATCTATGGAAAAACGAAAGCTTGATGTCCGGACGGGGATATGTAATACGCGTCCTCCCATATACGAGGCCGAAGTCTTACCTCTCAACAACCACGCTCAGTTCCTGCTGGTGGTAGAGGATACTGAAAATGGATTACAAAGAGCACTCCAGAAATTAAAGATCGTACATCCTGAACACATCCACGGGCAAAACCTGCTGGAGCAAAATTAGGTTAAATGGTCAACAGGTTGAACAACTTTAACGGTATGATCACCATGGTCGTGATTTCACACTCGAAGTAAACGAGATGATAATATAGTGAACAACGTCATATTAAAACGAAATATTAAGAGAGGAGTTGAAATGGTACGGTATAAATGATGAAATAAATGAACAAATGGAGTGTCTACTTGTACAGAATGAGTTACGCGCAATTCTCGAATACAGTAAACGAATGTAGGACGAAAGTTAGAAGAGGTGAGAATTGTCACTGAGCCGGAACAAGCCAACAGACCTAATAAGGTAAAGAATTATAAGAGGTGTAAATAGAGATGGCATAAGTATAAAAGTAAAGTCAATGGTGGCATCTGAATCCTGTAACACTGTCACGGCCGTAATGATAAGATAGTCTGTGATCAGCTCGAAGAGTGTTTTCTGAGTTGTGGACAGTTTATATGAGAGTCACGGTCTAACGCTGACGCAAATAGGCCTCGCGAGGAAAAAAAAGAGGAGATTTGGTTTGGGCATAGACTTCTGGCCGAGAGCCCGGTGTCTGCCCCACACCATGCTAAACTTTTCACCTTCTGTGCAGTTCACACTCCTCTGTTGAAGATATTTAGCAATGATGTGACTCGTATCTTTTCATGCAGTCACTATTCATTGAGCAATCCTAGTGAATCAGTTATTAACGATACTGATTTAACAATTGTAGTCATTTTAGAATTTCTGCAAGAGCGTTTTGAAGAGGGGTATTTAAAAATTAAGATTTGGTTCATATGAATTTAACATGCAGGCTACCGCATTACTCGGAAATTTATGATACAAATAAATGTACGTGAAGTCGACAGTACAAGAAGAAAATATTCCGTTTTTTTGTTAACTTTCCAACCTTATCCAGGCACATAAAAGATGTGTTAAATTTGTGTTTTTGGAGGTCTGTTAGATATTTATTGCTTAAGATCTGATTGCCAGCTCAGCAGTCAGTATACTTATTTCGAAACAGAAAGTTTTCTTTAAATTTAATGAGGTGTGGACAGGCCGCCATAAGGGGGCGTCCATAAAATACGTGAGGTGAAATAGGGGAGGGGGTCCGGGGAAATCTCACTAAGGGGGGGGAGGGTCAACGGAAATCTCACTGAGGTTTTGGAAAAATTGTCGAACTGTAGAGCTAAAAAAATGGTCTATAAAACACGCGAAAGTCGATTTTAGGGGGTAATTCGTCAAAAAGTGGGCGTGTAACCGGCCTTTGGAAGGATGAGACCTAAAAAAAAAAAAGTCTCAAAAAGTTGCGAGGGCCATTTCTAGGGGGGAGGGGGGGTCCAGAAATCCGGAAAAAACACCTCACGTAATTTATGGATGCCCCCTAAGCGGGCGCGCAAGGCGTGCTCCGCACGCAGGCGGCACGTCGAGGGGGACGGCAAATCGAGTTTTCAGGGGAGCTTCAATAGTAATCACAATGAAACGATGAGGGCATTCTCGTCCGATTTAGAAACTGGGTCTTTTGTGTTTATGTAATTGAGCAGTATCAGTGTGAAATGTTTTCTCCGTTTTGCTTTAAAATTATGGAACATGTGAAACATGCGTGAAATTTTGCTGTATGATCAATTTTATACGTCAGGTTAATTCTGGTATCAAGGCAGCAGAGTAATAACGTTGAAATATAATATAATTTTAATAATGCTTTTTAACGGACGAAATCAATCAATGGCTTCTTTATTTATCGGTCTTTAAGCATTTTCTTATTGCTCAAAACTTTATACGTAAAAATTACGTGGAAGCTGTAACAATCTGAAGCCTTGAACTTGTTCAGGATGGTTTTTAAATTTCTGTCACGCACTGAAACATTGATAGTAGGGTCTTTCGCTTTCATTATTTATGTCAGTATCACTTAATATTACAGAACGAATAAGGATGTTTAACTAAAAGCTGTACAATAACAATGACATACTATTAAACTTACTATTTCATTGAACACAATATCTGCTCAAAGTTTGACAATGTTAATAACTCATTCTTTCACCAGATCCAGTTTTGTGATATTATATAGAGACGAAGATAAATTTATCAATTCTTTGGTCTATATTTTTCGTCACATTCACATAAGGTCTGCCTTTCTTTCACCCTGATCCTTTTATTCATATTGTTCTCAGATCTTCCAGTGCTTGATCGTAATTTATTTAACAACGTCCAAGTAGTATAATTTTTTTTTTTAAGTTTAGGGGTATTAAATGGTTGGGGAATTTAAGACTCCATAATTTGACTTTACTTTTATTTAACATCTGCTTGACAAGTGATATCTAGGATCTCAGAAAACTGTCGCTGAATTTTAACCGAGTGGATGGCTGGTGACGTTCATTTAAAGGGTGATCTATTTTGGTGGAAGCTTTTATCCTCTCTACGTTTGCAGTTACTTCACGACGAATATCGTGCAATATTGTTTTTTCAGGCGTTCTCTGTGCAAAGGTGACACGCCGGCTGATCTTCCATTCCAGGAACACGTTAATGATTTCAGTGCTTTTGTTATTGCTCATGAACATTAATTAATTTAATACTTAAAGTTCACGCGGACTTGGGCCACCCATTCCGGTTACTTGTTGTGATACTGCAATGCGTTTATAGTATTGAACCTTTAAGTCAGTGAATGACGTTCACCACTAATGTTTCATCCAATCCCGCAGACCGCTGTGAGTCACCCAGATGGATCGCAGGTGACGACTGCTTGGCCGATATAGCTAGTGATTCGCGGACAGCAGGGTCCTGGAGTGGAGCCAGGTGAGAGAGACTTCTTGCCGAGAGAAGGATCGACTCAATTAGGCAGATGACAGTGTTATTAGAAATCCCTACGCTTAGAGATAAATCGGATGAAAACGTAACGCAAGTGAAATTAAATGAAGAAAAGCTGTTGACCACGATTATAAAACTTCTCTTTGAAGAAACGACCTTTTTGAGTTAAAGGACCATATCTTACTGTTCGGTACTTATTTTAAAATAAATTTGAAAGTATCTGGTATGTTGGATAATCCAATTTTATTTAAAAATAACTTCACCTATACTATCTTTTTGTACAGAATGTCTGCAAGAGAATTAATAAGGAAAGTAAAGATTCTGTCCGTCATGATGACTCAGGTTGTTGTGGCACCTTATTGGTGTCCGGCCCCTGATACGGGGCAAGTTGGTTCGAGTCATGGCAGTCGAAGAAATTTTCACATTAGGATAGGATTATGCATCAAAGACCTGAGTTAAATCCCAAAAAACTCCGAGTGCGTATGGAGTGAGGATCTCGGCGCAATTGATGATGATTCGTCCTTCATATACCTTGGAGTACCTTTGAAATCTTTCAGAAATGTAGGTCTGAATGGAACAGCACCGGATTTCAGCCTCTCCTTCCTTCTTGATTTATTCAATCACATTGCAAGCAACACCCAGGGCCGGCGTTAGGGGGGGATAAGCGGGTCAAAAGTACCCGGGCCCACGGGCTGATGGGGGGCCCGAAACCGAAATGTAGGGGCCCTTAGGCCATGAAGCTAAGAATCCACCCATTGTCGTCAGCCAGTTTGTAGAGCTAAAAAAAAAAAAGGTCACTCATTTTACCCCGGGCCCGAAATTTCAAGCGCCGGCCCTGGCAACACCCTACACTGAACAACCGTAACACTTAGGTACATTTCTATCTCTGATAAAGCAAGGGAATAGCATTCCAGTTAAATTTGCCAGGGCACAGCTTTACTTGTGCAACACTTCCGTGGCTTAGCTGATAACTTTATAGGTATCTCGTTTACTTGAAATAATTAATCCAAGAAGAACCACATTCAAGTTTCTTCTTTTTTTTTTTTTTTTTTTTTTAAGACATTGAACTTCATACAAAGATACTACATACAGATGGAAACAAATGCTCCAGCGATTATAACTTGCAACACCTTCAAAACATGGAGGATTCCTTCCTCCATGCTTCAAAACTAAAACTCAACTATCTCGTCTCTGCCGATCGCTTATTAGGCGTTACAGAAAATTCCAGAATAATTCAAAGACTTCCTACCGACGTTTCTCTAATTCTAACAATACTTAAACAATTAAAATCTCAATCAGAATTAATACAAAATCATTCACAATCGTTATGAAACGCACAGAAATTAAAATTAAAGGTATTGACACACAAAATTATCTACATAAACCAGTCCAAACCGTCGCAAATTGTTCTCTAAACACCGTAGCTCACATCAGTACTTAGAATTACAAACTATTAATCAATGTTTCATGTATAATACTGTTTTTGAACATATCACATAACATTTACATAATTTATCTCCATAACACAATGTTCATTTACACAAAATCACAGTTAATTACGGGAAAAATATACAAAACCATATTTAATTATCTCCCAGATTGCTAAATTAAAATTTCATTCAAGTCTGGGTCTGAGCAACCTGCGTCTCTGAATAGGGCGACCGTCATGACAAACATCATAATAACAAAAGAAGGTTGTAGAAGAGAAGATTCGTCAAAAAGAATAATAGCTGAGATCGAAAAACAAAGGGAAAATTTCTCATATGTACTGTACATTCGCATTAAGAGACCGAGGATTGTTGATGCCTTTGTTACTTTCTTTGTCTTTCTATATTTCGTTCTACTTTCTATGTGTATCGTCTCGTCTACGATCCCGTAAAAGTAGCTGACATATCACATGAACTGGGCACCAGAGATCCTGCATGTCTTAACCCTACATACAGACCGAACGTATTGTCTCTGCCGAACGTGGCGGGCGAGCGGTAACGTTCTAGCCTCGCATTCGGGAGGAAGCGGGTTCAAATCTCCAACCGGCCATCCATATTTAGGTTTCCCAAAATAATTCCAAGCGAAAGCTGGAATCGTTCCTTCAAAGATGCCATTGCCAAATTCCTTCTCGTTCCTTGATTCAAGTCCATTCTCGCCTCGACGAGGCATAAAGCCATAAACAAAAAGAAAGCCTATATACAGCTAATAACCTTCTCCTTTTTTTCGCATCGTTACTTCCCATTTCACGATGTAAAGTGTGAAGTGTTACACCGCAAACAATGCTCAGTTCTGACATCGACGAAAGGAATGGAATAGTAGTCTACCTCCTTAAACGTTAGTTTCAGTCACTCAGGGGAAAAACCAACTTCAATTACTCTTCCACCTAGAAAACAATAAGCGGCTTATCAACGGTATAAGGACGGTACGATCCCGTTAATATGTTTCAAATTTTTCAGAAACCTTTTGATCGCTGATATTAAGACAAGATACAAGTAGAACACACCGATACAAGCAGTAGAACAAAAGCTGAGTGACGGCTTCAGAAAGCAGCTGTTCGAAGTTATTTGAATTGTAGAAACGTAGCGATACCTTGCGATGCAGAACTGGACCTCATTGTCCATGATAGGTCACCATCATATATATTATTTCTATAAGGTATTTTTTTGTCACAAGCCTATATCTTCCTTCATACTTAACCGAAATCAATGAATGAGGTGTCATTTAAAAGCTTATGGTCTCCACTTTGGTTAAATCGTATTTTAAGCAAGAAAGTTTTCGGAATTCGACCCTTAAAGGGCAAAAATGTATTTTTTCCTAAAATGCTGTTTTCTGTGTTACGAGTCAGTTTTCTCCCTGGATACCTATCTGAAATCGTTTTATGAATTATCGTTTTAAAGATTAAGATCTCCGCTTTAGTGACGTCATATATTAAGCCAGAAAGTTTTCGGAATTCGACCCTTAAAGGGAAAAAGTATCAATATTTTTGCAATGCGTTTTTGTGTCACGAGCGATGTATCTCCCTTAATATCTAACCGATATAGATAAATGAGGTATCATATTAAAGAATAAGGTCTCCGCCATGGTAACATTACATTTTACGAAAGGAATTTTTCGTAATTCGTCCCTTATAGGGCAAAAATGTCACTTTTTCTAAAATGCGTTTTTTGTATCTCGAGCCATTTATCTCCCTGGATATCTAACCAAAATCGATAAATGAGGTAGGATTATGAGGAGTAATGTCTAAGCTTTGTGACATCATATTTTAAGAAAGAATATGTTTGGAATTCAACCCTTAAAAGGAAAAAGTATAAATTTTTCTATAACGCATTTTTGTGTCACGAGCGATTTATCTCCCTTAATATCTAACCGATATAGATAAATGAGGTATCATATTAAAGAATAAGGTCTCCGCCATGGTAACATTATATTTTAAGAAAGGAATTTTTCGTAATTCGTCCCTTATAGGGCAAAAATGTCACTTTTTCTAAAATGCGTTTTTTGTGTCTCGAGCCATTTATCTCCCTGGATATCTAACCAAAATCGATAAATGAGGTAGGATTACGAGGAGTCATGTCTCAGCTTTGTGACATCGTATTTTAAGAAAGAATATGTTTGGAATTCAACCCTTAAAGGGAAAAAGTATAAATTTTTCTATAACGCATTTTTGTGTCACGAGCGATTTATCTCCCTTAATATCTAACCGATATAGATAAATGAGGTATCATATTAAAGAATAAGGTCTCCGCCATGGTAACATTATATTTTAAGAAAGGAATGTTTCGTAATTCGACCCTTATAGGGCAAAAATGTCACTTTTTCTAAAATGTGTTTTTTGTATCTCGAGCGATTTATTTCCCTGGATATCTAACCAAAATCGATAAATGAGGTAGGATTATGAGGAGTAATGTCTAAGCTTTGTGACATCATATTTTAAGAAACAATGTTTTTGGAATTCAACCCTTAAAGGAAAAAAGTATAAATTTTTCTATTACCGATTTTTGTGTCACGGGTGATTTATCTCCCTTGATATCTAACCGATATATATAAATGAGGTATCATATTAAAGAATAATGTCTCCGCCGTGGTAACATTATATTTTAAAAAAGGAATTTTTCGTAATTCGACCCATAAAAGGCAAAAAAGCCAATTTTTCTAAAATGCGTTTTTTGTGTCTCGAGCCACTTATCTCCCTTGATATCTATCCAAAATCGATAAATCAAGTACGATTGTGAGGAATAATGTCTCAGCTTTGCTGATATCATATTTTAAGAAAGAAGTGTTTGGAATTCAACTATTAAAGGGAAAATGTATAAATTGTTCTGCAACGTATTTTTGTGTCACGAGCCTTATATTTCCCTTGATATCTAATCGATATAGATAAATGACATATCGTATTAAAGACTAAGGTTTCCGCCGTGGTAACATTATATTCTAAGAAAGGATTTTTTCGTAATTCAACCCATAAAGCGCAAAAATGTCAATATTTCTAAAATACGTTTTTTGTGTTTCGAGCCATTTATCTCCCTGGATTTCTAACCAAAATCGATAAATGAAATAGGAGTATGAAGAGTAATGACTGAACTTGGTGACATTATATGCAGCCTCACTATTCATCGCATTTTATTCGCGAAATTTTCGCACGGGTCGTCTAGTCTAACAGTATTTCAATACATGTCGGAAACAGCAGTGCATATGTTTTTACTGTCACAGAAGCTTCAACTTCCGCCACAAAATTTACTGAAAAGGGCTCATCAAGCTTGATGCAACGTTTGTGTTTATAAATATTGTGGTTCCACGAATTGAGTATGGTAAGGCCGAGCAGTAAAAAATAATTCGTTTTCATAAAACACGATTAGAAAATAAATGGCGAGCCTTACTCTCAACTAGTGTATCCCAAAAAACTTTTCAATTGAAATAGCTTGAATTTCTAAGAATGAATGTAAGTTCCAAAAAATATGTGTGTCTTTGAGTGAAATAAGTATGTCTGGCTAAGTCACTAAACTAATTTTCGATCAATTAAAATGAATGATTTAAAAAAAAAATAACACCCACAAATCTGCATTCACACGGAGCCAATGAGAGAGGAATTTATTCTGTTCCATTCGGCTGAAAAACGGGTGTTACGATTTATAATAGGTCTATATTTTTAATGTAATTTCATTTAATTTTAATTGCAATGGAGCTCCTGCACCGATGGCAATTTACCCCCTCTTTCCTTTTCCAGTTTACTTTATTAATTTCAACTTTAAATTCTTTTAGCGTTTTATTTTTTGAAACTTATTCATCTAACATAATAAATAACGTTAATTGATAGTTATCTATTAAAAATATGCATAGCTAGTTTTTGTAGTAAAAAACAGTAAGATATTACTTATATTACCATTTTATAAACAACTTCTATAAATCTGCTCTCAAAACACCATTAATGAAAAAACACGTATTCTTTTCCGTTATATTAAAAAAAAATAGTACAATAATTTTATTCAATTTCATTTAAAAAACCGGCACATTATATTTACAGGCTGGGATTCATCCAAACATTCTTTATATCTGACTATTAAATGAAAAGAACTGAAGCGGTCTGAGGATGAATATATTTAGTTAGTCTACGTCAAAAGTACTGAATTTAATGAGTAAGCATTTTACAAATGTTTTTCGCATACGTTGCTGCGATTTTTCTCGCAGATTTTGTTATTATTTATGAGAAACATTAAAGGAAAAGTCGTTACAAAGGGACTGACTAAAAGTTTTAAAGTGGAAATGTAATTACAAAAGTCTAGAATCCACAACTTTTGTGTCAATGTTGAGTAACTGTTATCCATTTTTAAATAACAATAAAAATAAAATAAAAATTTTAAAAATCTGTCATGTAGACAGACGTAAAATATTAAATACAGCTTCAAGGAATATTAAGATTCCTAGAAATATTAAAATCTACTATCATACGTGATAAAGTTAGTTCTAAACAGCTCAAACGACGAAATTAACACTTTGCATCCGCGACATGAACAGCTGGAAGTATCGCTATTTATAGACAGTTTAAAGGTTAACCCCCGTAAAAATAGAGTAGCTACGTTATCAATGGCATAACAGCGAATTCGCCTATAGTGACGTAAAACGATCTTTGGACGCGGTGACATTCTTCGTCTGGTCCCGAAATATTCTGCGACGAGATGCAGTCGCACCTGAGTCATCCGACACCTCTGGGACGCCAGTTACGACGTCAGCGCCGCCCCCGGCGGATGTTTGAGGTGGCATCGGCGTCGGTCGCGACGCCACCATCAGTCGTCTCGGCGCCACCTCCTGGAGAGCTCGACGCCCATTGTTACTTCCACACTCTGCACACCACAAGGTCAGTGCGACAGACTCACATCAGCGCCTCGTAGCCGTGTTCTCAAGTTTTGATATTTCAGCGCTAACAGATAATTCTTCGAGAATTAGAAAAGCATTGGTTAAAATTTTCAACTATTAGTACCTCAAAGTGATTGATTAGGGTTAATTCCGTGGTTTATTATTGAGAGAGACAGAAAAATCCAATTTTGATTATGATCAGGAGTGTAAGATACTGACAGCTTACTGTGGGATTTAAAAATATCTGTTCATTTCTAATGTACAGAGTATCGCAACATATGAATGCATAAGTATCGTGGTATGTTGTTGTAAAGGGGGAAATATCCAGTAATCTAGATGTTACATAGGCCATTCGGTTTAATAACGCCACTTCATTTTTTAACTTAATAAAATCATTTAAAAATGTTAATAACAGGTTAAGATGGTTCTATCAAAACATTGTTAACTACAGGGATGTAAAGAGTTCGTCTTGTTGTTTAGAGATTCAAAGTGATCTTGAAGTTTTCCGATATCGTGCAGTACATGGCAACTTAAATTCTACAGCAAAAAGTGCAAGACAATGCGCATGAATAATAAAAAGTAGATACTTTCCCATGAGTACAACATAAGTTGTTCGGTTTTCAAGAATTGTGTATTAATGTAACAATAAAAACAACACGAAGTTAGATCGGTAAATAACTTTGGCAGTAGATAAAGAATTATTATTATTATTATTAATCATTATTGCCCTTGAGGACAGTGTTTAAACTCAAATTATTCATGATTATTCAGTTTTTGTTTGTATTTGTCTTCTTCCTCTTCTCTTCCCAAAACCTCTTCATACGCTCACTGTGTTCCTGTTTCCTTTGTTCAGTCCATTTTGTTCCTGTTTTCTTCTGTATTTTAAATTTTGAGTTCATAATTTTGTTCCTGAATTGTCCCCTTTCCCGTGTCATGTCCTTGCTGATCCCTGCGTGATTCAAGTCCTCTTCTATTTCCTGGAACCAATTGGTTTTCCTGAGTGAACCATTTACCACATCAAAGATCCTCTTTGTGAGTCTAGTGCTGTTCATTCGCTGTAAATGTCCATAAAATTGTAATCTACGTCTTCTGATCATGTCTGTCAATCTATCTGTACGTTCGTATAGTTCTTTCGTTGGTCTTTTCATCCATATACCGTCTTTATATATAGCTCCAAAAATTTTTCTAAGGATTTTGCGTTCAACTTTTTCCGCTTCTGTTATGCCTGAAGCCCCAATCGTTGTTGTTTCTGATGCATATAATGCTTCTGGCAGTACCACTGTTTTGTAATGTCTGAGTTTGGCCTGTCTTGATATATTTCTTTTGTTATAATATGACCATGTGAGCCTTCTGAAGCTTTTCTGATCTTTCTGAATTTGATAGCTTGTTAGATCCTCCTACTTGTATGTATTCCCCTAGATATTTGAATTTCTCAACTCTTTTTATGTTTCCAAATTTTGTGTATATTGTTTGTACATTGTTGTTTTGTTTCTCCATGTACTGCGTTTTCTCATACGAAATTTGTAGCCCTGTTTTGGCGGCAATTTGATGTAGCTGTTCCAATGCATCTTGTGCTTCCTGCCTATTGTTGCTGAGAATTGCCAGGTCACCCGCAAATGCCAGGCATCTGATGATTGTTTTGGTATGTCGTGTTCTTCCTAGCTGTATTCCTTTGACCTGCGTTTCCCATTGTTTTATAACTTTGTCCAATACCATGTTGAATAAAATTGGTGATAATCCATCTCCTTGCCTGACACCAGTGCAAATTTTGAATGGTTCTGATGTTTCTCCCATAAATTTCACTTTAGACATGGTATCCGTGAGTGTTTGTTGTATCAGAGCCCTTGTCTTCTTGTCTATGCCGTATTCTCTCATTATGTCAAAGAGCGTCTGTCTGTCTATGGAATCATATGCCTTCCTGAAATCCACAAATGTTACTACGGTATTGTTTGATTGTCTTATCTTCAGGAGTGTTCTCAGATTCCAGATTTGTTCTATGCATGATCTTCCTTTTCTAAAGCCTGCCTGGTATTCACCTATTTGTGGATCTACCTGAGGTTCTAGCCTGTTTAGTAGGGCTTTGGAGAGGATTTTATAAATGACTGGCAGCAAGGAGATACCTCTGTAATTGTTGGGATCCGTCTTGTCACCCTTTTTATGTAAGGGATGTATTAGTGCACATTTCCATTCTTGTGGAATTTTCTCTGTGGCCCAAATATCTGTAATAATTTTATGAATTTTCTTTGTGAGATTTTCGTCTCCAAGCTTCCAGAACTCGGCAATAATGCCATCTTCTCCTGGTGCTCTGTTGTTTTTCAGTTGTTTTATGATCTCCTTTATCTCTTCGAGTGTGGGTGGTGTAGAGTCCGGATTTGGTGTAGTTTCTGTTAGGGTCAATTTTCCCGTCGGTTTCTCGCAGTTGAGGAGATTTTCAAAGTATTGTGCCAGAATTTTGCAGTTAGCTTTGGTATTCATTTCAATGGAACCATCTGGCCTTTTGAAACAAAAGTTTGGAGGTTGGTAGCCTGTAATATTTTCTTTGAAAGTTCTATAGAAATTTCTTGTGTTATTTCTTTTGAAGTCTTCCTCAATATCTTGTATCCTTTTTCTGTCGTATGAACGCTTTTCTTTTCTAATTTCTTTTGAGGTTTGTTTCTGGACTGTGTGAAATTGCTGCCATGTTTCTGTTGTTCGGTTACTATTGAATTTAGTCCATGCCTGAATCCTTCGTTCAATAGCCTCGTCGCACTTCATGTTCCACCATCTATGTCTGCGTTTTCTAGGAGGCTGTCCCCAACGCATTTCCTTTTGGACTGCATTTGCGAGGTCTTTCCAATTTTCTGCTGCATTTTGGTTAATTTCTTTCATGACTTTTTCTCTGTTTTTCTTCAGATATTCTGGGTCTGGTCTGGTGGTTACAGTCTTCTTTGTTGTTTTCCTATTTCTTGGGATTGGCCTGATCTTTACTTGTAACAAGTGTTGATCTTGTAATGTCTATCTTATTCCGTTCATAAAATATTGTTTGTCCGGACATTACTGGGCGGTTTCTGTGGTCTAAAAACCAGTCAGGGTGGGCGCCAGGTTTTCGACAGAGTTTCCTATATTAAAGGAAAGCGCCTGTCGAAACCAAAAACAAAAGCTGACCACAGATTCCACACTACAAGCTATAATTTATTAAATGACTTAGGGATGGAGGGTGATTGAAAAAAACAGAGTTTACAATAGAACATTTGAATTGCTTTTACTCACAAAGTGGTCAGTGTATATTAAGGCACATACAACAACGTTTTGTGGATTTAAAAAGTTTCAGCATGAGACTTGTCTCAGGGGTTTTCTGGGCTGAACGGGTTTGCAAATGTCTCTTCCTTTCCTGGTGTGTATTTACCCGGGACGGCGTGATGACGGAGGTGGGCCGCGTGTCAGCCGCCGCTGCCACCGCCGTCGCCGTCGCCTTTGGGCGCCAAAATGTAATGTCTCGCTTATTCCTACAGAAAATATTGTTTGTCCGGACATTACTGGGCGGTTTCTGTGGTCTAAAAAACCAGTCAGGGTGGGCGCCAGGTTTTCGACAGAGTTTCCTATATTAAAGGAAAGCGCCTGTCGAAACCGAAAACAAAAGCTGACCACAGATTCCACACTACAAGCTATAATTTATTAAATGACTTAGGGATGGAGGGTGATTGAAAAAAACAGAGTTTAGAACATTTGAATTGCTTTTACTCACAAAGTGGTCAGTGTATATTAAGGCACATACAACAACGTTTTGTGGGTTTAAAAGTTTCAGCATGAGACTTGTCTCAGGGGTTTTCTGGGCTGAACGGGTTTGCAAATGTCTCTTCCTTTCTTGGTGTGTATTTACCCGGGACTGCGTGATGACGGAGGTGGGCCGCGTGTCAGCGGCGGCTGCGGCGACGGCGACGGCGGTGATAGCTGCGGCGCGGCGGCTAGTCTTCGCTCACCCTCGGTCCTTCTTGCCCGAAGTCGTCAGTCGTAATCACTTCTCCCTGCGTCGGTCCTCCACACCCGCATCTTCTCCATCTCTCCAGCCAATCGGAGCCAAAAACTCTCAGCCACTCGCCGATTGGTGGGCGCCCTCGCAATAAACAAATAAAACAAGACGAAAATCAGATCACATGTGTCGTCACATGTGCTGGCAGCTTCTTGCGTAGGTCCACACCCACGTTTTTTTTCCTTGGTCTCCTCCCGTTTTCTGTTGGAGCACAACACATCTCACCCCACAGAAGCAGCCCCCAGGGGTCTTGCCAAAAACAACACAGACCATACGCCCGGCTTCCTGCCTCACAGGACGTTCAGGACATTACAATCTGATTCAAAGAATCCTTTACGCGTTCTCACATTTAAAATTTCTCTTATGCTTTTGTTTGATATGGCTACATGGTCAATCTGAAATTCTCCCCATAAGTAGTTGGGTGAGATCCAAGTCATAAGTTTCCGTCTGGGTTTTTGAAATTGCGTTGACATTATTTTTAGGTCAAAGTTCTGACAGTACTTTATAAGATGTTCTCCATTTTTGTTAGTACGATTATGTGCTGTGTAAGGGCCCGTAAATTCTCTGTATTTTTTCTCTTTGCCTAACTGCGCGTTGAAGTCCCCTAGTAGAATTTTTGTGTGTGTTTCAGGTATTTTGTTGGCAGCTTCCTCCATATCTTCCCAAAAATTTTCAACTTCTTGCGGCTTCTTTCTGTTTTGATCGTTTGTGGGTGCGTGAGCATTGATTATGGTGTATCTTTTGTTACCTGATTTGAAAGAGAGCATGGAGATGCGTTCTGATACTGAGTTGAAGTCTGTGATGTTATCTATGACTGATTTGTGGACAGCAAATGCTGTGCCAAACATTGTTGGTGTTCCTCTTCGTACTGCAGGTTTGCCCTTATAAATCCTATAATTTTCCGTATTGAAATGACTCTCGTCTGTGAATCGCATCTCCTGTATTGCAAGGATCTTGATGTGAAACTTTTGTAGTGTGTCTGTGAGTTGTTTAAGTTTATTATTATTATTATTATTATTATTACGAGCCATAGGTTGAATTTTTTTAATAAAGTTGTGACATTAATACAAAGGGAACAGTGCATAAAACATTTGTGCTGGCCCATTTTGAATATTGGTGCTCTGTATATGATGAATTGATTGATATCATCGAGAAATTATTGCGTTTTCTTATTGCTTGATTAGTCCTTGTGAAAGTTTCAAAAATTTTTTACAGAGTTTGTGCTAGTATTGTCCCCTGTAAGTTAAGGACTAACATGCGAACACCTTCATTTACAATTACAATTAAATACTTGCTCCAATAACGTGTATGGTCTGACATTCAAGAGGACGCGAGCTCAATTCCCGAACCAGTCATCGAGATTTCGTTTTTACATAATTCCTTAAATCGCTCTACGAAAAGTGTTTCCTTCAATAAGCCTTAGCCAAATTCCTTCACATTCCTTCCGCTCCATCCTCTCCAGATTCTAAAAGTGTTTGGGTCACCATGACATAGGAGATAAAATAGGGAAATTAAGTGCCGTATTGATGCCTAAACCTGTTCTTTTTTCTGTCATGCCGTCAGAGATTGGAATGCTCACTGGAGAAATTAATTTTGGCTTACCATTCGTCTAGCACCAACAGTTTTGTGAACTGTAGGATGTAGATCTAGAATTCGATCACAGAAATTAGTACCATATGATGGCATTTAATATATTCACAAATCACGTACAAACGGAACTATTAGTGTGCCTTGATTCTCCCTTTAATGAAATTAATGATTAGTCAACGTTATGAGTATTTTCAATTAAAGCCGATCATTTACGATTGCTGATCATTTACGATTATTTCTCCAGGTAATCAGGTATTTGTCTAATAGTTACATTTTAAGTTAGGGATGCTTTTCGATCTAACGAAAAGCATATCTAATTTTAAATATTCTTTATATATGAAATGCTAATGAAATACTAATACAAACTTTATCGTGTCTAAACATCTTTTATTATATTTCGTATGAATTAAATGTGTTTTTCAGTGTATTGTGAATTTTTTATGCGGCATACTGGATATTTTTATTTTTTCAGAAATGACAAACATTTTGCAATCATTCATTTACGATACACAAAATTATGAATCTGGTAGAGTAATAACCGAATTTATTCTTCAACATGAAATGCTTAATAGCATTTTTTATAGGTCAATACACACTAAAATCGATTCTAATAATGAAAGGTTGAGCATAGTATGAACAAGTAATTTTAAAACAAAACAAATCAAAAGGCTGTTGAAAACACCAATTTTTTGCGGCTTTGTTTTCAGTGTCCCATAGTCAAAATGGAAAAAAGCTGACCATTTATAATTTCATTTCCATCTCTATGCCAAAACCTCGTAATCCAATGGCCTTTGTTCCGATTGCTATGAAATTTCGTAAAAAATGTGCTGACCGCAAAATAAATTAGAAGGGGAAGGTTAATTTTTTAGAGTGCCTCCTACCAATAATAATAGAGATGAATAAGACTTTTTGTAAGCTTCCGGCTATGGTATCGTTGTACAGGTATTAAAATGAAGTAAATATTGTTTGGAGGCACATTTGTTTAGTTGTGTATTTTACAAGATGTGGGCCCCCAAAGTCACACACTCTAATTGTAGATGGTGGCATTCAATAAGGAATAGCAAAGAAATTTTTTTGGATAAGGTACGTCGATAAATTCTTTAGATTTTCATATTTTCCTATATCTAACAAACTGCCTCGTGACTCAGCCACCTTTGCATCATTTACTATGAAATTTCTGTGGATAAACTTTTTATCGGCCACATAACGGAACCGTTCGACAATACGACTTTTTAAATACATACTGCATCTAGTGTACCATCATTGAACGGCTATAGAAAAATGTAATCACTGACGTTTTGAGATAATTTTATTTAGCTACGTATTTTACGAGATATGAGCTTCCAAACAAGATAACAATGTGTCGCTCTTCCTAATTTTCCGACCTTTTAAATGAAAAATGTGAATAAATTCAAGATTATGGCACTAAAAAAGGACAGTCGACTAAAAATGTTTTATATAAGATACATAGATAACCTTACTAGAGTTTTACCTATTACATTATTAACAAACATAATTTTTCAGTCCATATGGACAAGATTATGATACAATTACGTAAGTATAACAACAGTACCCAAGGTAAAAGATGAATAAATAAGTAGCTACCTATAAAACCGAAAAAAAGAATTGTGAAACGTTTTGTATTCTATCTGGACGCCCGCAGATTCGAGTCAACGGCGGCATATACTGCCCTTTTCTCGAAGTGATTTTGACCATTTTTTTACCTCAGTTTCTTCGATCTCAGTGACGCTAGTACATGCCTCAAATTTCTGCTATGCAGAGAGAAACAAGCTTAGTAAGCACATTAATTTTTTTTTTTTTTTCGTTCCTGTTCTTAGTTTGGAAATTTCACCGATTTTGTCGCTCACTCACTCACTGACAGACAGAATGATGATCACTAATCTCTAAAAGTAGATACTCCCCGTAGTCGTATAAAGCTGAAATTTTGTACACAGATATCCTTTCACCCCAAAATCACCATAAAAGTTTAAACTTGACGAATTGCCGTATATTTACTCCTTATCTAACCCAAACGTGAAATCACTAATAAACGTAACATATTTACATGCCTTAGATTTTTATTATAGATGGCCTTCACTACGTTTAACTTTAGTGTTAAATATTATTTCGTTCTTCTCCTTGCTTCGGAAGTTAGTGAAATTAAAAGGAAATCCGATTACGAAACTCGGTCATCGTAATTCCATTATACTTCCCCTGATCCTATAAACAGGTAATTTTGTATACCTATGGTTTCACCACCCAATCATAAGTCTAATATTGTTGATTATCCATTTATTTATATACTAGGAATTCAATCTATACAAATCGGCATTAGTCGCCCAGGACGCACACATTGAATGAAAAGAATGTGGGCCTTGTTGGTAATGGACACACATAAATGGAAAATATAAAAGTTCTGAAATGTTTTATCCGCGGATTTTCAAATGGAACTATTGCATTTGAGTCTACGTCTTAAAAAAACGATCAATTTATAAAAGAAATTATATCCCATAAAAACGATTCTTGCAAAAATAGGCCAAGTATCGTAGTTGTTTAGTGATGAAAATTATGAGATCTTTGTTTTGGGCCAAGTCTTCACTCTACGGTGTGCATTCACTCCACTTTTCTGAAACAGACTGTTTTTTTTTTTCCTCGGTGTTATGGATCTTTCATTTAAAATATTTAAAAAATCTGGAGACTTGGCCACTATGTAAGGCATGTTTAAGGGGGAGGAGGGATCCAAATTTAAGAAAAAGCAATTGAATAATGGACATCCATACGCGCTGATGTTAAACGACAACAAACTGACAAAGAAGAAACAGCAATATCGTATTGTCTGAAACTCATCGAAAGACGGCCTCACACTTCCACTTAAATGATTCGTTTAATACCAAAGTCCTCCGATTCACACTGTTGGTAAAAGATTCACCGAAGAAATTTTACTGATTATACTCTCTCGTTCCCACTAATGTTATACTTTATCAGATTATATTCCATTCCATACTGCATTCTTAAAAAGACACTAAATTGTCTATTTTTTTACTTTACACCTCGTTGACGTCGAGGTCATTAGAGACAACAAAGGGCTGGAAGCAAGGAATTCGATCATGGCCTATTAAAGGATCAATAGCAACATTCACCTGTAATGATTTCTGGAAACCGCGGAAAACCAAAATCTCGATGGCCGGATGGGCATTCGAACCCTCGTGACCGAGCGTGGTGGGTGAGTGGCAACGCTCTGGCCTCGCATTCGGGAGGACGCTGGTTCGAATCCCCGTCCGGGCATCCAGATTTGGGTTTTCCATGGTTTCCCCGAAACACTTCAGGCGAATGCCAGGATGCTTCCTACAAAAGGGCATGGCCGGATTCCTTCCCGTTCCTTGTCCCAATTTCCATCCCGCCTCTAATAACATCGATGTCGAAGAGGCAAAAAAAAATAAAAAATAACGAATCCACGTCTTCCCGAATACAGGTTCGTGCGTTATCGCTCACCCACACGGCTCAGTGATTGTCTAAATGTTACTGGTTAAGTAACCATAATAAAATAACTTGTCGATATTACTCGTAATTTATTAGACGCTTCATTGGCCGAAATCGTTGAGACTCATGATGGTATCTGATGCTCGAATGGTTCAGGATTGCTAATCAGCAGATTGTGTACCAAAGCCTATATATCTCCTCAGTACGGATGAAGTGAGGGTATTGCTGGTGATTCGTCCATCGGATGTTAACATTAAACCTGACGGCCCCTTGAAGTCTTATAAAATACTTGAATCTATCTACATCTACATATATACTCTGCAATTCACAAAATTGTGGGTGGCAGAGGGTGCTCAGCACCAAAGCTAATCTCTTTGTTGTGCATTCCAATCCCTAATGGTACGAGGGAAAAAAGAATTCATATAAAAATCATTGCGGCACCTTATTTCTCTAATCTTATCTTTCCTGTCATTCCGGCTCAAATAGGTTGGTGGACGAAGTATTTCACTACACTCGTGAGTGAAAATGGAAGTACACATGTTTACCAATAAGTTTAAACGAAACGTGCGTCGTCTATCTACCAGAGACTCCCAGCCTAGTCTACTAATCAGTTCTGTGACGCTTTCATAAGGACTGTAGCAAGCGGTCACGAATCGAGCGTCTCTTCTCTGTACTTTCTCTATACTTTCGATCAACCCCTTACGAAACGGATCCCAAATGGCACAACAATAGTCCAAATGTGGACGCAAAAGAGATTTGTACGCTATCTCCTTTGTTTGTTCATTACAATTTTTCAATATTCGACCTATGAATCGCAGCCTAGAATGAGCTCTACCTACTAACGAATTAATGTGTAAGTCCCATTTCATATTCCTTTGTACTGTTACTCCCAAATATTTCATAGAATCGACCATATCAATAACTGAATTGTTTAACTCGTATTTCTGAACAATTGTATTCTTTTTGTTAGTTATGATCATTGTCTTGTACTTTTTACAATTTAGCGTAAGTTGCCACACAGCGCACAATGCCAAAATAATATCCAGATCACGCTGAATTTCTAAGCGATCGGCCAGATTCCTTACTTCCCTATAAATAACCGCATCATCAGCAAACAATCTAAAAAGTTTTTCACTTTGTCTCCGAGATCGTTTATAAAAATTAAGAAAAGAAGTGGTCCTATTACACTTCCTTGAGGTACCCCCGATGTAACATCTAGATTAGAAGAACTTTTTCCTTCAACGACGACATACTGTGACCGACCAGTTAGAAAATCCTTTATCCATTCACAAAACTGATCCGATATACCGTACGCTCGTAGCTTCGCTAAAAGAGGGTTGTATGGCACAGAGTCAAAGGCTTTCTGAAAATCTAAAAAAATGGCATCCACTTGTGAACCTGCATCAATAACTTTCATTGCGCCGTGTGTAAATAGAGCCAGCTGCGTTTCACATGATCTTTTCGGCCTTTACACTCTCTGTACTTCCATTTCGCATACAAAACACAAATAAGAGAGCGTCCATAAACTACGTGGTTTGGTCCACGGGGGGGGGGGGCAGCTTTAGTAGAAAGCTAGGCTCGGCTACGTGGAGGAGGGTGGGGGGATTCGGAGCCAAGCCACGTAGTTCTTCATTCATATTATTTGTCACAGTTTAAATAAGGTACAGAACAGACAACGATATCTGAAAATTTATTTCTGTCATTTAATTAACTCCTTATGTAGTTTTCAATGGTCTCAAGAGAGAAAACGGTTCAAAAGGTCTTCTGGAATCAATAGGGAGAAAAGGTTACGTGCCACGCGGGGGGCGGGGAGAAGTTGTAGAGAAAAAGCCACGTCAGGCTACGTGGGGGAGGGGGAGATGGGGGAGGGGGTTCACAGGGGGACAAATGGAGATACATAAAACAATACTCTGAACAAACACAATCAACGACATTTACACATTCAATAACTCTTCCGGGCACTTTCGCTCTGGAGAAAGCTATGGGTCCCCCAGGAAAGTTGTTATAGTGTAGGCGTTCCCAAAGAGGGGGCACGCCCTTCTCCCCCTTCCCCTTCGGGAAGCGTGAAGACATGTCGGGGGAGGTGTGCGTGCTGCTAGGAACCATATTATCAATAAAATTGTGGTTAAAGGGAATGCGGGGAGGGGGGGGGGGAGGAATTATTCTTTTGTTGAAAGGGATGCCTTTTATAGTGGATAATACCTTCCATAGTAAGCGCTACTCACTCTCTCAGATATATATTTTTTTTTTACTTTGGCTTTACGCCTCGTCGACGGCGAGGTCATTCGAGGCGGGATGGGATTGGGGCAAGAAACAGGAAGGAATTCGCCCATGGGCTTTCGAATGAAGCATCCCGGACGGGGATTCGAACCGGCGTCCTCCCGAATGCGACGCCAGAACGTTAACCGTTCACCCACCACGCTCGGTGCTTATATGTAATTAATTATGACTCGAAACAACCAAAAATTAGAGAGCCTGCAACCACTATCGCTGAAAAGTCATCCAATATTGAAGAATTTATTTCGATTTTCACAATACTGGTGCATATTTTCACTTCATTTTTCTTGATTCTTGAGGCTCAGTAGAATTTAGGGCAAAAATATTACTGCAGCTGGAGTATCTAATTTATTTGCAACAAAACGGATAGTAACTTTCATGTTCACTTCACTACTAAAATAAATCAAAATTCTGTTAAGTCTTTATCGAATTTTCAATATGCAGTGTGATAAATATTAACAAATTTCAATTTGTTTTTAACATCAAAATTAAAAAGCGTTGTTTACCTTACAGTGCTGACGCTTATAATAAATCAAAATTACTTCCAGCGTAGCTCAGGAGGTGGAGCGTCTAATTTCGACCCAACAACCGGGATTCTATTTCATGAATCGGAAGGTTTTTATTCATAGCTGAGCGTCCGAAACGTCTGCCCACGCCCATCCAGTCTGTTATTCAATGAGTACAGTGAAGGAAACTCCGCGATAAGGTAAAAAATAGCTGGAGCGTGGCGCTGACCCAGGCACATACATTCCGGTACCGAAAAAGTTGTAATAGGAATACGGAGATCTACCTCTGCGGGAAGCGGCTGTAACCGTTGGAAACTCGTAACATCTTTTAGAATTACGTTTGGAATTCTGTCCATTAGTTTGTTTGGCAACATATAAATACTGCTACACTTCTTTCTATACGCATTGTTACCTTCTATAACGGGCATGGCGATGTCCCTTAAATACATGATCTAAAATAGGGGAAGGGGGTCTGGTAAAATCTCACCAAATCTCACTTAAAGGGACGGTGGTCAATAAAAACCTCACGTCAATTTTTATATATAGTAGACATCATTATTAACGCTTATGTATTTAATGTCAAAATACACGAACATCTTCTACATAATTTCCTAAGCTCACTCACTCACTCTCGTCGATAGCTATTGGCTGGTGAAGGGTGTCACGTGTTAGTCTTCGCTCGCAAATTAACTTCGACCAGAGATATCATTAGAAGAAATTCGTGGTTACGGTCACAATTTAATAGCTAAGCAAGGGCTTCCATTTAAATTGCCATAATACATTCATTAAGTTTGTTTTTGTAGCATTTCATAGTAAAAAAAAAAATAGCGATAAATTTACGATTTAAAAAAAAACATGGATTTGTTTTTCAGTAACATGTCGCTACCGAAAGCAACATAAAAAACTTAAAAAAATTAAACACTCATGTTCTCCGCTGTAACCACGAATCCTAATCGACATTCCGGCCTGGGATAAATTTCAATTTAATTAAAACTTTTACTAATGTTGCTGCTTGACGAAAGTTTATCTCGTACATTACAGATTATGTGCTTTTTACGTATTTTACTGACCACTTTCGTCAATAGTCTTTGTTCATGTTCGCTGTATGTGTGTTATTAGGTTATTTAAAGAGGACATCACACCAAATATGTTACCGAATCAAGTATTCTGGTAATTCATTTCTTCGGACTTGCTCAACTGTTTAATAATGAGGAATGTGTATTAACTTCTCTGGCCGTTACAAACGCTATGACCAATGATGACATTATGAGTGTTTACCCAGCCTCAACAAAAATAACGTGATGCTTTCGAAAGAAACAGGAATTTCTTAAATTTTGCAGAGTGAACTTTAAGGGTGAAATACAAGTCGAGCTTGTATTTAAGGAAGTTCGAGTCTACGAACTTCGAAACAATTATACGGTAACGCGATCGTCCCTGTTCGTGTTAAATACCTAGGCCTACATGTATTAATACTTCCGAGGTCTTCATGCTCAAGAGATTTTATTCACCCTAAGGGTGAAAGGTCAAGTTCATATTTGGTCAGATCAGGTCAATCTGTTATATTCTTTGACCCTACAAAATTGAACTATTTTAGATCCGTGACGATACACAAAAAAAAGGTCACGGGCTTACTCTAGTATCACATTAATTTACTTATTTAAAAATTAAAATTATAACGTAAATCTGATGTGACGCAGGGGGGGGGGGGGAGAGGAGGGGTCCTCACCACATTTTATCAAATCTCCCCAAGGGGGAGGGAGGATCCAAATTTAAGAAACAGCAATTTATTAATTGACATCCACTATGAGCGAAAACAATTAAAACGGTCGGTACGCGACTGCTTCAGGTTCGAGCGCAACGCCAGGGACCCAAGAAGGAAATGTGCTATCGCTCTGAAATTTACTACACACGTTCCTAAATGAATATTGTTTCATAAAACGCTTTATGTGAAGCCCTCATACGTATGAAAAATGTATAAAGTCGTTTGAAATATGGGTAGATCATTACAAGTTATCACGCAATAAATGTTATTACCGCCCACGTTATTACATGTTGATATTTTTTCTGCGTGTTTCTTACCCTTAACTATTGGTCCAGGGTGCATTTCAACCTAACCACAACTGCAATTAATAAAAATTTAAACTAACGTAAATTCTCTGTATTCAACATCCGTTACGGTGGCGCCATGTTTTTACCCTGGAAGGTAGACTGCCATGCAATATATCTTAGCATTGAAATACAATATGTCGCCATGCACATATAAATTGTAAATGTTAATGATTGTCTTCTTATTAAGTGTTGGCAATTTGCAGGTGGAAAGCAGTTTTTATCCAATAATGAAGACTTAAGAACACATGGAATAAATATCAACAGATAATAACGTGCATTTATTGCGTGATTACTTGTAACGATCTACCCATATTTCAAACAACTTTATACATTTTTGATACGCTTGACTTCTTCACATACAGCGTTTTATGAAATAATATGCATTTAGGAACGGTGTAGTAAATTACAGACCAATAGCACATTTCTTCTTGCACTCGAGCCCTGCTTCATTTTTATGTAAAACTTAAATTTGCGCTTTACGATTTCCGGTTTTGTTGACATACTGTAGACATAAATAACAATTGTAAATTTTATTAATTAAGAACAAAATCAATGTCAATTTATTCCAATGTTCGTACAGTTAGCTACACTTTAACACTGTCTCCGAACTACAGGGCATATACTGGCGATGAGGCATGGAAAGATATTGCAATAGGTATGAAAAGTAGTGCATGGAAGGGAAAAGATGACCATGACCACAAGCTGGCACTCGATTTCAGGCACAAGGGTGTAGGAAGATTCTCTTTTTTAGGTAATGGTGTCAGGGATTGGAATGAGTTACCAAGAGAAATGATGAATAATTTACCGAAAACTTTGAAAGAATTTAAAGATAAAATTTGTAGAGGGCAAATGTAGGTAGGTGCAGGTTAGGGGGAAGATGGGTGTGTAGGGAAATTGCCACCGGAGCCTGTGCTCCATTACAATTAAAAAATTAAATTAAACTCAGGAGTTATCTCTGCAGTAGTTACTCAAGCAGTAAACACGATGGTATATATAAAGGTACGCCAGAAGTTCGTTCACCTGAAGTAAATTGAAAGCTGCCAAGGAAACAGGTGCCAACTATCCTTGTTAGTCCAGACGCCCGCTGTTGTAACTTTTCTGCGGTGAGAACAATGGGACTCAAAGTAGACAAGATTCACTGTTTACACTACAGTTTCCGTTACTATTCTTACGATACTATCATTGATGATTGTATCACAAAAAACAGTAAATTAACAGCAATTTTTTTTTTCCGCGGAGAAGTTATTATTTCATGAGAAACTTATCAACTGATCAGAGAATTTCTGGCGGTTATTTATATTGGGCCTACCTACACGTGGCGTTAATTCGAACTTCTTTTAGTTTACGCTGATGTATGATATGAGTTTTCCTTCCATAATTAGAGTACATAATTAGCTGACTGAAATAACCAGGTCAGCCCCAGAAGAATTAGATGGGCAACAAAATTTCTATACTACTGGAAAATACAGCGTGTTATGGACAAGAAGGCTAGTCTCACCACAAAACATTCAAACTGCTGCTCATTTAATTTTGAAGTTCAAATGCAAAAAAACTAATTCAACTCTACCAAAAATTATGGAAACTACAAAAAAAAAAAAAAAATATTCTGCAGTGAATCTGTTAGCAAATCAATGTTCAAACATTTGTAACAGCAATTCTTGGATTGACTACAAACACAAATTACAAACTTCAAAAAACTCCATAATATTGAGCACACATTAAAGCTAAGGGGGATTCTATCATTAGCGTGGCGCCACAATCTGATGATTGATTCTTATAGAGCTCGACGAGACAAATTGGAAGTAAAGAATAAAGTTTTTTGATATCTCGCTTAGTTCTCGTGATATCGTATCTCAAAATTGACGTAATTAGGTTGAAATACGGCCTGGACCAGAGGGAAAATTTCGGTATAGCCAAATTTGATGATGAATTCGTATGTAACTCGACGAGAAAAATGAGAAATAAAGAATAAAGTTGTTTTGATATCTCGCTTATTTCTCGAGATATTGTAACTCATAGGTGAGGAGGTTAGGGTGCGATCCGGCCTGAACCAGATTTTTTTTTTTTTTTTTTCACAAAAACCACCATATCTACACGGTAGAAATGCACGATTTTGTTTTATTTTCTTCCTAGTGATTGTTGCTAGGTTGAAATACGGCATGGTCCAGAAGATAAAACACCAAAAGCAGAAGGAACTATACCTATGACTGATTTTTAACATATTATATCTCGAAAACCAAGCGAGATATCAAAAATTTTTATTCTTTACTAGCTGTTTACCCGCGACTTCGTACGCGTGGACTTGGAGTTTCAATTCCAGAATTGGATATAGAAAACTGTTAGTAACGTAAGATTTGTCCCAAACAACACCGAGTCGACATAATATGATGGAAAGCCATCATTATATCATCCTATCATCTAATCTGTCTCATGAAGAGAATCAATTTACAACATATTTAAAAACAGAAAAGTAAGCGAAGGTGCGGGGATGTGTGTGTGTGTGTGTGGGGGGTTAACTGATGGCAGCTTTATTTCAGCTTGGTTTTTTCTTCTTTATTCAACATGAGCATCTGAATCTTATAATCTAATAGCAGCACATTGTCTTCTAGACCTGCACCTTAGGCCAGGTTTACGTCCGTAAGGCATGTCAAAAAGGAAGACAAATTGGTGCCAGAAACTTTTATACAGACACAAATGAATAGTACAGTGCAGAGCAAATTGACTTCTATACTAAATAATAAGTTTTGTTTCTTATCGAAATTTATTAATAAATCAAACACTAACAGATTGCGTGACTGAGCAACCAACGTAACATTACAGACTAACACACGAATCTGTCTGTCTTTCATCATTCGATAAGTTCTTAAAATTTCGTGACTAAAACTGTTATTCATGCCGAAAAAATGTCCTGTGTCCTTCCTACACTATTTCATTGTTAAATTCCATCAATATTGATATAGCCATTTAGTCGTCAAAACGTAACAAAAAGACAGAAACTTACTTCCACATTTATAATATAATAGCTGGTACCCACAACTTCGTTCGTGATTGTAAAGTATTCATATTGACAGCTGTAGACATCTAACCACCATATGCACGATGGGAGACTCGATACTATTACCACACACAAATACCAGTCTTCTGCGCTATGTAGTTCCGGCAGCAAAGTAAAATTTACGGATACACACAAGTCTTTGGATGAAATACGAAAATATTCATGATCGACCAATTTCGAACACCATATCTCACACACTCCCACAGTTACCGAATTTCGGCCAACGTTGTGATCGATGGGTGACTCTGTGTTACTACCACACAAAAACGCCGGTAATCTGCGATTGATAGTTTTCACTTAAAAGTGATACAACGTGACACATGCGTCTTTGGCAGAAATATGAAATTGCCGCAGGTCGACCATTTTATCCCCCATTTCTCCCACACCCCCATAGCTACCGACATCTAACAACCATAGTGCACTACATGAGATACGATTCTACTACGAAAAACAAACAGCAATGCTCTATGCTATGTAGTTGTGGCAGAAAAGTGACATATGCGGAGACAGTCGAAATACGAAAATATCCTTGGTCGGCCACTTACAATCACCATATCTACCACACTACCACAGTTTCTGAAAATCGGCCGCTGTTGTGATC
>JARYHS010011408.1:241658121-241762109 GCA_031002005.1 Vandiemenella viatica
TAAAAGATAAACTTTTACGAGACAAGCAATAAACCATACACTGACAAGCCAAAACTAGTGGGATTCTCCTCTAATAGCACGTGATGCTTCTTTTATCTTGATGAAGTGTAACGATTCGACGTGGCAATGAATCAACAGGTAGACGGAAGTGTAACCGTCCTTCATTTTAATACACTTCCTAGCCAATATTCCCCGAGTGGCGATAGGGCTAAGCCCGCGATCGCAGTGTCGTTGGTACAGAGAGGAATCTGCTCTCAGGAGATCATGACATGGCGAGCACCGCGAAGGTTACGAGCGCTTACTGTGATCGAGAGACAGGTATTCTTCCTCGGGCCGACCAGCTGACCGGAAAATCTCTTCTGCCACCGACTACTACATATTCCGTATGACCCGGAATAGTTTTGATATCTATGCTAGCTAGCAGGTGCAACAGCCTCTGTCAATTGGTCAAGTGTTAACGCTGGACCTGTTTTAAACAGTAAAAAGCTTTCAGAAGTCAGTCACTTGAATCAACCAAGAAATTAAACCTCAAGTTGCCGCAGAAGATCTCAGCGCAATTCTCGACTCAAGTCATGGGTTGTATCTAGTCCACAGACACTCCTGTTATCTCAACTAGCAACCGTATATTACAGAAGTCGCCATGAAGGATCCACCATACAGTAACACTGTTTCGATAACATAATTATTACACGTTGTCCTAGGTTATTTATTTCTCGTGTCCAGGACATAACATTACAAGTTGAAACAAAACAAGGAAAATTAATTAATTACTATTAAGCTTATGTACTATAGAACACAATTAAATGGAATTTGGCCAGAATTCTCAATCCTGATGGCCTTCTCATTTGCTCTAAACAGGTCGTCGGTAGTGCAGGTTTCAGGTAGATTCCTGCATACCAGAAGATGTTGTGGGTCCTGCAGCTCACCACATTCACATAGTTCGTTTTCAGTAGTGTAACTACATTTTTTGATATCAGATCTACATCGGGACACTTCAGTTCTTAATATATTTAATGCCTTCCACCCCGCGGCCAGTGCCTCTTTGATATTCCTCCAGTGCGCTTCAGACAACGAATTTTGCCATAGATGTACATCTAGATGTTATGGCTGTAGTTGTCCTAGGTGTAGGATCTTGTGCTAAAATGGCCGTATCAATTATATCCTGATATGCTCCTAAGCGATCGTGTCTGGTGATCTAGGAAGCAAGATTCTGTGTACTTAGAGCTAACGATCAATCTTTGATAGTCTTTTCATCCAGGATCTTCTGATCGTTAACGGTGTACGCTGAGTCCATAATTGGCTTCAAACGGTCACTAGAGATCTGACCATAGCAATGTCCAGTCACGGACAGGTTCAGTTTGGCAATAAGTCCCAAATTATCGCCATTGTAGAACAATCACCAGCTATCACACTGTTTTGCTGCCACATTTGAAACATGACATTATTTCCGCTAATCCCAACTGATCATCGCCGTGTACTAACTGGATATGTTTCGCGTTGGACCAAGCTACCTTCTTCCAGTCATCTAGGATTCAATGCCTCTATTTACAACCTAGGGTGAACCACAGTTGCTTATACTGGCGTGAGAGTAAAAGCATCAAAGTCGGCCACTTTTTATCATACCTCATCAACGTCAAATATCGTTGCACCTCTTTAATGCATCCTTTACCGCCGCGGTGATACAGTGTCGTTCGTCTGTTGACAGGACGCACCGACTCATCGGTCAGAGTTCTCGATTATTCAGTAGACGTGACCAGCCAATGCGGCATCCTTAGTCGGAGATAACAACGTCCATTAGTTACTCTCACTACATCCTTGGCGCAGAGGATTGTGAAATCCTTAATTTCTCAACCACTTCCGAAACACTCTGTCCAAAGAGTTGGTTAATTGGTTAATTCTCCTCAGATAGCCATTTTTACATTAGAGAACGCTTCACAGAACACTCACAACCCAAACTGACTGGAATAACAACCCTCTGCCTACCTGTGCCAACTGTACAATTGTATTTTATTATCAGTACAGCAGTTCACTGAATGAACTCAAACTTTCGTAAAAACAAAAATCTGACATTGCCTCAGATAGTGAAAATGGATTCAACTGAGAGTCGCTAAATACTATAGATTTCACAGACAAAAAAGTCTTGAGGTCAAATTATCAGCGATCAGAAAGTAATATGCCTTTTTTATCGTATGTTTTCAGAAAAATGTTATGTCGTGTGGTATATTCGAACACAAGGAGTTTTTTTGGGAAAAAATCAATTTCATTAGCAAGTGATGGTAGTGAAGTCATTCTACATCACTCTGTATTGGTTAACTATCAGCACCTTTGTCAAAAAATACAAAGGATTTAGTAATGGTTGTCCTTCTGAATTTTAAAGTCACTAACTAACATAACCTGAATTTTTTACATCCAGGATGGAAGGATTAGTGACTATTTCATTGATTTTTTTTATAACAGTCTGTGGAAAATTTTTAAAAAAATGAAATTACTTCTGATTTTTCTAATGATTATAGTGTATTCCATTGTAGCTTGCATGTTGAGTCTTAATTTTCACAATTGTGAGTACTTTGGTGTCAATTCGAAGGAAATTAGTTCATACAATCACCGAAATTGGGTGCCACATACACAGCAAGAAGTATGTCTTTTGACCAGAGTAGCCTAATGTCGTGGAGCTGTAAATATGCTTTTGTACTAGATTTAATAGGATTTGTAAGAAGAGAATTTCATGGCTTGTCGAAGATCTTAATTCAAAGAAATCGACTACGGTTCTTACAAAAGTATCATTCTGTCATTTGTGTGGAGTGATTTTGAGAAACTTTGGAAAGGCGAAATCTGGATCGACGGGCTGGGAGTTAAAACCGGGTTGTTTTGGAAGTACTGTGGCTAAAAGTTCAAGTAAATTTGCAGATCTTTTCAAACTTCCAAATAATTGTGTGTGTAATATTACCAAACTAAATATCCCCTAGAAAACGAAGGCCACTCATGATTTTTTATGACATACCACATAACAATTCATGTAGACAACCTGCTGATGCTGTCTACCAGCAAAACCTTGAGGATAAAATAGAGAAAGGACAATTTATGGATGGTTTTCAACCAAAATTTAAGACTGGACCTAGGGAAAGAGCAACAGTTCATCAGGTTGTGGCAGGTGAGTCTCCTTCTGTTAGGAAACTTCTGTTACAGCAAAAGAAAGTCTTCATAGAATTTTCTTGCTATAGCAGTGAAAGACTACGTTTGGGGTCGTTCCAAAATGCAATAAATGTTTGGATTAGGATGGACACGTCAGTAAGCATTGTACGAAGAACAATAGTTCTTGTTCACACTGTGGAGAAGAAAACCAACAAAGCGATCAGCTGCAAGAAAAGTTCTCAACCTTCAATATGCATACCGTGTAACAGAGGGGGAAAAAGCTGCAACAAGAAGGGCAAAGAGTGTACCTAACCTACCAATTCCTCCTTACAAACGAGCTGTACGAGCTGGCCTGGAGAGAAGAATGTTTCTACCTTCCCTAAATAAAAGCTATGTATCTCAGTTTTCATTTTGACGGAAGATATATTCAAGAAATCGTAAATATTTTGAAGTTAACTAAAAACTGAGCTAAAATGTGTGATTTCAAGTTAAATAACTTAATGTTAACTGATAAGCATTAAAAGTTTTTCTGGCAAATGATTTTAATGGACATTGATGTTATGTTTAGACAGCGACTACGTTCACTAAAACTACATTGAATTTTGTGATGAGACAGACGACTTATGATAGAGGAATCTCGGCAATAGACTTCCGTCTGATGTGGTTTAACTTTTAAGGCGAATGCTTGATGTGTTTCTCAACGCCATTATCTTTCTCCAACAATGTGTAATGAGAAAATGTTGCTTGGGGCATTGCAAGTTCTGTTATAAGCTGTAACCGTGGATGCAATGCGATAACCTGATACCTATTAAAGTTTATGTAAGGCTCCTAAATCGGTCGCAAATCTGCTTGTATTATTACACCGCGGTGTTCTATGAAGCTTATTACTGTGTTACAAATAGTCAAAAATAAGATGAAAACAGTACCAATTAAAAGTATTGTAAAACAAGGGGAAAAATCACTACTTGGTTAAATATTTCCATTTTACAGATAAAATGTTCATTTCATATCTGATGTGGGAACTGAGTCTTTCTCAGCTTCTCTATTTTTTATAGAAAAACTGCACCAACGACTTCGGCGAGATACAGTTTTATATCACGTTGATGGTGATTGGTTGTGAGTAGCATCAAAAATACGTTCATTCCGTTTCAGTGTTCTATGGTGTAGTTTTCCTCCTGGAGACCATTTCTGATTCTCAGCAAATTGAGTGGTTCGATAAACCCTTACAGCATCTGAGTTAGACGCTGTCTCTGCCTTCTGTTCATCATCATGCCCCGAATTCGTACTTGCATACACAAGCAGTCCACGCAAGCAGAAACCTTCAGCTTCTGCTTTCTCAACAAATATACCGAGTCTGTGTCATATGAACTTATACTTCCCGAGCATTAATAACGTATATTTCAGCCTCGCCTTCAATGTTAGTGTGTCTGCAACACTCCTGTTCATTCAGCATTAGTCTTCAGTGGTGTAAGTACGTACATCAACGGTAATTTCGTTTCCAAGAAAATCAAGTAGTAGAAGTTTATTATATAACAGTTATCCGTATCAGAATTAAAGACGTTACAGATGTTAACAATCTGAGGAACTGAAACTATTATCGTTGCTTGTTATCTTGTAACCATTTCGCTATCGTGATGAACCTGTAATGCCTCGAGAATTATGTGTGTGAGTTGAGAATGGAACGGGAAAGGTAGCGACTGTCCGCCCCGTTTCAAGGATACTTACTCCTCCGAGCGAGAGAAGTTCCTGGTCAGCGGGAGTTTACGAACGAACTCGACAAAAATTCAAGTGGATCCTCGATAAAAGTGATTGCGATGACACTAGCGGGAGTTTACGAACGAGCCCGGCAAAAATTGAGGTGGGTCCCCGATAAAAGTGATTGCGGCAATGACACTTGTGAGACTGGTACCTACTGACAGAAGATACTCCGACAATGTGACTATCTTGTGCTCACTTGTTGGGGCTGAAAGCATACAGTAACAAGTCTGATTTCAATGATACGTTTAATACGATCGGTAGATTGTGGATATGCAGTTTAACTACAAGAATAGTCGCTTACTGTCTTCGGTGCTACCACAAGGTCCGACCTATCAACGATTAAGACATCACCAATCAGCACCGGAGAATTTTATTCTATGCTATGCTCACCAGTTAACATTTCCTCAGTGATATAATGTAACAGTTGCCTAGTGATGCCCTGAGATAGATTTCATGCTTCATTCGTGCTCTTATAAACAATGCCGTCATTAGATTGATGAAACACAGTTCAGTTTATTTAGAAACGAATTAATTGTACCTTATTTCTCAATTTTCATCTTTGTTGGCAAGTGTCACATTGCAATTGCTTTTTTCATTTGGATTTTTTTTTTTTAATATATAAAGCTGCTTTACGTCTCTCAACAGTGAGGTCTTTAGAGACGGGAAAGGATGGGGGCAAGGAATGGGAACGAATTCGGCCATGGCCTTTTTTTAGGAAGCATCCCGGCATTTGCCTGGAGTGATTTGGGAAACCATGGAAAACCCAAATCTGGATGCCCGGACGGGAATTCGAACCGCCGTCCTCCCGAATGCGAGGCCAGAATTTCATTTTAAAGATGCACCATACTGGCCATAAGAAACTGTAATGTTTTAAACTACACTTTACAATCTACTATATATAACCGAGGCAGTCAGGCATGGAAACTGATCAGTTTGCCAGCTCAATCGAATTCTACGGAATGATAAAATCTCTACTAAAACAGCTATTTTTTGAAAAAAGTAATTATGAATCGGAGATATAGGGAATAAATAAAAGGTAAAATTTAATTTGCTTCTGGCTCTACGGCTTGTCTTCTTAAATGTTATTAAATCTAAGAGTGGACGGAAGACTAGGAACGAGAAGGCCAAGAATTTTGAAGTAACAATGCCGATTTACACTAATTAAGTCCCAGTTTTTTTTCTGTTTGACATTGAAACCAAGAAATTTCCCTGTTTATACAACAGTGGTGGGCCTAAAAGTGTATATAGAACTAAAAATGCCTTTTACTTCAGCCTTAGTGAAATTTGTAGTATTGCATAGATAGAAAATAAAATACGATGGCCATTATTTTTCTGTATCGGAATTGTCGTAAACTTCATTTACTAGTATATTCATTACGAGATTTTGCTTCATCATCTGGCTTATGTATTATAAACAAGTCATTAACTGATCATTGATTCTCAAAGTAATAGTTAAAATCAATTTATGTCTTCAACTGTAGTGTTTTTAACGTTATGGTTTATTTATCAATTTATTTGAGCGTTTTTGGGCCATATTAGGCTGTTTTAGAGGGTGGCGCAATGATTTAAGAAGCTTGAAAGGAAAAAGTTGCACCACTACGGCTTAGTGGAAGAACGACGCTTTGGGTTGCACAATACAACGAGTGTGTGAGATGTTATAAATAGGGGTGAGTTGGGACAAGCGTGGCTTTCCATTGCGGAACGAATGTTCCTCTCCCAGGAGAGGAATGATAAAACATGCAATCTTTCTATTGGCAATCTACTACAGTGCTGGCATGTATAAGCTAGCTCGTGTGTTCCGATATTAGAAATATGAGCATACTGATAGAAAAATTATCGATTTACTGGTTTGGCTCGCAGCTACTTTGTAAACCAAAACATTATATGAATGTTTGGTCTACAAATGAAATAAAATGGTACTTGTAATTAAACAACTTATACTCGAGGTCCGTTACGAGATGATTGATTTCATTGATGTATTACTACACGATTTCTGTATTCTCTAAAAATGGTTGAAACATTTTTAATTTTTTTGTTTGGTAATTGAAATCTGTTCAACGTTTATTGGGGAGTAAGTAATTTTGCAGAATGGTGGATTAAGAGTCATAAATCCCTGAGAAAGTTTAGTAAGGGCCAATAGTTTAAATACAGTGTTTTTGTTTTGAAAGGGCGACTGTGTAAAGTGTTGTGAAGGCCTATACAAACTCCCGAACTATAGAAGATTCAACCAAGCGATTTTAATATTAAATCTGTGTAAGTTTCACGACCAGTGAAACAGATTTGCATTGAGAAGTTTTGTTTGAGTTAAATGTGATGCTTCAAGTTGTGCAATAGAGGATACATGAAGGAGAACTGTCTGGAATGAATGTAAAAATAAATCTGAAGGGAACTATTTTGATTTAATATCGCTTCCGTAACTTACAGCCAGTAATTTTTCGGACTTGACTGTTGAGTAAATGATAGAAAATTTCAAATGTGGTATTTTTTTGGAACTTTGTAGTGGCGAGGGATCTTCTGATAATTTATGTTTAAATTTATATATCGGTCGGTGGCTTGTTTGAAGAGAAAAGACAGTTTGAAATAAAGTCTCAGACTATTCTAAACTTGTTTTTTTTTTTTTTTTTCTGGAGGCACATAATAGAAACCTTTACTATTTCTGTGTTGATGATTTGAATTACAGTAGGCTGAAGTTCTTTCTGAAGTTTATGTTATATTGCCGCCGCCGATCGTGTTTAAGATTAGCTGCTCCCTTGAATACACTGCAGGCTGTCTGCAGGCATTTGAATACGTCTTGCAGATTTGGAGTTGTGGACTGTTACAATTGTTGTACTCGTAGTTATAGTCTTATAAGTTTTTTTTTAGAACATTTCAAACTCAGGTAAAAAATATCATTTTTGGAACGGAAGGAGAAAAAAGGTTTTATTTTAAGAAATAAATCTATCCCGCAATTTTTATACTTGGTAAAAAGACAATGAACATTGAATTTCTTTACTTAGCTTAAATATTGTTGTTCCTATAAGTTTTTCTAGGATACGTTCGTTTCGGTTCCTCATTTAATTTAATTTAATTGCAATGGAGCACAGGCTCGGTGGCAATTTCCCTATACCCCATCTTCCCTCTATCCTGCACCCACCTACATTTTGCCAATCTACCAAATTTTATCATTAATTCTTATCAACGTTTTCGGTTACAATATTCATCATTTCTCTTGGAAACTCATTTCAATCCATGACAACCTTCCCTAAAACAGAGAATTTCCCGCACCATTGTGCCTGAATCGAGTGCCAGCTTGTGGTCATGTCATCTTTCGCTTTCCATGCACTACTTCATACCTACTCCAATATTCTTTCCGATGCCTCATCGCTAGTATTACGCCACTGTACAATCCATGACCCTCCTCCTAGTTCTTGAAATGAATCCCATTCCAGCTCCTTCTATCATATCCTGTCACTGATTGCATTCCTGCGATAATTTCCAGAAAACAAATCTAGACAGGCCCTTTTTTTTGCCACTCTTTCCAACTCCTGTATTTGATACGCCAAAATGTGGGCCCCTTAGTAACACTACCATATTCGGAGCAAATGGTCCTTACCAAAGTTTTGTAACCCAATTTCCCTTTACTTTCTCTTACGTAACTGTCCTTCACACTCTCTCCAACAAGTGCAGAATTTTGAAACTTTTCTCTACCACCTGTCCAATGTGTCCTGTGCAAGTTAAGCTTATATTATCAAATGTAATGCTAAGATATTTACATTTCAAGTCTTCAGCAAGAAATTCTTTCCCCACCTTATATTCATAATTAACCTTTTGTTTTTTATTTGTGAATCTAATTAGGCTGACTCTTCTTTGCATTTATCTTCATCGCATGTTTAGATATATACCATTTAGAGGAAACAGTTTATTTGATATCAATCAAATTTAAAAAAAAAAAAAAAGACATAAAACTGTATGCATTAAATTTTTCCTGGATATTCTGCATACATCGCTTTTATTATTTTCCTCAGTTCTGTCAACTTCCATCTTAAGTGTTAATTTAAGAAATTACATATATTTATTGTTTCAAGATCGTCATTAATTACGTCTAAAATATTTTATAGTTATTAACCTTTTCTGATAAACTTCTTTGATTTGCAAATGTTAAGTACTTTATCGTACAATATGAACAATATTCTCAATTTCGTGTTTTATTTCCCTTTAAGCTCCGTATCTGCTTCTTTGAGCACGTAAGACTGAATTGTTAGCTTTGATCCATTTAAGAACAATATCAGGAACGTAGAACGATACATATTTTCCAAGAAACCAATATCATCACCAACTATTGAATACATAATAATTACTTAGTAACCCAAAAGGACCTCTTCCATTTCCAGAGATGTGATATGTAACCAAGCTTTACTTTCTTTTAACTTCACACTGTTTTAGATTATTAGAGACCATGTACTAGGTGACTATGGCATATCCCTATTACTTAAAAGGCTTATGTCCTTCAAATAAATTCTAACAGAAACATTCCCTTAGGGATATCCAGTTCATGGCTGTGCAGTGACACTTAACTCAGGTCGGCGGAAGTTATTTCTGAAAGTGTGAACAGAGATTACGAGATGGCAGCAAGTGTTTGGCACGGGGCCTAACTTTGTTCAACCCACGCTTTTGCCATCCAAGTGAAATATATTCTGTGACCCGGCTGGTTTCTCGTGTTGGATTAGAACACACAGTGAGACACTCAGTGTTAAAGTAGACAGTATGATATTTCAGATAACGTCTGTCTTTGAGCCGAACCATCTAAATGAATGACCATTCTGTGAAAAATTATCTGAAACAAGGGGAATTTTCTTTGCCTCTAATCAAAAGTACTGTGAGTAAGAATTAAAATACATACATGTTAATTTGGAAACAAAGACACATTTAATAATATCCAGAACTACTTATTGGTCTGAACGTTTTTAGGCGAATGTTTTGTAGATAATGTGGGCTTATTCAGATGTTAGGACAGAAAATTTCTCTCAATCCTATTAACGTTTTGTACTCGAAAAATTCACCAGAAAACACCATTTACGAAGCAAAACAAATTGTCACACTGAAAGTGATAATCAAAGATGAAGGAAGCTCCTCACAGAATGAAAAGAAACGAAACGCAACTATATCGTGTGTTTCTTCATACAAGGAAGCGTAAAAAAAATTAATTGATTTTTTAAATTTCTTAAAACTGATGGCGAGATTCCTCTTTCGAACTAAAGAACATTAATGGACAAATAAAAAAAGTATCTGCATCAGATATTTGGGGTGAATTATTTTTTTTAAACTTTTTAAATACGTACATAATTTTAATACTTTTTCTAAATCATGCTGAGCACTGGTGAATCTACTTAAGTGATAAATACATTATTTATTATATCTGCCGTTTATAAATATTATAAATCATATATGACTATTGATATTTTTCTACGAAAAATGACTTTTTTTCTTGGAGCGTTTTAGCCTTATGACAAATAAACAACTAAACTATATTAGCGAAACAGGATTTTAAGAAAGACCTAAATCGTTTAACTTTGACAGAACTAGAACTTTTGTATCAAGTTGGTATATCATGAAAATAAAATGATCTAACCCAAGCTTCGAACTTTGTGGCTCATTGAGATCATCAGAAAGGAAAGGATGGTAGCTAAGGAACGGGAAGGAATTCGGCCATGGCCTTTTGAATGAACCAGTTCGGCGTTGGTCTGGAGTGATAATGGAAAACCCCAAACATGGCTGACGGGATTCGAACCCGTGTTGTCCCGAATGTGAGGCCCGAGCGTTGCCGATGAATTTAACCTCTGAATTGTCTTAATTCTGACATAATTCAGTTAATTCTGTAATGTCCTCATTAGTCTGTAGGCTGTCACATCAAATAATAATTAACTTTATTCGAGCACTACCGTATCATCCTCGTCACGGAAGCTATGCGAACATAATGTGTAAATATCAGTTGCACGTTCCACGCTTATCTTGGAAAATTTTGAATTATTTATGGTTTTCTGAAACTACTGAAAGCTTCTGATTATTCATAGTAACAAATAACTTTAGCCCCAAAACCCCACAAAGTCCTCTATGGAAGTACTCCACTTTAACCTACTCATTTGGCCAGTGACATACATCTACAAATCCACTCGTAGTCTGGTAAACATGTCCGACCTTAATGAGGAATTTCGGTGACGTTTTTGAGATAGTTTATATCACAGAGGCTTCCTGAAGAATTGTTTACTTTCTTGGAGGTCACAATGCATCTTCCACTGAACAGTGTCGACAAGACGAACAAATTGAAACTTCTGTGGAAGACAAAGTACTAAAAGAAGTGGTAAAATTAATTACTTGTGATGCATAGTAACACTTAATCTTGCATCTTCTTGAAACAGCTGATCCTAATACATTCGCTGAGCCACGCAATGTGGTATCCTCGTAGACAGGGGCGGATCCAGGATTTTGGTTTGGGAGGACTTGAGTGGACTTTGGTTGGGGGGGGGGGAGGCTTGGCTTGAGTGGATTTTGATTGAGGTGGTTGCCTTTAGTGGATTTTGGCTTTGGGGGTGGGGGCTTGAGTCGGGCAAAAGGTAGTATTTATAGTCTCCTTGGCCCTCAAATCAGTAAAGCTAAAAAAAAGTCTCCAAAATTACAGTGTCGGAGATGGACCTAGATAGTTGAGCCCCCTAGCCCCCCTCCCCTGGATCCGCCCCTGCTCGTAGAAGAAAACGAAAACACTACTTAAGTCGGCTGAAGTCGAAAAGTCCGTCTGTTATAATGTACAGCAGACAGATGATGAGGGTTACAGTGAAAACAGTAAGATTCAAGGCTTTCCAAAATGGAGAATAAGCTGTACTTCGAAAACATATGTTAGCCACGCAGAAACCTTTTAATCTGTAAGACAACCTTGTGGGCGAGCGGGTAACGCTTGAGTTTGACATTCGAAACGACACTCTGGCAGATTTCAGTTTTCCAAGGTTACCAGAAATCTCTCCCAGTATCAAGCTGCCTGAAGGTTTTTTTTTTTTAATAAAAAAAATTAAATATATATATATATGTATATATATGTATATATATATATATGTATATATATATATGTGTGTGTGTGTGTGTGTGTGTGGAGGAATTACGGCGTTTGGAGAGGTATAAACTGCTCCACATAATTATTAAAAGATTAATATTCCACTAAGTACAGGAGCAATTTAAAACTGTAATTAACCTGAAAGGTCTTGATGGACGAAAAACTTTTTTGAATGCCTTTTTTAAGTTCATTTTCATTCGTTTAAGCACTACGTCTTTTGAGATAAAGAGGAAAAAATGTTTTATGAACAATTGAGGACATCTGACGATATTTAAGTCCTTAACGCTTAGGCCAAAGATAATAATTTGACTTTTTTAATGACTAGTCATTGGTACTGCTTGCTAGATATGATAATTATAATTAAACTTACAGTTGTGCCACTGGGCGCAAAAATCCCAGCACTCAACTACCAAAACAAAAACGGATTTATCCCCGTAGTGACATTTGCGTCAACACCAGCTCTATAAATGATATCTGCGTAGCAGCGCTTACCTATCTCACCGGATGTTTTAAGAATTCGGCGAAGATAGCAGCAGCCGTTGGAAGGTCAACGTCAGTTTTTTCATATGGGATCTTTTTGAAGATATTTACTTCCGGTTCTCCTATTGTTTATTAGGAAATCGATTCACGTACTTTGAACTATACAGTTGCCAGAGTAAGACATGCTACGATATAGGTTGCACAATATATACCTGAGTATTGCATTGCTGTACCATCATACTCCGACGGATCTCTGCAGAGCTAAAATCTTTGGAACTGCAAACAAGGGTGGTTCTTGGTACGAACGTGCAAATGAATTCAGTCAACTTTCACCCCCTCACTGCTGGGGTATGTAGATTCAGTACAAATGTTTGTTTCCGTGACCAAATATGCGTTTACAGTTCTGTAAAGATTATGTACTTGAAACTTTTTCTCTCATTCACGTAACAGATTTAAATTTGGTGTATCCATTTTTGTCGTTCTTGCTATAGTTGCACAAAAAATTATCGTTGTTCGATATAATTGAGGACGAAAATTATTTTGTGATCTAATAAGAAATAAATTCATAGGGTTCTTTAGGAAAATTTTATTTGGTAGTTAGTAGTGGTGGTCAAATTTTTGTGGAAGCGAACTGTTGAAGTTTGCCGGTACCATCATCAATTGTATTTAAGAGTGATAACTTTTCAAACCACATTGGCAACGTCCTGATATACATTTTTACTAATTGTTTTATAAATTTTCCTTCCATCTGCATATAACCTAAGCCTTCAGAGTAGTAAAATGAGAAAGACGCGTTATAGAAAACAAATTCTGGATCGAAAAATGGTTTTCTTTACAGTAGTTTATTGAGGACGTAATCTGTTAACGGTTTTCTTTTTAGACTTTCATATTCACTGTTTCTCGTGGCACAACCAGGAATCAAAGAGACTATTCATGATCATGTATAGCAGTGAGATGCCAGCAATGTTGTGGGAGGAGATCATACTACAACCTACCAAGGATTCCACTTTGAAGATTATTTTACGGTGACTACTTAAGATTTTACAAATAACTCTACTGTGCTCTATTAGTAGGAATTTCTAAGGCGATAAATCAATCACTTACGTGCCTATCATTATATCTAAACTTGAGAGACACTAAGACACATGCAGACCAAAGTTCTTCTACCGATCAGAGCCCAAAGGAAAATAAAAGAATGACACATAGAACGATCACAAAAACACAGGCGCATATCTTCAAGTAGCACGAAGAGAGAAAGTTGCCATTAGGCATGTTGGCAGAACAGTCGTTGGCGGTGCGATGGCATTCGGATAAAAAGGAAAGTCGCTATTTCGAATGAATGCCGAAGCAAAAGAAACAAGAGGATCTAAGTACCTTTACAGGCGGATAGGCGCACCCGTTCCAATATCTTTTTACCACAATCATCTGAAGCAGATAACACTCCAGACAGGGAGAGGTCAGACATCCAACACTATCACCATATGAGATTTGATAACGGTAAGATTCAATACTCACAAACTAGTCCGTTAATACTCCGTGAACTTCACACCTTCGGAACATCCATCAAACAAGCAAATTCTGCATCATTCCATTATATCCCAGCATTTAAGCAAATTCCCTAACACCAATTAAATTAAAGGTAATATTTTTTTAAAAAAATCTCAACTAATAAGTTTTATTGGTGTTTTTATCCTTTGGCAAGTTATCAAAATTCCACGGCGACCCAACAGTTATGTATGTTTTTTGTTTAGGTTTTTACTGCTCGTTGATACGAGGTCTTTAGAGCCGAGATAGGATTGGGAGCAAGGAATGGGATGATATTAAACATGACATATCGTGGGAACCATCTTAGCGTTCGCTCGGAGTGACTTTGGGAAACCATGTAGAAGAGAAATCTTGATGACTGGACCGAGCATCGAACCCGCGGGCTCCCGAGTGCCAGTTAACATATTTATCTTTTTCCGTCTCTTATACGAACACTATTCTCATTTGTGGTGAACAAAAATATTTGACTCCGTAATGGGAAAAGGAATTTTTTAAAACAAATATTTGCAGTTCCGCATCAGGCTATTTTGCTAATGGTTTGTGTTAGGTCACTTGTGTCCCTGAATACCTGTGGCACGCCACAACCACGCCTATGTTCCCGATATAAGCCAGCGATCCGACTCCGTTTGGACGCGTTATATTTAGCCCAACCCTGCCTGCCTGGCCTGCACGCTGTATTGCCTGTAAGCCGACGGTTCTATCTCGAGAAACAGAAGAAGCAAAAGGACGAGATACCTCAAGAGCTCGCTGTATTACGCCCATCTTTGCGAAAACACTTACGGCAAAGACGTTAAAACGAGTCAAGGAGCTATTCAGCGATATGCTGTCCAGACCAAGCCCACGCTTTATACGTATCGGCAACCTCTTCGTAAATGGCCTTGACGAAAGTTATTCCCAAAGAGAACACTGAAAAACAGTACATTGATAACTGTAATTTGGAACAATAGTTGAAATCTCAGGCATAAATAAAAGTCTGTTGTGGACCAACACCTCAATTGCATTAAACAGTTTTTTGTATTGCATATCATTAGAGGAACAATTCTCATATAGATAGATATGTTCACTTTGATCCCATGTGAGAATAATCTCGGGGATGTGGAACAGTACATACACTTATTAGTAATGTTAATATTACTATACAATTGATAATATAATTATATATTGACAACAAGTTAGCTACAACCCATTAGTATCACCAATGTCTCCTGTAATCTACAAATACAATCCCGAGTTAATTAATACTTATTATGTGGAATAGTGTGTACACTTGTTACCAGCATCTAACAACCAGTTATTTTCTTACCAACCAGTTACCATTATAAGTTTCACTGTAATTTGCGATTATATATTATATCATGTTAGTTGCTATTTATGTGGAACGGTACAGACACCTATTAACAATATCAATTATATTACCAACAACTCATAAGCTGTCAATTACTTAAAAACCTGTTAGTATGATAATTTTTCACAGCAGTTTTTGAGTGCATGCTATCCAATGTTAGTTACTATATATGAGTGAAATTTTGTAAACAGTGTAATTACTTAATTTGTCAAAAGTTTCAACAGAAAGAAAAACCATATATCATTTTAGTAATTGTGGACAACTTTGTCACCTACCCCTTCCATACAACATATATACTATTTTATCAGTCATTCTTAGTTGCCAAATTCCAAGAAGAAAATTCTTTCACAGCGTAAAATGGATTCTGAAGCAGAAACTCTTTCAGTTTGGACTTAAAGTAGTTGGGTTTTTGTAGATAACAATTAATTTCTGTTGGTAAGACATTGAATAAGGAAGCTCCAGTAAATGTTAACCCTTTCTGTACAATTGACAGTGATTTGTAATCCTTGTGAATATTATATTTATTCTTAGTATTATGTCAATGTATGTCAGCATTAAGATTGAAGTGTTCGGGATTTTCCACTACAAATTATAGTACGGAGTATACATACTGTGCTGGCATTGTTAGTACACCCAGGTTTTTAAATAGATTTTTGCACGACGTCTGTGGGCTTGCTCCACAAATAGTTCTTATAGCACGCTTTTTCACACACACACACACACACATATATATGTATATATATACATATACGTGTGTGTGTGTTTATGGGCTACATGAGTCCAGAAATCGATCTGTCAAGGTGTCATCATCGGGAAAATTAATTTTCAGTAGTTTAGTGCGTTCCTTTTTATTAGTAAATTAGCAATACAGGAGCATTTCGCACAGAAGTTAAACTACTCGGCAATAAGTGGCGTTTTTATTTACTACTAGATGACCCATGCGAAAATTTCGCGAATTCAATGAAGATTAAGGTTGGGGGTTTGTAATAGAATGAAAGACGAACCGTCTCATTTGTTTCAATTGTTTGTTTGTTTAGTGTAATAGGCACGGCACATAACAAAATTTAACGCCAATGAAGCAGTTTATTAATATCTCTGTGGTATGTTCTACTGCTATCTAATGGCTTGGCTCTGAACTGTCTCATGCGCGTGGTATTCACAGTTATTACTTTTGACATTTAAGGGTCAAATTCCGAAAAATTTTGTTCTTAATTTATAATATTGCCTAAAAGCACCCTATGGAAATAATTATACTTTTGTCCTTGAAGGCTCAAAACCTGTCTTAAGATGTGATGTGAACCAAGGAGAGATCTTAGTCTTTAATATGATAGCTCAGTTATCTATTTTGGTTAGATATAAAGGGAGATAAATGGCCCATGATAAAAAAAAATATTTTATGGAAATAATGATAATTTTGCCCTTTAATGGTCGAATTCCAATAAATTCCTTTCTTAAAATATGATTTTGTCAAAGCGGAGACCTTACTCTCTAAATTAAAACCTCATTTCTCGATTTCAGTTAGATATCAAGGGAGATAAATAGCTCATGACATAAAAATACGTTATTGAAATAATGATAATTGTCCTTTTATGGGAAAAATTTCTTTCTTAAAATATGATGTGAGCATGGCGGAAACCTTAGTCTTTAAAATGATATTTCATTTATTTATATCTGTTAGATATGAGGGAGATACACGGCTCGTGACACAAAAAGGCGTTGCCGAAATATTGAGACTTTTGCCCCGTAAGGGTCGAATTCATAAAGATTCCTTTCTTTATATATGATGTCAACAATACGGAGATCTTAATCTTTAAAATGGTACTTCATTTAACGTTTTCAGTTAGGTATCCAGGAAGATAACTAGCTCGTGGCATAAAAAAACAGCAATTTAGAAATATTGACATTTTTCCCCTTTAAGGGTCGAATTTCGAAAAATTCCTTACTTAAAATATGATGTGTCCAAACTGGAAACCATAAAATTTAAAATGTTACCTCATTCATAGACTTCGGTTCAGTATGAAAAGGCATAATGGCTAGTAAGAGAATCCAGATCATCCTCGCAATATAGTGTGAAACACTTGGTCTCAGGTTGAGACTATGTTGCTATTTTCACAACATTAGTATCGTGTGTAGGTCGTTAAACAAGTACTATAAAATAAAACGCCGATTAACCGGTTCATATTTCCCGATCATGTTCGGCATAAGTCTTCAAAATTTTATTTCATTCTCTCTCTTCTACGCTATGCGTTGTATTCTCAGCGTCAGTGATTTCTGTCTTTTCTTTTGCAGTTTGTTATTTTCCGTTTTCTGAATTTTAATTAAATTTTGCCGTATATAAATTATATCAAAATGTGTACAATAATGATCTAACTGACAGGAAAACCTCTAACATCAATATCGCTTAAAGTAGGGCACATAAAACAGGTGTAAAAAAATAAATGAAATAGCCGATGATTCAGGGGAAGAAGAGAAACGATTTTTTTAAAAAAAACCAACAAAAGTCAATTTCGTAGGTGTTGTATCTGTAAAGTATGATAAATTTGTGTGGTCTAGTGACAGAGTTTCGATGTTCTTACAGTTTAACATGGTATCCGAATCACAGATCGCCCTGGTCTAATTAGTGTGATTGAGCACAAATTTTGAAACTTCCTGCCCCCCAGCGAGATTTGAACCCAGGACTTTAAGTTTTCAGAGCAAACACCTATACCAATGAGCTTCCACACCTCTGATGTCCGTGGTACATGAAACTGAATCACAGATTCTTTTACGTAGCGTGGTGGGTAAGCGTATAACGCTCTGGCCTCGCATTCGGTAGGACGTGGGTTTGAATCCCCGTCCGGGCATCCAGATTTGGATTTTCCATGGTTTCCCCAAATCTCTCCAGGCGAATTATTAAATTGAACAGATTTTGTTTTAGATTATTCATAGTCATTTTCCAGTATCCCGGATGCTGGTCACGAACACTCTCTACTTCGTCCTGTCTATAAATAGCTAAAGTTCATGAGTAATCCTCCAACCCTATGTCTGTCATATCCACATTGATTTGATCTATCCATTTTTTTCTTTAATCAGTTTATTGGAAAATCGTAAATATTCTACTGGCTATTCAGCATTTACAGTATGTATGGATCATCTCAGAATAACGGGGTGCTACATGAATTTAGTTAAATACTCGACTGTAAAACCATTTACGTTTCACTGACCGAAATTCACGAAAATCTGCTTTGTGGGATTCTCATGAAATTTTGAACATAATAGCAGGAATAGGATGAGGTAATTTGTTTATTCTCATGCAGCGTCGTAAAGCTGAGAATTAAGGACAAATGTGGATGAACTCGAATGTAAGCCCATGTCTCGGGAGTAAAATAGGATATGTTTGGTTTTGCCGAATGCTGAATTACTAAAACAAAGTTTGAAGTTTTCGTTGAATGCGTTTCACAAATTACTACCGGTTTGATATAGTTGGGATTTCGTACAATGGACAGCCCATGATCCTGGAAGCAAAACAGGGTATTTTTTTCCACATAATGTTAAAAAACTCAGTGAAAAGATAAAACTGTCAAAAAATTAATGTCAGATTCACGCAAAAACTACTGATGGGGCTTTTAAAAATGTATAGGATATTTTGTTAGGAGTAACGTAGGGTGTGTTTTGATTTGATTTGAATGCTTGATGAATGAAGATAAAAATATCAAAAAATTACTGTCAATTATTTGTTTAACGGTATTTACGCAAGAAATCCTGGTCGTATTTTGGTAAGATTTCAAGCGCTGGTCAGTAACGTAGGATATGATTAATTTTGATGTGCGATCGAAAAGCTAAGAAGTTATGAAGGAAGTATCGGCAAATTAATGTTCATTTTTCGTTGACCGCGATTCACAGAAAAATTATTGGTCGAATTTTGATGAGGTTTCAATTGCTGCACATCGCATGTCCCAGGAGTTAAACAAAGTATGTTTCATTTTAGCGTGATGTCCCAAAACTAGAAGTTAACATAAAAGTGTCAGTAGCCATTTAAAGATGAGTTACTTCAGTCGAAATGTTTACCAGGATACGTACCATCGGCATCTTATTATTCTCAAATGAAATGATATTATTCGGAATTGAAACTGATATTCACCGTTGACGCACTCAATGTTTTGAGTTCCACGTTAAACGATGGTTCCCCGTTAGGTGGTAGAATTACCAGGTTAGTTTAGAAGGCTACAACAAATGTGGATTTAACAGCCGGTTAGAAACTATGCCACTATGTCATTAAGACCATACTATATTACTAACTTTGTTCCAGTTGTACTAAGACGCTATCAGCCCCTGACAGAATAGGCGTAGATAAGGGCTATTAGAAAAAGGCTAGTTTATCAGACCTTTCTTGTGACGTTTTTATGTGGCAAAGGCTCGTGTCGTCGTAAGGACCTGGTGAAAGGGTTTTTACTGGCTGTGCAATCCGCTCCTATTTTAGCCTGCCTAAACCAACCAGGCAATTCTACCGTATCTATGGGAACTACAGATTAACGAGGAATCCGAACCACGGAAACGCTCTGATGAAGATCATTCTAAGGGCCTTTGAAAATCCCAGCCGATACCGAAATTCGAACCAAGAACCTTGCGATCTGCCGTCAGACGCCTTAACCCCTGAGCCATCAGGCCGCTGTGTATGGTGTTATGTAAAGCTGTTTTTTTTTTTTACCGCAAACCATTCATCAGTCGTTTACTTATTTCTGGAAGTTGTAAGTCCATTAGATTTCTCATTGCATTTGCGACATTCGTGACCACTAATAAGGAGGTGCCAGTAACTTGTAAAATAAAAACCGAGAAAACGAGGTAACAAACAACAGCTAGTATTTAAACATGTTTGTAATTTGAACTCGAAGAATGTATTATTTATTATTGTATTTGTAAATAAAAGAATCTATAATGTTAATAATGTTGGTTAATGACATCGTATTCTTGTGACTAAATGGAAAATCATGGTACCAACAATCTTAATGTTACATCCAAAATCTTAGACTAAATCGTTAGGAAAGAAATTAGATGCGAGGATGTAATTTTAGCGATCTCTTTTTTCCACACTATGGATTACTGAAGGGGCTTTTGACATTAGTATTATTCATACTGGAATGTGTTGATTAGAAAAAAATAATATATCTATGGTCTCAGAACATGTCTGTCTAAGTAGTTTAGAGGGAAGTGAGCAAGAGGTTTAAAAGTGTTGAAATATGGGAATATTCGGCTAAATGTTTGTGAAAGTCTAGTTCCAATCAACATTAAAATTGATGTGATTTGTTTCACACTGACGCAACTATAGTTACTTTCGAATACTAGAGCACAACACATAGCTCACAGTAGAAATTTTTATCACACCCAACCAATATTTTTTAAATTAATTTCCTTTATTAATTAAGCATGCTTATAAATAATTATACTTATGTATTTAAATTAATTTGTTTTATGCTAGGATTCCACATGCAAAAGGATGTGTAGTCTTTGGGGAATAGAATAAATTAGTATCAGTAAGTAGTGATAAAATCTTTGGTGGTATCGATTGTAGACAGCTGAGCGCAGGATTTCGTTGGCTGATTGTATTAGGATTTGTTCACATGAGGCGTTTTACGCGCGATTTGAGTAATCGCAATATTGAGAGATATTGGAGATCCATATATTGCGTCCACAAACAGTCACGCGATTTGAGTAAACGTGCGATCTGAGTAAACGTGCGATTGAGATTTTGAAGGTCTATATATGGTATTGCGTCCATATGCAGTCGCGAGTTTTGCTGCTCGCGTTTGAGTCGCTTGTACTACGCCGGAATCTCGACTCGCTCTCTGCACCAGTATTCTGTGCGCTAGTCGAGATACTAGGGACTCTATTGCTCTGTTCTAAAGCCACACGATAGTTGTAGCTTGAGGACGTATATGATTTTTGCGAAAATGGACCAGGATGACTTCGATACCGAATTATTTATTGAAGAACTGGAAAGCAACATGGAACTTAGGGGTGGGGTGCGACATCCTCCACCAGCGAAAAACTGGTACTGACCTTTTGAAATTTGGATTAACTGCTTCCTTATAACTAACACTATAAGGAAGCAGTTAATCCAAATGTCAACAGGTCAGTAACAGTTTTTCACTGGTGAAGAATGTCCCACCCCACCCGAACTTGGAATCGATGTATTATTCGAACAGAAACTTGTGGAAAAAAATTGTAATCTAAGTGATTGAGGCCAGAAGAGAATAAGCATAGGTAAGTAAATGTGCTTAATCACTGTTTTATTAACTTCCATTTATTTAATTATTACGTAGAGGGTTCATTATTAAAACATTACAAATTGTTTTCCCAAGGAAGTTGTTCCTCATTAACAAAGTACTCAGCAAATATGTCTCTTGAGTTTCGGGGTCTTTCTGTAGCTGTATTCAAACTGCTTAGTGATGTTTCATGCAGTGGATGGTCATATCTACAGCCATTTTTTACTCTCACGTAATTGTGAAGGACGCAGCGAAATTTAATTATAGTCTATGCAAAATCTATGCTGACGTTGAGTGGGCTATGAAATTTGTCAATTGTTCACCCTAGTTTCCAAAGTACACTCAACATAGCGTCTTGGCCTGGATAAATGATAGTTAAAAAATCTCTTTTGTGTGTTAAGTTCTTCAAAGGCTCACCGAGCGTGATGGGTGAGCGGTTAACGTTTTGGCCTCGCATTCGGGAGGACGCGGGTTCGAATCCCCGTCCGGGCATCCAGATTTGGGTTTTCAATGGTTTCCCCAAATAACCTCAGGCGAATGACGGGATGCTTCCTTCAAAAGACCATGGCCAAATTCCTTCCCGTTCCTTGTCGCCAACCCTATTCCATCTCTAATAACTTCGATGTTGACGAGGCTTAAAGCCATAAGTAAAAGGCCTCATCGCCTACAATAACGCGAGGTGAAGGTATTGTATTTCTTCTATTATAATTGCAAACAAATCATCAAAATACTTCATTGACTTCCGAAAGTAGTTTAAAAAAGTTTTTCATCGTTTCTCAAATTTGGACACAGAATTATAAATATACTGCGAGTCATTATTTGACATCATCGGCACGGAAGCAACAATTTAACGGCTTTATGCAACTCTACTCCATATAATCTCTATAAACTCGTGCGTACAACGCTTCATCTGGGCTCAACAAACATAATGCGCTATTCGACAACGTGCCACTCCAATCTGCTGTAAAACACCTCATCTGAGCCTTAGCTTGGCAGTTCTATCATTACCGTGGCGCCCAAATATGATGATGAATTCTTGTAGAACTTGACAAAACAAATCGAAAATAAAGAATAAAAATTTTTGATATCTCGCTTGGTTTTCGAGATATAACATGTTAAAAATCAGTCATAGGTATAGTTCCTTCTGCTTTTGGTGTTTTTTCTTCTGGTCCAGGCCGTATTTCAACCTAGAAACTATCACTAGGAAGAAAATAAAACACAAATAGTGCATTTACACCTTGTAGATATGGTGGTTTTTGTGAAGAAAAAAAAAAAATATTCTGGTTCAGGCCGGATCTCACCCTAACCTCCTCACCTATAAGTTACAATATCTCGAGAACTAAGCGAGATATCAAAAAACTTTATTCTTTATTTCTCATTTGTCTCGTCTAGTTACATACGAATTCATCATCAAATTTGGCTATACCGAAATTTTCCCTCTGGTCCAGGCCGTATTTCAACCTAATTACGTCAATTTTGAGATACGATATCTCGAGAACTAAGCGAGATATCAAAAAACTTTATTCTTTACTTCCAATTTGTCTCGTCGAGCTCTATAAGAATCAATCATCAGATTGTGGCGCCACGCTAATGATAGAATCCCCCTTAGCTTTAATGTGTGCTCAATATTATGGAGTTTTTGAAAGTTTGTAATTTGTGTTTGTAGTCAATCCAAGAATTGCTGTTACAAATGTTTGAACATTGATTTGCTAACAGATTCACTGCAGAATATTTTTTTTTTTGTAGTTTCCATAATTTTTGGTAGAGTTGAATTAGTTAACAGCATTTGAACTTCAAAATTAAATGAGCAGCAGTTTCAATGTTTTGTGGTGAGACTAGCCTACTTGTCCATAACAAGCTGTATTTTCCAGTAGAATAGAAAGTTTGTTGCCCATCTAATTCTTCTGGGGCTGACCTGGTTATTTCAGTCAGCTAATTATGTACTCTAATTATGGAAGGAAAACTCATATCATACATCAGCGTAAACTAAAAGAAGTTTGAATTAACGCCACGTGTAGGTAGGCCCAATATAAATAACCGCCAGAAATTATCTGATCAGATGATAAGTTTCTCATGAAATAATAACTTCTCCGCGGAACAAATTTTCTGTTAATTTACTGTTTTTTGTGATACAATCATCAATGATAGTATCGTAAGAATAGTAACGGAAACAGTAGTGTAAACAGTGAATCCTGTCTACTTTGAGTCCCATTGTTCTCACCGCAGAAAAGTTACAACAGCGGGCGTCTGGACTAACAAGGATAGTTGGCACCTGTTTCCTTGGCAGCTTTCAATTTACTTCAGGTGAACGAACTTCTGGCGTACCTTTATATATACCATTGTGTTTACTGCTTGAGTAACTACTGCAGAGATAACTCCTGAGTTCGAAGACAGTGTTAAAGTGTAGCTAACTGTACGTACATTGGAATAAATTGACATTGATTTTGTTCTTAATTAATAAAATTTACAATTGTTATTTATGTCTACAGTATGTCAACAAAACCGGAAATCCTAAAGCGCAAATTTAAGTTTTACATAAAAATGAAGCAGGCCTCGAGCACAAGGCCAGGGTCCCAAGAAGGAAATGTGCTATCGGTCTGTAATTTACTACACACGTTCCTAAATGCATATTATTTCATAAAACGCTGTATGTGAAGACGTCAAGCGTATTAAAAATGTATAAAGTTGTTTGAAATATGGGTAGATCGTTACAAGTAATCACGCAATAAATGCATGTTATTAGCTGTTGATATTTATTCCACGTGTTCTTAAGTCTTCATTATTGGATAAAAACTGCTTTCCACCTGCAAATTGCCGACACTTAATAAGAAGACAATCATTAACATTTACAATTTATATGTGCATGGCGACATATTGGATTTCAATGCTAACTGCTAAGATATAGTGTTGCCTGGCAGCCTACCTTCCAGGGTAAAACATGGTGCTACCGTAACGGATGTTGGATACAGAGAATTTAAGTTTAAATTTTTATTAATTGCAGTTGTGGTTAGGTTTAAATGCAGCCTGGACCAATAGTTAAGGGTAAGAAACACGCAGAAAAAATATCAACATGTAATAACGTGGGCGGTAATAACATTTATTGCGTGATAACTTGTAACGATCTACCCATATTTCAAACAACTTTATACATTTTTCATACGCTTGACGGCTTCACATACAGCATTTTATGAAATAATATTCATTTAGGAAAGTGTGTAGTAAATTACAGACCGATAGCACATTTCCTTCTTGGGACCCTGGCCTTGTGCTCGAACCTAAAGCAGTCGCGTACTGACCGTTTTAATTATTTTCACTCATAGTGGATGTCAATTAATCAATTGCTTTTTCTTAAATTTGGATCCTCCCTCCCCCTTGGGGAGATTTGATAAAATGTGGTGAGGACCCCTCCTCTCCCCCCCTGCGTCACATCAGATTTACGTTATAATTTTAATTTTTAAATAAGTAAATTAATGTGATACTAGAGTAAGCCCGTGACCTTTTTTTTGCGTATCGTCACGGATCTAGAATAGTTCAATTTTGTAGGGTCAAAGAATATAACAGATTGACCTGATCTGACCAAATATGAACTTGACCTTTCACCCTTAGGGTGAATAAAATCTCTTGAGCATGAAGACCTCGGAAGTATTAATACAGGTAGGCCTAGGTATTTAACACGAACAGGGACGATCGCGCTACCGTATAATTGTTTCGAAGGTCGTAGACTCGAACTTACTTAAATACAAACTTTGACTTGTGTTTCACCCTTAAAGTTCACTCTGCAAAATTTAAGAAATTCCTGTTTCTCACGTTGTTTTTTGTTGAGGCTGGGTAAAAACTCATAATGTCATCATTGGTCATAGCGTTTGTAACGGCCAGAGAACTTATTATTAAACAGTTGAGCAAGTTCGAAGAAATGAATTACCAGAATACTTGATTCGGTAACATATGTGGTCTGATGTCCTCTTTAAATAACCTAATAACACACATGAACAAAGACTATTGACGAAAGTGGTCAATAAAATACGTAAAAAGCACATAATATGTAATGTACGAGATAAACTTTCGTCAAGCAGCAATATTAGTGAAAGTTTTAATTAAATTGAAATTTATCCCAGGCCGGAATGCCGATTAGAATTGGTAGTTACGGCAGAGAACATCAGTGTTTAATTTTTTAAAGTTTTTTATGTTGCTTTCGGTTATTGAAAAACAAATCCATGTTTTTTTAAACCATAAAATCTATCGATATTTTTTTATTTACTATGAAATGCTACAAAAACAAACTTAATGAATGTATTATGGCAATTTAAATGGAAGCACTTGCTTAGCTATTAAATTGTAACCATAACCACGAATTTCTTCTAATGATATCTCTGGTCGAAGCTAATTTGCGAGTGAAGACTAACACGTCACACCCTTCACCAGCCAATAGCTATCGTGGTGAGTGAGTGAGTGAGCTTAGGAAATTATATAGAAGATGTTCATGTATTTTGACATTAAATACATAAGCGTTAATAATGATGTCTACTATACAGGGTGTAACAAAAATGTACGGCAGAACTTGCAGGATACATTCCTCACATGTAGACGAAGAAATTATCTTAAATGAACATGGGTCGGAAACGCTTCGTTTCCATGCAACACCGCATTTTCTCCGTGGCATGAATAGTGGGAGACACAAGAATGGAACGTACCAGCTTAATACATGCAGCTCTTTCTCACAGGAGATGTTCAATATGCCCTCCGTGCGTATTGATGCATGCTTCAACCCACCGTCGTAGTGATTCTGGAATGCTCTGATGTATCCCTGGAGTACTGCGTATGGTTTCGCAGCAGTCCATAATCCTGGCACGCAGACTCTGAACATCTTGAACAGGGGTTCGATACACAAGAGCTTTCAAATGCCCCCATAAATAAAAGTCCAGTGGGTTTAGGTCCGGAGAGCGTGGAGGCCAGGCAATTGGTCCACCTTTACCTATCCATCTGTCACGAAATTTGTTATTTAGAAGTCGACGGACATTAACACTAAAATGAGCAGGCGCTCCATCATGCATGAAGTACACGTTTCGTCGCACAGCACAGAACAGGTACAGGGCGTTCGCCGGAAAACGCAACCCTCCCAGTCTGTTGCCGTCGGCAACTTGCTCGGACAGCGGAGCCAGCAGTTTCCGCCACACGGCACCGTGAATCACCGCACTGTTTAACACCTCCGCTGCCCCAACAGTGCAGTGACGCAGTATAATGGGACCCTTACATTGTTAAGAACGGTTTCTTTGCATTGTAGCTAGTTTGTGACTTCAGTCTCTTATTAATCAGTGTTGTGAATAAACGTTTCTTTGCGGTTTGGCTGGTTTGGGGCTTCATACTCTTACTAATCTGTACCGTGTTTGAGTGTGAGTAAAATTATGGTACGTTACAGTTTGCAACAAACAATATTTCTCTACGATACATATGTGAAGAAGAAGTCGTTTAAAAAGTGTCGCAGTAAATTTGGTCGCGAATTTCCTGGCGCTTTACTGCCAGCTAAATCAACAATTCTGCGTCTGGTTAAAAAAGTAAGAGAAACGGGTTTATTTTTTAACAAAAAGAGACTGTCGGTCAACCGTATTCTCACAGAGGAGAAAATTGACGATATCGCTTTTCGACTAGAACAGTCACCCAAAAATCATTAAGTCAGTTAGGGCAGCGTGTGTCTCGAAATATGTTCAGAAGATGTGAAATGTGCATTACACAAGAGTGTCAACACTTCCAGCATCTTTTATAAGGTAAGCTAATGAATTACGTCACATTTAAATGCTTAGCACATACAAGTTTATGAAATAGTCCGCGGCCGACGGTCGAACAATGCCGGGAGCTGACCGCTCGCTCGCCGCGAGCAGTTTCTTCCTTGTAGCGCTAACAGTGGGTTGCGTTTCCCGGCGAACGCCCTGTAGAACATGCTTCGAGCGTTTTGTTCTTCATGCGTTGGGTAAAATGCGGTGTTACATGGAAACGAAGCGTTTCCGGAACCATGTTCATATAATATAATTTCTTCGTCTACGTGTGAGGAATGTGTCCTGCAAGTTCTGCCGTACATTTTTGTTACACCCTGTATACTACACTTTTTCTGTGGAATAAGAGAAGAAAAATTATATAAAAAGTTGACGTGAGGTTTTTATTGACCACCCTCCCTTTAAGTGAGATTTGGTTAGATTTTACCAGACCCCCTTCCCCTATTTTAGATCATGAATTTAAGGGACATCGCCATGACCGTTGTAGAAGGTAACAATGCGTATAGAAAGAAGTGTAACAGTATTTATATGTTGCCAAACAAACTAATGGACAGAATTCTAAAAGAATGTTACGAGTTTCCAATGGTTACAGTCGCTTCCAGCAGAGGTAGAGCTCCGTATTCCTATTACAACTTTTTCAGTACTGGAATGTATGTGCCGGGTTCAGCGCCACGCTCCAGCTATTTTTTACCTTACCGCGGAGTTTCCTTCACTGTACTCATTGAATAACAAACTGGGTGGGCGTGGGCAGACGTTTCGGACGCTCAGCTGTGAATAAAAACCTTCCGATTCATGAAATATAATCCCGGTTGTTGGGTCGAAATTAGACGCTTCACCGCCTGAGCTACGCTGGAAGTAATTTTGAATTATTATAAGCGTCAGCACTGTAAGGTAAACAACGCTTTTTAATTTTGATGTTAAGAACAAATTGAAATTTGTTAATATTTATCACACTGCATATTGAAAATTCGATAAAGACTTTACAGAATTTTGATTTATTTTAGTAGTGAAGTGAACATGAAAGTTACTATCCGTTTTGTAGCAGATAAATTAGATACTCCAGCTGCAGTAATATTTTCGCCCTAAATTCTACTGAGCATCAAGAATCTAGAAAAAAGTGAAAATATGTACCAGTATTGTGAAAATCGAAATAAATTCTTCAATATTGGATGACTTTTCAGCGATAGTGGTTGCAGGCTCTCTAATTTTTGGTTGATTCGAGTCATAATTAATTATATATAAGTAAAAGTGTGTGTCATATCTGAGAGCACCGAGCGTGGTGGGTGAACGGTTAACGTTCTGGCGTCGCATTCGGGAGAACACCGGTTCGAATCCCCGTCCGGGCATCCAGATTTGGGTTTTCCATTGTTTTTTTTGAAATCACTCCAGGCGAATGCCGGGATGCTTCATTCGAAAGCCCATAGGCGAATTCCTTCCTGTTCCTTGCCCCAATCCCATCCCGCCTCTAATGACCTCGCCGTCGACGAGGCGTAAAGCCAAAGTAAAAAAAAAATATCTGAGAGTGTGCGTAGTGCTTACTATGGAAGGTATTATCCACTATAATAGGCCTCCCTTTCAACAAAAGAAAAATTCCTCCCCCCCGCACTCCCTTTAACCACAATTTTATTGATAATATGGTTCCTAGCAGCACGCACCCTCCCCCGACATGTCTTCACGCTTCCCGAACGGGAAGGGGGAGAAGGGCGCGCCCCCTCTTTGGGAACGCCTACACTATAACAACTTTCCTGGGGGACCCATAGCTTTCTCCAGAGCGAACGTGCGCGGAAGAGTTATTGAATGTGTAAATGTCGTTGATTGTGTTTGTTCAGAGTATTGTTTTATGTATTAGGGAGCGTCCATAAACAAAGTATCTGCATTTTGTCCCCCTGTGAACCCCCTCCCCCATCTCCCCCTCCCCCACTTAGCCTGACGTGGCTTTTTCTCTACAACTTCTCCCCGCCCCCCGCGTGGCACGTAACCTTTTCTCCCTATTGATTCCAGAAGACCTTTTGATCCGTTTTCTCTCTTGAGACTATTGAAAACTACATAAGGAGTTAATTAAATGACAGAAATAAATATTCAGATATCGTTGTCTGTTCTGTACCTTATTTAAACTGTGACAAATAATATGAATGAAGAACTACGTGGCTTGGCTCCGAATCTCCCCACCCTCCTCCACGTAGCCGAGCCTAGCTTTCTACTAAAGCTGCTCCCCCCCCCCCCGCCCCCGTGGACCAAACCACGTAGTTTATGGACGCTCTCTTATTTGTATTTTGGATGAGAAATGGAAGTACAGAGAGAGTAAAAGCTGGTGCCGACACATTCAAGTATTTTAAAATACTTCAAGGGGCCGTCAGGTTTAATGTTAACATCCGATGGACGAATCGCCAGCAATACCCTCACTTCATCCGTACTGAGGAGATATTAAGGCTTTGGTACACAATCTGCTGATTAGGAATCCTGAACCATTCAAGCATCAGATACCATGATGAGTCTCGACGATTTCGGCCAATGAAGCGGCTAATAAATTACACAAAAGGAATTTTAGGAGCCAAATCATTAGTAACCAAGTGCTCTTTATTTTACGAGTAATATCGACAAGTTATTTTATTATGGTTACTTAACCAGTAACATTTAAACAATCACTGAGCCGTGTGAGTGAGCGATAACGCACGAACCTGTATTCGGGAAGACGTGGGTTCGTTTTTGTTTTTTGACTCTTCGACATCGAGGTCATTAGAGGCGGGATGGAACTGGGGACAAGGAATGGGAAGGAATTCAGCCATGCCCTTTTGTAGGAAGCATCCCGGCATTCGCCTGGAGTGATTTGAGGAAACCATGGAAATCCCAAATCTGGATGCCCGGACGGGGATTCTAACCAGCGTCCTCCCGAATGCGATGCCAGAGCGTTGCCACTCACCCACCACGGTCCCGAGGGTACGAATACCCGTCCGGCCATCCAGATTTTGGCTATCCACGGTTTTCAGAAATCATTCCAGGTGAATGTTGCGATTGATCCTTTAATAGGCCATGACCGAATTCCTTGCCTCCAGCCCTATATTGTCTCTAATGGCCTCGACATCAACCAGGTGTGAAGTAAAAAAATAGACAATTTAGTGTCTTTTTAAGAATACAGTATGGAATGGAATAAATTCTGATAAAGTATAACTTTAGTGGGAATGAGAGAGTATAATCAGTAAAATATCTTCGTTGAATCTTTTACCAATAGTGTGAATCGGAGGAATTTGGTATAAAAGGGATGATTTAAGTGGTAGCCAGAGTGAGGCCGTCTTTCGATGAGTTTCAAACAATACGATATTGCAGTTTCTTCTGTGCCAGTTTGTTGTCGTATAACATCAGCGCGTCAAAGGAGGAATAATCAGTTCATGATCAGCCGGGTTAATACATTGAATAATTAAGATGTGCTTCCATCAGGTTTATTTATTCATGTCATTCTACTTCTGAAGTGATTATGAAGAAATATTGTTCGTGAGAGCCGCTACGGGCATGACTGGAACAAATAACGTACCACTAAGCAAGTAATCAAAAATTAATTAGTTGTCACTAAGCGAAACCTGCAAAACATCTGAAAACTGATTCTGATTTTCCTATATCCTTGCGTCCCGAACACCACGGGGATACCACATTCACAAATGGATTTGATTTCGGCGATAGAAACCGCTCTGAACAAGATTTCCATTTGTCTAAAACAATATGAAACATAAAATATTACATAGCTTTAAATATTTTGCAACAACTTACTTCTATCAATCAATGTATTTTGTACAAAGAAGTTTAGCTCGCCCGAAAATGTGTACAGCTTCATATTTTAAGAGATTTTTTTTTTTACAAGTTTCGATAATTTGAAAATTAGTTAGCTTTCTTATTTGACTGTAGATAAACGCTGATGTTATTAAAAAATCAAATATGATTGACTACATCAGTCCATCGCTTTAAGATAAGGAGTAAGACATGAGCCCAAGAAGTTAGTAAAAAGCTTCATAAAGAAGTAACATGTGACGTGGGCATCGTATTAAGATTCTTCGATTCATATCTTGTGAGGTTAGATCATAATATGAAATTTTAGTGACAAAAAGTTATGAGATCTTGCTCTGAGCCAAGTCTAAACTCTAAAGTGTGTATTCACTTTCTGAAACAGAATGTTTTCTCTCTATGTTATGAATCGTTGATTTAATTATTTTTTCTTTAAATCTGGTGTCTTGGACTTTATGACTGCCATATTTTTAATGAATTATACAGAAATTCGCCAAGTTTAAACTTTTATGATGATTTTGGGGTGTGTACAAAATTTCAGCTTTTTACGACTACGAAACTGTTTTTAGAGTTTTGATGATCATCAATCTGTCTGTCAGTGAGTGAGTGAGTGACAAAATCGGTGAATTTTCGAAATGAATAACTTCCAAACTAAGAACAGGAAGGAAAAATATATATATATTAATGCGCTTACTAAGCATGATTTTCTCTGCATAGCATAAATTTGAGGCGTGTACGAGAGAAAACATTTTTAGTCGACTGTCCTTTTTAAGTACCATAATCTTGAATTCATTTAGAAGGTTGAAAAATTAGAAAGGGGGACACATTGTTAACTAGTTTGGAAGCTCATATCTCGTAAAATACACTGCTAAATAAAAATATCTCTAAACGTCAATGATTATATTTTTCAATAACCGATCAATGATTGAACACTGGATACAGAATGTATTAAAAAAATTGTATTGTTGAACGGTTCCGTTATGTGGCCGATAAAATGGTTATCCTCTGAAATTTCATCGTAAACGTTGCAAAGGTGGCTGACTCATGTGGCAGTTTGTTAGTTTTATAACAATATGAAAATCTGAAGAATTTATCGACGTACCTTATCCAAACAATTTTCTTTGATATTCCTTATTAAGTGCCACCATCTACAATTAGAGTGTGTGTCGCACACATTTCTAATGACTTTGGGAGCCCACATCTCGTAAAATACACAACTAAACAAATGTGCCTCCAAACAACATTTACTTCATTTTAAAAACTGTACAACGACGCCATATCTGGAAGGGTACAAAAAGGTTCTTTTTTTGTAGGCGGCACCCTAAAAAATTAACCTTTCCCTTCCGATTTATTTTGCGGTCAGTAGAATACAATTTTTGTGATATTTCATAGCAATCGGTACAAAGACCACTGGATTACGAGCCTTTAGGAGAGGATTACGAGGTTTAGGCATACAGATGGAAATGAAATTATAAATGCTCCGCATTTTGCCATTTTGACTAAGGGGCACTAAATAGAACGCCGCAACAAATTGATGTTTTCATACAGCCTTTTGATTTGTTTTTGTTTTGCTTTAAAATTACTTGTTCATACTATGCTTAACCATTTATTATTAGAGTCAATTTTAGTGTGTATTGACCTATACAAAATGCAATTAAGCATTTCATGTTGAAGAATAAATTAGGTTATTGCTCTACCAGATTCATATTTTTGTTTACAGTAAATGAATTATTCCCAAATGTTTTTCATTCCTGAAAGAATAAAAATATCCAGTCTGCAGCATAAAAAATTTACAACACTCTGAAAAATACATTTAATTTATACGAAATATTATAAAAGATGTTTAGAAAGGATAATGCTTGTATTAATATTTCATTAGCATTTCGCATATAAAAAATCTTTAAAATTAAATATGCTTTTCATTAGATCATAGAGCATACCTAACTTAAAACGTAACTGTTAGACAAGTACCTGATTACCTGGGGAAATAATCATAAATGATCAGCTTTAGTTGAAAATACTCATTACGTTGACTACTCATTAATTTTATTAAAGGGAAAAAAATGAGTAAGAAATTCCAGAAACGATTGTTTTTAAAGGCATACGTGCATATGAAAAATTTTGACACGTTCATTGAGTATATTGAAATTCAGAATTCTCCAAAATCAATGTAGGTAAGAATACACATTTGTAGATTACTGTCTGTGATTACTTAGCCAATTCGAAGACGACTGCACTTTGCTCTTCGACGACTTTTCTCTCTTTGTATTACGACATAGAATAACAGTCTAACAGTTTCCAGATCTGATAAAACACGTAAAAGTATCACCCAGTTTCACACGATTGCGTATTTACTCGTACTCTTAATAACACCCCAGAGACGTATGTTATCAAACTTTATTGCTAGCCGTATGAATAACTCTTTGATACAATAAATAATCTCTATACATATTTTTGTTTTTCTTTACGAGAATCAAGGCACTCTAATAGTTCCGTTTGTTTGTGATTTGTGAATATATGAAATGCCATCATATGGTACTAATTTCTGGGATCGAATTCTATACCTACATCCTACAGTTCACAAAATTGTTGGTACCAGAGGAAGGTTGCGCCAAAATTAATCTCTCTTGTGAACATTCCAATCTCTGACGGCATGATGGGAAAAAGAACAGGTTTAGACATCAATACGGCACTTAATTTCCGTATTTTATCTCCTATGTCATGGTGACCCAAACAGTTTTAGAACCTGGAGAGGATGGAGCGGAAGGAATGTGAAGGAATTTGGCTAAGGCTTTTTGAAGGAAACACTTTTCGTAGAGTGATTTAAGGAATTATGTAAAACCGAAATCTCGATGACTGTTCGGGAATTGAACTCGCGTCCTCTTGAATGTCAGACCATACACGTTATTGGAGCAAGTACTAAATTGCAATTGTAAATGAAGGTGTTCGCATGTTAGTCCTTAAATTCAAGCGGACAATTCTAGCACAAACTCTGTAACAAATTTTTGAAACTTTCACAAGGACTAATCAAGCAATAAGAAAACGCAATAATTTCTTGATGATAACAATCAATTCATCATATACAAAGCACCAATATTCAAAATGGGCCAGCACAAATGTTTTATGCACTGTTCCCTTTGCATTAATGTCACAACTTTAAAAAATTCAACCTATGGCTGGTGGGGAAAAAAAAATTAATAATAATTTTTTATCTACTGCCAAAGTTATTTACCGATCTAACTTCGTGTTGTTTTTATTGTTACATTAATACACAATTCTTGAAAACCGAACAACTTATGTTGTACTCATGGGAATGTATCTACTTTTTATTATTCATGCGCATTGCCTTGCACTTTTTGCTGTAGAATTTAAGTTGCCATGTACTGCACGATATCGGAAAACTTCAAGATCACTTTGAATCTCTAAACAACAAGACGAACTCTTTACATCACTGTAGTTAACAATGTTTTGAGAGAACCATCTTAACCTGTTATTAACATTTTAAAATTATTTTATTAAGTTAAAAAATGAAGTGGTGTTATTAAACCGAATGGCCTATGTAACATCTAGATCAGTGGTTCCCAATTAGTGGTAAGCGTACCCCCAGGGGTACGGGAGGTTTCTTCAGGGGGTACGCGCGGTAGTCTCTTGGCTAAGGTGATCACTAAAATAATTGAAAAAATCCACTTTTATCAGCCAAAAGAAACATTACTATCAACCAAATATATTTTACGATAAACTGTGTTTGTGTCAATTATATTATTGTAATCCTGTGGTTGTGAGAAGCACTCTACTGGGATGAACGAATTCATTTATTTATCATTTCAGCTGTAAGGGGTACGCGCAGTTGAGCTCCTTCTTGCAGTGGTACTCGGGAAAAAATAATTTGGAACCACTGATCTAGATTACTGTATATTTCCCCCTTTACAACAACATACCACGATACTTATGCATTCATATGTTGCGATACTTTGTACATTAGAAATGAACAGATATTTTTAAATCCCACAGTAAGCTGTCAGTATCTTACACTCCTGATCATAATCAAAATTGGATTTTTCTGTCTCTCTGAATAATAAACCAAGGAATTAACCCTAATCAATCACTTTGCGGTACTAATAGTTGAAAATGTTAACCAATGCTTTTCTAATTCTTGAAGAATTATCTGTTAGCGCTGAAATATCGAAACTTGAGAACACGGCTTCGAGGCGCTGATGTGAGTCTGTCGCACTGACCTTGTGGTGTGCAGAGTGTGGAAGTAACAATGGGCGTCGAGCTCTCCAGGAGGTGGCGCCGAGACGACTGATGGTGGCGTCGCGACCGACGCCGATGCCACTTCAAACATCCGCCGGGGGCGGCGCTGACGTCGTAACTGGCGTCCCAGAGGTGTCGGATGACTCAGGTGCGAATGCATCTAGTCGCAGAATATTTCGGGACCAGACGAAGAATGTCACCGCGTCCAAAGATCGTTATACGTCACTATAGGCGAATTCACTGTTATGCCATTGATAACGTGGCTACTCTATTTGGACTGGGGTTAACCTTTAAATTGTCTACAAATAGCGATACTGCCAGCTGTTCATGTCGCGGATGCAAAGTGTTAATTTCGTCGTTTGAGCTGTTTAGAACTAACTTTTATTACGTATGATAGTAGATTTTAATATTTCTAGGAATCTTCATATTCCTTGAAGCTGTATTTAATATTTTACTCTGTCTACGTGACAGATTTTTTAAATTTTTATTTTATTTTTATTGTTATTTAAAAATGCAGTTACTCCACATTGACACAAAAGTTGTGGATTCTAAACTTTTGTAATTACATTTCCACTTAAAAACTTTTAGTCAGTCCCTTTGTAACGACTTTTCCTTTAATGTTTCTCATAAATATTAAAAAATCTGCGAGAAAAATCGCAGCAACGTATGCGAAAAACATTTGTAAAACGCTTACTCATTAAATTCAGTACTTTTGAAGTAGGCTAACTAAATATATTCATCCTCAGACCGCTTCAGTTCTTTTCATTTAATAGTCAGATATAAAGAATGTTTGTATAGGAAGATGAATCCCAGCCTGTAAATATAATGTGCCGGTTTTTTAAAGGAAATTGAATAAAATTATTGTACGCGTTTTTTCATTAATGGTGTTTTTGAGAGCAGATTTCTAGAAGTTGTTTATAAAATGGCAATATAAGTAATATCTGACTGTTTTTTACTAAAAAAAACTAGCTATGCATTTTTTTAATAGATAACTATCAATTAACGTTATTTATTATGATAGATTAATAAGTTTCAAAAAATAAAACGCTGAAAGAATTTAAAGTTGAAATTAATAAAGTAAACTGGAAAAGGAAAGAGGGGGAAAATGGACGTATGGGTAAATTGCCAACGGTGCAGGAGCTCCATTGCAATTAAAATTAAATGAAATTACATTAAAAATATAGCCCTATTATAAATCGTAACACCCGTTTTTCAGCCGAATGGAACAGAATAAATTCCTCTCTCACTGGCTCCGTGTGAATGCAGATTTGTGGATGTTATTTTTTTAAATCATTCATTTTAATTGATCGAAAATTAGTTTAGTGACTTAGCCAGACATACTTATTTCACTCAAAGACACACATATTTTTTGGAACTTACATTCATTCTTAGAAATTCAAGCTATTTCAATTGAAAAGTTTTTTGGGTACACTATTTGAGAGTAAGGCTCGCCATTTATTTTCTAATCGTGTTTTATGAAAACGAATTATTTTTTACTGGTCGGCCTTACCATACTCAATTCGTGGAACCAAAATATTTATAAACACAAACGTTGCATCAAGCTTGATGAGTCCTTTTCAGTAAATTTTGAGGAGGAAGTTGAAGCTTCTGTGACAGTAAAAACATATGCACTGCTGTTTCCGACATGTATTGAAATACTTTTAGATGGTGACATATCATGAACAATGAGATCCAGTTCTGCATCGCAAGGTATCGTTACGTTTCTACAATTCAGATTACTTCGAACAGCTGCTTTCTGAAGGCGTCACTCAGCTTTTGTTCTACTGCTTGTATCGGTGTGTTCTACTTGTATCTTGTCTTAATATCAGCTATCAAAAGGTTGCTGAAAAATTTGAAACATATTAACGGGATCGTACCGTCCTTATACCGTTAATAAACCGTTTATGGTTTTCTGGGTGGAAGAGTAATTGAAGTTCGTTTTTCCCCTGAGTGACTGAAACTAACGTTTAAGGAGGTATACTACTATTCCATTCCTTTCGTCGATGTCAGAACTGAGCATTGTTTGCGGTGTAACGCTTCACACTTTGCCTCGTGACATGGGAAGTAACGATGGGAAAAAAGGAGAAGGTTACTAGCTGTATATAGGCTTTCTTTTTGCTTATGGCATTATGCCTCGTCGACGTCGAGGTCATTAGAGGCGAGAATGGACTTGAAGCAAGGAACGAGAAGGAATTTGGCCATGGCATCTTTGAAGGAACGATTCCAGCTTTCGCTTGGAATTATTTTGGGAAACCTAAATATGGATGGCCGGTTGGAGATTTGAACCCGCTTCCTCCCGAATGCGAGGCTAGAACGTTACCGCTCGCCCGCCACGTTCGGCAGAGACAATACGTTCGGTCTGTATGTAGGGTTAAGACATGCAGGATCTCTGGTGCCCAGTTCATGTGATATGTCAGCTACTTTTACGGGATCGGAGACGAGACGATACACATAGAAAGTAGAACGAAGTATAGAAAGATAAAGAAAGTAACAAAGGGATGTACAGTACATAAGAGAAATTTTCCCTTTGTTTTTCGATCTCAGTTACTTTTCTTTTTGACGAATCTTCTCTTCTACAACCTTCTTTTGTTATTATGATGTTTATCATGACGGTCGCCATATTCAGAAATAGTGTTGCCCAAAATCGGTCTTGGTCTTGCAGTCTTGGTCTTGGTCTTGCATTTTTGCAAGACCAAGACCAAGACCAAGACCGCCTAATTTTAGCAAGACTAAGAGCAAGACTGACTGTGCAAGATTTAAGCAAGAACAAGACCAAGCCTGCAAGACTCTTGCGTCTTGCAGTTAGGACTTTTTTTTTATACTTTCTATACAAAATAAGTTTTTCGGTGCTTAGAATGGACACGAATACATTATGCTGATGTGTTCTGTGTGGTTTTAAAACACAAAGTGCTTAAATATGTCGTCACCCATTTAATAAATATTGTAGACACTTTTAATACACTTCAAACGTGAAAAAATTTTCTATAATAGTAATCGAATAATATAAAAAGTGTGCAATAAAATTTATGTACTGTTTAGGAGCCCGAATATAATAATATATAAGAGATCTATTTAAATAAATAAACTGAGATATTGGCTGTTGCATCACAATATATTTTTGCAAATATTCATTTACATGTAAAGAATATATAGTATTTGCACAATTTTAACTCGAGGAGTAAACTCCAGAGTCAGTGGACCGGACAGGCTTAATTTAAATTATATACTTATCCTATATAATACAAGAAATTGACACATAGAAAACAAACGAAACTTAAAGTACTAGTACATACAATTTTGAAGAAGAAAATAGGCAGAAAATATGTAGGAAGACGTAAAGTACTGATATAATATAAATGACTATCAGTGCGTTTTAGTTGATGAAGGAATTGACGGTCTGAATAAGTACATAAAAAATAATACATTAAATGTAGTAAGTATGACACTTAATTGAAGTATCGAAAATCGAAATAATAAAAACTAAAAATAATCTATATAGAATATGCGTAATCAAATTATATGTAGTATGTTACCGAGAAGATGTTTATTTTCTTAATATTTCAAAAGTTACAGTTTCAAAAGTTAAAGTTACAAACTAATTTAAAATCTAGCTTTTAATAATAATCAATAAGGTTATCTACCTTATTAATAGGGAACATGCAATATTTTTATTTTTGCTTTCATTTTAAGTAACTTCATGCAGAATACACCACAGATAAATTAAAAAAATTAAAACGGTAATATGTCTCGCAAAACGGCGGTCTGAAACTGACAGTTTAAATTTGCGCGCCAAAACTGACTTCCAGAGCCGATGACGTCACTCCTGTCAAGTCCTTTCTGACCTGTCAGTTGCTGTGGAATTAAACTTGTCGTTTTGTGGTGGAAAAAACCATGTTAATCATATCAGCGGTCATTGTCTTTGATAATATTTCAAGGAGAGTTTGTGAAGAGTTCAACTTTCCAATCAAGCTTGAACACACTTTATGGATGTTTACAGTTTGTAAATCTTCTCCAAAATAATGAAGACGACTCGCTTCACAATCCTTTTCTTTTACTGCATTTATATATTCACTCAGAATATCCACCTAAAAATATGAGGTTATTATTGTAGCATATAACATATATTTATTAATTTCATTGATACTATTTATTTAACAGCATTTATGCACGCTTTAGAGATTCTTATAAACCTGTATAGAGAAAGATTCACCACAAGTTGGATTCCGAACCTTGGTGGCTCTGGGGTATAGAGCATTGCCCTTGTTAGGCAAAGGCTGCAGGTTCGAATCCATCTTGTGGTGAGTTCCATCTTTTCTTTCTATAAAGATTTATAGTTTCATCAAATAAACAGGTATACTGAACTGCTTACTTGAGAGAAACTGTTAGCGACAGGAATGTGACCTATTTCTTTGGCTTTTATAAAAGATTTTCCAGAAGCACATTTAGATAAATTTGATTTCTTCCAGTAACATGTTATAGATGTAAGCGCAGGCTACTCAGATCTTCTGTGTAACCATAGCAAGAGTGCAGCAGCATGCTTACACCCACCTGGAATAAGATTTTAGTGATAATAATGTGCTAAATTAGGGGTGTGGTGAGAGCACAGAACAACTGAACTCTCTGGCGAGACGATGAGAGTTTTCTGCTCCCCATTTGTCCGCATGACATTTTATAGGCCATAAATAACATACAAACTTTACCTTCAGAAGTGGCACAATCTTCGCATTGGCAGGACTGGACTAAACCTTCCCTTTCATTTATAATGGCTGTAACATGATAACCTTCTTTGCGAACTTTATGCTCCGGTGTAACTCTACTTTTTACTATACACAATTCGCCATCTCTTTTAATTTGGACATAGCCGATTGCATTATCGCCATAAGATTCCCTTGTTGAGCTGAAATAAGAGCTATGTATAGAAGCTGCTAAACAAAATAGGAAAATTCAATGCGATTTATACGAACCATAGTAGTTTAGTCCCTTTCATTTCTACACTTGAATACTCAGCACTTTCGACAAAAAAAAATTACGACCATATCTGCACTGACTTTCGGTAAATTCCTGGAGTCCGCTTTCATAAATCTGACTTCCATTTTTATTGAAAAATACAAATAATTTTCTCAATAAAACAATGTTCTCTTTGACAACAATAAGCTGTCATAACAGTAGTGACGTCACTAGACGTTGATTGGTGTTTTAAAATACGTTCCGTTTCAAGTAACTTCAAATCGAAATTATTGTAAAAAATTAATATTAACCAAAATTAAAATGTTGCTGTAGTCTTTGTTTTATATTTTTTTAACATTTTAATGACAAAATACCCATAATTCTTATAACTGCATGTTCCCTATTATTATGGAAGCTACATAGGAGCGAAATGCAGGACACTACAAATAATGAAGAAGACTCGCTTCACAATCCTTTTCTTTTACTGCATTTATATATTCACAAAAGAATTAATATAAAGTAACAGTAATGTCAGCTATTGTCTACTGTTCTGTAATTTCATTTGTGTTGTATTTTTATTGAAATAAATGGTAAATTCAGTAAATTGTATAATTATTTTATTCCATTTCATATAAGGTGAGGGTCTATCAATCTCTTTCTAGACAGATAATGTTCTTAAAAATACAGTCAAGTTAATGTCATTAATTTGTTTTCTATATGTTTAAACCATGTTTTAGTACATTGAAGATTATTAAATGTAAACGTTTATTAAGAAACAGACTGACTCCCGCGGGACACAGTTGATAGCTCAGTTGGTTAGTTAGAGCATCGCCACTGATCGCTTAGGTCGTGGGTTCAAACCCCAACTGGTGTCAGTTGATTTTTTGAATTTCTCATGAAATGTTTAGACATTTATTAATTTGGTTGGTCTTTACCATGGCTATGTTAATTCAAGCTTAAAATATACCTATTCTGTTGCGTTGTTCTAATATCTAAAGTAACGTTTAATAAATAGCGACAGGCTAATAGGTAATTGCAAGACTTGCGAGACTCTTGCTGCAAGACCAAGACCAAGACCAAGACCGGGAGTGCAATACCAAGACCAAGACCAAGACCAGGTGTATTGATGCAAGACCAAGACCAAGACTGGCCAAGTCTTGTCTTGTTCTTGCATTTGGGCAACACTATTCAGAAACGCAGGTTATAACGACTCTCAGACCCAGCCTTGAATTATGTGTAGCAAGCTGGGAGATGATTAAATATGGTTTTGTATATTTTTCTCGTAATTAACTGTGATTTTGTGTAAATGAACATTGTTTTATGGAGATAAATTATGTAAATGTTATGTGATGTGTTCAAAAACAGTACTTATACATAAAACATTGATTAATAGTTTGTAATTCTAAGTACTGATGTGAGCTACGGTGTTTAGAGGACAATTTGCGACGGTTTGGACTGGTTTATGTAGATAATTTTGTGTGTCAATACCTTTAATTTTTATTTCTGTGCGTTTCATAACGATTGTGAGTGATTTTGTATTAATTCTGATTGTTTTAATGTGATTTTAATTGTTTAAGTATTGTTAGAATTAGAGAAACGTCGGTAGGAAGTCTTTGAATTATTCTGGAATTTTCTGTAACGCCTAATAAGCGATCGGCAGAGGACAGTTAGTTAGTTGAGTTTTAGTTTTGAAGGTGTTAAAAGTTATAATCGCTGGAGCATTTGTTTCCATCTGTATGTAGTATCTTTGTATGAAGTTCAATGTCTTAAAAAAAAAAAAAAAAAAAAAAAAAAAAAAAAAGACGAAAAAGAAACTTGAATGTGATTCTTCTTGGATTAATTATTTCAAGTAAACGAGATGCCTATAAAGTTATCAGCTAAGCCACGGAAGTGTTGCACAGGTAAAGCTGTGCCCTGGCAAATTTAACTAGAATGGTCTTCCCTTGCTTTACCAGAGATGGAAATGTGCCTAAGTGTTATGTTTGTTCAGTGTAGGGTGTTGCTTGCATTGTGATTGAATAAAACAAGAAGGAAGGAGAGGCTGAAATCCGGTGCTGTTCCATTCAGGCCTACATTTCTGAAAGATTTCAAAGGTACTCCAAGGTATATGACGGACGAATCATCATCAATTGCGCCGAGATCCTCACTCAATACGCACTCGGAGTCTTTTGGGATTTAACTCAGGTCTTTGATGCATAATCCTATCCTAAAGTGAAAATTTCTTCGACTGCCATGACTCGAACCAACTTGCCCCGTATCAGGGGCCGGACACCAATAAGGTGCCGCAACAACCTGAGTCATCATGACGGACAGAATCTTTACTGTCCTTATTAATTCTCTTTCAGACATTCTGTACAAAAAGATAGTATAGGTGAAGTTATTTTTAAATAAAATTGGATTATCCAACATACCAGATACTTTCAAATTTATTTTAAAATAAGTACCGAACAGTAAGATATGGTCCTTTAACTCAACAAGGTCGTTTCTTCAAAGAGAATTTTTATAATCGTGGTCAACAGCTTTTCTTCATTTAATTTCACTTGCGTTACGTTTTCATCCGATTTATCTCTAAGCGTAGGGATTTCTAATAACACTGTCATCTGCCTAATTGAGTCGATCCTTATCTCGGCAAGAAGTCTCTCTCACCTGGCTCCACTCCAGGACCCTGCTGTCCGCGAATCACTAGCTATATCGGCGAAGGAGTCGTCACCTGCGATCCATCTGGGTGACTCACAGCGGTCTGCGGGATTGGATGAAACATTAGCGGTGAACGTCATTCACTGACTTAAAGGTTCAATACTATAAACGCATTGCAGTATCACAACAAGTAACCGGCACGTGTGGCCAAGTCCGCGTGAACTTAAAGTATTAAATTAATTAATGTCCATGAGCAATAACAAAAGCACTGAAATCATTAACGTGTTCCTGGAATGGAAGATCAGCCGGCGTGTCACCTTTGCACAGAGAACGCCTGAAAAAACAATATTGCACGATATTCGACGTGAAGTAACTGCAAACGTAGAGAGGATAAAAGCTTCCACCAAAATAGATCACCCTTTAAATGAACGTCACCAGCCATCCACTCGGTTAAAATTCAGCGACAGTTTTCTGAGCTCCTAGATATCACATGTCAAGCAGATGTTAAATAAAAGCAAAGTCAAAGTATGGAGTCTTAAAATTCCCCAGCCATTCAATACCCCTAAACTTAAAGAAAAAAAAAATTATACTACTTGGACGTTGTTAAATAAATTACAATCAAGCACTGGAAGATCTGAGAACAATATGATAAAAGGAACAGGGTGAAAGAAAGGCAGACCTTATGTGAATGTGACGAAAAATATAGACCAAAGAATTGATAAATTTATCTTCGTCTCTATATAATTTCACAAAACTGGATCTGCTGAAAGAATTAACATTGTCAAATTTTGAGCAGATATGTTGTTCAAGAAAATAGTAAGTTTAATAGTATGTCATTGTTATTGTACAGCTTTTAGTTAAACATCCGTATTCGTTCTGTAATATTAAGTGATACTGACATAAATAATGAAAGCGAAAGACCCTACTATCAATGTTTCAGTGCGTGACAGAAATTTAAAAACCATCCCGAACAAGTTCAAGGATTCAGATTGTTACAGCTTCCACGTAATTTTTACGTATAAAGTTTTGAGCAATACGAAAATGCTTGAAGACCGATAAATAAAGAAGCCATTGATTGATTTCGTCAGTTAAAAAGCATTATTAAAATTATATTACATTTCAACTCTGCTGCCTTGATACCAGAATTAACCTGACGTATAAAATTGATCATACGCATGTTTCACATGTTCCATAATTTTAAAGCAAAACGGAGAAAACATTTCACACTGATACTGCTCAATTACATAAACACAAAAGACCCACTTTCTAAATCGGACGAGAATGCCCTCATCGTTTCATTGTGATTACTATTGAAGCTCGCCTGAAAACTCGATTTGCCGTCCCCCTCGACGTGCCGCCCGCATGCGGTGCACGCCTTGCGCGCACCGCTTAGGGGGCATCCATAAATTACGTAAGGTGTTTTTCCGGATTTCTGGACCCCCCTCCCCCCTAGAAATGGCCCTCGCAACTTTTTGAGACTTCTTTTTTTAGGTCTCATCCTTCCAAAGGCCGGTTACACGCCCACTTTTTGACGAATTACGACCCTAAAATCGACTTTCGCGTGTTTTATAGACCTTTTTTTTAGCTCTACAGTCCGACAATTTTTCCAAAACCTCACGTGAAATTTCTGTTGACCCTCCCCCCCCCTTCGTGAGATTTCCCCGGACCCCGTCCCCTATTTCACCTCACGTATTTTATGGACGCCCCCTTATGGAGGGCCTGTCCACACCTCATTAAATTTAAAGAAAACTTTCTGTTTCGAAATAAGTATACTGACTGCTGAGCTGGCAATCAGATCTTAACCAATAAATATCTAACAGACCTCCAAAAACATAAATTTAACACATCTTTTATGTGCTTGGATAAGGTTGGAAAGTTAACCAAAAAAACGGAATATTTTCTTCTTGTACTGTCGACTTCGCGTACATTTATTTGTATCATAAATTTCCGAGTAATGCGGTAGCCTGCATGTTAAATTCATATGAACCAAATCTTAATTTTTAAATACCCCTCTTCAAAACGCTCTGCAGAAATTCTAAAATGACTACGATTGTTAAATCAGTATCGTTAATAACTGATTCACTAGGATTGCTCAATGAATAGTGACTGCATGAAAAGATACGAGTCACATCATTGCTAAATATCTTCAACAGAGGAGTGTGAACTGCACAGAAGGTGAAAAGTTTAGCATGGTGTGGGGCAGACACCGGGCTCTCGGCCAGAAGTCTATGCCCAAACCAAATCTCCTCTTTTTTTCCTCGCGAGGCCTATTTGCGTCAGCGTTAGACCGTGACTCTCATATAAACTGTCCACAACTCAGAAAACACTCTTCGAGCTGATCACAGACTATCTTATCATTACGGCCGTGACAGTGTTACAGGATTCAGATGCCGCCATTGACTTTAGTTTTATACTTATGCCATCTCTATTTACACTTCTTATAATTCTTTACCTTATTAGGTCTGTTGGCTTGTTCCGGCTCAGTGACAATTCTCACCTCTTTTAACTTTCGTCCTACATTCGTTTACTGTATTCGAGAATTGCGCGTAACTCATTCTGTACAAGTAGATACTCCATTTGTTCATCTATTTCGTCATTTATACCGTACCATTTCAACTCCTCTCTTAGTATTTCGTTTTAATATGACGTTTGTTCACTATATTATCATCTCGTTTACTTCGTGTGTGAAATCACGACCATGGTGATCATACTGGTAAAGTTGTTCAACCTGTTGACCATTTAAACTAATTTTGCTCCAGCAGGTTTTGCCCGTAGATGTGTTCAGGATGTACGATCTGTAATTTGTGGAGTGCTCTTTGTAATCCATTTTCAGTATCCTCCACCACCAGCAGGAACTGAGCGTGGTTGTTGAGAGGTAAGACTTCGGTCTCGTATATGGGAGGACGCGTATTCATATCCCCGTCCGGACATTAAGCTTTCGGTTTTCCATGGATTCCCGAAATCACTCTAAGGGAACCCCAGAATGATTCCTTCAAAAAAGGCCATCATCTAATTCCTTCTTTTTCAGTCCTCTCCCGCCTCTAAGGGGGCATCCATAAATTACGTGAGGTGAAATAGGGGTAAGGGGTCCGGCGAAATCTCACCAAGGGGGGAGGGGGGTCAACGGAAATTTTTGTTGGACTGTAGAGCTTACCAAAAAAAAAATGACGCGAAAGTTGATTTTAGGGTGGTATTTTGTCGAAAAGTGGGGGTGTAACGGGTTTTGGAAGGGTAAGACCTAAAAAAAAGGGTCTAAAAAAGTTTGTTAGGGCATCCTCTCAAGGATCAGATCTCACCAGAGGGGGGGGGGGGGGTTCCGGGAATCCGGAAAACCACCTCACGTAATTTATGGATGCCCCCTAATGACCTCAACAAGGCGTAAAACCATATGCAAAAAAAAAAAGAAAAAGGAGCAGGTAGCAAAGATAACTGCTTTGTCCTGGGTTTGTACTATACTGCCGAGGAAGCACGGCATCATCAAATCATCATGCACTCCCTCCTGTGGTCAGGAACACAGTCCTCTTCAGCATTTCCTGTTCCACCAATCCTCCACTTTGCTCCTCTGTCTTCCACACTCTTTTCTATTCCCTTAATCAATCAATCCCAAGGACTTTCTTAGGGCCTCTTCCCTTTAGTTTAAAATTATATGTTTTATTTGACATCCTTTCAACACTCATTATCCTCATATGTCTATACCTCAGAATTATTGTTCTTTAAATTCTATCCTGCACAAGTTCTTCCTGAAACTTAATTTCTGTGGACTGAATTCTACTAACATTTTATTTTTTTTCACCATCTATGGTTCAGAATGTCACGAAGTAACTACTCTATATAATCTTCTTGTGCTTCTATTCCATCCCTCTGCACCGAATTAGGCCTCAGACACTCCTTTAGAATTCTTGCACTATTCTGTATCTTTCATTTATTTTATTCCAATTCCATTGTCTTCTCACAATCTCCAATTTCTCACCTCTGCATATGACATGCCAATTAGTGCTATCCTTTTTTTATTATTTGCAGAGAATTACATTATATAAAGTTTTATTACTTCTTACAGCACATTCAACTGTTCTCGCACTTCTGACTTGCAATTTCTTCATACCACAGGAGCGGATCCAGAGGGGGGGGGCTCAGCCCCTCCCAAAAGTATCTAGATCCACCCCCACCATCATAATTTTGGTGAACTTTTTTTTTTCTTTTTTAAGCCCTCCTAATCTTTTAGGGGGCACAAATCTGAGAATTCTAAAGACTTCCCTTAACCAACTCAAGCCCCCCCCCCCCCAAACCAAAGTCCTATCAAGCCCACCCCAACCAAAATCCGCTCAGGCCCCACCCAAACCAAAATCCTGGGTCCACCCCTGCCATACCATCACTTCATCTGCCAATACTATGGCTTTCATGTTTTTCTCTCTGATCAATAATACCAGATGCAAGATGCATTTACTTTTTTTTTTTTTTTTGCATTTATTCGTAACACCAATGAGTAGGAGAGGAGAGAAAACTTCCACACTTGAGCTCGCAGTATAATTTGAACCACCATGTTCCTTACAAACCCAGATTCTTTCTACCTGGTACATGCCTTAACTAGGCCTTTACTAGACTTGTGCCAGTCTTTTAATTGTCTGACAGCAAATAGAGCTAGTAATTGATCCAGCAGGTGCTTTTAGACAGTGCACAAGCTTCAGAAAAAGGCATCGTTAAAATGTCAGAGACAGATTGCACTCCTACCATGATATGCATTTTTAATTTAAATTCTTTCAATACAGAGGTGTATAGTTCAACAGCTATTGTGGTAACTCATACAGTCCCCAATCCCCTATACTACATAATAAAATTTTACAACATGTTTATATCTGAAATCATTCTTAAATTTTTTATGGTGTGACTTCCACTGATTCAGTACATGGGTCAGGTAACTTGATAAGTTTCTGACTGCAACTACTGCCACTGTAATGGTTACTAACTTACACCAACCATGAGGGGAAATTTAAAAGTCGACATCTATTTGTAAACAGTGTAAACTGTGTTTTGTAAACGGCCACCTAGAAACTGCAACCAAGATCGTTGTTATAGGAGGTCTGAGGTTTGAACCTTGGCCTGTCATACAACCCTGGTGCAGAAAGCTGGAGCTTCAACATGTATCGCGCACTAATGCTTTTAAAGTGAAACATTGATTTAATGCTAACTCTTCATAATGGTAAGCATGTATTTCCAGTATAGTGACGAGATCTTCCCATACTTAGATAGAATACGGCAGATAGATGCAGCTCTGGGAAATTATCCACTAGTTATTGCAACGGACGTCAATGCAAAGTCTGCTCTTTGGCACAGCTAGAAGACTGACAGGAGAGGGCAACTTCTAGAAGAACTGTTAAGCGAATTGGGTCTAGAGGTTAGAAACCAAGCACATAATCCTCCTACTTTCTGCAACAGTGTTGGCGCAAGAACAAATATCGACGTAACAATTATAAACATTCATGCTGGGAATTTGCTTTGGGGTTGGAGAGAACAAGGTAGGAGAATATTTGACATACTGCGCGACGAAAGTTTGTGGCATTTGCTGGATGAGGCAGCTGATCTAACCTCAAAATTTTGGAAGGAGAGATTTATAAAAAGGAAAAATGCCGAGCGAAATCAAAGGCCACAGATAGCAGAAGAGGAGAACACAATTACACCGGATTGACGGAAGATATCCTACGACAATGAGCAACATCAATCGTCGGAGGAACTTCAATGTGCTCCAGAGAGGCCGTCTTCTGAGCGACAACTGGGGCAGGAGGTCAACTCTTGATGGCCTGGGCGGCTGACTTTGCTGCCGGTTCCAGGGGACTCTGCCTTTGGAGCGAACACAACGCCAATAAAATGAACAATAGTGGACCGAAGTGCGGCTGTGACAATTGGTGGTGGTAATAGTAATATTAGTAGTATTAGTAATGGTATTAGTAGTAGTAGTAGTAATGTTAGTAGTAATATTAGGGACAATAGCAGTAGTAGTAGATTTAGTAGTGGTGTGGTACCTATTCTGTTTAATAACAGTAGATGTAATAGTTATTGGAAATTGAATCAAAATTTTCTTTCATTCATTGTTTATATGTAAATATGTTATATATATTTAAGATACAAATACATGTAAATGTAAAAGAGTGGAAATAAGGGCCCAAATTAGATACTAGGTGCTGGGCTATGCATATGGAAAATAAATAAATGAAAATAAATAACTCTTGTCAACAGCAAGGTCATTAGAGATGGGAACTATCTGGGGTCCAAGGAATGGGAAGAATTTGGCCATGGCCTTTTGAAGGGATTGCCTGGATTGCTTTCGGGAAGCTATGGAAAAAGGGACTGAAAGTAAGAGTGAGCAGAGTCTTATCAGGTAATACTCGTGAAACTCCATATAACACATAATTTGTTATTGTGAAGGTAAGAAAGTGATTGGGTCGATTTCTTGTGCCCTGTTTAATTCATATTGTGATTGGATGTTCTAAGTCAGCCATCACCTTTGTTTTCTTAAAGATATTCAATGTTAATTGTAATAAATGGATAAACTTAAATAAATAAGTCGTAAAAGAGAAGGTTACCTAAAAATGTATTGCAAGTTGAAGGCACAAGTCATGTGACCTGCGAGTTGGAGAGTATTAAATGAGAGAGAGCGAGAGAGAGAAGAGGCAGATACACTGTAACAGTGTGGACAAAAAAGGAAGGAATTAATTTATAATGAGTTTTATTATTCACATCATTATCATTTGGTTTTATGGAGAAACCTGTTAATGCAAATAATTAATTTTGTGGATTGAATAGAATGGGTGGTATTTATGTGGTTAAAAAAAAGTGGTCAGCCGTTTTATCTGATGTGACATGCAGATTTATAATAAATATTAAGAGAAGAAAGTGTCTTTAAAACTTGTAATCAGTCCTATAAGAGCTTTAGCAAATATTTCTCCTCCCAAAAACCAGGTATTAATTAGTAAGTATATTTTATCATACATAATTTGTATGAGCTGATGACACATGGAGCCAAAGGAAGCGGATCATGGTGGTATACAGTCACTAAATAATGCTACAGGAAACCAGTAAATGGTAAAGGTACAAGTAAAAGCAGAACAATATCTAGTAAATCATACAAACAAATGTTAATCTGGTCTACACTATCTAGTTTTCGTATGAAATGAGCTTATGTGAAACAACAATCAAACACCATTACTTCGTGAACATTTAGTGTAAGAAGGTTTTATAATATTAAAATATCAGTAAAATAAAGATTTGTTGCAATCAATGTAAGCAGCATCAGTGAAAACAACACGTTTTGAATCCAAAGTTATCCTGTACGCTATAAAAAAATGATAAGTGAGGCTACAGGAGACATCTTTTTTTATGCTCTCAGTCAACAGTTTCAGACTGAGAAAAACTACATGCTTACCATAGAGTGTAATGTGTCAGCATTTAAACTTGCTGTTGCAAGTTAATTTAAAAACTGACAGCTCATAGCAACCTCATAATATCAACCCTGCAGAATTAGACAAAATAAAAATATAAAGCACGCCAAGACATCAAAGCAATTGTTCAATTAAGGGGGTAGGTACAGCTAACACGCAAAAATATTTGTAGAAATTGAAATTTCATTTTCTCCAAATCTATTTAATTTGAGGGTTCAAATTTTGTAGCTCCATAGAACTGTCATAGTTGTATAAAAAATTGTTTTTTTAAATAAAAATAATATTTAACAATATGTTCATCTACCATCAAAAGTGATAGTTAAAAATATGTCTTCATTAAGGTCTTTAATGATAGAAAGCATAATATTTGAAATTTTGCAGAAATATTTTTTTTAATCTTGTAAACTATTATCCAGGCAATTAGTTATACCAATAATATAACACATTTAACTTTATATTTGTTGTTAATAAAAAAAATCAAGAAATTATTAGTTTTTATTCTTTTTGTTTAAATATATATGCATATTTTCCATTTGTGAAAAGCTGGATAAACAGTAATCGCAGGAACTGTAGTAATTAGTATTTAGAACATGTCCTGCAAATTTGAAAAAGATCTATGCAGGTGGAAAAAAGTTATCTATAAAATCAATTGATGAATTGCTGTTTTGAGATATTTAAGGTTAAAGATTTGGCTTACCTTCAAGTGCAGTAAGATTTAAGTGGCTGTCAATCGTGCAGGACTTTGCTTAATCAAGCATAATTCCCACACTGTCAAAGATATTTAAGTAATTTTTCCACCAACATGAAGTCAAAAGTAAAAAATATTTTTGCGAATTGAAAGGAAAAAAAAAAAACTTTTTTTTTTTTTTGAAACCTGATAACTGTAACTACCTCTTTAAATCAACAAGTCCTCCACATTCACTTGTGTCATACACCTCAACATTATGTTTGCATTTGATAATCTATACGCTATAAACTCCTGTAGAGGAGCCAAGTGTTAAGGCATAATGCACCTACGTAATTTGGGCCATCTTTCTACTTAACGACCCACTCGTCCTTTCATCAGCACAAAGTGTGCTCTAACCAATTCTTGTAACAGTGTTTAGCATTGCAGCTTGAATTTATCATCCACATTAGAAATCCATATATACCACTGATAGCCAAACGATCAAATAATCATCATGCATCATATCGCCAATTTGTTGCAATCATATTTTCACTTTTTCTTTTCGGGGGCTTTGCAGTATTGCCACTATTTTTTTCAATGTCATTTTGGTATCGATACCTCCCAAATGAACTGTGAGTAAAGATACGAGCTCAAAAGTATTGGTATCAAAGGAAAAGTACTTGATACCAAGAAGTATCGATACTTTTTCTGTGTCCCTATTGTAGTGCCATAGCATATAGATATGCCACCATGTAAGTGGGCTAAATTAACTTGTGGCTAAGCACACAAATGGGAATAACCAGAGCCAAATTTCTCCAAGAACAGTGAAGATCATCAGTGATTTGAGCTCACTTTCCATTTTCTTGCAGTCACAAACTTCGTCATGTCCATCTTCCCTCTCACCCTCATTACTTTCCTGCTGGTTTCTTAAAATGTTTTTATACCAACTTAATTCTTCATACGTTTTCCGAAATACTTTTGTAACAATACTATTACTCATCATTACAATACTACATTTCTTAATTTTTCTACTAATGAAAACAAAAGCCAGTATTGCCTTATTAAAAACAGCATGGAAGGTGCAAAAAAAAAAAAAAAAAAAAAAAAAAAAAAAAAAAAAAAAAAAAAGTATGTAACTTATTTCGCTTTGATCGACATTTGATGAATTTGTATGAAAATTATTCCATTTTGAACAAAATCGGTCTCGTGTCTTCAAAGTTGTTGAAAATTTATTGTCGTTATACTGCTTTGATCGAAATCACAAACTTTGATCCCACTTTTAGTACAGATTTATGACTTTTTTTCTTGAAAATGAGTTTAGATTCAGCAGGCCAAAAACTACCATTTAAAAAAACATTTGTTTAACTGATAAAAGTGTGAAACAATTTTTAAAACTGATTCATGATTGTTGATTCTTCACCAGCCATCAACACCATTAGTGATGGCTTCTTTCTCTCCGCTAAATCAACAAAAGAAAGTGTATATTTACTCCTAAAGAACAATGTTTTCAAAAAGAATGTGGACAACATGAAGAAGAAATATAATATTTTATTACAAACAGAAAGAGACTAAGAAATTTAAAGTTTACAATAAAATCATTCATGGTTTCATTACAAACGCTTTGCCTAAAAAACATGAATTTTCTAGCATCACCACATGTTAAATCCATATGCAAAGAATAGAAAGAGAGAAGGCAGTGCAAATAAAATCGTAAACGATATTAATTTCATTTTTGATAATAACAACTTCTTTATACTAAAAAACTTAGTAGTCCTATAAAACCGATCATGAAAATTGATCATTTGGCCCCCATAGTTGAGACTTTGGTAAAATTCTTTTTTTCTGATTACTACACTTCACTTCGGTTTAGTTTCTTGGTCTGATACATAACGAATGAATACACTATCTTCACGGGCATTCTCTGGTATAGGTTCTTCTTCAAACATGTAAGAACAAGCAATAGCCAGCACTGTTCCTGGAAAATAAGGAGACGTTTTTCAATTACAAAATACATTGGTCTCTAAAATAAATTAAAATTACTACACATTCTGTTCTTAAGCATCTTGTAAGAACATTGTTTCCCATTGTTATTGTATTAAAGTTAATTCTTTTCCGAAGCAGGCATATACACACATGACACTGTTGATTACTGCTACTTTTCCTGCAATACTAGACTGTGCAAGATTAAGATTAAATAGGTTATCAGGGAAAGCTATGTTTTAAATTAAACACCATCTGTATTCCATGAAAATAAAGGATAGGGACAGTAAACTTGTATTCAGATTGTTCTGACAGCATAAAAAAGCAATTAGCCTCTTCATGTGTCTGCTTTATATTTTTAACTTTCTTGCTCAAATGAAGGTAATGTTAGCATTTTTCCTTCAATTGAGTTGTAAATATGTGAATCATAAAGCTTACTTGTTTATGTATTGTTTCTTGGAGCTTTCGGGAGCATGTGAACTGGTGCCCAAACTTATCTTTATTGTTACACCACTTGCAGACTGAAAATGAATGTTACTTTCCAAGACATTTGATACTGGCCAATTTTTTCTTTCATTTGTTAACATTAATCATAGAAATATTAACATTATGAATGTGTGTCATTGACAAAAATATCAAAAAATGACTAATAACCATAATTTGTTTGTTTATGTTGTTCTCTATTTTGTCACAAAACTGTTAGCCACATATCAAGATAAACATAAATACTTGCTACATACAGTGTAAAATCTGAGAACTGGCAGAGAGAAAAAAGTATTCTTGCAATAAATTGTAGGAAATTAAAAAAAAAATGATACTAACCATCATGGCTGAAACAAAGAGAGGTTATTGGTGCTGAGTAACGATGGAATTGACAAAGTCGCTTCTTGTTGAAGCCATCCCAGATATTTACATAGCAATCTGAGCCACCTGTTGCAAAGGTGTTGTAACCATTATGGAAGCTGAAAATAATTCACTTATATTACACACACAGAAAATCTTATGAAACATATGCAATTGTACAATATGAACTTTAGTTCCAGAAGCAAAAGAGAGCAATGCAATAAATTTGCAGAAATGTAAAGTCTACAAAACAGCGAATTGTAATTGAACTAAAAAATAAGGTTCCTGTCTTTTGGATGTCTCACATCTCAGAACTCTTATTTCAATTAACTTTTATAGAAAATGATACTGCCGTTGCTGGTTGAATTAAGTTAAATCATATCTTACAGTTTATCACATGATTATCACCAGAAATATTTCTTATTTATTGTGTCAATGCAACTTGCTGACTTCAGCTTTGCAAGGTGGTGAATTTGTTTTCAAATTATGCCAAAATTTCCCATCAAATCTGTGACAGATGAGTACCAAAAATAAATCAAATCAGTCTCAACAAGTGGGCAACAAAATCTAGAAATTAAAAGAAAACGAACTAGTGTTATTACAATTTTTTAAATATACACATGAAATAGTTAGAAAGGCTACATGCTTAAATGACTCCAAAATGAAGACCCACAAAATTTTGCAATACTTATCTGTGGGAAGGATGCTTGGTAATGAGAAAATGGTATAGGTCAACTGAACTCTGCCAAAAAATTGGCATTTACATCCTTTGTGAAGAAACAGCTCAAACTCTACATGTGTTTGAAATCATAAGAACTAAGGAAAATGAAATAAAGCTTAGAGATAGATGTCTTTAGAAAATATATCAGATAATGTTTAAAATATTGACACTATACCTTTGAGGATAAGAGAGAAAGAAAAAGTATAAGGAACAGCTCTAATGATGTTCATACAAGTAAAGTAGTTATGTAAAAAAGAAATTTGCCTCTTATATATGGGGCATCTTTGAAAAAAGTTATACTCTTACAAGAAATAACACTTTTTTTTAAAAAAAATTAATAAAATTAAATTTCAAACCCTTTTATTCTTTGCGAAACATTACCACGAAGTTGGTGTTGATTGCAGGAAGACATGCCATTTCTAATAACTTCACTCACATCCTAATACACGTGAAGAATGTGTGCTTAGAATTTTCTCTTGTTGCTTTAATAGTACACTACATCATAGTTTCAGAATAATGAGGAGCAAATTTGTGAAAATAACCTTTCATCCTTGTTAAATTTTTAGACATTGTCTCTGTATCAGAAGGTGAGAGTTTGAAATACGAAAATTTCATGGTAACTAATCACTCGTTTGTATTCAATTCGGTGCATGTTATGTATGAATGATTTATTTTCCAGTAATCTGATCAAAAAATATAGCAAACTATTTTAAAGCAAGGAAATCAAAAGTAAATTTACCCTCCTGAAACCAGAAGGAAAATCTAATACCTGTGAATTTTCATGGATGGGTTTACCAGTGAGGCACACGAGATCTGAGTAATGGGCTTTATCTTCTACAATCACGAATAAACACTAAGAATGAAATACTGTTTTCTTTTTGTGCTGTGTTTGTGTAATGACTTTTGTTTCCACAACCCTATTTCCTTCAACTTTGGTTGGTGATAAGTCTACTTTATCTTTCCTTTCAATATTGAAGTAAGAAAATAATATTATTTCAATGACAAGTTGAAATAATTACTATGAAAATAATTACAAAATCAATCATTTGTGTTATATGCTCATCACACATATTCTTAGCAAACAATTTTGTGCTGGTCAAGAAACTGATCACTTTTTCTGTTAGCGGAATTAATTTTTACTTTGTCATCTTGAATCATATTGAAGATAATGTGGAAAACTACTCTCACTCAAACTGCAAAAGCTATTAAAACCACTGATGCACACCTCAGTTTCTTGAGTTTCTTAAATCATACCCAGGAAACGGATACCGAACCAAAAAATGTTCTAAGTAATTTTGAAATTTTTTGTAACTCTTACCACAGAAAATAATCACAGAACATACATACTTCTTTAATGGCACCAGAAGACTAGGTGTAAATAACGATTTTTGTTTTCAAATTACCATTCTGATTTGGAAGATTGGATGAAGTTTTAGGACGTGTTGTGGAATATGTATGTAATCATTCAGATAAAGATAAAATAACAGTTATCTAAATCAATTTGCTTCATCACAGCAAAATTTAAAATATCTTCTCAATTAAATTAAGCTCCACTAGGTTGAGTCTGTGGAGTTAACTGGTGCCTAAATGATTAAGGTGCCTACTACAAGATATCCTGGTTTTAAAGAATGAATTTTTATGGGTCCTTAAATTACTTTGTTCATATAAGTACATTATGATATTCTTTCATCTGGATTACAGGTAAACTGCAGTACTTCCACTATCCCCCAGAAATATAAGAGGGTTAGGTTAGGTGGTAGTAATTGGCAATTATCTAGTACGAGGGTTGTTTCAAAAATAAGGTTCCCACATTTTTTTTAGACACAAGGAATTTTATTCAAAAAAAACTATTACACCATTGGAAACGTTGATGTTTAAGCTATTTTTCCACATAGTCCCCATTTTTTCCTATGCATTTTTTCTGTCGAGTAATCCACTTTTGCATTCCCACCTCAAAGAAGTCCGCTGCCAACCCGTTGAGAAACTTGGAAACTTCTTCTTGCAACTCCTCGACCGTCTGGGATCGTAGACCGCCTAGGTGCTCCTTCAATTTCGGAAACAGTTGGAAATCGCTGGGTGCCAAATCGGGGCTGTAAGGGGGGTGGTCAATGACATCCCAGCCAAATTTGTCGATTAACTCCTTTGTTTGTTGCGACACATGTGGACGGGCATTGTCATGGTGCAGCGTTACGCCTTTGCTGAGTTTTCCCCTACGACGATTTTGGATTACCCGTCTGAGCTTTTTCAAGGTCTCACAATAACTTGTGGAGTTTATGGTGGTCCCTCTAGGCATGAAATCAATGAGCAGTGCACCACGCTGGTCCCAAAACACCGATGCCATGATTTTTCCTGCTGACAGCTGCTGCTTAAACTTCTTTGGTGGTGGCGATCCGGTGTGTTTCCATTGGCGCGATTGTTGTTTTGTTTCCGGAGTAACGTAATGGCACCACAATTCATCCCCCGTAGCAATGGAATCAAGGAAGTCTTCGTTATTCTCGTCGCATTCACTGCAGAACTTCCGAGCACAGTCGACACGCTGCTGTTTGTGGACTTCAGAAAGCATGTGCGGCACCCAACGCGCGCACACCTTGTGTAAGCCTAGCTTTTCATTCAATATCCTGGCAATTGAAGCACCAGAAGCCTCAGGAATTTGAGCAGCCAGTTGCCGGATGGTGATTCGCCGATCTTCGAGCAGGATTTGCTCAACTTTCGCCACAACGTCGTCGGAGATCGACGGCCGTTGGCAAACTCCCTACACCATTTGTGGACGTGTTGAATGCTTATACACGTTTCCCCCATACACTTCACTCAATTGCCGATGAATTTCTACAAGTGGTAACTTTCTTGCGTGCAAAAATCGGATGACCGCACGAATTTCACACCTGGCGGTGACGGTGATGACGGTCTCCATTGCTTATGGCTGTCAGGCTGATACTGACCATTGAAGAGCCACGCAGGTTGTTGGAATCGGTGGTGGGGGATCCGGCGAACATGGTGGTGTTGCCAGATTTTGCATTGCACCAAGCACGATAAGGGTACAGAGTTGGGAACCTTAATTTTGAAACAACCCTCGTAAATCAAAACTCTGCCAATTAAGTGTAGAAACACTCCATAAGAAACTCTCAGCCAATAATGTCATACTTTTTCCTTGCACGAGAAAATCATACAAACCTGATTGCATTGACGGGATAAATTTTTTCAATGCCATTTTCTTTTATACGATGGCATTTGAAGGCATATTTCTTCTTTTGTACTTCAGGACTGGTATCTAAGTATTCAACAGCAACTCTTCCTTCAATACTGCTGAGGACATAGCCCTTAAAAAACAAAAAAACAAAAACTGAGTTAATCTGAAGGAAACATGTTTATAGAGAAAAAATTAAATTGATACTACTGAAGTCAATCTATATATTAGTCTATATTAATAACAATTTATAAATAATTGAAGTAAAATTTCAGAATCTATTAAAACACATGACAAAATAAAGTCATATTATAAAGCATTAGTACTTTAAATTAACAAAAGAAGAAATAAACATGGAAATGAAAATGAAGAAGGACAGAAATGCAACATGGAATTTATGTATATTCCAATATGTCTGCACCAAGAGACAGAAAAGCCATTCTAGACGCTACCAAGTGTATTGAAAATTAGGAGGGAAAGAAATGCTACATGGAATTGATGTATATTCCAATAAGTCTGTTCCAAGAGACACAGAAAGACATCATAGATGCTATTAGGTGTATTAGGTGCAAATTATTGGTGCATGATAGCACCGGTTTCTGTTGCCTTGGTTTAAAATTCCTTAATTTTGGTTGCTGACAGAAAACTAGTATAATGGCAGCATCAGCCATGTAAAAGACTATGCATTCCAGTTTTGAGTTAAGCAAAAGAACTAAATTAGAGAATACTGCAGTTATGTAATAATTCTGACTGAATATTCCACAATCTATCAGACATGGTTGAGAACTGTACAGTCACACTGAACAGTTAGTATGTACACTTCATATGAGAAATGGCTTCTTTTGTGGCAAAGCCATGTGGAGTACACATACGCAATACTAGTTGGGAAGTATAAACAGTATAATAAATTTGTAAACTTTTCTTATATGACCAAGCAGTCTGGTAGCTCAGTGATTTTGGAACTTGCCCTTAAAAATCAAGTTCCCAGATTGAGATCCAATATAGCCAGGAATTTTTTAGGGTTTCAGTGTGATCAGGTGAGGTATAAATCAGGATAATATGTGGTTTATATTTCATGTTAAAATGTAGGTCACAGAAGGAAGGAACTGCCTGCCCTGGCTATGACAAGCTGCTTTTGCACCATCAGTAGGATCAGTCGCACGCTTGGGTATTTTTAATGAAACCTTAAGACAAACAAAATTCTGTTAATATGAAATGATTAACAATGAACTCTAACAGGCACAATAAAATTGGCAAGAATGCAAAGCTGAGTACATTATGCACTACATTTTTAACCATTCTTATCTCAAACAAGGTTAATTACAAATCCCAAGCATATAAAAGATGTTCATCATATTATGAATCTGTAGCTCTGATAAAAATAAGGCTACAGATGAAGATAGTAGGAAAGAATTTTGCTGTTATTGAAGATTCATTGTTGCTTGAACTAAATCCATACAGGCTATTAATGTATTAACCCTTAACTGGAGAGGCTGGCGTACAGTGCAATTTGGGATGGATGGTGTATGGAGAATGTTAGATGATTTTTCCATACTCTGCTTTAAATGTATACCAATTTTCCTTGGTTTATTGCATTCACATGTTCAGGAACCATATTGGAAGAAATTATGAAACTGAATTAAAGGAAAAACACTAATGGCTTTAAAATGAGTATGAAGAAATCACACATTTTGATTGTGGTTTCATCAAGGATGTCACTAGATTTTTCAAAAAATATCTTCACATTAGGGTTGAAGAAATTCAAGTAAACAACAACATTCACAAAGTAATTGGTGGTATCAAATGAATACTATGAAACAATTAAATTTGACGACACCTTTTTCCATTCCAAATTTGTATAAAAATGAAACTTTCCTCAATTTACTCCTCGGACCATGGTCTTTGCATTGTTCAAAATACCATGAAAATCCATTTGGTAGGCTTACGTTAATAGCATTAAGGCAGAAAAAAAAAAAAAAAATATCAGAAACAGCCAGTTTCTCATATGTAGCTTATTAATAGTGTCCTATACTCAATTTTATAGAAATATCTTCAATACACAAGCTTTTCCCACTTAATCTTATTGTGTTTACATACATGTTTACTGGCATCAACATCAAAGACGTTTTATAACGATAGTAAACAATACAGCAAACAGTAAATGATATCATTACACAACTCAATCTATTCTGTAGCACGCAGGATTGTGGCGTACTACAAAATATGTAAATATTTGTATTTAGTTATTTTTATATTCAGATTATATTAATATTTAATGAATATTTTGTAATTTAATTCTCTGATCCGCATAATGGATATCCCAGGCTGCCATATTTTCTTAAAATTTATCTGAGTAAAGAGGTTGCTACTTGGAGGGGCAGAAGGGATTTTGAAGCTGGCAACGGTAAATTCTACCGATGGCGTGGGATACTCCGAGCCTTTGTCCGCCCGGATACAATGGCCAACCCCAAGGTCAGTGCATTGACCCTGCGCAAGGTTACCTGAACAGCACAAGGGGTGACACACACACGGGAAAGGCCAGAGCGAATGGGGTGACTTCAAATCTCACGTGGTTTTGGGAAGAAGTTAGACATCCAATGCCTTATCATATACGGGGTTAGTTCATGGCTTTCTTTTTCATGTAACAAAACTTCGGGAAGGAGTTTTTGGGAAGAGAAGCAGAAGTGGCCACACTGACATTCTGTGGTCAGCAGTCGCCATGTCCAGACGTCATAGTGCAGAGTGGCACTATGCTGGAGGGTTCTGGCTTTGACCACAGGCTGGTTGTTTGATGCTGTCCATGCACTGATGGTGCAATTTACTGGTCTCCGCTACACGCCGCTGCTGCTGATTATGGTTACGTGTTCCATCGCCCATCATCGTTTCATGGTTTGGAAAGACTTTGAAGAATCCGTAATCGACCCATGTGACAGGATCTCTGCTCAATTCCATTTTAAAAGCTAGCTGGCAAATAACCTCATGAACTTTAAAGCTCCTTGTAAATTCAGTTGAGCCTTATTCTTGTTCATATTTTAATTCAAAAGGCGCCCAAGGGATTTTATCCACTATACATATAACATATTATTGTTGGCTTGTGGCCACGATGTTATGTATTTAAATTTATGAATGAAATATTTAACATTTAGTTTATGTTTGCTATCTTCAGGCAGATTCTAAGCCGGATAGTGCTTTTGCTTGCAGATACACGTAATGTCTAACGTCCGGCTATATACAAGCCATAGGAAAATAATAAATTCAGCATTATATATGTTTTATCAACAGAAATCAAGATCCTTGCTATCTAAATATTAATTTATTATTAAAATCAAGAACCACTTTAACATTAAAACTTAAAGTAGTGGCAATCACCCCCTCCCGTTACAATACTGGATTATATGAAAATATATTGTTTTTCAACAATAGTTGTGAACATTTGTTTTTCAAATCGAACAAACCAGTGTTGCAAATTGATTATAATTTTAGGAAGTTGGCTGTTAATAACTGCATGCTCAAACTCTAAGGCTCCAATCTACATTTTCTACAAAGAAAGAAGGAAAAAGCCATAAATACAAATTAAATCTATTATATCTGTCTTTCCGTTTATTCTACAATTTATGCTACAACAAACATTAAAATTTAGTTATAAGCAGGAAACATCATTATAATATGCTGTTTTAACTACATTTCTAACACAAAAACACTGTTTGCCTCACGAGACAGAATTCATAATAACTCAACAGCGCAGATAATCTTCTTAGCATGTTCAGAGTCAACATGACTTAAAAATAGGTGGTGGGGTAAAATATGGAATAAAAATAAAGAAATTTTAAATGTAAAAACTTCAAACAGCTTACATAAGGAACAGGTATCAAATAAAAAATGGAATGTAAAAAAAAAAAATTGTCACAGGTAAAGTAAACAAGAATCAATCAAACAATCAAACATACCTGCTTGTTTGGAAAGCACCTGATACATCTAGTTTGATATTTCAAACTCGATTCTCTTCTCTGATGTACATAACCCATATTTCGCAAATCCCACACATAAACCTTTCTTCCTGCAGTCCCCACCACAAACTTTTCTCCACATAAGCTCATTGTGAAAACCTATTTAAATAAATAAAAAAACAATGGATGTATATAAAGCAGAAACATTATTATCTATAGTAAAATAACAATATTTAAATAAAGAAGTGAAGGAGTGCACAAAAAGTACCAGTAGTACTATAGCAAACATCCTGCCAGACAAAAAAAGTGAAGCACCCAGATTGGCAGAAAGAAACGAAATAAAACTTCACGGATTGAGAGGGTATGCGATGTTATTTCAGTAATTTCAAAATCGAGACAAATTTACAAAGAAGTACGAGCCCACTTATAGGCATGATATTGCACCACCTCTGTCCTGGATGCATGCACTGATTTAGTTGGGGAGGGTGTCATAAAGCCATTGTATCCTCTTCTGAGGTAATCTGGCCCCCAACTGCTGTAACGGGTCCTTGATATCATGGATGCTGGCATCGCAGCCATCCAATTTGGTATGTGGTGGGTTATTTTCCCTTTTCTTTATCATTTATATCGCCTAGAAGCCACTTCACTTTTCCTTAGTTTCTTTAAGTATCTTATAAGTCAGGCATACTATGAAAAGGAAGTTAGAAGACAGTCTTACTTACATGCGTAATGGTTAGCTAAGTGGTCTTCTGGTAAATAGCCTGGTAAAAATAGTGGGCTATCAAATTACATTTCTGCAATGCCTTTTGTGACATGTCCTATGAGAGCTAGTTTCCTGTGCTCTTAAATAAAGTTTTAAGGAATTCCATATTAGAAGCTGCTATATGACTCCTAGCCTGTGAACTTTATACCTTATTGTTGATGAAAGTTTTACATAAAAAAATTTCACACTTACCCTTGGTTCACTGAGTAAGTGTTCTCATACATGAGGTAAGCAGTGGTTCCTTTATATTGGGAAACTTCTTTTTCACAAACTTAAAGATTTCAAAATGAGTATCAAAAATTGAAGTGCAAATCATATTTTGATGAAACAATGGTTAGGCTATGGTCCTCGATGTCACTGGAATAAATAAGTGAGGGAAAATGGTGTAGCATTCCAAAATTGCCATATTTAGGGAGTGAAACAGCATCTGAAATTTGGGGCAATCAAATAAAAATGTTGCTGTTTCTGCTGAAAACTGAGTAACTTGGCTGAAGAAATTGCCCTTTTTTCTATCCCTTCTTAACACTAGAGTGCACGTGCCCCTAACTACTCCTTGAGCGCACGCGCGGGCTACAGGCGTAGCCCATTTATAGGATAATTAATTTTCGGAATCAGACAAAAAATATATAAAACCGAGTAAATAATTACTAAATATCTTTATTTTTATCATATTGACTCATAAAATTAACAAAATTTTGTTTCTTAATTATAATTTGAAACATAAACGTAAACTTCTTAAAAATCAAATATTTTTGATAGGTTTGAAATCTTTTAGTCTTATTTTTATTTAGGAACGTACTATTTATTATAAAATGGTTTTCCAGTGTAGTAATTGAACCAATTATCAAAGTGATTGGTAATAATTCATTCTGTTGGCATACATTCAGGACAGACGACAGCCTGAAGTTCGCTACAAATGCGCCTCATACATTTGCTGCATTGCTTGCGCGTCCTGTAAGCCCGAGCCCTGCTGCTAAAAGAACATCGACCAACTCCTCCCCGAATAGGCTTATTATGTTTCGGGGATTGATCTGCCAATGCTAGAAGTAGTCTGCCTTTCAGTTTTATACCTTTTAGTATATTTTGCTGGGATATACGACGCTCTATAAAAGGTCTTGCAAGACCGAATCCGACTTCTTGAAGATATTGACGACGGATCACATTCATATCAGGATTGTTCGTCAGATATATTACAAGACCGTTTATATTCGCCATGTTTACAAAATTGTAAAAAAGCGTGCGAGGCAATCGACAACTGTTCCGAGCAACGAGGTATTCTTTAGACATTTTATCAAAAATATCGACACCGTATTTTGTGTGGTTATAAAATGTGATGATATCAGGTTTTTGAGCTTCACTAGTTGCATAATCAATTTTTAGCATGATTATGGAGGGTAGACAACATCAAAACTACTTAATTTCGTTTTGTCATTCTCCAGCAACCATCTTAGTATTTGGGCATAGCTCACATTACCCACCATCTAAAAATGACAAAAACATAATAAAGTTACATGAAAAATACATAAACACAAACAACACACATAAAAAACAGTTATTGACATTACTTTTTGTAGTATTATTACAGAAAATGTATCATATTTACCTCAATTTTGTCACTTGTATATTAAATAATTTACTTCCTTCAACGCTCGCGCGGGCTACAGGTGTAGCCCATCAACTTCAAGGCCGATTTATGCAGATGTCCGTGCGCCGTGAGAGATGGCACGCAACTGGCGAGGTTGGGGGATAGTACTTGAGGAATACACTGAACGATTAATCTGTAGCGCGCAAAGTTTATATAATATACGACAATATTACACGTTGGGCTACATATGTAGCCCGCGCGTGCACTCTAGTGTTAAGGGAAACATTTTCAAATTTATCCCATCAAAATTATTTATTTATTCCAAATGATACAACAAATTTTTAATTTTACAACCTCAAATTTGAACAACTATTTCATTCAAATGATCACTGTATGTATTATCTTGGTTCTCCGGGTGGAGCCGCGTCGATATGTTTAAACCTAACATTTTTGCCATAATGCTGCAGTCCTCAGAAGAAGCCCACAACAAGCTGGCAGAAACGTTAGGTTTAAATAGATCGACGCGGCTCCACCCTGAGAACCAAGATAATACAACTATTTCATTCCTTAGGTTTTCCTGTAGATGCAATTTATTTAAAGTTTTGATTTTAATCAACTATAACATATCACAAAATTATTGAAATACAGAAAGCAGGCTGATGCCTCTGATGAATGAACTTTATTGTGGTTACTATTGGACAACTGTGATTTTTTTTTACAAAACAAAACACCCATTAAGTTATTTCAAAAATTAATAACATATTTTTTCAAACTTTTAAGTTGGTATTCACAATTTTCAGATGTTTTAAAAAGGATAACCAATCTACATTTATTTATTTTTACCTTCATTTGGGGTTTATGATCCATCAGAAATAAAATTATTAAAATCAGGACCGGTCAAGAACAGAAAAGAAGCTGCAGATGTTCTTTACAAAGGAACAATCTCAGCATTTGTTTGGAAAAAAAATAGGGAAACCAGGCAAAGTCAAAATCTGAAAATCAAAGCCAGGTTATCGCAATTTTAGACCAAAACATTAACACTCATCCAACAGACTTGGTCTTTTTGTAATCTTAGAAAGACAACAGTAGTTAATGAAAACAACATTAAAGATATTTAAAAATAAGTCATAGACATTTTAGTGAGTTTTCTCACACAAAGGCAAAACTGGAGTCATGGCAGATTCCGGTACTTGCCAGGGGGCATTTTTACATACATCAGCAAAAGATGGCTTTGAAAATGAGGAGGAACAGGATAAACAAGTAGTTGCAGCTGAAAGACTGCCGAAGTATGGCTGCGGGAACTGAGTTAAGGAATGATGAGGATGATTCTAACACTGATGGTGACATATCTTTTATTGTGCAACATGAAAACCAAAATCAAGAAGACTAATCTACACGAGAGGTAAGAAATAAGTTTTATCATCTCCATCGTTACAATACAAGCACTATTTTATAACAAACAGACCACAATGATTTCGATCACTATTCATTCCAAAGCTAACATCTCTTTTCTTTCTGCTTAAACACAAACATTATTGTCATTTTTGAACCAATTTAGGTTATACATCCTCCCAATCTGTTCACATTATTTTTAACTTAAGATCTGAGATCTTAAGTTTATAAGAATATATATACTTCAGCAATTTTCAGCCAAAACATTATTGAATATTGAAGTTTAATGTTAACTAAAAGTTTTTTCCCATCTACATTATCCCTGTATCTGATTAACAACAGAAACTCAAATTCTGGACACCATTTTCAAATAAACCTTTATTTGTGATAATTTCAAACATATACAGGCAAGGTAAGGAAACAAATTTCACAATCAATTTGTTTTGTCATTATGCTTCTATAAATTGTTCCCATTTTTCAAAATATGTTTAAGTGTTTACCTTGTCAGGCTGTGTGTAAGTACCAACACAACGTGGACTCCTAGGATCCCAGAGTTTAGCAGTTGCATCCCAACTTCCAGTAAGAATTGCATTTACTTCTGAAGAATACTCAACAGCCCGTATTGCATTTTCATGAGTACCAACTACAGTTTCTGTTGAACAAACACTTAATGTTCCAATCACACAAGAAATGTTAAATTGAAATTTATAAAATAAACATTACAGATGTAACTAAAACCTAAAGCTCTCAGAAGAACAGAAAAATTCTCTAGTAGTAATACCAAAAACATATCATATACACTACTTCTGTAATTATATACATTCAAAGTAAGAAATTACTCATTTAACAGTCTATAGGACAACTAACTGGTACTACAAGAATGATTTATTCGCTCCAGTCAAATTATTGTTTTTGTTATTATTTACACATCATCCTTACATACGATTGGATAGCCAAAAAGAATAATAATATAAAGAAAATTTGGGCTTGAAATATGTGCTTTGGAAATTAATTGAAAAAGTTTGTCAATTTTTCTTCCCACTAGACCTGATAAAAAGAAATAAATTCTTGACAAACTCTGATACTATAAGTCAAAGAAGTAATTTTAATTGATTAGCCTACTGTAGAAGGCAGTGGCGGATCCAGGATTTTGGTTAGGGGGGGGGGGCTAGGATTTGGCTTGTTTGGTTTGGGGGGCTTGACTCGGGCGAGGAGAGAAATCTCACATTTTTCCAGAATGCCGCCCTTATAAAAACAGTAGACAAAAAAAAAAGTTCCCCAAAATCGATGTCATTGGGGTGACCTTGGTGCTTTGGGGGGGGGGGCTTCAGCACCCTAGCCCCCCCCTTGGATCCACCACTGGTAGAAGGTGTTGTAATTCAATCCTTGTTAACATAAGAATGATCATAGTATAAAAACAAATATATGGTCTGTTCAGAAAGGATAAAACCCTTGTGAAACTGCACCAACCATTACGTGGAATGAAGTGACAAAAGCTGACAACTTTTAACACTGCAATGCCATTTGGAGCAGCAAACTACCACTGAATTACATCTTCTGGAGCAAACATATGATCTATTTTAATGAAACTATGATTGGTGTGGGCAGGAATTTTGCAAGGTGAACACAGAATGAAGCTAAATGCAAACATTCAGCTGGTTGGGTACAGAGATAAAAAAAAGTATTTTTATGATTTTAGGGTAGGGGACTTGTTGAAGATATAAAGTGTAAATTATATCTTGACCTAACATTTTATAGTAAACTTAATTGGACAAGTGGTAAGGAGTGTTGGCCAAATCCTTAATTTATTGGAAATGGAGTCTAGAATTTATGGTTTTTACAAAATAACTAAATGAATAGAAGTGGCTGTGTCGAACGCAAGTCTTGCGCAAGACCAGCCACCTACCTCTGTAAACTTGAAAACGGGGTTTCACCCGAAATCTTGTTTTTCTTTGTTTATGTGTTGTTTTGTGTTGCTGCTGCCCTCCTCCCTTCAACTTTTGTGAGTGTTGGGTGTATTTTCCCTTTCTTTTCCATGTAAATATTGCCTCACAGCATTTCTTTCTTTTCATTGTTACCTAAATGAATAATAAATATGAAACTTGAACACAATTTCTTGCCCTGAGTATGGCAAGATACTGTTTTTAGCAGTAACCATGGATGTAATGCAATACTTTGATACCTATTAAAGTTTTTGCAAGGATTTAAATCAGTCACCAATCTGTTTACAAGAGATAATGGTTTAAGGTGATACGCCAAAATAAAAGTCACTACTGAAGATCACTTAATATATTCTTCAAAAGTTTGTTAAATTTTAACTAATATAAGATAACAACAGCACTTTGTAGCATGTTAAATCGTATTTCAAAATCATACAGAAAACTGCAGGTTACCATTCGAACAAACATACTCTGACAATAAAGCATTCACTCTTGCAATATTAACTAAATTGCAACCACATTAGAGTGAGCTTAAAATAACTGTTTGACACATTGAAAATTTTCTCAAATTCCATTTAGTTGCCAAACGTTTCGATCGCCAAACATCCCAGTTATGCGAAAATTTTACAAGTCCAATACTTCATTATGCCCAGTGGCATAGTTTCAGCCTACATTGCTGAAAGTTATTACATGAATGGCCACAAGCTCTTGGGATTTAATAGTTTCTTTCTAAGAACTTCTGTACCACTGGCGCTTTTCCATGGTAAATCAACTTCCTCAAAAGTCCCCGGTCATTATTTTTATCAGATTTTTCTGAAACTTTACTATATTATGAGTTATTTTTAGAATTTTACTTTATGGCACATTTCCTCCTAAATCTCCTTGTTTAGCCATTATTAATTTCTAAAGTGAAAAGGATAGGGTTATTTCTCTGTAATTTTAATGATTTTTGGTTTCCCCATAGAGTTATATGTCCATTTTTCTTTCCCATTTAAAATGTGTGTTAAGTGACCAACTAACATATATGGAATACAATTTTTATGATCAAAATCTGGTATAAGAATTTATACTTAGGCTAGTTTTATTTAGCTGTCATAATAAATTATTCTTATGGCATATTGCACTTGTTTTACTAAGTTCTTTCTCTTAGCTATAACTATCTTATTTAATCATAGGATTCTTCTTGGAATTAAATGCTCTATTTTACTATTCATGTTTCACCTTTAACAAGATCCTATTTCTTAATTCTGTTTTTACATGTGTGAACTACATCACTTGCAAAGTTAAACACAAAAATCCCATTTTTCACCTTTTTAACTTAAAATTGGGTCCTAATTGTTATTGTATTATTACTATATTAAATTCTAGACATCATTTGGTCATAACTTCAATCTTCAATTATTTATTTACTGAGTCGTATTTTTGTCTCTCTAAAAAAGTTATTTAGGATTTATTTATGAGGTCTAATTTTTGTCCAGAAGTCTTCTTAGGTGCTGACAATACATTCCATCATTAAATTCCGTTTATCTATTTAAATGAAATAGCTTTTAATTGTTTATTGGGTATTCTATTGATGTTGGCTACTTGCTTACATCAGCGATTTCCTCAAAGCATAAGGCGAGAAAACTTTCAAAATTAATTAATCTTCATTAATAAAATTTTTCAACCATAAAAAAACTGTTTTAATAAGACTATTTTCAACTATACTATCTGTGAAAATGATAGCGACATTTTTCATAATATTTAATTTTAATTTTTATTAACTCACCCAGTACCAGTCTGATTTTGACTTTAAGTATCCTTTAATATTAAGTTTATGATTGTATAATTTACTGAAAATTTTAGAAACTTTTAGTTAATTTCTCCTATGGATTCTATGAAACTTATTCCTACATTACAACACTACAATACATGGATTTTTTTAAAAAAAAAAAAACTATGTCCTTCAACAGAGAATTTTATGAAAAACAAAATAAATGAATCACTAAAATACTTTCTTGCAAATTTTTATAAGACCTACTATATTTTTTCAATCATTTTTTTCTTTTCTGTTTTTTATTTAATTATTTCATTCGAAAGTCATTTTTCCCCAAAAAATCATTTTTACTGAATTTTTCAATACAGTTTTTTCAATGTCTTTTGAAATTCAATTTAACATATAATCTACATAAAGAAATCACAGTGTATGAGAATAACTTGCACTTGACAATGTTAGTTTCCCTTTACACTTAGCTATTGGTCATCTGGACATCAAGATTTCAGTTTTCCATGGTTTCCCAAAAATCATTCCAAGCAAATGATGGATCATTCCTTCAGGGAGGCCACAGCCAAATCCCATTCCTTTCCCCAGCATTTCCCATCTCAAAAAGACAAAGTGAAAAGCAAACATAAGCTTAATGCTGTGTAAATGTATCAATATCTTTTTCTCATTTCTCAGGATTTTTGCTGCTGTCTTCAGCTTTGTAAAGTGGCCAGTTAACTTCCCCTATCTTTTGTGTTCATTGTCATCATCTCAGTTTCCCCTTTCATTGATCTTCCAGTACATTCTCTTTCGAGGATGTGATTATTTTAAAAGCAAGGCTCCACCTACTACTGGTTTATTAGGTCTGTTGTAGATTAGTGAGGAAAGCAGATGTGTTCCATCTGTGTTCTATGTGATAATTGTTTGTGTATTGTTTATGAGGTGAGGATTCGAGGCTGCACTCCGTATGCCTAAATAATCGCAAAAAACTGCAATCATGATGGCAGTAGCAGGGCTTGAGATTTGAACTTACACCAGTTGTAACTTCCCAATCCAGTTTAGCGGCACTTTAATGCAGGCAACAACCCTGCCATGTTTGTGTTTTCATACTCAATTTAAAATTTTCTTCACTGTTTATAATTAAACAAAGGAAAAAGGAAACGGCTTTGGGCAATATAAATTACAAGGAAAGGAAAAATGACTCATCACTCACCAAAGTTGAAGGCAGTGACGGGGGAAGAACATATATCACGAACATACAAATATACACAATATTTCGGTCTTATACCTTCTTCAAGTTAAAGAGAATGAGTCATCTGGTTCAGGAGGTGTGCACACACTCAAGTTTGTTACATGACTGAGTGGATTATTAATATGGCGATGGGACTAAGACGTTATATATAAATATGTATATCGCAGAAGGTTATAGAAGTAGTAATATATCAAAAGGGTATGGAATGTAGAGATGAAAACAAAAAAATATAGGAAAATTTAGGAAAAAAATTATAGATATATAAATTTTGCAATATATATATATATAGAGAGATTTTGAAAAAGAAAACATGTAATTAGTTAAATGCCAATAATACTAATACTGATAATAATGAGTGATGCGTCAAGGGAAGGAATTTTATCGGTGGTTGAGGCCGGGTGGGTGTCTGGTATCTAGGATATTTTGGTATGCAAGTTCACATCTTCGAAGTTCTGAGGCGGCGGTGGTTTTGGGGAAACCTCTGATTGCTCTCACAGTGAAACATTCATTGAAGTTGTTGGAATTGTGGTAGTTAGCATCTTCAGGTATTGGTAGGTATAAATTGTGGGTGTGGACTGTTTGTGGCCATTCATTCTGGTCAAAAGTTGTTGTGTAGTCAGGCCTATACAGGAACTTGTGCAATGGCGGCAAGTTAGCTGGTATATGATGTGGGCTGTGGAGCATGTGGCATGTCCAGTGATGGGGAAGGTTTCCCCTGTGACAGGGTTGCAATATGTAGTAGTGGGAGGACACATGTGGCAGGTTTTGCAGCGAGGTCTATTGCACGGAAAAGATCCATAAGGTGTTTTAGGAGAGTCAGATGGAGCATATTTGTGAATCAAAATGTTTTTGAGGTTAGGTGTTCTGCTGAAACAAGTACAGGGGACAGTTGGCAGAATTTTTGGGAAGAGAGTGCGCATTTCTGGAAAGGAGTGAAGGAAGTCATGCCCCTGTTGTAGAATCTGATTGATGAATTTGAGACCGGGCAAGAACTGGGTGACAAAGACAGGGTTCACTGTTTATATAACTTATTAAATTTACATTAATGAAGGATAGGGAAAGTAAATCCAATATAGATGAAAGCGAACAGAAAAAAAGGTAAAACATGTAGAGTATAATATTTCGATGGTAATCATTAGTCTTGTGAGAAGATAAGAAAAATGGCAAGAAGATCACATTTCACCACAATGATGTCTGCCATGCATATCCAAGACAAGTGACAGTGTGGTCACATCTGATCTCCTCACCATCTTCTCACAAGACTAAGGTTCATCCCCAAAATATTATATCATATGTGTTCATCTTTTTTGTGTTCATCACTGCTTGCTGTCCTCATCTATGGTAAGTGCTGGATTTACTTTTCCTGCCCTTCCTTATTTTCACCTTTTTAATGATTTTTTGTTCTCATGAATATAGTAATCAAATTTACAAAATTACTATTATTTCTGGTTCACAATAAGGCAGATTTTAATTTTAATTGTATTATTAGATGGAACCCATTCACTTTATTACTCAACCATCAGCCAGCTGTTTAAAATGGTGTAAACAGTTTGTAATGTAACAAGGAATGAACAGTGCCCAATTTCTTTGTCAGATATAAAAATTTAAATAAGTTGGCCTATAGGGGCTAGTATGCTGGTTTTGTGTTGCAATTATCACCAAATCAAGTACAGCCATAGGCACAGGTGATTTTAACTTTCTGTTTTGTTTGTACTTAAAGGAAGAAATATACTATTGAGATTTGATCAGTTATATGTTGAAGGAATCACATTGATCAAATGTTATTTAAAAATAATAAATACTTAATGATGGTTATCCTATCTAAACAACACAACACAATTTGGTAATGTAGTCGGCAGACATATTTATAACAAATGATGATGGCAAAGACATGATCTGTTAACATAAGTGGTTAGAACAGTAAATCTAGTTTATTTTGGCTCCTTGATTAAATTTAAATAACTGAAAAACTCTATGCTGGGGAATACTATCTCCACAAATTTTATAAAAGAAGTAATAAAATGTTATCTTAAAAACATTTTTAAGCTATTAGTCACAACAAAAACAGCATTCTTACCTGAATTACTATTGAAATCATACATTTTAAGAGTGTTGTCAAGACCACCACTGTATGAGTGAACGGCATCCTGAAAAGACAATTAAAAAGAAAACTGAATCAATGAGGAGAAAAAATCATTTAGGACTGTGTGTACAAGTGTGCGAAAATTTCCAGCTTTTGCAATTGGGAACAAGGCAAAGTAAACCATGTGAAATAAAGTATCTCACCAAGCTTACGAGTGGGGTAGAAAAGAATACTGTAATGAAATATTAAATATGATCTTAACTGATGCAGGTTGAATTTAAGGAGAATAAATGCTTAGCAAGTGATACTTAGCCAGTGATGGCAAAAAGATAGCAGCAAGGAATAAAAGTGTGGGTAGCTGAGTGAGTATTAATATAGGCTTGAGTACACTTAACTCGGATATGAAAAAGAGAGATTTCTTTACTTTTGATTTGTCTCATCGAGTTACAAATTGCGGCACCATGCTTCGTAGAAATTGCATTACTAAACAATGCAATAAATTATATAAAATGAATAAAAGCTAAATTATGACAGAACCTCATGTGAATAGAACAGAATGTAATATGAACACATTCAGTTTCATAAACTCTATACACTTCCAACACTAAGGGTTTAATACAAGGTTTTATTGATCACTGTGATGTGAATGAATATACTTAGTGCTCCAAATGCCAGATATTCAGCCTTGTATTGAAACATTGAAAATGAATTACTGAAAAAGAAAGATACTTGACAGTAAAAATAATGAAAGCTATATTAGTCATTATCTACATTACTATCTCAAATGATTGAATATAATCTATCCAGAATATTACTATTATCATAAATAAATTAATGTTTTTATTGTGACAGAACAGTAAAGATGATAGCCAGAGACACTGTAATTGTGCTGCCAGAGATCGTGATCAAAGAAAATCTGTTGTTTTTTCATTATTAGTTTCTCACATCAATACAGCCATCTGTTGCATTTAAAAACTGAATATCCTGAATTAAAGGAAAGACTATTTCAAGTTTTGTTTAGTGTGTCATACAGTTATTACTGAAACTGCTTTTATTGCTTTCATTAAACACTGTGGTCAGAGATTTTGCAGTTGTGTGTCTATTGCAGAGTGTGCAACATCTAGTGGTTCCATCTTTGGTGTTACTCACCACACTTTCAGAAACTCATTTAATGTTCCGGTGTTATGTAAGGTTGAAACATAAGACATATCAGATAGCTCAATTGAGATTCTAAGCTTTTAAGTGGTGTAACCCCATTGAAATCAGCTCAGTAGTTCCCAAGATTTTCTAGCACAAACTTATCCAGTTTTTGTTTTATGGAAACAGATTTTAAAACAGCCTGTGGCTTAATACAAATGCAGTTACATTTTCATAGGTTCAGCTTTACTTTTATCATCACAATTAATATATCATCCGATATGAATATTGATATACTGTTGCAACAAATGCTTGCTGCTAATTCATTGTCTACTTATGTGCACAGCAATTATGCAATGTTTTCATCTTGACTACTGTTTCTACTACAATTGTTTCCACAAAACAATATTTAGCTTATAATAAAAATTCTTTCTAGGCTATATAAGTTTCTAAAATCTATCCTTTAAAGCCTAACATTCAAATACAATGCCAAGAAAGGCCTCATTTTTTAAAAACTTTTCTTAATTATATGATCATATGTGCATTTTTGAGAGAAAAAAACTACACTTTCAAATTCTGGGTACATATAAATGTTGTTTTGACATAGGTACTAGAAGTCTACTGTGCAAAAATCAATGCAAAAAAACTTTTCCAGAATTGTCCCATTAATTTTTGGTAAATCTGTGCTCTTTGCTTTAGTAAATCCAGCTTTAAATGGAAATGTAACTTGCTTTGTGGATTGGTAACCAGAACTTAGTAAAGGATAAACTTAAAACCATACATATACAACAGTCAGATTGACACAGATCAAAATTGGTACAAACTGAGATGTGACATCACACTCTCTGATAGATGTTTCATGTCAAGAATTGTTTACATTTTTATTTTATTAAAAATAATATGTTTTTAACTTTTATCAAACTTGATTTTTGTTAGCCTTAAAACTTAATCATTTTAAATTAAAGTTTCATAGTTTTCTTTTTAGTGTCAAGTACCCTATCGCAGTCATGTTCAGGGGAAGGAACATCACGCTGAAATTGTCATTTATCATGTAAAGTTTTTCAGCAGAAGGATTTGATGGAGCATTATCCAGAATAAGTAACACCTTGCAACTCTGCTTATCTCTTTAAGATATCTTTTGACTTTAAAAATTAAATCATTAGTAAACCAATTTGTAAAAATTTCATCATTCATCCACACACTTTTCCGCACAGAGAGGTAGACGACATTGTTTTTGCGCCAACCTGTACTGGCTTTGAGGTCAGAAGAGTTATTGAATTTTCTGTCATAATCCAGTTACTTTTAAATAACAATAGTCCAACTATTGTTTCCCTTAGGCTACATTTTTGTGTGGACCACAAATAAACAGCATTTTCAACTACAGCGTCAATTTTAACCATCACATGAATCCAGTTTTGATGCAAAATTGAATATGATTTCCTTCTTCTTTTTCATGTTGGAAATAGTTAGTTGTCCTTCCACCATCTTAAGTTGTAGTTAGCCCTTTCTCTGTCTAAAATTTTGACTGAAATCGCAAGATTAGTTTCAACCGCCAACACTTATGCTTCCTCTCAGAAGATGAACACAATGCCAGGCATATAATATTGGTATGAGATACTTAGGTCAACAGTATTCACATCTGCATTGATTGTTTTGTTTTAAAAACATTATTGTTGAAAACTTTCACATCAATAATAAAGGTGCAGGATGAACTCAGCAGGTTTCTGATTCTTGGGTTTCAGTCAACTGAATACCAAAACCAACATATAAACAACTAATTAAAAGTAAACTTCTACATACCTGAAAACAGACATCCAACACAGCATTGTCATGAGAGTATTTTAATCTCAGAGTATTGGTGATCACATCATAAAGACGAACTGTCGAATCCCAAGATGAAACAAGCAAAAATTGGGCTGCATTTGGACCAAATTTTACGGATGAAATACAGTCTTTGGGTGGAGACTTCAGTTTAAACTCTGTCCTCGATTCTGTCATTATACCTGAGGACAAAAACAATGATGATGAGATAAAAGATGGTAAAAATGATCCTTTACTAAATCAGGAAGAGGAGGTGACCTCTATAAGCCATATTTGGAAACTTTACTCTGATATTTAAGCTCACTTAGGTTAATGTCTAAGTGTTAAAAAGAATAAACTAATAATTACAACTGAACAAACAAAAACTGTTAAGCTTGTGTCAACAATTTCAAAGATTGACATCTGAGATAAAAAATATGAAGTTCATATGTTGCTGACAATATAATCTTATTAATTAACATTATTTACAATGTGCACTCAAGAAAGCTTCAATACCTAAAACTAGATTCAATATACAGGGTGTCCACAAATGAATATCGGGGTTTTAATGCTTTATAAGATTTATTACATTATCCTTACAGTTATAAATGATATGTCAAATGAAAGAGCAACTCAAACAGTTTTGTTCATTGGCACTAGTGCACATGTGCGTGAAATGTTTCTGCTGCGATCCGCTAGAATGCGGTAGTAGAAAAGATGGCGACTAGTGAAGAGAAAGCGTTTTGTGTTTTGCAGTTTGCAAAGACTGAATCTGTAGTTACTGTGCAGCGTGCGTTCCGCATTAAGTTCGGGCGTGATCCTCCAAGTGACAATAACATCCGTAGATGGTATCATCAGTTTGAAGATACAGGCTGCCTTTGTAAAGGGAAGAGCGCGGGACGACCAAGAGTTAGCGAAGAGACTGTTGAGCGAGTGAGAGAGTCGTTCACTCATAGCCCAAAGAAATCTGTTCGGAAGGCTAGTCGCGAATTAGAAATTTCTAAGTCGACTGTTTGGAAAGTTTTAAGGAAACACTTGCAACTATGTCCTTACTGTTTACAGTTGTTACAGGCTCTAAAGCCTGCAGACCATGGTTTACGTGCCAAATTCGCTAACGAAATGTTGTTACATGACGATGAAGATTTTCTACATCATGTTGTCTTCAGTGATGAATCGACCTTTCACCTCAGTGGACATGTTAACACTCATAATGTGCGGATCTGGGGCTCAGAAAATCCTCAAGAGATCGTACAAGTGCAACGAGACTCCCCTAAAATCAATGTTTTTTGTGCCGTATCCCGGCGGAAAGTTTACGGACCTTTCTTTTTTGATGAACCGACTGTAACTGGTACTTCTTACCTTGATACATTAGAGCAATGGCTCTTCCCTCAGTTGGAACAATATGAACCAGATAACTTCATTTTCCAGCAAGATGGTGCGCCACCTCACTGGCATAACGAAGTACGCGGTTGGTTGAACGTAACTGTACCCGACCGCTGGATTGGCCGCAAGGGACCCAATGACAGAGCTTGCTATGCGTGGCCTCCACGTTCACCTGACCTAATGCCATGCGATTTCTACCTTTGGGGTTTCATCAAGGATCGTGTGTATGTGCCTCCGTTACCAGCAGACCTCCTTGAATTACGACAGAGGATTGAAGCAGCTGTTGCATCAGTTACTGAAGACACACTGCTCAACGTTCGGGAAGAACTCGGCTACAGACTTGATGTGTGCCGTGTGACAAATGGTGCCCACATAGAACACTTGTAAGCTTGTATATAAAACTGTTTGAGTTGCTCTTTCATTTGACATATCATTTATAACTGTAAGGACAATGTAATAAATCTTATAAAGCATTAAAACCCCGATATTCATTTGTGGATACCCTGTACTGTAGCACTTGGGAGTATAAATGCTAAGCATGAAAGTGGGGTTTAGACGACCCGACTGGATAAAACGGAAGCTTCACTCCTTCAACCTGAGCATACGCGATGTGAAAAGGGAGCACCGGACCAGTTGTGGACAGGTCGAAAATAGTCCTGATATCAGATTATTACACCTTTCCACCCTCACAACTTCTCATGTATATTCCCCTTTGAACCGGACTTGTACTCCCGTGCAGCAAGTCAGCCCTCTCCCATACCCTTCTCATTGTTATCCTTTGCAGTGGGCTTATTTATTACAGTGTTTTACTTATTGTTTAGGTTTTTTATCATTTTTAATTTTATTAAACTTCCACATATAACTTTTCTTTGCCTTCAAGAGAAAAGGAGATAGATGCCAGAGAAAAAGAGTGAATTACCTATGTCCTTGAGGTACTGAAATCCTTAAAGCATTTATCGAACCCAAACAAACTACAATATTTCACTTATTCTTCTTTCATTAATAGGCTGCCTTCAATAGGTGCTGGTGCCATTGCAAACAGAGCTATGAATAAATAAAAAAAAAGACAAAAATGCTGACAATCAAGAACAAATGTCATTCAAAAGAATACTGTCATAAACAAACAGCAGAATTGGAAAATCTGGGTTAACCAGTAGGAACACAAAAGAAAGGTTAGCTTCCGTTAATTTACGAGAGCTGATGAAAGGGAAAGTTTCTGATATTAGAGAAAGGTTTCAATCGACCTGAAAATAGTCTGGGAAAATCCGGATCTGATATCTGGATTGTGTAACGATCGTTCAAGGGAATACCTCGTTGAGCAGTAGGGAAACCATCCCTCAGCAGCCTGTTTTTTTTTTCCAGATTTGGCCCACTCATCTAAACGCCACTGAACAGAAGTTAGCAGGAATATATCAAAGCACCCCATTTGAAACATTCAGAGTACTCAGGGGTAAATGTGCAATGCCAATTTTAGACATCTTAAAACACTAATATTGTATTTTGTCTCTTTTCTGACCTAATTTTTCTAATGAGAAAGGCTCTTCAAGAGTCCCTCTAAAATACTTCCCTCCCCCCTCCTCTCTCTCTCTCTCACACACACTCACACACATATGTTAGGGGTATCAGCTGAAAAACTTTTAGTTTCACACAGAGAAATTTGTATTTAAGTAAAACATAAGACATTTAAGTTTAGGTGGCAAATAAACCCCTGGATGTTCAATATCTAGTGGTAACTACATCAAGCTCATATCAGCGATGTTATCATGCTACCTTAAGGTTCTTCTTGTTTATTTTTTTAACTGTACAAAACTGAATAAGGAACGAAATAATGTCTCCAAACTAGTGTGTCAGAAAACGAAACTTAGTCTTTATATTTAATTATGACAAAACAAATCACAAAATCATTATCTTCCATATCAATTCTGCTGTGCCATATTTTAATATTTGCAATACAATTATGCAAAGCATACTTCCTCGTTTTGAGGTAGCTAACAATTTTTTTCACATATATTTTATTGTATATATATTATTACATTTATTGGGACTATTTGTGGTGTTCTATTGTTGTGCTTATCTTAAAATACTCAATCTATTCATTTTCTTAACTATATGGTCTCTATGTATCTATTCATTTGATTTCTTTGTTTACATAAAGTTTTTAAATTTTCATTTTCCAGTAGTTAATGTTTAGTTTTTCCACACATAAGCTTTTTTTTCTATGAATTTTGCATTTTTTAAGCTTAGAGAAGAAAACTCTTAAGAATTGATATCAGTATAGTGTTAAATGACTAAACTATCAAGAAAATCAGAGTCGGCAAGTATCTAGGCCTGCATGACAAGTAATGGGCCACTACAAAAATGATCTTTTGATAGTAGATTACATTGCAATATGTTACATTGCTAATATGGTACTCATTAAGGCTGCTTAAATTACTTTAACAAAATTCTTCATGCCGTGTGCTGTAATGGTAAGTTTCAGTTGTCATTAAGGTCCAGGCTGGATTTCAACCAAACCACAAACTGCACCAATATTGCCACTAGAAAATTAAAGCTAAAATCACCACACATTAATACAGTTACTGTGACAGATATTGGTGTGGTCATGCATTGTGATACACACTAGAGCAGATCTTTTTTTTTTTTTTGTTTTTTTTTCAATGTTGTCCCCTTCAGAGAAGGTGCAAGTGGCGGAGGCAAGCGACTCACAGCGGCCCAACGACTGAAGCAGGACCTATAAATGTGAAACTTAAAACTGAATGTCAGAATAAATTTTTGAAAGCTTTTAAAAAAAAAGTAAAGAGAGAAAAAAAGATTGGCAAGTTTTCAATCGAAACATGGTCAGCAACTGCCACATGAAATTATTATAGACCTGACGTATTTTCTTATTATATAAAGGCTTGCTGAATTTAAACATAGAAACAAGCAAATATCCAATTAAATAATGTTAACTTAGTTTCATACATATTCACTAATAACTATTTTGCAACTTTTATTACAACATAAACCTTGTCACGATAATACAGGGTGCTTTGGTAGCGATGATGTGATACTGTTTACCTCACTGATTGTTAGGCATGCAGGTTCATTTATGTCTAGAAATCATAACATGATCCGCCTTAAAGATCAATCTACATTTATTCACACCTCTTACAGGTTTCTCCATCACTACCAACAGTGATTTTAGCTACTCGACCATGGACAATGCATATCGTACTTCTTCTACCTCAATTGCACGTTCACACCACTTGTAAGTTCAACAATGCAACACATTTTACCCTTACCACAAATTATCCATAGCTCTCAGTTCTTCCCAAGCATTTGTCTAAATGACTAAAAAAAAATGCATCATAATGCTTTCTTCCTAGCCACTTCATACTGAAACATGGGAAACCATATCTCACGCTCCTCATTCACTCGACACTCATCTGCTGGTTTCACTCCCGCGAATGCCAGTTCCATACTGCTTACAACAATTATGCAATTGTTTCTATGCTGTACCCTTTCCTGCTCGACATTGCTACATGGAAAAACCGAGTTTTTACAAACCATTAACCATACTGAAATTATTTCGTTGGGTCTTTTATATTTCTGAATGTTTTGATAATTCTAAATACAACACCAAACACATTAAATTTATGACTGCTTCTATATTCCTGCTGCATATTAAATGATCTAATAATGTCTCACGACAACCTGGATATTTTTTAAAATACAGTGCGGAAAAGCACAGACATCACATTTTTCAGTGGTCCATAAGGTTAATCAAGGCTGTTTAATTCTGTTACAATGCTGTAAATACTTTCTGCTAATACCATTGTCAGTACAGGGATTGTATGTTTTGGTTTATTCCCTAGTGTTTAGACTGAAATGGGCAATGGACCATGGGGGAAAATTTCATACAAACTATAGAAATGCAGTATTTGTATACAGCAAAAACATTCATTCCCATGAAAAATATTTTGCTAAATTTCTGTGAGTTTTTGTAAAGGAGAGAAGCTGAAACATCAAGAACTCATTAAAAAAAAAAATCAAAAGAAATTTCCAGAGATTTGTAGTAATTTTGTAGATTTTTTTTTAACTGCTTAACGTCTCTTAACAGCGAGGTCTTTAGAGATGGGAATTTTGTTGAGCAGGTGACATAGCGGTACTGAGATCTATACTTAAATCTAAACCTGGAAATGTTTAAAAATAATATAAGAAACAAGCATAAACATCAGACTTTTCAGTGGCACATATAGTTAACCATGGTAGTTTAATTTTAGATTGCAATATAGCCATGACACTGTAAACTCTATCCGCCAATAACAATGTTGGTACCTACAGCGCTGAAATCAACCTAAACTTTTATTTTCTTCCCAGTGGTTATGGTTAGATGTAAATCACACTTGGACCAGTGAAAAAATTCTTATTAAAGCCATAGATATGAATTATTTGCAGGCTGCTGTGCTAACAATGGCCATTAAAAAATAAAAATAATAAACTGTTCTTTCAGGTGTAAAATATTGTTAACACATTCCCAAATCATTGCTATTCAAGAAAAAGTTTGTGTGTGAAGACAACAAATTAGATAATAGAGAAGCAATACAATGCATGTTGTAAGGTTACATGTAGCATTAGCCAACATGTAGCATCATTATCATGGATATGCTTTTCCACATGCAGTAAACATACTGATTTTCAAGGAGCTGTATTATTGGAAGTTGTGGTTAGGTTGAAATGCAGTCTGGATCAGGATGAAAATTAATATTCCATGGTGAATATTGGATTTTGAGTGAAGAAGATGGATGCCATGACGAATTCTGAACATAATGACGTGCGAGACAGCTCAATGCATTTACTGTCACTAAGTCAGTAACATGCGTAGCTGTATCTTTTGGCATGTATTACACCTTTGTCACCTATCTGGTACACTTTTGCTATAAGAGAAAAAGTCAAGTAAACAATTAATCATATTTTAAGCCCCAAAAGAGAAATTTTACTACTGGCCATACTCTGAAGCCTAACCAGTTTATGAACAGCAAAAACACTCGATATTTTGCTATGATACATTCCTTGTAATTTTATGTAATGGAAAGAAGCTGACAAAAAAATTGATATTTCAAGAGATTTGTATTAATTTTATAGTGTTACAAGGGTTTACCAGAGTTTGGAATTCTGCTACAACAATATTCACTAATGAGGTCATAATACTGCAGTAGTTAATTGCAAGACATGCTATTTTCAAGCAGTGATTCAATTGTAATTAAGGTTGCTAGCTTCTCAATCTTCTGAAAATACATATCTTTTCATGCTATTATTTTCTGGTTTCATTTCAACATGCTATAGCTGGTACCATACCCTAAAACTAAAATTATAAACCAATGAACATCTCATTTTTAAGTCTCTTGGCTGTCCAGGTGATGCTGCATCATGATACGTATTGACTAACTTACATGTCCCCATCAGATGAAATGGTTAAAGTCACAACACAGAAACTGAATTTTGCAGAGAATTTTTTTAAAGGATCTCTTCTTATTCAGTAATCCATTTTCTCCCACAAATCTTTATATTTTAGTAATTTTTTTAGTTTCTTCACTTTTGCTCCCTTTTTTTTTTTGGGGGGGGGGGGGGTTACTGTTGTATTCCTTGTGCCAACATTACAAACAGAATCTGAACTACTTGCCATTTTAAACAATAAAGAAGAAAAATAATGCAGCTGAAAATTCCAACATGTAAACAAGGAATAGAAGAAACTGTGAAATCTCTGCTTGTAGGCCACATGAATGATTGACATCCATCCATCCATTCAGAAATAATCATGAGTGGACATAAGTTGACAGGAATGCTACAATATGGATTGTTCAATATTGTTACATCCCCTGCCAATGAGTAAGAACACAGATCAACAAACATACCTTATTAAACAATCCCTGATTGACAATCACAAGGATAAGCAACTAGCATGTTCCATGTATTGTATACTTTACTGGAAAGAAAATTATTTTGGCCTACTTTATTGGCATCAAAAAGTTTTATGGTTGACAATCCTAATTGTAATACACACTTGACTCTTATTTTCAAGCAGAAATTAGGTTTTAATACATCCCGGAGAAGCAAAACACCGCTAAATGCACTTTGGAAAGCATTTCTAGCGGTGTGTTGCTTACCTATTGCAGTTTTATGACACCTGATATGTAACAAAATACAACCAACAATTGAGTGAAAAACAGTTTAAAATCAAAGCACACCGTGACGTAGTGCTTATTAAAGTTTCTTAAATAACTTATTACTAAATTCCTCTTGCCTTTTGCTGTGACAAGGTTTTGTTTTCATTCTGGTCCAGGCAGAATTTCAATCTAACCACAATATCCGTTAATATTGTCGTTACAAAATCAAAGCCTCAATCACAGGCGCATTGATACAATAATTTTAACTTAAGTTATTTATGTGTATCGCGACGTAAACTTGAACCCAAAATGCTAGAAACCGGTCAGTCTGTTTATTGTGTCACCCTCGACCTTTCTCAATCTAAATAAACACAAAACTGTAACAAAGAGTTAAAAATACTGCATATTACTACTTACAACAATAAAAATAGTTATTGATTAACCTCTTAAGTTAAAACTTAGACGATCAAATGAACGTTCAGTTTTCGAGGCAACAAAATTCAAAGTTTTCAAACAAACTTGGTTTCATAGCATCTTTGAAGAATGGATTACATGAAGTTGCTCAAAGATCATACTAAACAAAATAATAATGCACTTATTGTCATGACAAAAATACTTGCTGCGGAAACAGAGGAAGAGTAAAGCATAAAATATATTGTCTCTGTAAAATAAGGAAAACACACACCAGTGTCAGAATGTACTTTACGCAACTCGAAATTCGCCAGAGACATTGAACTAGAAATTCGCCTTCCGAGTACTCCTCCATGCCGAGTACAGTAAAAGATTAGGCAGAAATTTGATATAAGAATTAGAACCAAAGATGTTGGTTCAACCAACCAATATTAATAACATCAGTATTAAAATAGAGGTAAAAATAGAAAATACGATCTAGAAACAGTAACAACTTGTTGTTTTATACAGAGAACAACTAGGGTTGCCACCCTTACCTTATAATAAAGTATTGTACTTTATTTCTGGTAATTGTACTTTATACGTACTTTGTGAAACTAATAAAGTTCTGTACGCGAAAATATGTTATTTCGCATGATTTAAAATTCTCTGGGATTTAAAAAAGTTTGGTCGTAAGAGTTTTGCATAAAATGGTATGTTATCTATTGGTGCCAAATCGATAGATCCCTAGCGCCACCAGAACGCTCATTTTTGATAATTTTTTAACGCAATCTAACCTCAAATGTCAACATTATCAATGAATGTAATCTTTCTCGGCGTTGTTTATTTATAAATGTTTCTCGGGAAACAAACCGAGTGATGTTGTTATTAATACACAATATTTCGGCGACTTTATTCTCCGTCGCCATCTTCAGGTGCAGTTGCAAGTCTTGAAGTCAGACTTCAAGACTTGCAACTGCACCTGAAGATGGCGACAGAGATTAAAGTCGCTGAAATATTCTGTATTAATAACAACATCACTCGGTTTGTTTCCCGAGAAACATTTATAAATAAACATTATCAATGTCATTTTCGTGTCAAAACTTTTTGTTTGTTTTGTATAAAGCGGTTTGAGAGCAATATGTATACGATTTATCAATTTTATACGAGTATATTTATATTATAGTAAATCATGAACAAGGACAACTTCAGTAAACAAAATACTCCATGTACACCTACAAAACATAATTTTGAAGGTGAAACGGATCAAACAGATACTGAATATGTTACGCTGAAAATTTTTTTATTATTTATTTCCAAAGCCTTAGAGTACCTAAATGAATATTTTGATTTTAATGTCACAACTGCTTATTTACACTTGGCAATATAAATCTAAAGAGCAATGCTGAATTTGATAATATTGTTAACATAATAGAAAATTTAAAACTGCAAAACCTTAATATAGATATGGATTATCTTTATGGAGAAATTTCTTTATTAAACAAACTTTGTGATCTGATATATAGTTCTAAAGGTTTGCCGGAATTATCTACTGCACAAAAATAGCAGCAAATATTTAATAATACTGAAAATAATTTTTCAAACTTGTATAAAGCAATTTCATTTTTACTGTCTATTCCCACCACGTCAGCATTCGCAGAGAGAGTTTTTTCTGTAATGAATTGCAAATGACGAGACGAAAGAAACACAGCGTCTTTGAATCTGATAAAAAACGAATTACTTATTTACCTTAAATTAATATGAACTGCAAAGATACTGTGTAATTTTTTTAGCAGTGATAATATTTGATAAAACTTGCGAAAAACAATTAAAATATGCTTTTAAACATAATAATAAAAAAATGTACTTTATTTTCCCATTATGTACTTTTTCCCCTTATCTTTAACGACCAATGTACTTTATGTTCAATTTAAAAAAGGTGGCAACCCTAAGAACAACACAGATTTGAAAACACTTTTATTTTAAATTTAATTCAAATTAACACCGATGTGACTTGTATGTTCCCGTTGGACACGACACTTTTACTTAACACTTCATGATTTTTTTAAATCTTAATTTATTTAAATCCAATGTTACCATCAAACAAATTTTTCCCTTTACGAATTTTAATTTCTTTCATTTGTATTGTTCAGAGTTGCCTCTGGTAATTTATTTCAACTTGCTACTACCTCACCCAACAATGAGAATTTTCCCACTTCCTAATCCCAACTGCAGTTCAGTACCCATTCTATGCACTACTTCAAGCTCCGTGACCAATATATTCCTTTCACATTCTCAGCACTCTTCCATATACCTACAGACTCCCAACCAGGCTTCATTACCATATTAGTGGTGTAAAGAAACTTTTAGAAAAAAATAAAATATTAATTCTAGCAGACCTCCTCTGCAACCTCTCTAACACCTGTATTCCATACAAAACACGTGTATCTCAAACCAGTTCACATACTCAACCAATGGCATGATCAAGATTCCTATCCTGATTCCCAACTTTCCTTGTACATATTATCCACAGATCTGACTTTACCTGAGATACAAGTATTTGAAATGCAAATACAAAATACGTATTTTTATCTTATATCTGAAATACTTTTCTAATTCTTTATTTTGTATCTTGTATTTCGAAACTTTGTCTTCCTATCTTTGTATTTTGCAAATACTAACTAATTACTGTACTATTTATGCATTTTTTACATAATGGCATCTTAAAGTCAAAGACAACAACGGAAAGCATTCGTAAATTTCATTTTACTCTATGTTAAAAGACAAGGTTATGTAGGTTCTAATTACCTTTGTCTGCCTTCATTGTAGTGAACTATTAAAACCATAAACAAACATCTTCCCACCTGTCTATTGGCTGTTGTCATTCTTCCGCTCCAATGTTGATCGTGTCAAATTGTGTGTGGTGTGTCGGAGTCTAATTATTATTATTGAAATTTAATTGTGGACTACGGTTTTGAAATTTAAGCAAATAAATAAACGAATCAAGTTAACTTTTGTTTTAATGAAGTAGGTATATACCAGATTAGATTTCACTTGGCAGGGACTCTGTAGTCATTGTTTGCGTGGTTGAAGGCTGCTCGCGGAACTCCGATTTACTATATCACTAGCTAGCCAAATTTCTTTAAAATCTCTAAATTGTCAACTAAATGGTTAAGATTATTGTTAATGAGAATAATAATTCATATTTACCCATAATAATAAGTTTAAAATTCACGTAATTGTTGTAAAATGGAGTATTATGGCAAATTTTATTAATTTACAAAAAGCTGAAAGCTTGGTAGTTATTTTATTAAGAATATTAAAGTTTAGGTAGACATTGTGTTATAAGTTAATTAACAATTCTAATTTCTGATATATGGTATCTAATTAAATTTGTAGTCTGAACTCCAATTCAGACTACAAATTTTACTCCAATTGTAGAGGTTACTTTATTACCACTTACAGTAGGCTCACTTCTGTTTAAAATAAGACAGTTTATTATGTAAGTAATTCTGAAACATTAAAATAACTACTTGACAGTAAAAAAAATAATAATAACTCATAAATAAATGTTGGTGTTACCCTTGGTAGGATTATACACTATTGCTATTTTTAATTCTACAGTCAGTTAAGTTTTGAAATTCATAAGCATAAGTTCAATTTCGTTGGCCAGTTCTGTCGGAAATATAATTGTTGTTTTATATTTTTCTAATATATTAAAACAATAATTTCTAGATATTTTCTAAAAACTAATATATATTTTTGTAAATTGCCGATTAGGGATTATTCACGCTACCATTAAACTCCGTCCTAAGGTTTATATTGAAGTCTACAAGCAAAAGTTTTATTTTATTGGCTTCTTCAACCAGTTATTACTTACAGTAAAGCGATTGAAGTATAATGATTCAATTTAAAAAATCAGCTAAGCGCAGTGTAAGTTTCTTTATTTTTAACTATACTATGAATTAAATTTAATATCGAATATCGTATTTTAATCTTTAAGGTTCATTTAAAGGGTACTAGTATGTTTTATTTGGGAAAATAATACCAGGAAGTGTGGCACTTGTCACCGACGTGTGGTGAATGTTTTGGATTCCAGTTGGTGTAAAAAGTAATTTCACTGGGAAAAGGGGAATTAAGCGAGGCTCTTCCACCACATTGTCCACTCTGTTTTAGGGATAGGTAACGTGTAGAGGAGGTTAGAAAAATTACGGCACAGGCGAGATGATCAGGTAGATGCGCTAAACAATCAGGGAATTGTTTGAAACGGTCGGGGTCTTTGAAGCTCTGCCTGTGGAGGCTGTGGAGGCTGTGGAGGCTGTGGAGGTGCTGCCTGTGGATGCCCTGTAAGTGAAGGCTCAGCAAGTAGAAAGTAGTGGTGGTGGGATCAGTTAGGAGAGTGAGAAGGATGGTTGAGAGCTGATAACACATGTCAGGAAAATATGGTTAACAAGATGAAGAAGCCACACACTTCAGAAATTGTGAGAAGAAATAAATCTGATCTTTTACCAGTGTCAGATAGGTAAGAGCCTCGTGTAGATGTACTTTTAAAATTATCATTCAAAACACAAATCTTTATCTATTCAAATGATATACTGATACATTGGAAAGGAAGTTATTGAATGCAGGGTTTACAACACCTATTATTTTCTTTGAATATAAAATTGATTTATTTATTGAACAGAACTGAATATTTAAGGTGGTTACAACATTAAGCGTTTATTGAGCAATTCAGAGCATGATTCAAATCTTAGAGCGTTGCCTAGGGTTGAATGACGCAAGAGTGTCTATACATCGCCGGAGTTCTTTACCGTAGCAGATGAGTTGCGGAGAAAACAGACGGACCCTGTCAATCAGCTGGCCTCAGGTAGAAGCGGCTGTTTCCTGGAGAATTCAGCGTGGCACGCTGCATCCCCTGTCGAGATCAACTCACTGTCCGACCAGAAAACAGTCCCCCGTGGTGGGCCACTGCGATTCGTTTCTCGGCCAGAAACAGAATCTCACGTGGTAGGCCGCTGGCTGAGGGTTGTTAGCCGCCCAGAAACAGAATGTCTTCCTCCCCGCTTGTTTACCCCGTCGAAGACTTCCAGGCTCCGTAGTTTTAGCTGACGTGGGATATTTCAGCCAGTGGCAGCGTTTGGCGGGTCGTCCTCGATCTCCATTGGCACTCCTCATGCAACATAAAAAACTTATGGTTTCTAAAAGTTCGTAACACACTGTTTGATTCGCTGGTTCCCAACAAAGGTGTTCCACAACCTGACTTTTCTCGGAACTATCGTTTCTCTAGTTTCAACTTTCTACTCTACCAGGAAATGCTCTTTCGGCACAGCTTCTATACTGTCCTTTGAATTTCATTGAATGCGTAAAGCTTTTAACTTTTCGGCCTGCCATAAATCGTTCGGTCTTTCAGCGCAGGTATGAGTCACCTGGCCCTCGCCGATGACAAAGAAGCGGGGAATGTTCCGGCTCGGCCCAAAACTGGCTAATTCACACGCTAAAATTTTCCGTCACCAAGGGATGTTACAACCTGTAGACGCCATTGGTAATGGGGTTACTCTAGGCAAGGCCTACACCTAAATTGAAGGGAGAACAGAGTACTTTCTGAGTTGTTAACTAAAGCCGTAAGGGATCCCACTTACAGTTATTGCCTGTTTTTAGGTTAGGGGCCGCTGAAGATGGGCTAAAATTATGTGATTAATGGGATTGTAGATGCGCGATGGAAAAAGACCCACAGATGCTAAACAAATAAATGCAACAGTTGAAACAATAACAGATGAGAGTACAACTGGAAAGATAAAGTTTAATGCTGAAAATATCACAAAGCTAGTATTAAAAGTATTATTGGTGAACTGTATAGGTATATTGAACAAAATAATAGAATTAATAAGCAGAATCTTGCTTAAAAAACGGAGTATTAGTTAATGTGATATTCCCTGATGGTTGCATAGTGAAGCGCAGTGGTAGAGAAGTAATTGATGGAGGATTACCGGTATTCATGTCGGTTAACAAAGATTACTACTGTTCCCCAGTGCTCATAGATCATGACCATGAGTTACTAGGGAAAGATTTCTGGGATGATTAAAAGGAAATGATCGGGGTGTTGGCTGCTTACGGTAGTGGAAGAATGAATGATGAAGATGATGTAGCATAACTATAGAAACGGTACGAAAGAGTTGTAAATGTTTCTATGTACAAAGATAATTATGTTCTATGAAGTCGAGAGAGAGACAGTTGAACGTTGTTGGTTCGTGCTAGACATGAAAGTTATTACTTCGGTTAGAATAGAATGAATAATTTTCTTCCACAGATTCTGCAGTCTATATGATTGGAAGTCTAGTTTCAGAATAATTGTTGTGGTTGGTGATCCCGGTGAGGGAATGCTTTATGTTTTAAGTTGTAAGTGAAAGAATAAATCTAGTGATTTAACTGAACTGTGAACGTTACTGTTTGTTAACTTACATGGTGACCGTGACAGGACGTGTGGATAAATTAGTAGCGGAAATCGATCTAACAGAATTGTTTTCCATTTCCGTGAAACACGCTGGAAGAGAAGTGAAAAGTTTGTTTATATTAGAACTGAAGCAGATCAAAGACAATAGCGCAATAGAGAGTCTATACCAAGCGTTAACAGAGATCTAGGCAAAGACGACAAGAAGAATGTACTGACCATGGAGGAAGGAATATATGGAGACGACGCAAGGGACCTTCGCCACATATTGGAGTGAAACCGGGTGGAGACAAGTGGGGAGGGGAGGCCGCCATATTGCTTGACCAGAGAAACACGGAAATATGCACAAAAACCTCAAGGGAATCATAAGACAACCGTGTCACCGCAATTTGATGATGGATTATTATGTAACTCGACGAGACACATCAAAAATGAAGAATAAAATTTTTTGATATCGTGCTTAGTTCTCAAGATATACTGTCTCAAAAGAGTGGAGTTTCTGGTTGAAATTCAGAAGAAACGTGTCCCCAAAGTCAAATTTGGTGATAGATTCTTATGTACCACGACGATATAAATCGAAAATAAAGAATAAAATTTTTCGATATCTCGCTTAGTTCGCGAGATTTACTGTCTCAAAAGTGAGGTTGTTAGGTTATGAGGGGATTCAACGATAACCGTAGCCCCGCAATTTGATGACGAATTCTTATGTAACTCGATGAGGGAAACTGAAAGTAAAGAATAAAATTTTTTTGCTATCTCGCTTAGTTCTCGAGATATTGTACCTTAAAATTGACGTGGTTAGGTTGAAATGCGGCCTGGACCAGAAAAAAACTATCGCCATATCCATATTTAATGATGAATTCGGACTAACTTAATGAGCAGGTAATTCTTTTTAACTTGAATAAGAAACTGTTTATTTCTACAGTCCTTAAATTTTAGTTGATGTTCAAATAGGTTATATTTTCACATTCTATTTCAGTAATTGACAAGGAAGATTTCAAAATCTAGAAATATACTTGCAGACATATTTACAAATAGAAACAAGTCATATCTGAAATTTAAAACAAAGCATAAGTCAATGTTTAGAGCTTTAAAAAAAATTAATACTTCATAAAACCTCATAGTTTCTGAGCTTACTTAGAAGATATTGTACTGGTAGTGGCCTATATAATTTTGCTAGAAAAATCAGTACATTCAAAAATCAGAAGCTAACAGCTAATAATAAATAAATTGTTTGTTCTCTTCAGGTATACACCGCATTTAAATCTGCCAACATTTGCATTAATATTGCCGCTACAAAACCAAACGATGTAGACACATCTAAACACAAGAAATGCATTGCGTACTACATTTCCGTCAACAAAGTTTATTTCATCACGTTTAGTAGTTCGCACAGCAAAAATTATCACGATTAATTTCATCGTGCAATTTCAGCGTAAACTTAAACGTGAGTAATGCATGCAGAATACCATATTCACTGTGTCGCGATGTAAACATGACCCGTTTAAATTAAATTTCCAACATTTGTCTACAATAAGGCTAGCTTTTCAGGTGCAAAATAGTAACATATGCAAATTGTCTACACTACACCAACAAAAATTTGAGAATAATATGATCCTATTGAGAGCAATGAATAAATTTATAGCGAATGGTACTAATGTTGTGGTTGCCTGTCAGATACTTCAATGAACGATAATTACAATGTGACTTACTTATGAAACGCTATTCCAGGTTTTTTTCCTATCTCGTATGTTTGTGCAACCATATGCATCGCAACTTGGCATTATAGAAAACTTTAGAATATTAGAAAATGAAATATTCTCAGCAGCTGACACAGTGCAAACAGCCCAATGTTTTGGTACTCCTACGATGTCCGCCGCGCAGGCACAGTTTTTTCACGAGGTTTCACGGATTTCGCGTTATCTCGTCTCCATATATTCCTTCCTCCATGGTACTGACAGTAAGAGCGTCGCAGACCGCGATTGCAGCGATAGAAACTATCCAGTGAAGGAAACTCACTGCAAGGAACAGCTGACGAACAACGGCGTAAACGACGGCGCGTGTTTCGAGAAGCAGCCGGGTGAATACATCGAAAATATAGGAATTATAACCCATATAATACCCTAGCAATTCAATAACAATTCTTCCTGAATAATATCTTTTCAATTTCTTTAACAAACGCTAATTATCCCATTCTGTCATCGGCGATGACAAATTACTTCTTGTCACAACAGACAAGGAAACCTTGACTATTTTCTAGTGAGTAATTTTTTGATTCTGCATGTCCAGTAGTTTCGTTTAGTTAGTATTTCACGCTTGTTTACTATCATTTCTTGGAATATTTGAACCAAAACATTTTCTTAATTGTTTTTCTTCGGAGAGAGCGATGATGGAAGGTGTCTCCAAGGGGGATAAGATTTCTATGAGTGATTTATTCAACCTCGTTCTCTCGATAAAAGAAGAATATCATTCACTTCATACTAAATTAGAAGATATTAGCTCTGCCCTTCAGGCTGGCTGGGATTCACTCAATTAAGGAAGACAATCTCGCCTTTCTGGCAGAAATCAGGGCTGAAAATAGTAAATTGGTAGATTCATTAAATTTTACATTAGATTCTAAATTTGCAAATGTCGAGAATCGACTGTCGGAGCTGCAGAACAAAGTGGTCAGTGATGGATCTAAGTTGGATCACATTAGGGAAGATTTAGGGCATTTTCAGGAACTTTGCGTCCTACAGACGGTGAAAGTTTCTTCTGAAGATTACCAGTACCAGCCAGATTTAAGGAAGGGGAGAGAACAAGTTTAGGTAGTGAGGGAAGAAACAATCTTATGTAAAATAATGTCAGCCATAGACGAGGAAAAGAAGATAGTTAGGTCGCCCGTCAAGGGGAAGGCAATTGCTACTACTAGGAGCAATAAAAAAAAACAGTCAAACATATTATGGAAATGGAACTTTATGTAATTCTAGGGCTCAATGTGGATTTCATCATGGACAGTGACAAGCTCACATTGGTAAGAAGGAGTACTCCAGAGCTTACAAGCCATGCCAGACATATGAAGGTAGACATGGGAAAAGAAACGGGTGCAACACAGGTAGTTTCATGGGGAGATGCCAGATCAATACGGCACAGGAAGACCATGTCTCGTGTTAGAAATAAATGCTGAAGGTGTAGTTCGGGGATCGCCTGAAACATTGACGCTATTCCGAACGAAACAATGAACATGAGGACATGCTATGCCTATTTTTCCCTGTGAGGGAACGTCGTATTTCGCCACAGCAAAATTTTTCTATCTGTATCACTCTAAAATCTGATCCAAAGATAAAGCCCAAAATCATTCTACTTGTCTTTCGCTCGAGTGAACGGACACCTTTGCACAATCGCCAAGGCGATTTATAGCACCTAATATATTAAAATATCAGATGAATACCCTTTGAGTGCAGATATCTACCTACAGGAGTGCGAGTGTTGATGTATGTTCAGTGTTATGTGTAACAGTACTGATGGCTTTGTCGACAGAGTCAGCGAGTGTCAAATTTATTTTGGTACAAATACCAATATTTTCTGTATGGTGTGATAAATGTTAAGGGACCATTTAAAGTTATAAAAGTACTTTTCTGAGTAAGCGAAAAGAGTTACTCTTGGTGGAAAACTGTTGAATATCTCCACCGTTTCATTAATATTGTTATTTGATTGTTCATGTCCATATATTCATGATAAATGTGTAGCTTTAAGTGATATGTATATTTTAATGGGGTTACACCAACCAGCTAGGTTAATCTGTTCTTTGTAAAATGAAGCTGTTTGTATTTATATTAGCAGTAGTTTTAGTTATTTCCTTGACGAATTTAGCATTTTTTGGGGAAAAATGCCTCTTTCGTCTCATTTTTATGACGAGGGGGGTGTAGCATAACTATAGAAACGGTACGAGAGAGTTGTAAATGTTTCGATGTACAAAGATAATTATGTTATATGAAGTCGAGAGAGAGACAGTTGAACGTTGTTGGTTCGTGCTACACATGAAAGTTATTACTTCGGTTAGAATAGAACGAATAATTCTCTTCCACGGATTTTGCAGTGTACAGGACAGGAAGTCTAGTTTCAGAATAATTGTTGTGATTGGTGATCCCGGTGAGGGAATTCTTTATGTTTCAAGTTGAAAGTGAAAGAACAAATCTAGTGATTTAACTGAACTGTGAACGTTACTGTTTAACTTACAATCAGGTTCTTATGAAGGAACTATATTCTTGTTCACAGTTCTGAGGTGAGAGTAGAATGATCATTAATGGTGGGGATTTAAATTTGCCAGGTGTCAACTGGGCAGGAAATAAAATAAATAACACAAGCGAACAGAGATTTGTAAATACCTTAGTAAGGGAAGGAGGTTTTACACAAGTGGTAGAGTAGAATACAAGGATATCAAGCATGTTGGGTATCTTACTAATTAAGCCTGATGAAAATCTTGTGGGTTGTCAAGTAACTGAAGGAATAAATGATCGCGATGCAGTACGGATGGATATTGGGAGATTTAATAAAACTGTGGTCAGTATTGAAGGGGGACCACAAGGGATCCTGTGATTGGGGGATAAATTTCAAGTAGATCCTCGGCAAATTATGAAAGAACCCAGAAAGCCAGAATAGATAATTTTGCTACAGATGTATTAAAGACTGTGGGATACAATATTGTACCATATCTTGAAATTTTATCTAAAATGGGGAAGACTGGAAACGAGCAATAGTAGTACTAATTTCTAAAGGAGGGGTTTTTTCCATTAAAAACATTAAAGTATTTTATGTCCCGTGAAATGAAAACTCAGTAGTATAACAAAACTGGGATACATAGAATGGTTCAAATAATGTTTAAAAATATTTTTGGAGGATTGGTCATGCAGATCTGTTGTGAGAGTATGAAAAATTTGAAACTACAAATCTGAAAAAATAAAATGTACTGCGTATAGTAGCGGTTCAGAATCATCATGAGCCGTCTAATCTTACAAGTGAACCAAAACCTGTTAACTCGAACAAGCTGGTTGTAAATTTTTTTGTTGAGTATCAACAGTAGAAATCAATAATAGATTACAATTCATTTAAAGCTTTAATTGAATGTCCACAGAAACTAACGAAACCTCTAAAAGTTTTATTCTGTCATTCAGTCCAAAATGAAAATTAGTGATGAATAAAATGAATCGAAAGAATAAATTAAGATGTCTCTGAGGAATGTGTACAACACAGTTGACGTTTGGTAGTCTAAAGGAAGCTATTTGGAGTTCAGTCTATTGCATTGAAAATGAGTCTCTTGAGAGAAAAAGTGCCATCTTTCAGTGCTCAAGATTCAAAGGGACTCACACATGTGATAAAGTTTCCAAATGATAGCTGATATACATACGGAGTTTGATTTAAAGCTATCCAAAATAGTTAAAACAGTAACATATATAGTGGATCAAATTTGATAAAGACCTTCAAAGTATATGAGAAATTAGATTCAGATATTCTAGCCTCAAATCCTGAAAATATTTCAAATAAAGAAGATCTTAAAAGAACATCACTCGATGAAGATAATGAAGATGATGATTTGATACCAGATCCTTCGTAAGATCAGGATTGCCTACTGCCAGGACGTGAAAGATGTGCAACGCAAACCATACATTTGGTTGCCATTACAGACAAGACTGAAAAGCTTATATATATATCTGCATCATGCGACCTTAGCAAAGTACCAAGCACTCTAGACTTTATGTTCCAGATCGCCAAAGGAATGTAAAACATATTTGAAATTAATAGGGAAGCCACGAATTTCTCCATGTGAGACCTGATGCAACTCTTTTTTTTTATGGCCTTACGTATCGTCAACAGAGGTGGGAAAGGAAAGGGGACAAGGAACAGGAATGAATTCGGCCATGGCCTTTTGAGGGCAGTATCCCAGCATTCACTTGGAGCGATTTTGAGGAACTATAGAGAACCCAAATCTTGATGCCCGGTCACCGATTCGAACCCGCGTCTTCTCGAGTGCGAGGCCAGAGCATTACCGCTCACACACCACGTTCGGTGATGGTACACTTATTAGAGTTCCATAATAGGTATTTTATCTGTGCTAGAGCATCTTAATGAAACCATGATAAACCTTAAGTTACCTGCTTTAAGGACCATGAAATTATATTTTTTTATGTGAATATGTAAAATGTTAAAAAAGCCAATAACAAAAGCTATTAAAAGTCCGCAAGGGGTAAAGACACTTACTACAGTTACCAGGCCCGCCGCTAGCTGTTTGAGCGCCCGTGTGCAGTACCGATTATGCCGCCCCTTGTCTAACTACAGCCAACGGTGGCTCTAGGAATTTTCCGAACCGGGTCAAAAAACTGAGAGATTGCCGCCCCTTCCAAAAATATTTGCCGCCACCATTGTTGCCGGCCGCCTGAAACAGCAGATGAGCTAAAAAAAAAAGCTCGCCCGCTACATAATACCCTACAAATTTCGTCGCGGCGACAATGGAGTGGTAACTATCGCGCGGGGCGGTGACTGTCGATCACTCGATTTGCCGCCCCCTTCGATGTGCCGCCCGCGTGCGGTGCACGCCTTGCACGCCCGCTTACGGCGGGCCTGACAGTTACCTACTACCCGAACTTATGAGAATCCAGCATATGGTTGAATGTTTTAAAACGAAAAATCTAAAAAACTGTGGCACTTTGTCAGACGTCATAGAAGAAAATGTAAATCAACGTTTAAAAAAGTTTTTGCAGTTTGAGCCTGCTGAAAACAATGTTATATTACACTCAGTGTCACATCAGTTTCTTAAAAGGAATGGGTACCAAAAATGTTTAAAAAACCGGTTAAGGAGCTTATTCAGACTGAAACACAGAAAATTAATCGATCTGAAAAATAAAAATCAGAGAATCCATGTGCATAAAAGAAACGACACAAGACGAATTTTATTACATTTTTCTAGAGTACTCTGATTGCTCTATTGCTAATGCCACTAGGGGTGACAGTAGAGCAGGGGTACCCAAAGTGGTCGGTATCGACCCCTGGGGGTCGATAAGAGTTCTCCAGGAGTCGATTAATACACGGGGGTCGAAAGGGGGTCGATTGATAATAAAGAGGATCGATTAAATTGTCTAGGAAAAAAATGGGAATATTCCAATAAAAATCCAAAATAACTGACTATCCCCGTTATAACTTGAGTTTTACCGAAGCCTGCGTCACTTTAGGTATGTGTTAAGGAGAAAACATACTGGAGCGGAGAGCATAGCAACGAAAACATATAAACCAATTGGATTGTTGCGGTGACTCATACTGTGGCGCAAAGCGGTGAGGTATTAATGGAGCAAAGCTTAGCGTTCAAACTTTTTGATTTCGCCGCTTTATTCAGTGTGCATGAGGTCAATTAATAAAATTAAAGATCATCCTCTCAATTCCCGACTGTTTGCGAATTTATGTGAAGAAAATGATGAACCTTTCAATCAATAACTTTTGCACACTGAGGTAAAGTGGTTGTCAAGAGGTGGTTGTCAAGAGGCTTGTTAACTTGTATGACTCGTCTGCAGAGTTTCTTAAGAATGTGAATCCATCACTATGTGACGAGTTAAAACAGTGCAAGAACCATCTGTTCTGTTTGGAAGATCTTTATTCGAAATTTAACAAAGTACAGAAGCGTTTGCAAGAAAGAAATGTTACAATTGTTCAAGCTCTAACAATTATAACTTAATGGCCTTTCAACTAAAAATGGACGTGTTAAAATCTTCACTGGCACGTAAAGATTATAAATATTTTTCAAACTTTCGACTACTAAAAGAAAATGAAGAGGTACACGACCCTGATTTGGATATATATAGGCCTATTAAACATCTCGATAAATTAAGAGAAGACTTCAAAGCACGTTTCGAAGACTTGGAGAACATGCATGTTCCTGAATGGTTTGCTTCTCCATTTGATGTTAAAATTGATAATGAAGGTAATGAACCTGGCTTAGAAGATAACTGATTGAAATATGCGTAGATCTGGAAGCTAAAGCGTTGTTTTAAACATAAAAACTTCTGTGAATTTGGGAGCAATAACAATATTGCTACAAAATACCCAAAGCTTAAAGCAGAAGCAGAACCTTTCTTACTTGCATTCTCAACTTCATACATGGTTGAAGCTGGCTTTAACCACGCGAACGTTATTTTAACAAAACAGAGAAACAGACTGAACTTGGAAAACCGTGGTGATTTGCGAATAAAACTTACCAATTTTCAACCGAACATCAGTAGTCTTGCTGCTGCCCTTCAGACCCCACCATCTAACTAATATCAACTACTTTAATAAAAAGGAATGTTAACATATTTTTAATGTATTCAATAGTAGTCATAAAATGGCAGATTTTTTTATCGAATATAATTTATTTAAATTTTCAATGATTATTTTGTGTTTTACATTTTATGACACTTACGGCTGTAGGCTAGTTTCCATCTATCTATATTTTTTTCTGTTAGTGTTGTTGGGTGGATTTTTTAAGGTGTGTGAACTATAAATACTTTCTTTGGGTTGTTATGCAAGTCTCCTTATTGCTTAGCATCAGAAATGCTAAAAATGATTTAAAATTTTTATCAGTGGCGGATCCAAGAATTTTTCGAGCCGGGGCAAAAACTATGGGAATGCCGCCCCTTGCAACATTGTGTCGCCGCCTCGATTGTCGGCCAAACACATTGTTGTCGCCGCCCCGACTATCAGCCAAACACATTATTGTCGCCACCCCGATTGTTGGCCAAACTCATTGTTGTCGCCGCCCGACGCCCAGTGTACTATAGTCCGCTTCACCAATTTAGTCCACTCAAGGTCACACAGTCTTGCCTCCATCCCCTGCCCGCACTACCCTCTTTACCCTCAGTTGAGCCGGCGGTGTTGTCAAATGTTCTTCCACTGCCAGTCGGTTCGTAGATTTCGCTGCGGTCGGTTTTGTTTTGCTAGTTTAAAGATTATTATTTTGTCTTTATGATGAGTGACGTTGTAGAACAGAATTATACATGCAGTGCGTTGCCGAAAAGAAGTAATATCGGTGTTCGTGCAGGTCGTCCAGATATCAGAAAGCAAAGTAAAGTTGTCGTGGCAAATGTTTTCAAGTATTTCAGCAACCTTTCTCACAACGAAGAAGCCAGGAGAAACATTAACTTTGCTCAGGTACAAGCATTGACAGCGGAGGCTTGTGGTATTTCGAAGAAGTCGGTACAACGTATCGTCGGTATATTAAGTTCGGCAGAAACCGAAGATTTGAGCCCTGTTTTTGAATCACCAAGAAAGAAGTATAGGCGGGAACACAAATGCACTGAACTGGATGATTTTAATAAAGAAGTAGTTCGCAGAACGGTTTTAGAGTACTACGACAGAGGAGAATACCCAACGGCTATGAAAATACGGTCTGATCTCGCCCGTAAAATCAGCTATTCAGGCTCAGAAAGCTCCGTTCTTCGTCTTCTGAAAAGACTGGGTTTTAAATTTAGGAAATTCAACGACGGACGAAAATTTTTAATGGAACGCAGTGATATTGCGGCTTCAAGAGCAAAGTTTTTGCGAACAATGAACTCATTGCGAACAAAGGACACTAGGCCAATTGTTTATTTGGACGAGACTTACATTAACCAAAACCATACAAACAAATATATTTGGCATGATCCGAGAGGTAACGGAGGTCTTAAAGTTCCTACTGGCCGAGGAAGTCGACTTGTTATAGTACATGCTGGTTCTGCACATATAGGTTTCATACCAGGAGCCAAACTTGTGTTTCGTGGCGGAAAAAGTTCGTCTCTATCGGATTACCATACAGAAATGAACGGTGAGGTTTTTAAGAAGTGGTTTAGTGATATGTGTCGCTCGCTGGAAGAAGGATGCATTATCGTCATGGACAATGCCAGTTATCATTCCATTCAAACAGACAAACCACCATCTTCAAACTGGCGTAAGGGAGATATTATTGAATGGCTACGTAAGAATGGTGTTGAATTTTTTCCCCATGAAACTAGGGATGAACTTTTATGTAAAGAACAAGTTCGAAATGTCAAGAAGGTATTCGAATTGGATCAATTGGCAAATGAAATGGGACGTCAAATAGTTCGCCTGCCACCCTACCATTGCCAGTATAATCCAATCGAACTCATCTGGGCACAAGTAAAACGGGATGTCGCTAAGAAGAACACGACCTTCAAACTTGCCGATGTGGAACGACTTACACACGAGGCTTTAGACAGCGTTACTCAAGAAGATTGGGCAAATTGTGTAAGACATTCGGAAAGATTACAAGAAACTGATTACGTCAAACAGTGCGCGAGGGACACAGAAATGGATCAGTTCGTGATACAGCTGGGAGAGAGTAGCGACAGTGATCTTCAGTCCAATGAATCCGAAGATGAATAAGTTACGGAGAGGATAATGGCTCACAGCTCTGAAAATAAGCCAGTTTGTAAGTTTTCTTTAGTAATTTTATTGAACGCAGACATTGCGTTACCTTTATTTTATTAAGGTGAAAAGATTTTTCAGGAAACCATTTTTATGTGTATTTTGTCATGTAATTCTCTGTTAAGATAATATTTCTTACATGAGCCTGAATTTGAATATTTTGAGAAGGTACGGTAGCTACGAGTATCTCGCGCGTCGTAATTGACGGAAGCTGTCGGCCAGTGTTGGACGCGAGCGCAACGCGATAATATTCGTGCAGATAAATTATTAAAAAAACCAGAAGGATTCGTTTAAAGATGCTGTTGTTTTTTCTAAAAATAATTTCAATATTTTCTCACAAACTTTCTCGCTGGAAGTTATCACGTGAACAAACAAAACGGAAGTTAGTCAGCGACAACTTTTTACATTACACAAAAGGGACAAACAAGAGATTCGTACAACTTTAAATTTTTTTAATAACATTCTTCGCTATATAATGAATATAAAATATTCTGTACTAATCTGTTAACTTTCGGGAAGCCGCATAAATTTTTTCAGGTATTTTATATCATTGGTTTAGCTTTTTCGGTTGGTTGAAGTGAAGAAAGTATTTTCATTCGTAAAGTTCATGCGAACTAGTTTTTATTTTTTGTTTTAATTAGTCATGTAAATATTTCGAGTTAAAAATCACATCACCTTGTTCCACATATTCAGTATTATTTTTTAGAATTTTTAAGCACATATTACTGAAAGTTGGTTTTTCTGAGAATTTGCAACATTGTATGGAGACGCATTGACCTTCGCAGGTCTATTTTCGTGACGACTACTATAGTAGAGCTAAAAAAAGGTTTCCGTGACTGAAATCGTTGCCCTTCAAACATGATTTTGCAGCCCTCTTTAAGTTGGCACCATATCCGGCACTGGTTTTTATTAAACGTTTAATGTGCGGTTCGATAAGAAGACAAATGTTCTATGAGGTGGTCGACGTGATAAAAAGTTCGGGGACCCTTGCAGTAGAGAGTCTACTGGTAGCACCTAAATAATAAGCACGGCTGACTAAAAAGTTATAATGTTTTTCTAGGAATAAAATAATGTTTCTAAAATAAACATCCGTTTGTCAAGTTCCACTCGTGTGGTATGAATCTTTTCGGGGGGAGGGGGGGAGGGGGATGATAATAAAGCTCCATTGAAGAAAAATAAGTGATCAGATGTTTGAAGAACTGTTTTTACTTATGTCTCATTCAAAATTTTAAAGAACCTCTTGTACATTATAGACAAACATTTTAAAAAAATACATTATGTAAAAAAAGTATCTTAATTTAAAAAAGGAATTTTGAATATACATCTTTTGTATCGTGTATTTCAAATACCATTTTCAAAAGTATATTGTATCTGATATCTCAAATCCATTACTTAAAAGTTTCTTGTATCTTGCATTCCAGATACTTTTTATGAGATATCTTTTACATCTCTGATATTATAATCATAGCCCCTATTCTCAAACAATAAATCATTTTTAAACCACTCCATACCATTGGACCTACTTAGCCTATAAAACAGAAAAAGCTAATAAATTTTGTGCTAATATGTTTACACTCTATTTCTTGAACAAACAATCATTATTTTAATAAAAAAACTTTCTATTTTTCTATCTACCTAATAAATGACTTTTTTACATTTTTTTCCATTCATGTCGACTTACCCACTTAGATATCCTCTCTACATCTCCAAGTAGCCTGTTCACATCTTATACAGTTTTAATCCTATTATATAACATTATGTCAACTGCAAACAACCTAACTTCAGATTTTAAATAGAAAAACACAATCATTCATTAGAATAATGAACAATTATAGTCCCACTATGCTACCCCTGTGGCACTCCAATGTTCTTTATCACCTCTTTTTTTATAGTGCATTTCCTACCCTAAGCTTTGTCTCCTATTTTTTAGAGATTACTTTAAATTCCTTTACCCAGCATGTCAGATTCTCATCTACTATTGTGGATTTTATCCTCGCCTCACATGATCTCGATGTCGCCATAAGCAAAACAAAATAGTTTTTATTCTACTTTCCATTGTTTTAGGCTCTCTCTATTAAATAACTTGATCCAATGGTACCCTATTATTTATTTAATTAACGTATGGCAATTTCGACACTTCTAAGACACATTGGAATAAAATATACATATTGCAGCATTACAAGATTACAAACGAACATCTAGTTTATTAATCTAGTCTGTCGATTCGTGATTTATCAGTAGGAAATCCACAAGATCACCGTTGTAAGACCTTGTTGGACATTCTTCAACAATATAACCAATAGTCTGAATCACTCAGCATTCGCATGAGGGGGGTGGTTGCTTTCCCCACTTGTGCATGGAGTTGTGCGCATCTGCCATGCTGAGTTTTGATCCCTGTTGACTATGAACCAAGTTTTACATGGTAAGTTGAAAACTGGTGGCTTTTGTGTAATACAAAGTATGATGTTGCTGTTATTTTGGTGCACAGTCCACTCTTGGATCCAAGCTTTGGTGACGTTGGAATCTTCGCGGGTAGCATCCCTTGACGCTTTCATGGACGGTTTCCATGAACTAAGGTGTCGATGTTAATGTCCTCAATATCTTGGTGTCCTGTTGTTCACTAACCTCTTGTACTCGCGTGTAAGACCATTTTATCCATTGCAGGTGGGTGGTGGTATGTGGCTCAGTATCGAGACCCGATTGGTGGGAGTTGTCTTGATTACGCCTGCAATCATTCGCATATCGTTATTAAGTTGAGTGTCCACTTTTTTCACGTGCGGGCTATTCAGCCCGACAGGCGGCGAGAAGACAAGACCCAGAGGAGCGGAGAGTGTAGGCCGATGCACCCAGGAGGTACTACATAGTTTTCAATGATATTGTTTCTAGTTTTTAGCTTCTCAGTGTTTAGTTAGATGCTGTTTAAAGGATAATGTTCTGTCAAGGGTAACACCCAGGTAGTTTGGTGTCTTATTGTGGTAAGTATGGTTTTTTTTAACCGTATGTTAAGTCCCAGCTAGAGAGTTTGCTATTTAGACGGAAGCAGGTAACCTCTGTTTTAGAAGCATTGTGTGGAGTATCCACCTATGGAAATATTTTCCATTGTTTCCGGGTCCTCTTTTAGGATTTCTTCAGACGTTTCAATTGACCTGCAGCCGTGCTGAGATCCCAGTAATCGGCGTAACAGAACTTTTTGATCGTTTTCGACATGCCTGCAATACACAGGCTGAAAAGGTGCGGAGCATGTATATCGCAAATATGCTACCCTATTAACTAGGCCTTCCTGATCCATTTATCCAAAATATCTTGCATATAGGCCACTAATTAAAATTCACATGAAAAACCTCTCCTTAAATCCATGTGTCTGCATTACTAATTCCTTTCCCCACAGACATTTCTGTCGTTGCATTTCAAGCTTTCCACAACTTATCAGTGAAGTCAAATTAATTAGCGTGAAATATTTCAACCATATTTGTCTTCATTCCTTTACATTTACTGTCTCTTATAAGTAGCTGGTCTCCGAATCAAATCTAAATAGTATTTCAAAGCAGAAAATGGCGAATTTCCCTACCTTTAGTATATCTGTAGCAATATTTTTTTTTTTTTTTTTTTTTTTAAACAAGCCCAATTTTTCCCTTCAGTCTCTGAATGATAGTTTTTAATAGTATGATTAAACCACTTACTTCGAGTCCCTGCCATTTTCATAGCTTCAGCAATTTCCTACTCATCCTTATCAGTGCCTGATCTATGAGGAAATGAAAGGGGGGG
>JARYHS010011408.1:241763109-241844470 GCA_031002005.1 Vandiemenella viatica
TACTGCCTGCTTGCAAACAAAAACAAGAATCGGAAAGGTACCACATGTAAAATTCGAAAAAAACGGGCTATGCACAGTCGAGCCATAACCGTTGTTATTTTCTTGAATACCAATCTGTGGCACTCATCCCATTTCAAGATCTTTATTTCATAATTTACTTTTGTTATATGTTAAAGCAAGTTCACATTTCGTACATGTTTCTTTTTCTTTTTAATATTCTTCAATGAGTGCAAGGTTTACAAATGTTTTAAGTTTTTTTTTTATTTTTTATTTTTTGCAACGTTCTTAAATGTCACTGTTCGAGTGACACCCGAAATAGATGGCTGGTCGTAGGCAGAAGTCCAGTTTTGCTCTTCAGTAACAGGTAAATTTTCTCCTGGCGAAGTTTCTGTCTTAACCTGTAAATCAAACTCACTTTGTACGTATTGACGGTTTTGGTCTGCCTTGGGATTCATTTCACACATTTAATCATCTTTTTTCTCCTTAGCCCTCAATATTTTATCAAATAAGTAAGGCAAACTTCTTCAACAATGTTCAGTTTTGACAAAATACTACAAGTACTGTTGTTACTGAGGTGTACAAGACTTTAACTGAGACGAGGTACATAGTCTGTATCAGAACTAGCTTTCACACAATTTCATCGGAAATAAAAGAAGTGGGGGTGTTTTGATTAAATGGAAATCATGTGGGCACTTGTCCTCTATACAACGGTATACAAGACTCTTCTTTCACGTAAGCGATTCTAGAACTATAGTAAACTTTTTAGGAACATATTAAGTTGTAAACTTTTATTGATAGTGCACACCGTCAAAAGAAAGGTTCGCCATTTTAAACGAAATGAAGTATCTATTTGAATCAGTCAAAACAGATTTTAAAAATAAGATTATTCTTTACGTTGATATTACTTAATTGTGATCTCCATGAATACAAATGAAACCTTGGTAGTAACAACGTGTGTTCCTATTTTCAAGTTCTACAAAACTTGTTTTATACTTTGACGTATAATACATTTCAGAAACTAACTAGTGACTTACACTGGTAATATTATAAATGTCTCTCTCTTTGTTAACGGATGAAGTTGACAAGGAAATATTATGTATCTCTAGGAAGAATAAAGGATATTTTCGGAACAAATAACATGTTTTGACATGAAATTTTTAAAACTAACCGGACGGTAATAGACAGAGGGATAGTGTGTGTAATTCTCTGTAATGTAATATCGGTCGTTCAGGTTTTGTTTATCTCTGTCAGTTTCTGTATGATCTGTTTAGACCTTACGATGACTGTCAATAAAACCCAGGGAAAGACACTGAATGTAGCAGTGGTACTCTTAGAAAAGACGTGTTTTTTTCCACGAGCATTAAATGTAACTAACTCATGGATTTCCAACCCCTAAAGGCTATACGAGCTTAGAAAAGAACATAAACGCCAAAAACGTTATGTACAATACGGTATTGGCATAAGATGTCCCCAGAAAGTTACATAATTTTTTAAATTTACTGCCGGTGAAATTGTGGTACTTGATCTCCAACAATTTATCACCCCCCCCCCCCCCTCAGTTTGTTGCTATTTTGATACATGTTCTAAATTGGTTCTACTCATGAGACAGGTTCAATGGTTGAATAGTATGGTGATAGCTTCTCCGAGTCCGTGGTCTTTGAGACACTTTTTACTTAACTTACAGCTTTCTATATCCAATTCTAGTACTAAAATTGTATGTCCACTTCTACGAAGTCGCAAGTAACAACTGTATGTTATTCAGTTGATCTCATTTCGTGTCAATGGCACCATTGCCTACCCATTTCTCGAAGAGACTTGGACCATTTTTGCACCTCAATCTTTGATATGGGTGACTCTATTTGCCCCAAATTTCTAAAATGCATATCTTCCAGAAAGTTAAGTAAATACATTTTTTTGTTCCTGTTCTTAGTTATTCCTATGTACTCATTTTGTCAATCACTCGTTGATGAAAACTCTAAGGTTCTTCCCACAGTCGTATAAAACTGAAATTTTGAGCATAGTTAAGGTTTGACCTTATTATTATTGGTTTTAGGCCATTTCAGCCATTTGCAACTGTATTTTTTTGTTTTTGTTTTCTGTATTTTATCGTAATCTTTATCGTTTGTTTCTCAATACGAACGACACAGGATGGACACAACACTCAATTAAAACCACCCATGCCCACGGCCGGACTCGAACCGGCTACCCTTGAGAAGTGAGGCCAGCACGCTAGCCCCTCCGCTAAAAGGGCCGGCTAACCCCAACCATTACAAAGTCAAATTGTGAATTTCCGTGTATTTACCTGCAGCAGAGGCGGCCGCTGTCGGCGTTGTTGGACGAGACGGAGAACGACTCGTCACCATTCACACGGGGCTCCGCGCGCCGCAAGCTGGCCGCAGCTCTTGACGAAGCAGACGCCGCCGACGACGAGTTCTTCAGCTCCAGGCGTGTCCGGGAGTCGAGGGCTCGCATCGCTGCCCTCGAGGACGAGATCTCGTCCTCTTCGGCCTCCCGCAGGCAGCAGCGACGGGAAGACTTTGCCGAAAAGGTAGGCAACCAACAAACATCATCTTTTTAGTATATACACTAGTGTCCAAAATTAAAGCAACAAACCAAAAATTTTCAAGGTTGCGCTTATTTTGCCACAAAACAGTATAAACAGGCAGTGGCGGGGCGAGACCAAAATTTTATGTCGGCGAAATAAGTTTGCGAGGCCCTCTGGAGGCGCAAGATGACAGAGTTTATAAAGTATTTAAAAAACTTAAATTTTTATTTATAAAAATACAATCACTTTTACTGTGTATAATATTATTAAATAATGAGTACAGTATATAATTAAATAAATAGAAATTTTCTGCTTTTAGCCTTGCTGAACTCCTTAATTAGATGCTATATCTGCTTCAATCGATAAACTTCCAAAGCTGAAAGTCTTTCCTGACCCATAGTACTTCGTAAATAATTTTTTTATTAATTTTAATTTTGAAAAGCTCCTTTCAGCGGAGGCTGTACTTACTGGTACTCTTAGCAAAATTCGTATGAAGAAACATGAACGTAGACGAGAAGCAAACTGAATGAAATAAACCCGGTAGCCGAAGATTCCCCGGTAGAGTCATTGTAACGCCAGCAAATATTGCTTAGTTATTGATATTGCCATATTAGTTGCTAACTTGTAGGATTTATCGCATTATGATGAGTAAAATAATTAGTCGTAGTCACGGCTTTTAACTGTGCTAATCTGTTTTACTGGTTAAGTTGCTTAAACTTTCGGGCCGCGAGGCCCCTCGGGGCGCGAGGCCGTAGGCGGTCGCCCACGTCGCCCACGCCTTGCGCCGCTTCTGTAAACAGGTGATAGTAAAGTAGTAACAATGTAAAGAATACAGAACGTAAACAACTGCAACACGCAAACGATAGACAAAATGTTCTTCATTTTCTCCAACTTAACGGATTTGCACACACGTTCCCAAAACTGATGAATGTCCTCAGTGTGACCACCTCCTGCAGCAGCAATACAGATCTGACAACGGCGGGGCATGCTGTGAATGATATCATCAATCTCATGTTGAGGCAATAACGCCCATCCTCCCTGCCTACACCATTAGGGATCCTCCTTGATATCTGTCTCTTTTCCCAGTTTTTGGGTTCCGAAATCATATTCCATGTTCCCTCCAGATGCGAATCTGTCGAGAATCACTCTCCAGATCAAATTGGGACTCATCTGTTAAAAGAACTTTGGCCCACTGTCTGACCGTCCAGTTGGCACGTTGACGACTCCGCTCTGTGAAGACTCGTCAGGTGTACACATACAGCAGGTCTCCGACAATAATGGCCACTCTGCCAAAGCCTTCTGTACACTGTTTGGCGTGATAAAACTGTTCCAGTGAATGCTGCGAGGTCAGATGCCAGTTGTCGTGCAGTACATATGCGGTACCGTCGTGCCCTTACAGTCAAATAAAGGTCTTCTGTTTTTGTTGTCACACGTGTCGTTCCCGTCCTGGTCTTCGGGATACAGTTTTGGTCTCTATAAACTGTCGCCACATCCAAGAAACAACAGAAGGATTCACATTAAGCCATTTGGGTTACATCAGTTTAAGACTGTCCTGCTTCCATTCTTTCTATGCCTCTCCACTGCAGAGAGTCTGGTAGGCGTCTTCTCTGTGCCATACTGCACCGTCTGTGAATGTGTACACAGCGATTGTGAATTTGGGATTACTCAGCAAACACTACTCTGTTCCATAGGTGTCCTGAAGTCATCGTTGGCATGGCTGAACGATGACTAGAATGCCATCTTCCTTGACAGTTTGTATGATTATATCGTGAATTATACACAGGACGGAGAAATAGCGAGTTGTTGTTTTAATTTTGGACGCTAGTGTATTTAAAAGACAAGTAAACGAAATTTTTTGGAAAAAAAAGCCCCCATTGAAAGTCATTTCGGGCTGCCGACAGAAGTGAAAACTTAAAACTATGAATATCATACGCGCAACACGTACTACTTATAGCTACAGATATACTAAACAGCAATAATGACCTGGGGACGAGGTTTCTACTGACTGCGCTTTCCGCCCCTGTCTTAGCCGCCTTAACCTAACCCGGTAGGGCAACCAGGTACAGTACAAGGGATCCCAACAACGGAAGCATTCTGGTGTACTTCACATTACATGGCCAGCTATGCTAGATGTGAAGGTCGGTTTAATGGTCTATGAAAATAAGCGCCGAGACAGAGATTCGAGCCGGGGACCTTTTGGTCACAAGTCAGACACCTTAACCTCTGAACCATCAGACCGCAACAGACATTCCATTATTATTAGTATGTCGGTAATGCGAACCCATAAGATTTTACCCATTCAAAAATCTCCCAACGCGCCTAAAGAAGTTTTCACCTCAAAAAGTAAAAATTTATCATATAATTAAAAACAACTCCTAAAAATACCTACTCATCTCGGGATTTGAACCTGCGATCTGGAAAGAATACTTGCACCCTAACCACCGCCTTGTTTTGAAGTGTATTTGTGCTAACTACTGTCAAAATTGGATAAAAACTGTGAGTTTGTATGAACAACGGTGACAGAAATTAAGGTGGGGGGGGGGGGGAGGGTGAGACGGTTTAGGTTTCTGTAAATCAAACGTCAACAGTGTTTTTCTATTTTATTTAAATTATACATACGCAAAATTCCATCAAAATCTGATAAAAACTGTGTTTCTGTATAAAGATTTTGCGAAAAGCGTTCTGCGCGCATATTATACGCGTAACAGGTGGACGTGATCTGACGCGCGTGACAGGTGGCTCCTTGCGAACTCTCAGATTTACCTCTGCCCAAACATCGCGTAACGCGCCACTATACAAGTTTTCACTCCAAAAATAATTTTAGAATTTTTAATTAAAAATGTTTGCACCATATTTTGATAGGCAATAATTGTTAATAATCATCCATAAAAAGTGCCTTTCAATTAAAAGAAGAAATAATGCAGCCGGATCTCGGGCAGTTACCATATGCATGAAAATATTAACGACCTCAGTCAATCGCCGAATACGTCTCCTACCGTAAGAAAGAAAAGTGAAAAAATGGATTAAGTGAATAAAAAACGATATTAATCGTCGAATTATAATTGAAAGCAGCTGAAACATAAGTAAATACTGTTCACATGTAAATAAGTTACTTTATTTATAAAAATCGAGAAACGGAGTAATCAAGTGGGTGTAAGTATAAAAAAGCTGACTTCGCCGAATGGCCACATAGGCAGAACGCTTTTATTATTTTTTAAAAAAATTAAAAGTTAATCTGAACCCCGGCACAGGATTTCATCATATCAAATACAAAACCAGCCAGCTCCTTACGACGAATGAAGCGCGGAATAATGATGTGATTACGCAAAAGTTTGAAAAATCTGTAATTTTTTAAAATATTAAAGAACAGTACTAATTGTATTATATATTTAAATATACCAACAGAATCTCGTAGTTTCAATTCTTGAAAGGGTTTTTATACTATTTCTTACAGTAAAAAATTAAAAATGGAATATCTCATCACACTTGTTGTCATAATGGTTTTCTTTAATGAAGCGATCTATTAATTCTACCTCTGTACTTTTGAGTAGCATATTTAAACGATATTCGCGTGAGGGGAAGTCGAATTTAAAACATTCATTCTATTTCAGCTCTTAGAACTGAATTAGCTAACAGAATTTACTAGCAATGAACATGATTCTTGATGAAGTATTTCCACTAAGCTGGACAGAAATTTGCAGTCATCAGTTAGAATCTAGATATAATATAAATGTTTTATGTACATTTATCTGTGCCTTTATAGCATCACGAGATCTTTATCGTTCATCCTACGAGAATACTGCTAGCTTCAGCCCGTGGAGGTTCTTAAATTATTTGTGTTTGCTGGTGATGTATCAACTGGGCTACCTTCCAAGACGTCAGTCAGCAAATACCCGACAGTTTATGAGCTGTGCTCCATTTACTGTTCTAGTCACAGCCCGGCGTCAGAATAATTGACAGTTTGGCACAAAGCAGAAAATAATTCATTCCGCAACCCTTTCTGGCTTTTCGCTTTTTCTGAAAGGGACTTACAACCCTCTTTCCGCCGGCCTCGGTAGCGTAGGAGCTAGAGTGCTAGCTCCGCGTGCCGAAGGCTGCCGGTTCGAATCCGGCCGCGGGCATGGATGTTAAGTGTTGTGTGTCTGTGTGAATGTCCTTTTTTTTATTGTATTTACGTCTCTCAACAGCGAGGTCTTTAGAGACGGGAAAGGATGGGGGGCAAGGATGGGGGCAAGGAATGGGAAGGAATTCGGCCATGGCCTTTTGAAGGAAGCATCCCGGCATTTGCCTGGAGTGATTTGGGAAACCATGGAAAACCCAAATCTGGATGCCCGGACGGGGATCGAACCGCCGTCCTCCCGAATGCGAGGCGAGAACGCTATCCGTTACACCGCCACGCTCGGTGTGAATGTTCTGTCCGCCCTGTGGTGTCTATACTTAGGAGTCATAACGGACTGGAGAAACTAATTCACTGGAAGAGATATCACAAACACATTGAGCTGACTGAATGGCTTACTTGCCAAAAGCCATAAAAAAAAACCTCTTTCCCTTTTGAAAGACGTACACCATTGCTGCTGCTCTGCATAGTTATGGTCACCAAACTCTCCATCTGTTGTGCAATTTACTATACGCTTTGGTGGTACATTTTACTGTAGTGCTTCACTTTAAGTGTATTGTGCATACCGGGTGGTGTTATAATTAAACTTTCCATATTTAACACGTTATAACATGGAAACTAAACTGTACGAATACCAAACTTGGTAGCATTAAAGTCAAGGACATGGGGAAGAGAAATAATGCAGAATCAATTCAATCATACCATTACATACCGGTATCATTACTGCAACAAAAGGGGCTCAATATGGCGTCCCTCAGTGTCCAGAAGCGTTCTGGCCTCGCATTCGGGAGGACGGCGGTTCGAATCCCTGTCCGGGCATCCAGATTTTGGTTTTCCATGGTTTCCCAAATCACTCCAGGCAAATGCCGGGATGCTTCCTTCAAAAGGCCATGGCCGAATTCCTTCCCATTCCTTGCCCCATCCTTTCCCGTCTCTAAAGACCTCGCTGTTAAGAGACGTTAAGCAGTTTTTTTTTGTTTTTTTTTTAAATTATCCAAAAGAGTGAAAAACGCAGGATTCCATGCTGCACAGCAGAAGGAAGCATGTTTTTTTTTTATTATTATTTTTATTGCTTTACGTCTCTCAACAGCGAGGTCTAGGTTTGCTGGCTACCTCTCTTGATATGCTGCGCTTCAGATGAGCACATGTGTGAATGTTCCTCTGGTAAACCCTGTCCTTCAGGTAGCCCCACAACCAGAAATCACAGGGAGTGAGGTCAGGTGATTTTGCCGACCAAGCATTTTGAAACGATCGGCTGATAATTCGATAGTTTTCAAATGTGTTTTGGAGAAATAGTTGATGATCACGGCACCTGGTGGCCATAGTTAGAAATGGATGGTGGTGTTTGACGCATGGAAATCATGCACCTTATACTCTGGACATTAATGTTACCAAGTTTGGTACACGTATGGTAATTAGTTTCCGTGTTATAAAGTATTAAATAGGGAAAGTTTAGTTATAACCACCCGGTGTATCTGTTTCCTATGAATCTAATCCATGCTCCTGATTACAGACAGCCAAATGATCCAATTTTGATCACATGACATTTTGAGTTTTTTGGGAAGATATTTTACTTATTTTAGTAATGGTATCCACTGAAAATATTACAATCTACTTCATTGCCAATGCTTTAAGCTTTCACTTACCAGTTAAGATCTTACTGGCCAGCACTATATTTAACTACCCAAGGCGAGATCGAAAGGAGCAGGGATTGTTGTTGTTGGGTTCGTTCTGAAATGTAGTTAATGGAATTGTTTTAAAATGGCTTTAGGTATATTTAACCACTCAATGTACTCAGCTTACATTTTCTGTAAATCCACTAATTACTTTTTTCAAAGTGAACATTGGTTTCCTCTGTATATTCATGGTAGTAACACTGGAATGTTCTGTTGAGCTCTGCAGTATAAAAGAGAGTTTAGGAATTATGGTATCTGAAACTTTATATGAGTTATATTGAGTTTCTTAAAAGTATATATAAAAATATAATACCACTGCCCATTGGATCAAAATTTCAATCATCATACCAACTGACTCGTACCATACAAAATATTGTTACTGAGGGCAATTTGCTCAACTTACTATTACAGACAAATTAGAATTTGGAATGACGCTGGTTTAATCTAACTTTAGTTTTTACACATTTTACAGTAAACATTATAGGTGAATACCGAAATAATCCCTCAAAAATACAAAACATTCTAGGTGAATGCCGAAATAACCGGTTAAAAATACAATGGTCGAATTCCTTCCAGTTCCTTACCCAAACCGAGCATGATGTATGAGCGGTTAACGCTCTGGCCTCGCATTTGGGAGGACACTGGTTCGAATCTCCGTTCGGGCATCCAGATTTGGGTTTTCCATGGTTTCCCCAAATCACTCCAGGCGAATGCCGAGATGCTTCCTTGAAAATGCCATGGCCGAATTCTTTTCCGTTCGTTATCCTCAGTCCCATCCCGCCTCTAATGACCTCGACAAGGCGTAAAACCATAAGTAAAAAAAAAAAAAAAAAAAAAAAAAAAAAAAAAAAAAATTAAAAAAGTCGTTACCCACAACCCTCGTGCGGTTCTGATACCCTAAACGCCAACTAGTCATAAAGAAAAAAGTTCATTTTTATTGTTAACGAAGCATTTAGCAATTCGAACCAGAAAAAAAAAAATCAGTAAAGTCTGCATATAACAGCCACCAATAAAACAAACTGTATGCCTTTGATGACACAGTGACATAATATCGATTTCCCATGTATTTCGTCTCTGATATAGCCTAACCTTAACAGAAAATCCTGACCAGGTAAGGGGACATCAAAAATAAGAACTATGGGACTACTTAGCGAATTCACATGAACAAAACAAAGCTTGTTCAAAAGGGAACTGGCATTTCCCAGCTAGGCTCGCTAACCTATGTGCGATCATACAGCTCAGGCATTAAGTGCTAATGTTTTAATAGGCATGTAAGTTCTGTACTCCCGTTGCAGGTGTTGGACACAGTGGGGCTGAAGAACTCTGACATCGGCAAGGCACGCCAGTTCCTGGAGGACGACTCAATGTTCAAGAGGCGGTCCAAGATGTCGAACGCCGAGGATGAGGATACGAGCAGTAGCAAGACCGTCATGAAATGGTGAGCAAACAGGAATTGTTTTATGTAACACTAGAGGTTTTCTCGGCGTTGTATATTCAATCAGGTAACTAGCCGAATGAGTCACTTTTTGTGTAATAATTAATTATTACCGTTGTGTTAATCAGAGACCTTATGTCAACCGAAATTGTGTTCCACCCCTTTTTTTAATTTGCAAAGAGCGTTGGCATCTATCACTGAATTTTGTTTGTCTAAAGGGTGTGGTCCTTTTTTCTTGCCAACAGATTAAATGGTGAAAGTGTGGAGACTTTGTAAAAGAAGTAAACTTTGGCTTCCGTCCTAAGTTGTAAGATACCTTTCCAGTCTGTTAGGTCGAGCTTAACTTGGCAAGTAGGATGCCAAGAGATTTGTGGGGCATTGTAGCAGTTTGGCCAGCATGTAAACTAAAGAATTTCTGGCATGACCTTAATTCTAAAATAAACTTTAAACAATGACGTTTAGGAATTTCCTGGATTTCAAAATAGCACAAAATGAAGCTGTGATCTTAATTATCCCATACATTTTAAATAAGTTTCTTAACGCACCTGGTACTAGGTATCATGCTTTGTACAGATACAAACAGTGCCAACTGTGAACAATTACGCACAGATGTATATGAAATAGTCGGCATCAACAGAAAGGAACAGACAAACAGAAACATGGTTTGTTGAATATATCTGGATGGCACGATTCAATGATCACTATCCAAATTTCTCATAGCCACTAGAAACGATTTCATATTAGCTCCACGTAGATTTGTCATCACACTGATTATTAATGCCTGCATTTAACCGATTCATTCATTATTTCGTATGTGGAAAGAATAATAGCTAAGTCCTTTAGATTAATGCATTATTAATTAGCAAACATTGAGTAATGATCAAGCTGCTAGGAGATAATATGAAATCATTTGAATGCTAAGACAATTTGTGAACACGAAAAACAGCTGTGATATCTGATGCCTTTAAAAAGATAAGGGAACAAATCAAAAAACTTTTAATGAGACATTATTAAACATTTTCCTGAGGAAATGTTGTAGGGCGTTATCTTAAAGTAGATCGTACTTTTTGTCTGTTTGCTTCCATTTTGTCACAGCTAAAAACGTAAAAATGTAGCTGACATTATTTTCAGGAGAAAAGTACAGAAACAGAATAATGGAAAAAGGTTTAAAATAATCAACTGTTCTTATTATATCCAAGTGATAAAATTAAAATGTATCTTGGCCACATGCTGCACAACTAGTGTTTTGAGCTCGTTATCCAAATTTGCATAACTTGATCATATGAATTCCTAGACGATAGCTTAAAGCAGACATGAAGAAGAGATGTGAATAACAAAAGCAGCTCCTAATACCCAACGTTCTAATAAAAATTAAATCATTATTCAAGAAACGTTCTGGTAGATCTTTAGTTACTTTCTGAACAAATTGTTGCTAGAGAAAATATAATAAAAATTGTTAGCTAAGCGTACAATTTCCACAGTTTGGACTGTTTGTATCGTGACTTTGTGACGGGTTTATTGCACTGTAATTTGTTTTTTCCCAAGGTCAATATATATAATTCAGCGATCTATTAACTCAATAGAAAAGCAATGACGGAAAAGTTATCAGTTCAAATCCCTTTCTCGGCCGGAAGTGTACGAGAAGTACGCTAAAACACTTCAATTTCAAGGTACTAGTCTATGTAGAAGTAGTAAATATTTTTAAAATAACACTTCGAAGCTCATAACATCGGATTATGCGGCCAATTAAAACCTTTCAGTGGCTACCGGTCTTTAATGTCATAAGTACATATTATTAGTTCATTAAACTCATCTGGCAAGGTGAATTTGACCTATTTTCGTTGAATAAGCTCTCCTTGCAAATAATGCTCGGTCTGAAATATTTTTCTTTTGAGTAGAAATAGTAATAATGTGCATGGCACTGTAAGCCGGGACAACCCGGACAACATTTTGCCCCAGTGCCATAGTTTCTAAACGAATCCTTAACCCATATCTATGATGACATTTGTTTGATATAATCCGGTAATTCTACGTAAAAACCGAATGACGGAAACCCTCCAATTCGTTTCACAGACACGAAGCAAGTTTACGCTGGTAAGAATCTTTTAAAATTGCAGTTGAGACCGGAATTCGAATCGTGGATCTTTATTTTTCCACTCAGATACATTACGAAAATCCACAAAACCACTCTGTTAGTCAGAAGAAGTCACCGGGCCTGCTACTTTGATGTTACAGCATGTTTCATGTGAGATATGCTGTGTTTCTCAGGCTCCAATTTTCTTCAAACGTTTTGATCACTGTCTCGGATCTAGTTCGGGGGTAAGACTTCCTACTGGAGAATCTACAAGCCTCCAATTGATTGAGAAGGAAGTTGTATCCCTGAAGAAAACCCGAGACCGTGGTCGAAATAAAACTGGATTATAACAGGCGCAGTGTACATCTCGTGAACCATTTGGTCACAAGATGATGGCTGTGAAACGGGCAAATCTTTTATAATTGTACTGGTCTGTTATCTAACAAAGTTCTTTTCTCTTTCTTACTTTATGTCCAGATTTCTTTGTGTGACGCTCACAGAGTCTTGCTCGCAGGTCTAAGCTGGCTGATCTGGAGGAGTCAAACGCCGAGTCGGCTGCTGCCAGCAGGGCCCGTAAGTCACGCGCCCGCATCGCAGACCTGGACGCCGAAATGGAAGAGTTGGAGAGCAGGGCAGCTGCTCGAGAAAGACGCTCCGCCAACGTAAGAAAACTGCTCGCCGAGACGGCCGACATGGGCAACGAGGACGCCGAGGGCTCGAGTTCCACCACCACCCGCAGCGCGCTGCGCGTCAAGAAGGTGTCTGCCTCAGCCACCTCGGAAAAGAAGACCGTCACCTTCTAGAGAGCGCGGGGGAGCTCAAGCCCGCCACCACAGTCTGCATCTCTCAGAGTACTCAATCCACCGCCTCTGATGTCCACCGTCTTCTGATGTCCATGAAGACCCTATAGGGGATAGATAAGCTGCTTAGTTTAGTTGGTAGATTGACTGACTACGAAATGGATGACAGGGCTTCAGATGTCTTTCTTGTTTCAAATACGGTTTCTTAGGCCCATTCGTGCCAAGAAACTGGCGAGGAAATTCCTCTGGGAAGACTAATGTTTTCGAAGAGCGGCTTTGACCGCCCTAGCGCCGAAGTACGAAAGGAGTTTCCAAGCTCTCTTCTTCTTAGTATTTATTCAGCATTGCAGGGTCTGCTTTACTGGACTTCTATTCATGCCTACCTTCTGCATCTCCAGGTGTGGCATTAACTAGTCATATGTCCTTACGCAAGGTATCCACCAACGCTTCCTGGGTCTCCCTCGTGGTCTTCTGTCCTCCGGAATTACATCGAGTGTTGTTCTCGCAACTGAAGTGTTGCTGCTGCGCGGTACATGACCGTACCATCGCAGACGATTTCCCAGCTCTACCTCCTCCAATTCTATTCTGTTGGCTTCATTAGTTTGAAAATAAGATGATTTTTACCTTCACTGGAAGGGAAGCAGTTAATTGCTGCATTATCTGGCGACTTCTGTACTGGATCTGGAGTCTGATAGAAGGCATTATGGACAGTATTGGCTTCAATATTGCTGTATAAACGTACTGTTGAATAACCTCTGTTGACTTCGTTTCCCTGATGATAAGGAGCAGTTGATATGTGTTCTTCATTGTTTAAGTATCAAAGGTTCAGAGAGTTGCTTACAACAAATTCATCCAAAAGGCAAAATTAGTTTATTAAACTACTTTCTAACCAACTAATGCCAGCTCAATAGATTTTAGTCCTTGTTACATTACGCCATAAACCTTCACGAATTTCTACATTGTTCCCTTCACCAGAGACAACGTTTCGAGATGGTAGCTAAACTTTGTAGTTGAATGTAGGCAAAACTTAGCCCAGTGAGAATGAGCTTAATGTTTTCATTGTTATTTTAGGTTATAGACGCCGCCAAAGTATTTTGTTACTATCAGACATAGCAAACGCAATGATTAATGGAAACAATGAAATGTAGTAAGTGGGCTCAAAAGTACGACCTGCCTAGACATGATTTAATGGATGGCAGTTTGCCACGGTGGTTTGGCCATTATTTTCTTTCTATCTTCCTTAACTATTTATTTACTTACATTTTCTTTTTTTACCCCAATAATCTACATGGGAAAATATTGATGCACTTACTTTCTACATAACTGAGAGTTTGCAGATACGTTTGTCGAGTTTTTCTGAGCGAACGTAAAATGTGGTGGCAGGCCTCTCTACCTTTTATTGCTGTTTATTGTTTTAATTTTCAAAATATTTGAGGTGAGCATGTTTTTAGTCATTTAAGTGCGAATGTGTATCCATTATATTCATTTTCTTGTTATTTGTATCATCACCATATTTTCATTTTCAGTATGAATGCCCATATTTATAAATAATTTATTATTGTAATTAAAAGAATTTACAAATGTAGTAAGCCTAGCTACTTTCCTGTGAGAGTACCTTATCCATCAGTTGATATTTTTGAATATGTTACTTTAAAAAAAAAAGTGAACAATGTGGCATTATATTTTTTGTAATGATTGTATATGGTGCTATTTTCCAAATTATATTGTAATGAAACCGAATTAAATAATTAAAATTGGCTTATTAAACTGTTGTATAAACTTACGTGTTATCCAGTAAATTTAACTTTTTTCTGCAGCTTGTGCAACGGGTGGTTATTCAGTAAACTTAAGGGCAAACATTTTCTTTTTGTATGTTTCCGGATCAGAAATAGTAGTTTCCTATCGGAGTATTCCAGATGATTAGAAAAAGAAAAATCTAATGGTAAACCTGATTCACAACGATTACAACAAATTCGTTTGTCCATTTCCTGTTTTTACAATTGATAGACCCTATACTCGTGTTTTTCCTTACACCAACGAACATAAATAATTCGTACAAGTTACTATAATATTGCTCTGCTAAAAGCTATAACATAAACGACGAACCATAAGAGAGTATTGCAATTTTGAAGAGTCACTGTCTGGCCGCTACTTTTTTAAAACTATATTAATTTTACATTTTTTGTGATATTGTTTATATTCACCTCTGGGTTGGTAAAGTCTGTTAATCCTGAGCGATATACAGTACACACCAAAATGTTGCCATCCCAAGAATCTATTAAATTGAGGATATGTAATAAGGCTGTGTATTCGTGTTTCGTGTACAAATTAAAAGAATGTTTTGAGAAAAATTTCCTTAGATGTGATATGTTTGAACACCTTAGTGACATATAATACATCTTAAAAGTTTCTCAGATCCCACTTTTTCCTCCGTTTGACATATGGTGTGTCATTGAACATTGCGATGTATATTGTGTCCGTTCGAACCTAAGCTCTTCCCGATTGCTGAAACGGGCTCTTCCTGTAAGATTTTAGTTCAGAAATAGTTTACCTCAAGCATACTTGATTTATCTAATTGTTTGCAAGATAATGAAACATTAATTGTTTTTCTATCTGTTCATCGTCAATTACAAAAGAATCTGCCGTATATGAGGAAAAAAGCTATTACCTATCGTGGTTTCCTTTTAAGATTTTAGAAAGAAAACTTGAACTGAAAAATTAGATGAAAGGAATTTAATAGATGTTTTGCATAACCGAACCAAAGTCTCGTATTCATACAATTTTTTTGTTATATACGTTTTCATTGTTTAAATAATTCCTGCAATCCATTAGCTGTTTGTGATAATATTCCTATTGTCGAATGTCATTTGCTTATAGTAAAAATAGGGAGAAATATTGTTCTTTCTGCTTGAAGGAATATGTCTGATCTGTCTCTCCCCGAAGAATTGAATATAGTTCAATGTTACTGAATTCTAAGGCCTGAATGAGATGGAAATGATTTTTTTTTTTAATTTGTCACATCAGTTCCACAGAAGTTATGTTAGCACTGGTAAACGAGTGTGAGGTCGTCTGAAATTATTTCTCCCATTTACTTGTAATCTGAAGTATGAAATGGTCAATACATCCTCTTAACTAAATAGGTTCATAATTGACAGAAAAAAGATATGTAATAAATTTATGCTTAGAGTCTATAACGATATTTAACAAATTAACACGAAATTTGATCACAATACTTTTCCAAATTCTTTCCAAGTGATATAGCTCAACAGATCGGAATTTTCAACGCTCCATCCGTTTGCACCGAATAATGGCGTTTGTTCTACAAAAACCATTGATTCCGCAAATATCTGAATTTTTTTCGATATCGAAAATTAACCAGGTTTTGTCTAGCCACCTTGCATTCGGGAGGGCGCATTTGCGAACCATGTGCAGCCATCGGCTTTCTCTGGCCGCTCTAATGGCATCAAAGTCGACAAGCAAAGCCCTTAAAAATGTCGTCTGTGATTAGGTGACTTTATTGGATTATCCGATATGTAAGGTCGTTACATATTTTCTCTTGACATCGACATCAGATTAAATATAATCATTGCTCGTTATAGTTCCTGACATATAATCCCTTCACATTCAACATGTTAGCTTATAACACGAGCTATCATTATGCGAAGTTTCGTTGAAATACGCTCTATACGCGGACAGATAGGCCAAAATTTCAAAATTTACGGTTTTGGCACCTGTATTACTGTAAACTATGTTACAGCGGCTTTAAGGCGCGTCGATGAGGCGGTCAGTAGCGCTATGTTACTAATCTTGATAAAACCTATACCTGATGCCATAACTTATCACAATGTGCAGTGCGATCCGCGGACAGGCAAATAAACATTATGGATTTACAGTTTTGGACTGATCGGGAACTCTGTAACGTATTGCGGTAAAAAATATGCTATATCCTGACCTATGGCATAAGCTATCAGTTTCCTTAAAATCGCTTGATTAATTCTTGCGTCATATGCGAACATAAAGAGAAATGAATGTTCCAAATTTTACAGTTTTGTTATGACTGTCAATAACAGTGCACATTATAATTAATCTTTTTGAAATACTTTTCATTAACAGATACAACTCTTCTGCGATTTTGTTTCTTTCTTTGTTCGAATAGATCTTTTAGAGTGTATGATAAATCAACTATTTTTATGTCTATTTGTTCTCAATCTTCATTACGCTCATATTTTTTTCGTCTTCTGCGAGTGCCTTTCATTTCCTTCCTATTACCACTTTCTTCCACAGGTTTATTTTTCCTACTTTCCTGAAATCCTGCTTGAGTTTCCTCTCGGAAACTTTTTTTTTTAAAACAAAACTGCTTTACGTCTCTCTAACAGCGAGGTCTTTAGAGACGGGAAAGGATTGGGGCTAGGAATGGGAAGGAATTCGGGAATGGCCTTTTTAAGGAAGCATCCCGGCATTTGCCTGGAGTGATTTGGGAAACCATGGAAAACCCAAATCTGGATGCCCGGACGGGGATTCGAACCGCCGTCCTCCCGAATGCGTCTGAAACGTGTTCTGTCATTTAGTGAGTTTGAGTACATTGTATATTTTATAATTTTATTATGTAGGTAAGCCAGCTAAATCAAAATGACAACGACAGAAAGATCGAAGATGCGAGATGGAAAGGAAGAAAACTCACCAATATACAAGTAGCAATTTGAGACATTTAAATATTGGACACAGAAAGGAACAACTACATGAATCCTTAGTCAAAAATGTTGTTACAAACGAAACAAATTACTGAAATTAGATAAGAAATGACATAACTGCATCGTAGTATAGCCTCTGAAACATGAATTTTTCTCTGTACTGAAAGATAGTTATGCAAAATAAACATAATTTTGTTGGAGTGGGCACAGCTGGCTATTGAGTATGAGTGTTTGATGGTGGACGTCAACGATAACCCGTGAGCATGTTCGGCCAGATGAGAGCCCTGTTCGCGCTTAGACAACCACGAGGTAAGCGGAGACAATCCAAGGTGGCGGGGGACCGCCAGAAATAAAGTGCCTCCTGCTTTTGTGATGGTGGCTGCTGCTATATCCGGACCGCTGCGAAAGCTAGCCCTACTTCTGATGCGGCCTCTCGGGGTCCCCTACCTGCTATTTCGGGCAGTCTCTCTCCCCCACGCAAGGAACTGTCACAGTTATCCTCATCATCACCGCAAAACATACGTCAATGAACAGTAATGACCGACAATCCAAGATACTTTCACATATAGACAGTACAGGCGAAGTTCATCATAACTATCAAATCCGAGGCTTGAGAATATCCGCTGGGCTTAACGTGGTCAAATTTCTTCCTATCCTCAATTTGCCTTTAGGTCTGATTTTAGTTAATTTGTACAGTACTTCCTTCTCTCGCATTAGAGAATTAGCTTCGAACAAGTAAGTAATAATCGCACTGGTCTTTTACACCAAACCTTGTATTTGGGAGAACGCGGGTTCAAATTCCTGTCGGCCATCCAGATTTTCCATTGTTTCTAGAAATCACTCCATGCGAATTACGGGATGTTACCTTCAAAAGGCCATGATTGTATTCTTTCCGGTTCCTTGTTCATTTTCTCCATCGGCTTTATTACCTCGGTGTCGATGAGAAGTAAAGTCCATATAAAAGTCATTCATGAACATTAAAGTTCGAAGTATTGAAACTGAAATACTGGATGCATGTTATTCTCTGAATAGGCTTTGCTGAATGTTTCTGTCTTTGGTGACTATTCCTTCAAGTATCATTTCCTCCGAGATGCGTGTTTAGCTTCATGTCGTAGGTTTTACGTAAATAGGATCAATAGCAATATTAGACAGTGTGACCTAAAGTAACTTTAATTTCTAATGCTAGATAATGATTTTCTGTTCTGGAATTACCATTTTAGGTTAGTCATTATAGCAGATATGTGATGGCATGAGTATTTATTGCTGATGAATTATCACAGGTAAAAAATTTTGCTTAATCTCTTGTTAAAATAGGAGTAAATATTCGTGCTACAGGAAGATAGTTTCGTTTTTTCTGTCATCACTCTCTCGACTGGTTTGCGCCAACCTCTCCATCTCAGCATATCTCTTACAACACACATTCTCAGTTATCTGCTTCATATATTCTAATCTTTGTATTCCTCTACAATTCTTACCTTTGACTGTTCGTTCCATTAACAAATTAACTAATCCTGAATTTCTCAGAATATGATCTACCATCCTGTCTCTTCTTTTTGTAAGAATCTTTCACAAACTCCCTTCCCCACCCATCATTTCCAAAACTCGTTCATTTCGTACTTTATATCCCCACTTTATTTTCAACATCCTTCTACAGCACCACATTTCAAATGCTTCAATTTTCCGTCTTTCTGGTACCCTAAAGTCAACTATCTTCTCTACCGTAAAGTGCTGTGCTCCAGACAAAGAGTTTTAAAAAGTTCTTTCTAAGTCCTAGATCAATATTTGAAACATAACATTTCTTTATTTTCAACTCTTTTTGCTAGTGCTATTCTGCTTTTAACATAATTCCTACTAGGCTTATAGTACCAGTACCTGGGTGATCGATCTTCGCTCGGCATCTTTCGATTTCTGTTCAATATACAAGATTTTCAGTAAAGTTTGGTTAAAGTTAAAGGCTTGAAGACTTCCTAGGCATTTTGAGGTGCACAGTTCCTTGTTCTAACCAAAGAGAAGCCTAACTGACATCATTAGGCTTACTGGTACCTGAAACTTATTTGAGATAGGGTTAGAGCCGTTTCCGAAAAACCAAATACAAAAATTGCTCCTTTTTTGTAAAAATCGTGTTACTTGAAAACCAAAACATTATTTACATATGAAATTTCATCCAAATCACTAGAGCCATTTCCGAGATTGTCCGGTTTACCACGTCATAAATTGCTTTTTAAAAATAATGATATTATTATGTTAAATACAAATCGTAATACTAATTTGGAATTAATTAATGGTGCAAGATTTGTGGTAATTCACTTAGACGAGAACATCATCAGTGCTAAATTCATTCACTCCGATAAAACTATGCTCATATCTCGCAGTAACCTCACATATTCTGATCAACCGTGCCTTTCCAATGATAAGAAAACCATTCACAAAAGAAGTAACATTCATTATGAACACACGCTTCAAAAGGCAGGATTTATTAGAATCTGTTTCTTCGTATGGACTCCTGTACGCGAATTTTTCACGAGTTTGTAGATTCATTTCAAGCATACGCCGGTAAAGTCTCCATTCTTCATTACAATTTATTTTTGTGTTAAAGACACATACGGTCAAACAGTCAACGGTGATCACATTATAACTGCTAATATTGTTTTCAAAGAAGTTTCGTAAAGAAGATTGAAAAAAAAGGCATCTGATAAAGCCAACAGTTTTTAAACATTTACTTTTTAAATGCTTTACAATTAAACATGTAACATTTAATAATAGGCTTTTTTATTACATAAATTAATTCGATTACAACTTGGAATAACAGAGATCTGTCTGTGAATGTTATCTTGTGTGTCCAAATGGAACCGCGTCAATTTTTTGAAACCTGAAGTTTCAGCCATCAGTCTGTGGCTTTCATCAGAGGACTACGATACCTGGGATCACTCTGCCGCCTGTAAATATCTTCCAAAACGTGCGCTAACCATCTGAAGTGACGTCACTGAAATTCCAGCCGGTCCGATGGGGGCTTGAGTCCCGTGTTTACTTGGTCAGGAAACGCAAGCGCTCATCGGACCGGCCACGTTGATGGCTGGAAATTCAGTGGCGTCACTCGAAACGGTTAACACGCACTTCGGAAGCTAGTTACAGGTGGTAGAGGTTCCAGGTATTGTAGTCCTCCGATGAAAGCCACAGAATGATGGCTGAAACTTCAGGTTTAAAAAAATTGACGCGGTTTCACCTGGATAACCAGGATAACATTCACAGACAGATGTCTGTTGTTCCTAGCTGTAATCTAAGTAATTTCTGCAGTAAAAAATAATTTTTTAATAGTTGTTACGCTACATACTAAGTGTTTGTTTGTAGTGGAGTCTCAAACATTAGCAGTTTGGGAGTGACGTAAGGACGTTCGGCTTCTGTGAATCAACTCCCTACTTCTGGACAATAGCCATGGCATTTCCAGGCAGCGAAAAACAAATCAGTAGAGCCCAAATCGACGGACTTTTCCATCCGATGAGAAAAAAAATAAAATATTTATTGTGTGAACGTGAAGTTTTACTTTCAAAACCAAGAGGTATACAATATTAAAAAATTACGTTTGCCAAATTAGCAAATACTGAACCACTATCTCGTAATACTGTATGGCCGTTCGTAGTCCACAGCGTCGTAATTTCGCCACATTTTCACCGACTGTCATTCAATGCACAAGAACATTTCTTTTAATGACCGCAATAATAGATCTTTTGATTCATAAAAAACAAGGGAGATGAAAAAATTATTAGCTTTCCTCATCTATTCTGGTTTGGTTGAACAGTTATTAAAATGCAACCAAGGTTGATTCACTTGTGTATATCACGACATATGAACTGCTAAAGTTTTTAAAAATGTCCCCCCCCCTCCTCTTCTAATCGTATCCGACTGACGCAGTGTGGTGAAAATTTCTTCTGCTACCATGACTCGAATCCCTGTCAGACGCTGTACACCATAAACGTGCCTAATTAGAGCTTTATGCCTCGTAAACATCTAGGTTTTTAGGTCGTGGTCCAAGGAACGAAGGAAGAAATTTGACTATGACCTTTTGAACGACCCATCTCGTCATTGGTTTGGAATGATTTCTAGAAACAGTGTAAAACCGAAATCTGGAGGGAGACTTGGACAGAGCGTGGTGGGTGAACGGTTAACGTTCTGGCCTCGCATTCGGGAGGACGCGGGTTCGAATCCTCGTCCCGGCATCCAGATTTGGGTTTTCCATAGTTTCACAAATCACTCCAGGCGAATGCCGGGAAGCTTCCTTCAAAAAGGCCACGGCCGAATTCCTTCCCATTCCTTGTCCCAAGTCCTATCCCGCCTCTAATGACCTAAGCAGTCGACGAGGCGAAAAGCAGAAAAAAAGAGACTTGAACCCGCGTCCTCCCGAATACCTGAGCTAACAGTGCGGGATGGAGCATTGCTGCTAATGTTAAGGAATGATATATTATATCCCAGGACATGGGCGCCGGGAGGGGGGTGCAGGGGGGTGCACTTGCACTCCCCTGACGTCCCGGGTCGCCGTCTGGGCAGTAGTAGAGCTAACAAAAAAGGGCGCTCACCCCGGAAATTTTTGGGCCGATAGGGGGGGGGGGGAGCACCAATGCATCCCTGGTACACCCCCCTAGAAGCAATCCTGCCGGCGCCCATGTCCCAGGACACAATGAAGTGGTATGTAAGGATGATTCAAATGTTCTTGTCCTTGAATATACGATGCTGTGTTACAAAAATAAAAAGTCAAGCACCCTTAGGGGAAGGAAGAAACGAAACTTCATGGTTCTACAGGGGATGTGATGTTACTTCAGTGATTACAAAATCGAGTCAAATTTACTTGGTACTGATAAGTATGACGTTGCACCCCCTCTGTTTTCCACTGAATCGTTGAGAAGGGTGTCATAAAGTCGTTTTGTCTTCTAAGCTAAGCTGGCCCACAACTGTTGTAATTGTCCTTGATATCCTCGATATTGGATCAAGCTGAATATAGTATACCAGCTAGTACCCACGACTTCGTTCGTGATTGTAAAGAATTCATATTGACAGCTATAGACATCTAACCACCCTAGTGCACGATGGGAGACTCGATACTATTACCACACACAAGTACCAGTCTTCTGCGCTATGTAGTTCCGGCAGCAAGGTAAAATTTACGGATACACACAAGTCTTTGGATGAAATACGAACATATTCATGATCGACCAATTTCAAACACCATATCTCACACACTCCCACAGTTACCGAATTTCGGCCAACGTTGTGATCGATGGGAGACTCTGTGTTACTACCACACACAAACGCCAGTGATCTGCGATTGATAGTTTTCACTTAAAAGTGATACACCGTGACACATGCGTCATTGGCAGAAATAAGAAATTGCCGCAGGTCGACCATTTTCATCCCCCATATAATCCACACCCCCATAGCTACAGACATCTAACAACCATAGTGCACGACAACAGACACGATTCTACTACCACACATAAACACCAATGCTCTATGCTAGGTAGTCGTGGTAGAAAAGTGAAATCTGCGGAGACACATGCCTTTCGTCGAAATACGAAAATATCCTTGGTCGGCCACTTACAACCACCATATCTACCACAGTACCACAGTTTCTGAAATTCGGCCGCTGTTGTGATCGAAAGGTGACTCTGTGCTACTACTACACACAAACGCCAGTTATCTGTGATCTAAAGTTTTCGCTGAAAAGTGATACACCATGACACTTTTGTCTTTGGCAGAAGTATGAAACTGCCACAGGTCGACCACTTTCAACCCCCATTTCTCCCACACCCCCATAGTTACCGACATCTAACAACCATAATGCACTACATGAGATACGATTCTACTACCAAACACAAACACCAATGCTCTATGCTATATAGTTGTGGCAGAAAAGTGACATATACGGAGACAGTCGAAATACGAAAATATCCTTGGTCGGCCACTTACAACCACCATATCTACCACAGTACCACAGTTTCTGAAATTCGGCCGCTGTTGTGATTGAAAGGTGACTCTGTGCTACTACTACACACAAACGCCAGTTATCTGTGATATATAGTTTTCGCTGAAGAGTGATACACCATGACACTTTTGTCTTTGGCAGAAGAATGAAATTTCCACAGGTCGAACACTTTCAACCCCCATATCTCCCACACCCCCATAGCTACCGACATCTAACAACCATAGTGCACTACATGAGATACGATTCTACTACCAAACACAAACACCAATGCTCTATGCTATGTAGTTGTGGCAGAAAAGTGACATATGCGGAGACAGTCGAAATACGAAAATATCCTTGGTCGGCCACTTACAACCACCATATCTACCACAGTTTCTGAAATTCGGCCGCTGTTGTGATCGAAAGGTGACTCTGTGCTACTACTAAACACAAACGCCAGTTCTCTTTGATCTATAGTTTTCGCTGAAAAGTGATACACCATGACACTTTTGTTTTTGGCAGAAGTATGAAATTTCCACAGGTCGAACACTTTCAACCCCCATATCTCCCACACCCCCATAGCTACCGACAGCTAACAACCATAGTGCACTACATGGGATACGATTCTACTACCAAACACAAACACCAATGCTCTATGCTATGTAGTTGTGGCAGAAAAAGTGACATATGCGGAGACTGTCGAAATACGAAAATATACTTGGTCGGCCACTAACAACCACCATATCCACCACAGTACCACAGTTTCTGAAATTCGGCCGCTGTTGTGATCGAAAGGTGACTCTGTGCTACTACTACACACAAACGCCAGTTATCTGTGATCTATAGTTTTCGCTGAAAAGTGATACACCATGACACTTTTGTCTTTGGCAGAAGTATGAAATTGCCACAGGTCGACCACTTTCAACCCCCATATCTCCCACATCCCCATAGCTACCGACATCTAACAATCATAGTGTACGACAGGAAAGACGATTCTACTACCACACACAAACACCAAAAGTCTATGGTATGTAGTTTTGGCAGGAAAGAGAAGTATACGGAGATACGAATTTTTGGTAGAAATATGAAAACGCCCTGCACTGACCAACTTTAATCATTATATCTCCCACATCCCCACAGCTATCGGCATTCGGCCAACGTTGTGCACGACAGGAAACTCCATGCTACTTCCAACCACAAACATCAGTGATCTGTGCTAGGTAGTGGTGGCTGAAAAGTGAAATATAGGAAAAAACACGTCTATTTTTATATATCTTATATAAGATTAAGGTCCTTTTTCTGACAATACTTATCTGGCATACATTACTGATCGTCACATCATTTCACCTTAATTCTAATTTACAGAAATGTCAAATGCGTGTGACATGATTTGAGGGATTATGCGAGTTGAAGGAATATGGATTTACAATATTTTAATTAAAACTGGAGATATTTTACAGCTATTCAATTTATTAACAAGCCAAGATGAAACACTTTCAGTAAATAAATATTATAACAGGTAAGACATTGCTCAATGAAAAGGTTAATTTTTGAAACAATTATGTCGGTTAGGAGTAAGTGAGAAATCTGTAGGTCAGGCAAATCGTTGAAGATCGTTGCTAAAGTCTATCACATACATTGCTTTATGACCATATTGTATTTTGACATAGCCGCTAGATCGATTCGTTACTGTCGCAGCGCCTTCATTTATGCGCTTAAGGCTTTATCGAAAAACATTTCGACGCTTGGTGCCGCTGTCTTTTGAACGATGGAGGCGGTACGAAGTCTCCTCTTGACGTATCAGCCAGGCTCATTAGTATCACTCCCATCCTTTTCTTTTCTACAGGAAACATCGGTGCGAAATAGTGCGCCTTTCCCGAATAGACATTACTTGCCAAGTCGTTCTTCCTTCTCACACACCGGAACCTACCACTGCAAAATACGCCTCCGGATTGGAAGAAGTCCTCTTCACTGATGACACGCATACCAAAATATAAGGAACGGGCCAACCAGAGGTTTTATCGGTCCCTCGCTTTATTTTATTTCGGAATACAGATCTAATAAATGCATTTAAACTGCTTTCCTTGCCTTAAAATATTTTCGTGGACAGCGGTCAGACCTTTGTTTTTTGTATGTACTGGCTCGTCATCTAAATTCGGCGTCAGTCTTCGCCCTCCCTTTTCTTTTACTGACACATTCCTGCTATGCAGCTTCGTAGATATACTGTTCTCAAAACCTCTCATCCTGATGTCAACTGTTTTCAACGGTTCGGCTAGCGAAAATTTCTAGCCTACCTTAAAAATACTTTGCGCTTATGTTTTAAATCTAATTCTAGTTATTAAGTAAATAATCAAATATTATAAGTATTCAGATCGCTTTACATGCCTTAAAGTAAACCACATCACTTTGAAAAATATAATCAATCTATCTACTGTGCAGTAGAGACTGCCATTTCTGCTTCCTCGCTCGTTGGTTTGATTGAAATGATCTTAAATAAAAGTCTTTTTTGATAATCTTAACAACTTTCAGCAATTTTTTGAGATAAAAATATCTGTACCCCACTTCAGTAGGTAGATGATCGAGTGTTAAAGTCACGCTTTGTGCTTCATTGTCCTGTTCAGCTCTTCGTCGTCTATGTCCGAGGCAGTCGTAGTTGTTTCTGTGCTTTCGACGTTTCTTTTAGTAGGTTTTTTGTATAATACTTCAACGGCCAATTGTGTACTGTGCGAAAAAGTACAATTGCATGTACCGAGGCAGCAGTTCACCAAATTTTGCCATGACACTTGTTCTGTCAGATTTTAAGCCACTAAAAAGAGTTTAGGGATCGAGACCAAATCTAGTCAGTCGTTCTTTGACTAAACTGCACAAACCGACTATTCTAAGCAAGCCAAGTTTAAATTTGTTTCTTTGCAGTGAACATACTCGTTCAAATAATGGCAATTTTTTATGACGTCAACTCATCAAAACTAAACAAAAATATTTGTCATTGCTTTTTGAGAAATTCAAACTATACAATCATGTCAACTTTTACAATATTTAAGAAATTAGTGACTATAGATCTTATAATATTAGCAGACTCAGAAAGTTGAATTCTACTTTTTAAAAACAGATATCTCAAATATGACGAAGAACAGAAAAAAATTTATGATAAAGACGTTTTTACAAAGCATTCTGGCAACCATTTATTTTTATAGATTTTTTATTTTGAAATAGCTGTCAATAGTTTAAATCTTCTTTCTGTATTATTTCTACTTCCTTCTCATTTTGTGTGTATGACCTGGGAGTTAATTTTGTAATAGGACAACATTAGTAAAATTATAGTAGGGGCCTAATTTATACAATAAAAACAAACAGGAGTTCTTACAAAAACTTAGAAATGAATCTACTACTTTCAAACATCGAAAGATAACAAAAACTCAGATTTGTCGCCGCGTGTCAAATGTGATCTTGAAGGGTACAGGCAAACGAGGCAATACAACCAGTGGAAATCGAGCCCGCACGAAAAGTGACGAAGGGGAGGAAAGGTCACGTAGACCGGAACACGTTTCCGCCCCATTTTGTGCGGGATCCGCCAGACTGCCAAATGATGCGGGATCCCTCGGGATTCCACATTGCTGTATTGCAATCCCTAGGACCAACTTGTCGGAAACAGCCTAAATTCCCTTTCTTTATACAATTAATTTAATTAAAGCAGGATATTAATTTCACTGAGGCGTATTAAGTTCCAATATTGCATGGCAATTTTTCTCGACAATAAAGGTAATATATTTAAAGCAGTCTAAAAGATGTACTGTACATTCTCGTATTGTTTCAAAACAAATGTCAAATAATAAAACAAAGAATCATAATAATTCATGGATAAACAATTGTACAGAATTAAGTATCATGAAAAATAGCTTGGTACCTCGCTTGGTTATTAGTTTTTGATTATGAGGATTCAAATGACGGTGTACTGAATGGCTGGAAGAGGACCGAAATTCCCCTGTTTGGCCGGAATTTTTACATACCTTTTAACTAGCCATTATCTCTGGCAAAGCATCGCTAATTTGTAAGTTGCTAAGACTCTCTATCATTCGTACTCCACATTAAAATGTGTTTAAGCCAGATAGAATGTGGGTTCCACAGCATATTAGTACTCTGTCACTAGGATATTAGCAACACAGAATTATCTATGATCTGAGTATCATGAAGCCGTATGGCCGTGATCGCTAAGGAACATAACTGGTCGTGGTGTTTAAGACAAGTTTATCTGGCTCGAGCCACGGAGATGCAAGAAATTTTCACTAACCGGCACTTTTCCAGCAGGGTAGAAGAGATGGTTGTACCCATTTCACTGTCACAAGATTGTGTACCAAGTAATTGGTCTGGCAAAAAGAAGTAGGCATTATAAAGGGATGACAATGCCGACCCCGGCAGCGTAGGGGTAACGTGCTTGCTTCGCGTTGCAGGGGTCGCCGGTTCGAGTCCGGCCTCGGGCATGGGTGGTTTTAATTAAGTGTAGTGTTTGTCTTGTGTAGTCTATACCAGGAAGAATCTATGATACACTGAGTGATCCAATACAAACTATAAAATTACTTAGTGCTGGCTGTATAGCCTCGTAGCCAAATGCCATTATAAAAAAAAAAAAAGAAGGGATGACAATCTGTTGAATTGGGAAATCAAAGTTGGGGATTTGCTTGGTGTCTTTCGCAAGAGCGGAGATTGAAGTTTGGCCGTCTCTTTTTTTATCTTGGCACAGGAGCGTGCATACTACACCGTATACACGCCTACTCATACACAATAATAACACGAGACACACTGGGTTAGGCAACAGGAAACCTGTGTCACATTTTCCCCAAAAGACCTTATGCAGCCGTGATACCTCCCAGTGCAATCACTGAAGTCCCGAGAACTGGGCATACTCTATTTCTAAATGCGACTGAATTAATAGAGGAATTTCAAGCCTTAGCTCATTCGCATTATAACTCCGTTTGTATTCAGACAGTTTCGATAATTGTTATTATTGCGAAAGTGTAAATAAATGCCTTCAATGTCAGTTGGACAACTGCAAGTTTATTTTACTCAAAGTATACAGTATGGACAGTTGCCTGAACCGTTACTCGTCACAGACATATAGATACAAGTTTCAGATCCTCGGTGTCCACAGTTCTTCTATAAAAAAAATATGTAAAAAACAACAATAAAACTACCGATCCCTTAGTCCGGTCTTGAACTGGGGATCACTGCAATATAAGATATGCGCAGTAGTCCTTATGCTGCTGGTGTCGGCATTACAGAAGTTAGAGGACCGAGGGTGAGTGAGCAGTAACACTGTGAACTCGCATTCGGGAGGACGCGGGTTCGAATCCCCAATGGCCATTCAGATTTGGGTTTTCCTAAATCACTCTAGGCGAATGCCGGGATGGTTCCTTCATAAAATCGTGGCCGAATTGTTTCCCGTTCCTTGCCACAAGTCCTTTCCCGCCTCTAATGACGTCGACGAGATGTAAATTCATAAGCAATAAAGGAACTCAGAAATTGTTATGGACCATTAATTTCATATAATAAGGATTCTAAATAACACTGATCAACAAAATAAAAAACTTTGGGCGGAAATCTGGATATCCAACGTGTGTTCTAAGACAATTGAGACATGCTGATTCAGAATATGCAAACTGTTTGTCTCTATCACCCACCGTTCTTGAGATATAAGACATTATCCAATTATAGATGATTAACATAGTATCACGGCAATCAACTCACAGACAGAAGTTTCAGAAGAGCATTTATTACTTCATGTAGTACTAATGGACACATACTATATAGGTCAATCTAGTTGAAGGTATAATACATATATAAATCACGTAGATATAAAATAAACATCCATATTTTACAGTAAGTTCGGTTTGAATTTCTTGGCTGTAGACTTGCGTTTGTGCTGAGCATTTGGCATCTCGCGCTGAAGCGTCCAGCAGTAATCAGCCAACATTACTGCACTCCATTGGCCCTGATAGCGTGACTTCATCACCCTTTTTTTTATCTGCTTAACGTCTCTCTAACAGCGAGGGAAAGGGAAGGAATTCGACCATGGCCTTTTGAAGGAAGCATCCCGGCATTTGCCTGGAGTGATTTGGGAAACCATGGAAAACCCAAATCTAGATGCCCGGACGGGGATTCGAACTGCCGTCCTCCCGAATGCGAGGCCAGAACGCTAGCCGTTACACCACCACGCTCGGTCTGATGAAACCGTTCGCCGTGTTCGTCGCTGACAGAACCTAGGTTCTCGGGAAAGAAATCGAGAGTTGAGGAGATGAATTTTTTGGTACATGTTGCAACCCAGCAGGCTGTACGCACTTATGAACTTCTGCACAATATTCACATTGTCAGGAGATTTATAATTTCCAAGGAAAATGGCTACAATTAATTTGATCGCCATCCATGCATCTCTTTCAGTATCACCCAGTACGTCTTTGAAGTGGCTGTCAGCAATGATCTTTCCTATTTGTGGACCTATCTTCTCTCTCTTCTTTCTCTTTTGCATAACTCACATCTGGAAACTTGTTGCACAGGTACCGAAAAGGATCTGAGTTGTTATCTAATGCCTTCAGGATGTTAATGAGCCCCAGCTTTATATGAAGTAGAGGCATGATAGCTTTGTCACGCTCAGCCGCGTAAGTTGCACTCACATTTCAAACAGTACTGCGGTGCCCACAACTTACCACTATCCAACTTCGAATAGAAGTATGGTTCATATGCTCTATTCAGAAGCGGTGTAAAAGTCTTCTGATGGGATTTGTCGGTCAGATAGCCGCACACATAGCAAAACAAATGTGGTGAATTCATGCAACCTCTCGACACCATCCTTTATCCCAGAAAATAAACAAATGAAATAATAGTACTGTGGTCTAAAAAATAATTCAGTTTGTCATGTTAAGGGTAACTGTATTTAAAACAGACTAAAACACAAGTGCAGTTGCATTACAAATAACGAAAACAGACTGAATCAAATTCGACGAAAGGTGTTCCATATAAATATGTATTTTTTATATATATCTTCGAAACCTGACGTGATACAGCAGAACGGTTTTTATATTTGAAATCAGCACGTAAAACTGCATAATAAAATGTAAACATGATGTCAGATATCTACAGCTTGTTGGTATGTGTAATCAAGTCAGCTCAAACCATTATTTATTTAACGATTCGCTTAGATCTTCAGGTAGGTTTGGTGTAAGGAAAAAATTCGTGTGTTACGGTATACTAAGGCGTAACTTTTTTAATGGTCAGGTTGCAGCTAGAGGGTTGCTGCGCTAGTTTCCAAAAAAAAATGAGTAACTGCAATTCGTCGTTTTTGTTGAGCTGTTTTGGATAATTTGTAGGAGCAATTCTACTGAATTTTTTTCGAAAATAATAGGCACATTGAATCAGTTGGAGAGGTATGCTCCTTTCAGTATCTATCTTCAAAGTATTCTATCATACCACTACTTCTGTGAACAATACATGAACCATCGAGAAGTAAAAAGGCAGCTTTTTTCTAAGAAGATCCTTTATTCAGTTTTTGCTGTGCTATAATAATTTATTCCTAAGATGTTTTTGCCATGACAACTGTATGTTTTTCGTAATTTGTTGATCATTTATAATTTACAATTTGGAGCGACATTACTGTGTGCGTAAATACGCCTCCCATTTTGTAGGCGTTATGAAAATTCTGCTATTTGTGCTTTAAAGAAAAGGAAGTATCGAGAGAAAGAAAACTATCACCTCTGACCTGTTTTGCTATTTAAAAGACGTTTAGCGGAAATGGAGTGACTCGAAACGTTGGTGAAGGATAGAAATACCCTCGGAGAAAGCATGGCAAGAAAATTTCTTGGATTTCAAACAGGGTCACTTTTATCCAATTAATTCTCTTCGTTCAGGAATACCAAACGGCTGTAATGAAGGTCGTTTAAACTCTTTAATCCATTAGGATCCATGTCAGTCAACCAGATAAGTGATAAAGGCGATGAAATATAACAATTGATGATCAAAATTCATCAGCTGTTTGTAATACCACATGCTTTAAATGAACAACATACAACAGCGAATGGATATTCATGGTTTTCCACTTGCTTTGGCTAGAAAGCACATTAACCCCAACTTTACATGAAAAAGTAGTGAGACACAAAAACGGTGCTGTACTACATACTGAATCCTTGGAATTATTTGTGTTAGTTCATAACTTTTATTCATTTCAGATTCGTACCAAACGAAAATTACTACAGCCTCGGGGAAAAGCTAAGAACTTATTCACAATCAAATCAGATTTGAATGTAGTGCAGTACGAAAGAAAGTAAAGCAGTAATTGCAACTGGCACAGCGAAAACTTGTGACGAATGGTTAGGATACGAATGAAACCATGAGCGCCGGCAGGATTACTTTAAGCGAGGTGCATCTGGGATTTTTAATACCTCATATATAGCATTTATTATTTATTAAATACTGTTACTGAATTTATTGACAAGGTGTCGAACAAATTTGGACAACAACCTAGGCACCGTAAGTTATTATTCAAACAGTGAATTTAATAATAAAATTTTTGTTTCTTAATCATATATATTCATAACGTGAGGGTGCAAGTGCATCCCCTTGCACCCCCCTCCCGGAGCCCATGAATGAAACACCTTTCTTAGTTGCCTTGATTCCGATTTTACTTAATTGTTGATTGGTGATTCGTCCAATCGGTGTCTGTGTTATTGTTTGTGAATTCAGTCAGTGTTGGGATCTCCTAAAGCGACATCCCGGCTAGAACGACTCCTGTTACTGAGCATCGCATACGTCACCGTCCGAAATGAATTGGTTGCTAAACTTCGTGGTTTCACCCAGGCCCCTGAGAGCTGTTGTTGGCACGCGCCGTCAGCACGAAAACGTTCAGCACAAACACGAGGGCACGAGTAAATTGCGTAACGTCCTATTCATTTCCCCAAGTCAAAGAACGTGACTCGAGCTAGAACACAATTCGTTCCACTTGCGGACGCAGAAACAGTTACAACACAAGGGCGTATCCAGGGTCACAACTACAGGGGGGCAAGATCTGAACTGGAGGGGGGAGGGAACAACTGGTATTTTTTTCGAGGAAGTGGGGTGGGGGACTGAAACATGACGATTTCTTAGAAAATGAAACTCAAACCTATTGAGAAAACTATTTTTATTATTGATTAACATAGTAATCCAACCACTTAATCCAAGGACCTACTATGTAGTTAATTAATATCATAACTCAATTATAGTTTTTTATGTAAACATTAATCGTCTAGGATTCTCAGAAAATTTTTCAATAACTTTATTTGTCAATATCTCTTGGTGTACTTTCACGAAATTTCGATTCACGTTCATCAGGCATAATCCAGTCAATCTTTCCTGTTCCATAATGCTCCTGCAGTGGCGTACCTAGGGTGGGGCAGGTAGGGCAAGTGCCCTGGGCGCCGCTGAAAGGGGGGCGCAAAAATTGGCAAATTATTAAACTTAAAAATCAAAATAAACCAACAATTTAATTCATAATCAAAAATTCCAGCGCATTGCTGGTGAGCTTTCGTGAACCAGCGACAGGGAGCAAGTAAACAGCGGCTCCCGCCCCGCGCCTAATCTGGCAAGAATTGATCTACTGTAGGGATATAATACAAGCCATACTTTCTCCATTGGCTAATTGCTGATATTATTTGGCGTGGCGCAATTGTGCATTATATTTGTATTGCATTTGTCGCTAGCGATCGTCAAGTTACTCGATATAATAAGTTAAATTACAGTCAATGACAGTGACTTGAACAAAAATAAGTGTCCTACATACATTAATCTACTGAAATTCTATTTCCTACAGTAGACAATACGCGCGATATAAACATTCATAAGTGACATGATCTCGAATCCAACTGTTTTTATTTACAGTGAAATTCATTTGAATACCGTAATAATTAATAACATAAGTACACAAAACGCTAAAACCTAAATATAGTTAGTAGGTACCGTAAAACACATTTTATTTGGTTTACCGACCGATGCAGGTACCTGCTCAAGGGGCGCTTTCAGAGTGTGGTTGTTTAGCATTTTTAATACACTTTTACTAACTTAGTAAATACATAGTTATTTACAAGTTAATCTAGGTAACTTTGAAAGTAACTTTGAGGCAAATCTGGCAACTCAGTTTTCACCCACTTCTAAATATTTTATTAGGCTGAAAATTTGGAATCTTCTAGAGTCTGGTGACAATTTAGTGTTATGAACTTCGATTCGGAAACCTGATGTGGAATCCTAGTGGTTCGGGTAAACTGTTGAAAATATAAAATATTCGCTCCCCCCCCCCCAAAAAAAAAAAAAAAAAATCTTCAGAATCCTAGGCAATTGCTAAAAAAAAGGAAAAAATGCAATACATACAGCCCTAATCCAAGATTTATGCAGTTTATTCTCGTGAAGTGTGGGAGACAAGACAACCCCCTATCTTTTATTTGAAAAACAACCTATTATTTATTTATTCCAGGTTATTTCAAAACCCTCACTCATTTCGCAATAACATCAACACAATATGAACTGTTTTCAAAGAAACAAGAGAATGGGGATGAGGGACGAAAAAAAAACGAAAATTGTAGGAGGAAGTAACACAAAAATCCAGTAAGTACCTATTTCAAGAAGTCCGCTATTGCCTACCTCAACATGTACAATAAAAATCCTAGGTATCCAACACTAATTTAACAAAAGACGAAGAGGATGTAACTTTAGATAATTTTGAGTGTGACGAGATTAAGAACAGTGAGGCTACCAGTTCTAAGGTTACTGGAGAATTTGAAGAAAACATTAGTAATTTAGGAGGAGAAATACATGGTGGGGGGAGGAGGGGCTGATACGGAGGAAGATGTTTAAAAAAAAGCCATACCAGAAGTAAAAATACAGCATTATATTGGACTTCTGAACTTTGATAAGATTACCGGGATATGATTTCTGACAGATGGTTTGAAAACAGAAATAATTAAAATGGGTTCAAAATATTTTGAAAATACTGAGGATCATTTCCTACCTACAAACAACCTTTGTATGACAAAAGTTGTTTAAGAAGACACTACGAAATCACTGTGGAGAAGTGACTCGCTCATGGCTAGTCTATTCCCTGACTAAAAAAATTTGCTTTTTGTATCTGTTATACGTGAATGGCTCACTGTCCATTAATATGCGAAGAGAAGAAACTGAAAGAAATTTTGCAGCAAATAGAGGGAATATTGACGCCGAAGTTTGGACCTAGATCGATACATAAAAACAAAAATGGAGTAACGTAATAAAGAGAATCCTTCACTGCATCAAATTGCTTATCATTCAAAATCTTGCATTACGAGGTCACAGAGAGTCATTGAGTGCATGCGATAGATCCAGATCCCATAACGTTGGTAATTTTTCTGGATTAACAAAGCTTCTGGACATATCTGGCCCCATCATGAATAACCATCTTACGTAAGTTAAAAATCATCCTATAAACCCCATATTACTTTTCGTCTCATGTTCAAAATGAGTTCATTCATCTGATGTCAACCACTGTTCGCCAAAGTTTATTGTGAAACATTCGAAAATAAAAATATTATAGTCTCGTGTTTGACTTTACTTCTGACCTTTCACATCGTGAGAAGATTTCAGACGTAGTGAGATACATAGAAGTTGATAGGAAATGATTACGCTTTAGAGCGTCCTTTCTCGGATCATCCAGATGAGTCAAAAGGACGCTGGAAGCTTAGTTGATGAAATCCTTAAACAGTTTGAGACAGACGGTGTGGCTATAAAGGATTGTCTTTTACAATGTTATGACAGCGCTGCTGTGATGGCTGGTCACTGAACTGGAGTTCTCAAAAGAATAAGCAAAAATAATAATCTGGCGATATTTGTGAATTACGGTATTCGTATGCTCAAATTGGTTAGTGTACTTGCAGCGAAGCAGGATACTATAATGGTCACGTTTTTTGAAACTATTTGTGTATTCTTTCCTTGTTCCACTCTGCGGTGGGAAATAACACAAGAACTCCTTGCCTGTGATTGTAAAATCTGAGTCTGAAAGTTGGAGTGCAGGGATGGAAGCAGTTAAGCCAGTTAACAAATACATTGAAGATATGCTGAAAGTTCTCCAAGACATGACAGACGATGACAATTAAATTAGTGGAACAAGAAGTGAGTCAAGACATCTATATATAATCGTTTGTTGCCATACAATTTTCCGACTTTGTTAGGATTTTGGAATGATGTACTCACTCATATTCACCGTGTTCAAAAGCGAATCCAGGATCCTAGCATGAATTTTCATGATGCTGTCTTAGATATAAAAGCCTCCTAGCCCGCTTTACTTACGAAACAGAGGCTGAAAGATGCTGGATTTACTGCTAAGGAAGGAACAGAACGAGTTCTGAAGGGATAGCTGGATTGTATTGCGTGTGAAATGAAGGAATAGTTCAATCGTCTGCATGAAAACGACGCCAGATTTGGATTTCTCCTAGATATTAAAAAACTGTGTTACAACACTGACGGTTGTGACCATTTAAAAAGTTTTTTTTTTTTTTAGATTTCTATTGTTAAATAGTTACATGAAGAAATATCGGATGTTCGAATGGTATTATCCACAAAAAAAATGTGACCATAAAGAGATCTGAAGAGCTTCTTGAACTCAAAGTTCAGTACGAAGTTGAGAGCGTTTTGTTTCCGGATTTGCGCATTTCAGTTCAGATTATACTTACGATTGCAATATGCATCGCAAGTTGCGAACTATGTTTCAGTAAGCTAAAACTAATACTTTCATATTTGAAGGATACAATGAGCCAAGAAAGGTTGAGACCTAGCTTTGCTCGGTATAGATCGAGAACAAACCGAAGAAACAGATTTCGAAAACGTTAATCTATCTGCATCGTGCAAGGCAAGGAAGGTGCAAGTTTTAAGATAATTAAATAATTTCCTTAATTTTGTTCTAAAACAGAAGATAAGAGTATTCTGTAAGATTTATGATTATTTTATTTAGTGTATCTGTTTGTTTTATATTTAGATAATTTACGAAAGGGCGCAACTTCGATGCTTGCCCTAGGCGCCATATCCGGTTAGTACGCCCCTGTGCTCCTGAGCCAGTTCTTCACACGTCGAAGCGTACTGAAGGCAACTTAATTTTTATTCTAGGGAAAGAGGGGGGCAGCAGCCTCTCCCCCCCCCCCCCGACCCTCGCCGGATACGCCCAAATTCAACATAAACATTTTTCAAGTAAACATTTTGTGCATCGTTCCGTGAGACGCTGAGAAGTGATTTGATTGCATTCCAACAACATTTTATGTAATTAGTTATTTATTTATGACATTAATACAGGATACAGCCAGTAGCAACGTGGCACACTGTTTAATTTTTAAATTACACCTTTATTTCGTACAACGAACGTGGAATCCATCAACCATATGATTTTTTTTATTATTGCGTTATTATTTAATATAATGTGTTTTGTCCTAATTCTGTCCATCAACGTAATTTCATTCCTGCTCAACTCTATTTGAGCGAGCCATGGTTTGCCGTCGACGTTGTTGGAGGTGGCTCGATACTAAAGTCCCCTATCCTTGGTGACAGTGGCCTTGACGTCTGTACAGAACACGAAAAGTTTTTCAGTTTCTGTAACAGTAAAAAGAAAACGTGCCGTTCTGTCTGCAGCCTTATTTTCGATCACTCTGACATGGCCGGGCGCCCATTGCAATTGCACTACTGTACCTTTGAACAATATCTTCTGAAGTGTCCTTGCTATGTTGCAAACTTGGACACCTCTTCTTAAATCCGACAGATAGCATTATACTAGTTAAATGGCAGCCGCCAATTCAGTGTGTTGTGACATGACAGAAAATTATAAAGGGTTGTGGACAGACTTAAATGTGAATAAAACAAACAGCTATGCCCTTAATACCCGGGCGAAAAAATGCAGTGTGAGAAAGAGTACTTGATCATAAACTAACTTGTTATCGGCATAGCTAAGTGATATAAACGTCAGTCATTAAACTGTCGCTTCACGCGAACCACCACCGATTCAAAAATTGTACTAACTTTATAAAACTTGTATTAATCGAAGAGTACTGAAGAGCTCTTGCACTAGTACATTTTTCTCTATGGTGATCCAAATTAAAGTTATTCATTTTCAAAAGCTCACTGTAAAAGCGAATGATCAACGCTGCAATTTAATCTATCCACTACACTTACCCAAAGGTTTCAGGTTATGGGAGGTGACTTGCAACGAACTCTCTACCTCTCATTAATTTAAAACAGGTGAACAATAAAATACGTAAGGCAGGTGTCAGTTACATCCTCATCATTATCAACAGCAGTTTCCAGTTAATGTCCTGGTTTCCTTGCCTCTCCATTTTCTTCTCTCTTTCCACCATCTTTTGGCCATCATCTTGGCCTAGTCCTCTCTTCTCTTCAGCACGTCTTGGTCCACTCTCCTCACCCATTACCCCTACCGTTCCTATATTTTCATGGACGTCTTTCAAATAAAATGATTAATCATGAAGAAAGCTTTCTCACAATATGTCTTCCTTCTTAGGAAGGAAACTGATTTTGAATTAGAAGCGGATTCCCGAAAGTGTTCAGTCAGCTGTCGTTGATGCTAACCAGTAGTCAGTTTCCTTCCGACCCACAACTCGTGCCCGCCAGTGCCAAAAGTTAAATACGATCGCCGTCTGGTCGCCTATTGTTGGCGCCCGGCTGCCCGCCAAGCAACCTGCTTTGCGTTAAAGACAGCTACCAAACGAAACTTCTCATTAATAGAGCGATGTAACTCCATTGTGTATAGAATCTCTTTTCCTTTCGTTACAGTACACGTTTATTACAATTTTTTAATTACAAGTATTATTCGAAAAGTAAGGAGCACACAGAAAAATATATTGTTCAGACAGTTACTATTGACTGGTTTTGTTCCCTTTACCAAACAATCGCTGTGCTCTTCCTAGCACTTTTTGTTACGATTCTTTAATCCCTGTGCATAGTAGTTCTCCCTCTGGGAATTAAACCTCGTGACAATGGCGGTCTTGAGTTCAATTCATCAGCCAGATCACTAATCATCAATCGTCGATCAAATAGCAATTCTTGTCCCCTTGTTGAAACACACTGGGCCGGCACTCCGCTCTTCATCATGCACATGTGTGCGGTAATTTAATTCTCAACATCACTGTATAACATTTACTTCACTCATTACTGTTGGTCCATATACTAGGCACAACTCCAAATGAATTTGAGCAGCTGATGGTCCTTTCCCACACAGCACGCACTTCACAACAAGCTGGAGCATCGATTTTAGAGGACTTTATTGTTTGCATTTGCCAACCGTTTAAACAACTACTAAATCAAAACAGTAACTTTAGTGACTTCGAAAACAATCAACAGATAGGGTTGCATGTGTTCAACTTTGTTTAGACTCACCATTATTCAAATATAGATACTGTAAACAAATGGTCACTATTCTTCGAACAAGCCATGTAAATCAGAGCATATTGCCCCCTCATATCTAAATTTAATTTCATGTATCTTGACATGAACTTCTTCTGCATATTGCCCCCTCATACCTAAATTTAATTTCATGTATCTTGACATGAACTTCTTCTGCTGTTTTCACCTCCTTCTTCATTGATTTATTCCAGCCCTTGACTCTCGCACCTAAGATTTGAAAATTTTCCAGTGCATTATACTTGAAATCAAGTGTTTAGTTTAACGTCATGATTAGGGTTCGGATCTTTATGACCAAAAAATAGAGAAATATGCAGGCAAATATTATCTTAAAAATGGGTAAATATGACCTAAAATGACAAAATATGACCAAACATTTAAATTTACTATAAATCAAAACATGCTCATTTATACATCGTTTATTTTATCTAGTAGTGTCGCTTTCATGTAGACAGCATAATTTATTCCCATGCACTCGCTGCACCATTGGAAAATTAAAACTCTTTCATCTGTGGTTAACGCTCTGGCCTCGCATTCGGGAGGACGGCGGTTCGAATCCCTGTCCGGGCATCCAGATTTGCGTTTTCCATGGTTTTCCATGGTTTCCCCAAATCACTCCAGGCGAATGCAGGGATTCTTCCTACAAAAGGCCATGGCCAAATTCCTTCCCGTTACTTTACCCCAGTCCCATTACACCTCTAATAACATCGATGTCAACAAAGCGTAAAGCCACAAGCAAAAAAAAAAACCTTTCATCTGAACTAAATACTCCTCTAAATTCACTTATGTAAGGTCGCACTTTCAGAAAATTTTATTTTTGGTGGTAGGTCTACTAACTGATCCCCTGCACATTTAACACTGGCTGAGGATATTTCATTGAGATATTGAATGACACCGATCGACACAGGCATGATTCTGCTGCATTGTTGAGATTAAAAGGAAGGTGGAAGATTTAGAGAATGACAATAATGTATAACTTTAATTCTTGTCGGGTGTATTATGATCACAGTAAAAATTAGTTTTTACCCACCTGTATATCAAAAGTACAGCACTGTGATTAATTATCTTAATTTCTTCTCATCTATATCTAGTGAATTCCCGGTACTATTAAAACACTACCAGATTTTTCCTCAAAATATGACCATACGACCACAAATATTATTGAAATATGACCAAAACTAGGAAAATGGTCTGAATATGCAGTTATGTGTTATATAAAATACATTTAAATACAATCAGAAACGTTGAATCAGTGTTTAATTCATCATTTCAGCTCAAAAAGAAGGCAGGAAAAAAACATGACTTGTCCTAAAGGTCTGGACCCTAGTCATGATAATAAATTTCTTTCCACATACTGCTCCAAATTCTTATTAAACATGTGTCTAGATATCATCGCCAATGTACAACTTTAATTCACCTATTTTTCGTATTTGTATTTATCTTCAATCATCTCACATCTTCCACTGACTAACAACATAATTCCATTAGTATGGGGGTGGAGACTTTTCTGGAGTATTGCTCCACATGTGTCCAGCCTGATTGCATCATGAAAAAACATTGTTTTGAAGCTGAGACAGATGTCTTCATCAGGTGTTGCATGGCTTCTGGTAGTTGTAAGCCTGCTGTTATTGCCTCAACTGATCTATCTGGTGTTACTCTCAACATTGTTTGGTTGTTAGTGGAGCGCCTGACCTTGGTACAACTGGATGGTGTCATGAAAACACAACATTTCAGCAATTGACTCTGCTGTCATCATCAGGTATTGTGTTGCTTCTGGGTGTTGTATGCCTGCAGTCATTACCTATACTAATGTGTCATGTGTCACACTCCCCCTCATATTGTTGTAAGCAGAGCACCTGACACAAGGCAGATCATTCAAGCAGTAACAGCAAGCTTACTATCACCAAAAGCCTCATAACATCTGATGAAGACAGCAGAGCCAACTGTTGAAATGTTGTATTTTTGTGACACCATCCAAATGGACACCTATGAAGATTGTGTTACATAACTCCATTATTCTATCAGTTACTAAGTGCCTTGTGTGGTAATATCCACCAATAAATCTAGCCAACCTATTTGGCTCCACCTTCAAGTCCTACATTTGATACCCATCATGTGGTTCCCATAACATCAAATCTAACTCAAACAAGGGAGTAACAAAAGCTATATCACAGTTCGCTCATTTATTCTTCTACAACACCTGTATCCAATAGATGCAGCAGTTTGCATTTCTCTAACAGCTTAACCCTTTCAAGTCTGGACGCCACTATATTGACAAATGGCAGGACGGGCTCCCAAGACTGGACGCCACTTTACTGCCAGAGGCGCGGGCGGGCCTAGCGGCCTGGACGCCACTATATTGCCAGCGCCTCTCTGTCCCACAGGACTGGAAGCTAGTTTATTGTCAGCGCCCGTACCGCATCCTAGCGGGAACTAGGGGAACCTCTAGCAAGAAGAAATATCTTTTTATTATTTTTGTGAAAAAACGAGGAAAAACTTTTTCATTTTGAGTTGTAAATAAATAAAAAAAAATAAAAAAAAAATAATAAAATAAAAATAAAATAAAAAAAAGTTTCTACCCCTGCCAGTGCCAGGTCCGAAGCCCTGGATCAAAAAATGGTGACGGGACACTTTTAAAACAATAAAGAAATAAATAAAATAAAAACGCTTCGCAGTATCAAGTTCGATCACCTTGATCACAAAAAAAAAAAAGCGATGGAAAACTTTCGTTTGAAAAAATTTTGGCAACTAATCGAATTATTTGTAATAGTTCCAGAAACATTTCTTCTATTGAATTATAATATTCTAATACAACATGAGTATAAAAAATTAAAAATTTAATGTTATTTTAGTATCGTAAAGTTTTAGTATCGTTATAAGAAAAAAAAAAGTTTCTTCTACAATTTCAAGCACTTTTCATAAAAAAATAAACAATAAGTGAGTTTCATTATAGTTTGATATATAATTAAATAAAGCGAGTCAATTTAAACAAATTAAGCCTCTGAAAATGAGCGTAAAATTGACGCGAAACCGGGGAGGGGTGAGCCGTAAATGCCAGGCGCTCGCGGGCGAGGAGTGCCGGCTGAGGGGAGGGGCCGGCGGGGCAGGGCTCCCGTCCCCGCGGCTACCTCGCAGCCAGGAGCAGCCGACGCGAAAGGGTTAAATGTGATCTGCCCCATTGACTTCCAATGATATGTGTCAGATTTTACATTTTATGGCTTCAACAACCAATTACCCCTTTCAGCATAACTATTCATAGTTAAGGTATATTTTGTTACTGTCTCACACCCCTCCATTTGAAGCAATTGATTGTTCCCTCCAGTCCTTCTCTATTTGATACCTAAAATGTTGGTCTCATACTGCACCACCACATTCAAGCAATGGTCTGTAAAGTTCTGTAACCAAGTACCATCACCTCTCTGGTTCATTCCCTCATCATTATTTCCAATAAATGAAGGATTCATCATTTTATGACTTACTCTGTCAAATGACTACACTTTCAATTTGTCAGTTCATATAAATATCCTTGCCTAAAGCCAGTTTGTCAATTTGGAAATCAGATTTTTCTGATAAAATTGCATATCAATCTCTCCTTTAATTTACCTATCACTGGTTTTAAACTGATCGGCCTGTAATTTTTGATCCTATCTATCACTCCTCCTTTGTAGACAGTCCTCTGTCAGTATCCAGCCTTGCGCTAAATAACAGTTAAAAATAAGATACAATGTTGTATGCTCTTTCAGCTTTCGTGGTTCCTTCATAATATCTTCAGAATGAATTTACAATTTTTTACTCTGTTCATTTCTGATTGTGATAAAAAGCTTGTTCTCTGACTTAAGCCCTCACATTCTCGAATCTTGGTCTTCAATTGCGACATGAAACAAGTTACTTAATATCTCTACTTTTTAAAGCCCTCAGTAAATTCTGTTAATATCAACGGATCAGCCTTACCGCATTGAACAAGTTGTGAGGATCTAATATTATGACTAATGCTATAAACGTACTGATTACACATCAGTATATCACATATGTCTTTTATTTCAGACAACAGAAATGTGGTTCATTTGGCATCATGTTAGCTGTTTGGTGCTTGGGTATCTATCAATGAAAGTAAATGAAATTTAGGTATATCATTTTAAGACATCAATAAGAATAATAAAATCTAACAGTGTGAAAATTTTATGATTTCCAACAACTGGCAATCTAAATTACTTAAGGTAAATGATCTCAGCAATGATGGAGGAAGAAGAAATGTTGCAAGGTGATATTCATAAAGAAATGTAAAGTTAATTCAACTCATCACCAGACAGAATTGAAGGGAGGAGGAATACAGTGACAAAAAAATAATTAACGAAACAACACATTTTTAACTGCTGCAGGTATTTGTAGTTAAAACAGCCATGTGAGTATTGTGGCTGTTTTGACTGCAGGTGTCTGCAAAATCTAAACCATGTGTTCATTTTTTTCATGGCCTGTAATATTACAGTTTCTTGTGTTTTTGTGCTGTTTGTTGCCGCTGAAACCCTTCTTCGTTTAATTTTGGTGAGTGATGTGTCTATTTTATCTTTACTTTTCATATTGCAGTAAATGAAATTTCTTAAAGCTTTGAAATTTATGAGGAGTTTGGTTTTAATTCAATCATACATATTGTTGTTGAACTTTTGATCCTTCTTACAGTAATTATTTAAATCAATACATAACATGATTTATTTATCGTAGAACAGTCCCTTTTTTATGTTTTAAGACAGTTGCTCATCATGTTCATTCTGCTGACAGCTGATCACTCTCTAATACTAAAATCATTTTCTAATTACTCTGGAAACTTTTCACTGATTTATTCAACTTCTTCTGTATTAATCAACAAATGAAATATCATTTGATAGAAATCCAATTTTGTCTTTGAAATAATTTTAAATTATTCTGAAAAGTGTCATTCAGAAGGCATCTTAAATGCATATTATGCTCCTTGTGAGGAAATAACTGGCTCAACATTTTTCTCTTTTTTACTGTGTAAGTGTAAAATTCAGAAATATTTTCATGTGATAGTTATTGTTAGGTGTAGCTTGGTTGTAAACATCTACATGTTTCTTCTCAACACTCTACCCACTGAAGAAAGTTTCTGGATATATATTTAGTGTCTGAACAAACCCACAAAAGATGTGGCCTCCATAAATAATTTAATTATAATGGAGTGCATGCTCTGGTTGCAATTTCCTACACATCATCATATTATGTTACTTATGAACAGACTGGCATCCTATACTAGTCTGTAAATACCACTATCATTGCTATTAATGAATAAAGACATCTTCACATGTGAGAAAAAAATTCTACAATTTTTGTTATATGGGAGTGAAGATCTGCTTTAAAGCTACAGATTGACAACTTGTCAAATATCATTCACTTTTGAACTGTCTGGAGATTCAATCAGTTTTTGAAGGATTCAACATACATTAAGTACATTTAATTAAATAGGTCCCTATGTAACATGAAGAAATCTTTTAATAATTTGTATTGTACACTTTAATTGTCATTCATTCAAAAAAAGTACTTTGGTACTGAATCGCAATTCAACCAATTTTTCAGACCTATAACAGCTATATTAATGGGTGACTTGCATAATACTCTTTCATACTATTATCTTTTTACAGAAAAGTTACTGCATTAGATAACACGGCAAAACAAGTACCGGTAGTTAAATAAATCATAAATAACTCGTGCTTTTAAAAGAAATTAAAGTAAAACTGTCATTTCTAAAATAAATCATCAAATCAGTAACACATTTACAAATATCTAATATAAAATTAACATGAATCAACACTTTTAGCCATATTTCCAGTCACATACTGGTTTCGATGATATGTATTTCAGAAGTGGCACAAGCTAATCAAACAGGAAGATTTCATTTAAATATATACATATAAAAAGAAATAACAAAATAAATGTTTATGAGAGAAAAATGTTATTATTTAAGATGAGTTGAATAGTGAAGTAAGTAGGATAAAATCTTTTATTCTTTTACTTCAGACTTCTTACATATATTCACAATAGCTAACAACATTCATCATTATTTTGTCCTGTACTAAATAATGAAACTAATAATTAGTTTGGTAGTGAAACTTACATACATAACTGACAAAAACTTTATTTAATTGCACCAGACAAGTTCCATAGACCTATTGAGGCCATTGTTAGCATGCTCAAGTAACGTCATCCGTCTTAACCTCAAAAACTCATACTAGTTCCTTTAAATCATTGAAAATCCTGCATAATAATCATATATCATCATAACATTGTAGTTTTACTTTCTGTAATCTGTAACGAAAGTATTTGAACTGTCTCAATTTGAAACTAATCACTTTATTATGTTTATAAAAAAATTATAATACTGAAGAACCTACAAAAATAAATGTGATAAACTAACAACTGTCATAGTAATAAGGTGGAAAATGATTTAAAACAATCAAAATAATGAAGGACAATTTCAACACTTACCACAGATGAAGGCAGCAGGGCAGTGATATAAATGAATAATACAATATTTCTGTGATGAACCTTTCTTTCTGTAGACAAGACATGTAGTGAGGTGCTCATATATTACCACACTAGTGAGCATTAGTGTGAATACATTTGATCTCCTCACCATTTGTGTCATCTATTCAAAAGAGTAAGACACACCATAGAAATACTGTTTTATAAGTGTCTATTATCTTTTGTGTGTCTGTGTTCATCGCTGCTCTTCTACCAACATTTGCGGTAAGTGTTCTGTTTACATTTTGTGTCTTAATAATCAATTCATACCTCCACCTTTTCAGATTTAATTCATTAAAAGAGAGTTCAAAGAAAAGGAACTGGTTATTTTGTAAGAAAGCAGCTTTTCAGATTTATTTGCATTTTGCAAGTGCTTTTTTGTTAAACCTTTTCATTAGGAAACTTTACATTCTTTACTATTTAATAGCTCATAAAGCTGAGGATGAACTAATCAAAAAATGTACACCATGTTTTTCTTAGTTGCTAATTCAAAACAAGACATCTGGATTTATACTATGGTTCTTGAACGCTATTTCTTTGTCCACATTATTGCAGCTCATAATCAATTAGCTATTTCCAATTAACAGCAAAGTAAATTATGCATGATGTGAAGTAATTTCCAGGCCTAATTACTAAGAAACAGCTACAGGCTTCACATAATAAATATTGTCATTCCATGATGTGAACTGTAAAATTGTGAACTTGCAATATAATTAGAAAATGCTTGCATATTATAGTTTCTGAAGAATTTTCTTCAAGTTTGGAATCTGTAAATATCTTTGAGCATTTTGTCAAGAAAAAATAGATTTTTATGAAGATATTCTTGTTATTCTTGCAAAGTAATTAATATGGTAGTTTTATCAATTAGTAAATTCTTTGAAAAGTTACCATTCCACTCTAAAACATTTCTCTAAAGATTCATTTTTGTTAGAAGGAATGATAATGCTACTAAATGAAGGCAATATCTTTGTTTAAACTTCCCCAAAAATTTGAATGAGTAACTCTGAATAGCAAGTGCCTTTCAGTTACCATTACTGAAATGAATGTCTGTAGCTAAAGAACAACGATTTCAAAATGAATAGAGTACCTACAGACATGCAGAAGATATTTGTGCTTCCAGATAAAACCAAGAAACTTTGTTCTAAAATTTACATATATTTGATTTATGTAAAATGACAAAAAATAATTTGAACAAAAACATCTAAATACCATCTGCTTTAATGGACAATGCACTTCTTTTACTTCAAATCAGAATAGCATAATAGTGCAAAACACTCTAAATAAAACAAATTTTTTAGCTGTGTTAAACTCATTCTGGAATATAGCAAATTATTCAGAACAAATATAGCATCAAATTATACAAGCCCTAGTAAGAAGATAGCAAAAACAGGAATACTGACCATTTAAGATTAATAATTTACCAAGAGAAACCTAATTATCCACTTCATGTTGTACCTGTTTGCCACATGTCAACATCAGGAAGAAAGCCCAAATAATTTCAACTTACTATTTAAATATTCACTAGTGTCATTTATGCTACAGTATTATTACATTCATCGTTATATGGGAATCTAGCTTCCCGTCTTTATTAAAACAGCTTTACAATACCATTTGAAGATTTGTTTTTATTTCTTACACAATATTAATCAGACACAAAAATCACAATGAGTACTTAAGAAATGCAGATATTAGATTTTAAGAATAACCACAAAATTATAAAAGGAAGATTATTTATCAGTTTATGAAAAGGACAGTTTAGTTCAACCATTTAATTGCTTATAGATTTCAGAAAGAACAAAGATTGAGAAATTTCTTCCTAGGTAACATTCAACAACTTTTTAGTAACTGACCCTGAGTGTACAGCAAAACTAGAGATTATTTAGTTTTAATTTTTATTAAAAAATATAGTCATGACACCTATTTGATTTTAACTCCTAGCGATATAGTAAACAGATTGTCTTAATTAACACTCATTTAATAATGTTATGCAAGCCACTGACAAAATACAAACATGGATTGAATCAACTAGTTCACGGTAAGTAAAGTGTTGCAATGGAGAAGCTTTTTCAGAATCTGGCGTTAATGATATTCCATCAGGGGTTTAACACAAATATTTCAGAAAGTCTCACACAATTTTTACACTATAAATACATCCTTGAATCCTTTATAAACTGAAACTAAAAATTTTGATAGCTATAATTCATTTTGTAATTCATACACCAACTTTTTATTTTAAGATGTAAGATTTATTTTGTTAACCTTAAATGCTCACTTCACCAAAAATGCTGAAAGAATTTAAAAATAAAATTCACAAATGGCTAAAGTAGTTTATAGGAGGAATTTGCACTCAAAGTGTATAAGATAATAATAATAATAATAATGATAAAGGGGTAAATAGATGACACAGGAAATTGCCATTGGAACATGCACTCTGTTGCTATTATATTCAATTCTGTTCAATTTCTTATAATTGTCTCAGAACAAGAATTTGAAACACATGTGCCTATATAAACAAATCTATATGATTAAAGAAAAAAAATCATTCCAAAAACATAGTATCATTTTACACAGTTGCATTCAATATTTGTTAGCACAATATTGTATCAACTGATGTACAAACTACATCTTATATAATAGATCCCTCCATGGCTAAGCAAAAGTAGTATGTAGTAATATGATATAATTGTTTTACAGACATATATGAAATCAAGCAATTATTATTGTTTTAATAATCAATCCTTTCATAAAATAACCTTTACATTTAGATTAACATCAGGTGTTTTGTATCACACAGTTAAACACTGTCAAGTAAAATTAAGTGATGGAATATAGAAATAAACCTTACATAATTTCTTTTGTAACACGATGGTAATTACACCTATTGCGATATAGCACCCTTTTTACTCAAAATTTCTTACATAATTTTGTATTAAATTTTTTTGTGAGCTTATGTTTAGAAACTGTCTTTCTGTATTTTATGTAAAATAATGACTAAAGTGTAAGCAGTGAGCTATAATAAATCAGGGCTTACCAGTGGTGGCTGGAGCCAGGAGATGACCAGCATGCATATGAGATAAAACTGACTAGTAGGCCTTTGGTTACTTGGAGGGTTAAATTTTTACCATGTAATTCACATTATTGTAAATATACCAGTAACATACTAACTGGTACATGTACAATTGGTATGGCATCCATTTTGAAGATAAAGTTCCCCATATGATCAAGGATTCACATCTTTTCATTTTTTTCTTTTTGTTTTTGTTTTTTATGTGTTCAGTGTTGTGATGTTTGGTTTCTGATGTCTGAAAATCTATTCCTATATTTCCTTAAATGGTTACAATAATGTGTCATTGCTTTAGATATATCTCATGCATAAACTAGAATCTTCCAATGCTAAAATTAATCACTATTCTGAAATTTTCCATCAAAATTTTCTAGGCTTATTTAAAGAATGTGGTGTCACTTTTAATATTTTCAGTCATATATTTGTTCCTCTAAAGAACATAATTTTATGGTTAACTCATGGTTACGTAAATCTCAATCTGCTACTCTAAAAAAAAACACCATTTTTAGTTTTAAAATAAGGATTTTAAAATAAGGATTAAAAAAAATCGAATTAAAATAATTTTTAAATTTAGCTTCTTCCTTCTAATTGTCATTTTGTAATTGTTCACAGATTCTAACTTTTTAAACACTTGCATCTCTTTCTGATTTCAACTCCATAGCCAAGAATTTTTTTTTTTTTTTTCATTTCTGTTGTGTGTGTTTTTGTCTTCTAAGCAATCAATTAAGATGACAGTAAAGAAATATCAATGGTAATATCATTTTAAATAAATAGGAAAAATGTTTGAAAAATTAACTACTAATCAATGTCTCAAGCTGTGTGTATATATATATATATTAACCAATGATCAAATATAATAAATCTGTATTAAACAGAAAATATACACAGGTATAGTTAGATACTTTTCTTTTAGTTTTTCATATGCATGAGCTTTATTTTGATGTTGATCTGTCCTACACTTTGGAAGCTCTAAAAATATTTTGGCTTGTAGACAAGGGAAGACCTTTATATCTGAGACTTGTACCTCTAATTAAACAAAGGAAAAAGGAAATGGCTTTAGGCAATATAAATTACAAGGAAAGGGAAAATGACTCATCACTCACCAAAATTGAAGGCAGCGACGGGAGAAGAAAATATATCATGAACACAAAAATACACAATATTTCGGTGTTAAACCTTCTTCATGAGTCATGTGGCTTGGGAGGTGTGCACACACCAAAACATTGTGTATTTTTGTGTTCGTGATTTATGTTCTTCTCCTTTCGCTGCCTTCAACTTTGATGAGTGATGAGTCATTTTCCCTTTCCTTGTAACTTGTACCTACAAGTTATCTTATCCAGTTTACTTCTGATAAGGAGTCTGGTGGCATAGTTGGTGTAGGCTTGTGATTGGAAATCAAAGAGCCATCAGTTTGAATCCTGGTCTTGGCCAAATTTTCATCCCGGAAAAGCTTTGCTTTGTAAATTTTAAGTATGGTGTGCCACTCTATGATCAAGATTGCACAATAAATTATAGACAGGGTTGGCAGATCATCATAGACCCAGGTGGTAGTGAGATAAAAGGGGGTATCTATGAAAATATTATATCATTATCTTACTAAAAACAATAATAATAATAGTAATAACAATTCAAACAAATTCATAATAGAAATTTGTAGAGGAAAAAACTAAAAATAAGTTTAAAAGATTATCAGATGTTATCAATAATATATTTTAATTTGGTGGTCTGGCAGCTCCGTGTTTAAGGTGCTTGCTCTCAAAAGATCAAGGTCCTGTCCTGGGTTCAAACTCTGGCAGGAGCAGCAATTTTTAAGAGTTGTGTTTAATCATATGAGTTATGCCAGGACATCCCATGGTTCAGATTCCACATTAAACTGTATGTCCCAGAGGAAAAGAACTGACAATCCTAACTCTAACATAATTTCTGAGTATGCCTCCTTTGGGAGGATCCAACCAACCTTTGGTTAGTGAACTAAGTTACTTTTATATGTACATATATATTTTAGTTGAGTACAAAAATTCACTGCTGTTATTGAAAGCTGTACTGTGCCTTACATTTTTGAAAATAGACTGATTTGGCAATTTTCCAAATCAAGTTGATCAGTGATTTTGCTATATACATATAAAAATTCAATGTTATTGAGCCAATCTTTTAAAATTATCAGTGAGCAGTTTATTACATGTAAGTCTATGCTCTGCTGTCTTTCTTAGTTCTTTCTCTCTATGCACATTGCATATTCAATCATTTTCAAATTCTGGATGGGTAAAATACACACCTGCCATACTATCCATCTGCTCAGATTATATATTCCCTATACCCAGTAAGCTTAGCACACTACAAAAGAGGCATATTGTGCAGAATGTAAGAAACTATGTCATGAAATTAAAATTATATTAATTACTTCTGCTGTGAGGGTTTTTGGTTGCTTTATAAATATAATTTTCCTATTCTTAATTTGATTATTGTTTGTCTGCATCACTATATAAAGTTGATGATGATGATTGAAAAAGGAAATTAAACATAATCAACAAAAACTGCCCTCTACATAACCATATCAGCAATATACTTTAGAAATTCTTATTTACAACAAAGCTGCATTAGACGCTTAATTAAATGGGTCAAATGTTTGAGACATTTTTACTAATAACAATTTTTGTAGTTATTTTGTGATATAACAAACCAACTGCTGCATTTTCCCTTATTTAATTAATTTTGGAAATTTCTGATTGTTAGCATGAAACTCTGTGCCACTTAGACAATGTACAGAATAAAATAGATATATTGTGTATAAACTATAATAACAAATAGTATGGATTATTGTAAATGAACTCAATATAGCATGAATTTATTGATTGATGGTATTGGAAATATGAAAATTAATGTAAATAGATAAAACACAAATTGGAATCTCCTGTATATGATATGTAATGAAAGGAGTTTGTGGGAGAGTGTAACGTAAATATGAAATTGGATGTCGGGTCACAATTTAAGACTTTTAGCCTTGATCAGTATTTAGTAGGGACAACAATAGGATAGAACTTTAGAGGAAGACAAAGATTAGAGTATGTGGAGCATATAATTGAGGATATAGGTTAATTGCTAAGTGGAAATAAATAGATTAGTTCTGGAGAGATATTTCACGAACAATTTTATTTCATTGTTTAGTGTCAGTATCATGACACTTGTAAGAATTCACCAACAGTTAAGTTGGCATCAATGAACCATATAAACTGCTTTTTATTCATAAGTATGTACATATAAATATTACATAACAGAGTTCTTTCTTTGTCAGGCAATAAATTTGTTTACCCAGTATTACATAGTGTACTATATCACTCTCCTCAAGAACTGAAATATACACATACCTCATACCTGCCTTACATGTGAATCTGACTACACTATCTGTTAAAATACATAGTGAAAATTCTCATGTTTCAGAAATCACACTCACTGTAACTAATTTTATATATAAAAAAAATAAAAAAAACTATTTCTGCAACATACCACCTTATTGTGTCTTCTATTTGTTGCAGTTGTTGGTACATTTTGAATGGAACATAAAATTGTAATTAAATTTTCTTCTAACAGCCTGTACAAAATACAATATGAAATATCTGATTTAAAATTACTGCTTCCTGGTTTTATTCTTCTTGTTTAGTAATAAAATAATTTTCTAACATAACAAAATAGTGAACGGTATTTCTTATACAACAGAATTGGCACCAAAGAACTATGTTTCATGCTAATAAACCTCAATACCAAACCAAACCCCTGTTTTCTTTTTACTTGATCAGCAACAAAGCATGTCATGGGTGGTTATTAGTCTACAAAAGATAACATTTATAATATATCTAACAATGTAGCAGCTCATAACATAGCAACCCATCAAAAACAATCTTTCACAATTCAACACACATATCAATAAGCTTCATTAATGGTATTTTTCACACATTATTACTCTTCTTTTTCGAGCATCTCCATTCCAAAATGTTGAAAAGCCAAAGTCAACTAAATAATTACTATCTTAAACAAATGGGAAATACTTTTACTGTATGTGCATAATTCTTAAATGACTCACACACGTGTATTTTAATAACAAGGAAAGAAGAAGATTTAGGATGCTGGTACAGATTTGGTCTTCACCAGGCATAGCTTTCATGAGCTGGGTGTGGACCAGGTTGCTGGATGTGGAGTCGTGTGAGTGGTGGAGCAGTTTTTGCTGCTTCATACTGAGCCAGAACTTCTCTGTATAACTGCAAGGAGAGAGAGAAATAAATATGATACAAACTGATTGTTATCTATTTTTGGTCTTGGGATATACTGACAGTGACTTTGACATTCTTGTGCACCAAGTATATTTTAATGGATATACCAATTTATATAATTTTAATTGCAGTATTCATCATAAAAAAGAAGAAACAACTGAAATGAGACTGTTTAAACAGCACAAGTATTCATTGAAACTGGTGGTATTAAAAATGGACAGATTGGTCATATATTAAATATCTTCAGTATACATAATATTTTCAGTTTGCAAGTTCAGTATATATATATATATAAAAAATATTAAACAGATAATAGCTTAATTTTCTGTCCAGATTACAACTTTCCTTATACAAACAAATGTAAGATAAAGTAAACCATCATTTGCCAATGTCAGAGACAGGAGGGCTGCAAAACCATAAAATACAAGATTTTCAACAAATCACACCATATATCAACTAACCTTCTGCAACTGCATGATTTCCTACATAGGCCTTACCACACAGCAACTCTCAGTCTGGATGAATGGACACAGACAAACAGTCCACACCCACAAACTTATACCATCCAATACCAGAACATGCCAATAGCCATGATTAAAACAACCTCAATGACTGCATTACTGTGAGAACAATCAGAGTTTTCCCCAAAATCATGAATGCAACAGAACTCCAGAACTGGGAACTTGTATACCAGAATATCTTGGATACAAGACACCTTCCTGGCCTCAACCACTATTAAAATCATGCCACTTAACCCATCACTCATTATTTTTATTTGTATAATTCATTTTATTTTATTAAGTTATGTATGTATATATTTTAACTAGAAATTATTTTAACAATTTTCTTTTTTGAAGCAGTATTAGGTACCCTGTGTTATATACAGGGTGTTACAAAAACGCACGGCCAAACATTCAGGAAACATTTCTCACACACAAACAAAGAAAATATGTTATGTGGACATGTGTCCGGAAACGCTTACTTTCCATGTTAGAACTCATTTTAGTGATACAATACGCCATTCTCCAGGGCTGCATCAGTGCATCAGGGATTCCATGCGATGGAGGGTGGATGCATTTCCTATAACAAAGTGTTTGAAGTCATGCTGGTACGTTCTGTTGCTGTGTGTTTCCATTCCATGTTTAATGTGATTTGAAGAGAAGTAATAAAATGAGCTCTAACATGGAAAGTAAGCGTTTCCGGACACATGTCCACATAACATATTTTCTTTGTTTGTGTGTGAGGAATGTTTCCTGAAAGTTTGGCCGTATCTTTTTGTAACACCCTGTATATTCATCTTATCACCACCTGTTATATGTATATATTATCTCAGACATTCCCGACATATCAATAATCCCCTTCTTAACAGTTCATCCATACCACCCACTCCCCCAACCTTTCTTCCAGTGTCTAGCCAATACTGGAGTAACCTTTGGTGTGTGCACACCTCTGGAACCAAATAGCCCATTCTCTAGTGGATGAATAAGGTTTATACAATATTGTATTTTGTGTCTGCCTTATGAGTTATTCACTCATCACAGCTCTCAAACAACAAAACTTTGAGAGTTTTACACCCATCCCTGAAACAACTATAGTCAAATGTTTAACACTTTTGGATGTAATGAAATCACTGAAAGCTCAACAATAATTTGTAATAACCCTGTACTACAACAATAACTAGTATGATGGTATTTTAATTTGTGCATCAAGAATATGACTATTGTATCTAAGTATACAAAGGTGAGGCATTGGGTAGTTCTTGGCTGAAACCCCTCTTATTAACAATGATGTATTAAATATATTAAATGTACATCTGGCTGCAATGTTGTATCTTAACACTATTCATGACTTGCATATAGTCTTCCTTACTTTCTGTTGTTTCTTGTGTAATAAATTCAGTGACACCTTTAACATACGATCTTGACAATTTCTGTTTTCAGTACTTCAAATGAAGGCAAGAGGGCCAGGAGGAACAAAAAACACAAACAAACTTTACATTTATATTTTTTTTTTAACTTATCTCAGAAGTGAGACATATCCAGAGCTACCACATGACTGAACCAACGATGAACGAAATCAGAAGGGTGGAGATTTCTGTGATAGGAGGAGGAGGGGTGGAAGTTCACAAAAGATATCTATGGAAAATCACTATAATGACCAATAAAAGTAAAATTAAATGCATTAATTTTCTAAAAAATATATTTCGGATCTGTTTAAAAAATAAAATTAATTACATATATATATTGTTGTAAGTGGCAAGTTTGCAGCTCGAGTCTTAAAGGAGGGGGATGCCTGATATCTTGGATGTATTGGAAGGCCAGTTCCGATCTACAGAGTTCCAAAGGAGCAGTAGTGTGAGGAAAATCTTTGACAGTTTTCAGTGTAAAACAGATGTTGTGAGTATTACAGTAGAGCAAGTTAGTTAGCAGAGGCTGCCACTTAATAATATAGGTTGGCAGCAAAAAGTGTTTGCCTGTGGCCATTTGTTATAATGGAGAATAGGCTATTTGACTATGTTTTGAAAATGGTTTTAAATAGTTTATTGATAAACGTTATTCAAAGGGTACTATTTTTTTTTTTAATTTTTTTTTTTTTTCAAAAGTGCTTATTTTACATAAAATTCAATGTTAACGTTTAAAGTATTTAAAATCCCTCCAAAATGTTCCTTTGCTGCTTGGCATGGGCACATGACACTCGTGATGTCACGTTCCAGCCAGTGCTCACTCAAATGAGTAACGTTTGGTTTGTTTATCTGAATTTGTGTACAAATAGTTGGAAATATGGTTTATGAATAGTTTTTTCTATACCAATTTACAACCACAACAATAAAGCTCCAAAAAAAACAACATAAGTGTGGCAAGTAACAATAGCTGAATTAAGAAAAAAAAGTCACTGCAACTTGCTCGTAGACGATACTGCGACTAAGTCACATATTATTTTCTGTGAAGATTTCCACAACAATTTCATTGAGCTAAATGTAGTACGTTGTTTAAGGTGAGTATCAGTAAGATTATGGTCCTTAGATTCGATCCTCACTTTGGAATATGTTTTATTTCTTCATTTGTGTGCGTTTTCTTTGGATACTAGTTGTTGTTGGTATCACTGAATATTCTTTTTTTTCGAAAATCCAAAACACTTTTTTTTCTGAAGATAGCACAAATTTTTGGATAGTAATCATATTATAAACATTTAAAACATAACCGAAAAAGACATAAAAACTAAAACCGTACGTTACTTGCTCACCAATAAAGTTTTGTTTTGTTTTTTGCACTGAAAAATTACTTGCACATTAAAAATAAATACCGCCTAAATAGACGCATTTATGTATGCAGTTGTATAGTGAAGTAAAAATGTTAACAATGGGGATTCAAAGCGTTCCGGAACTGTTGTGAGATTAGCGTGAAATTTCTTCAGTTATGTTATTGTTAATATAAATTATATTAATCACCGCCGGGCGCTTGCATTTTATACCATGATAATGTATCTCTGATATGTTTAAAAATGTAAGGAGGAAGTCTATCTTTTCATAAAAGGTTTTCTGTATGGCAGCTATTTAGGTTTCAAATGTTTGTATGACGTTTTATGAATTATTGGAATAAAAACACGAATCTGTAAAGCAACAAACAGAAATTGAAAAAAAACATGCACAAGAAAAAAATATTATCCTAATCAAGATCTGAACTTGGGATGTGCCAATAGTTCTAATGGGAATGCGGAACTCTCTATCCCCGCAAATTATACTGGAAGGGCAGGAGCTGTAGGAATCCCTTTGCCTTTTTTCCCCTTCTCAATTCCGTTAGCACTGTTTAACCACGCAGCTCCTCGTTCACCATGGCATCATTACTTATCTTTTTGTTACTAGAGAACACTTAAACATCACAGTCTCTATGTGCAATGAAGTAAAAAATTAATTCTGTTCCATTGGCAAAAAAAAAAAAAAAAAAAAAAAAAAAAAAAAAAAAAAAAAAAAAAAAAAAAAAAAAAAAAATTATCTATAAATTTTTTCTGCAGCTAAGAAAAATGGTCCACTGTTTAACTGTTGTGCTTACCTTATACTAAACTATAGTTTTCATTTTTCTCGTAAATATCTCCTAAAACAACCAACTTAATTTAATACTTTAGAAATTCGTATGTATGATTTCTGTTAATCCCTAACTTTCAATTTAAATATAAATGATCCTCAAATTGAAGTTATTACTTTTATAAGCTCCGCAGGGGTTGTTTCTATAGTTAGCCCAACAAATAAAGAGTCTAATATTGTTGTTTTTCCGCTGTAGGCTTCTACAAATTGTTCTCCATTGTTCTCCAATTGCTTGCTGAAGACTTGAAATGTAAATATCTTGGAATTACTTATGATAACAAACTTAACTGGGCAGGACACATAGGACAGGTGGTAGGAAAGGTTTCAAAGTTCTGCACTTGTTGGAGAGAGTGATGAGGGGATGTACGAGAGAAGTCAAGGAATTGGGTTACAAAACTTTGGTCAGACCATTGCTCGAATATGGTAGTGTAGTATGGGACCCTCATTTTACGTATCAAATACAGGAGTTGGAGGGGGTGCAAAAAAGGGGTGCTAGATTTGTTTCTGGAAATTATCGCAGAATGCAATCAGTGACGGATATGATAAAGGAGCTGGAATGGGATTCATTGCAAGATAGGAGGAAAATGAGGAGGGTCATGGGAGTGTACAGGGCATATACTGGCAATGAGGCATGGAAAGATATTGCAATAGGTATGAAAAGTAGTGCATGGAAGGGAAAAGATGACCATGACCACAAGCTGGCACTCGATTTCAGACACAAGGGTGTGGGAAGATTCTCTTTTTTATGTAAGGGTGTCAGGGATTGGAATGAGTTACCAAGATAAATGATGAATAATTTACTGAAAACTTTGAAAGAATTTAAAGATAAAATTTGTAGAGGTCAAATGTAGGTAGGTGCAGGATAGGGGGAAGATGGGTGTGTAGGGAAATTGCCACCGGAGCCTGTGCTCCATTGCAATTAAATTAAAATAACAAACAATGAAAATAGTTGAAAACTTGGATAATAGGAAATGCTCCATTTGTAGCTGCAGCATTTGCAGGCATGTGATGTTACTAAAGTGGCAACCAATCCTAGAGTGTTTTCTGCATGGCCAAAGGTAAGAAAACCCTTTTTTTTTTTTTTTTTTTTTAAGAAAAAAAAAGTTTATGTAGTGAAAGCAAGTATGTTAGTAATAATCTGAGGTGTCTCACCTCTAACCTGAATAAAGTTGTTTAACAAACATATTTTTAAGTGTGTTCACAATTTGTTTTGCATATGTTCTGCCTGTCTTGTCTTTATCTGTGATAAGTGACATATTATTTTCCCTAGCCCTCTTTGTTTTCATAGCCTAATAGCAGTTTCAGTATCATATTATTCAACTGTTTTCATTACTTCATGTGTTTTGTAAAAGGCTTCATAACTTTCATATAGAAAATCACACAAATTTTTCACTTTCATAAAGAAAACTAATCTTTTGAAACCAGTGCAAGATGAATTAAGATTTTCACATGATGACACATAATTTGAAATGGTTACAGAATTATTTGCATGGCCTCCAATTATCAAAAAAAAGAAAATAGTTTCCTCAATCAACATGAAGTAGTTTTTATGCAATTAAAATAACAATGATATTGTATCTGGGGTGATAGATAGTGTATATACATTGTAATTAAGTTACTCTTTGATCCTAGAAATTTGCTTATGAAAATTTTATGTTTGTTTTTCAACTTTCTTTGAATCCATACTAACATATATCAAGCAATTAACACAAATCACTTTGAGGAATCTGAGAAATAATAGAATGAGGTATTTGGTTCCAATACATCACCCTATGACATGCAGAAAAACACCTCTGCAAGCTGTCAACTCTTGTTAGGATCTATTTAGCTTTAGGTATGTCCCTTCCCTACCAACACTTCACTCCTATACATGACACACCAACTCCATCCCTAGTTGTCAAGATTCCACACTTGGCTCACCTCCTCAATCTACCCCATCCAAACCCACTACCACCTGTCGTAAAAGTCCCTGCCTCTCCTCCAGTTAATCCCAAACAGTCAGTAACTAATCTCTCCTCCAGACCCATAACTGAACCCCAAATATTGATCCTAACCAAGGGACTCATACTCTCTCAAACTCTCAAGTTCAACCATGCTGCTTTGGTCCGGGACTCATGAGCATTCTGCCACTCTCTTCTTTGGTTATAGCATTTTGCCACCACAAGAGAACACACCAGCCGACAGAACGAGATTGAGTCCAGTTTATAACAATTTAGACCTTCATCATCTCTGGACCCACCCGAGCTCCCACAAAACAATCCCCTTAATCTATTTCAGGAGTTTCTCACATCTTCCCTCATTCTCTTTCCTAAACTCCATCCCACACACCAAAACCTCAGCATCATGGAAACTCGAGGCATGAGGGAACTGTCCAGAAACCATACCATCATCATCCTCCCTGCCTATAAAGGCTCAACCACTGTAATGATGGACTACAATGACTATGTGGCTGAAGCTCTAAGGCAACTGTCTGATACCAACAATTACCTTCCACATGATGCAGATCCCACTACCTCCATATGCCAAGAAATAAAACTCTCCTTGACCTCTGCAAGGCCTCTCTCCTCAGTCCATCTCCCTCCTAACTTCCCAGAACCCTCGTACAACCATCCTGCATCTTCTTCCCATGATCTAAGTGGCTGTTAATGCTGGGCAACCTATAGTTGTGGCATATGGGTTGCCCATTGAACAGATTTAAGTCTTTGTGGATCAACATCTCAAAACGTTTGTATAAAACTTTGTCTCCTATGTCAAAGACAACACAAATTTCCTTGAATGCCCATCCACGGTCCACACACCTCTACATCCAGACTCCTTCCTGGTCTCCACTGATGCAGCTTCCCTCTATATAAACATTTCCCACATTCAGGGCCTCAGTGCCCTGAAATACTACCTAAATCTGTGACCGTGACATAGCCAGCCTAGGACACACTTCCTTCCAACCTTGGCCCATCTAGTTCTCTCAAAAAATTTCGTTACCTTCAATTCTATAGTACATCACCAGATCTGCAGCACCGCCACGGGCACCCGCATGGCCCCCTCCTATGCCGATCTATTCCTTTGGAATCTGGAGGAATATTTAATGAACCACTCCCTCTTTAATCCTACTGTGTGGTTCAAATACATAGATGATTGTAAGCACCTTTGAATTTTGGCAAATTCTAGTTTTGCTTAGGCGGGACTTAGAAATTTCGAGAAGTATAGTTTTCAACTTAAAAGGAATTTTCCTGTAATCTTGCTCACAGTTATAATTCATCATATAAATCATTTTAAAGTGTAATTATCATATCGGGAAACGTTTAGTTTAAGAGATATTCCCGTTTGTTCATGTTTTGAAACACGCGATCAGAATAGTGAAATTCTAAGATTCGCAATATCTTCAAATCCAGTAAAGCTACAACGGATCTTTTATCACCAGCTGTAGTCAGCACTATCCCCGATATTGTGGCAATAAAATTAAGTAATTTGGTAAAATTCAATTAGCGATTTTAATTAAGAGAAAAAAATAAGCTTTTTTATTAAAAGAGATATTAAATTAAAATTTACATCAGCAGATAGCCCTAATCAATACGATTTCATACATATATGGGTTTTCATAAAAAGTTTAAGCATTTGTCCGGTAATTAAGTTTTGGAAAAATAGATTGTCGCGGATTGTTGTGCACGCGCGTAAAAAGTTCTAGAACACTTCGGGATTTTACCCAAATTTGAATGTATCACTACGCGGAGTCTTAAACAGCTAAAACTTTAAAATTAATTACTCTAAATTTCTCAAGAGACTGCCGCCGGACTTCTAGTGGATAAGTCCAGATACTGTCAAAGTCTGAACATTTTTAATAGTCGGGATCGGGAGATAAATTACACATATTTTGAGCTACGCGGAAGCAAAAAGATGTGATACAGTTGCTGACGTCACTGGTTCTAGCGTTTCTATAAAAAAGACCCCGCCACCATTATGGTTCGTCGGTTCCGGTCTGTCTGTTCCTGCTTGGCGTCGGTTTCGGTCTGTCTTTCGTCGCGCTGGTTGTAACTCGCCACGCTGGCTAGTTCAACCATGAAGGATCGTGTCGTGTTAAATCATAACTTCAATGACTGTTAAGAACTTGTAAATTTATTAAACGGGTTTCGGTCGGTTAAATTTCTCTCCACAATCTGTAATCGTTGGTAAAGATAGTTCGATATGCCTGCTCAACTGTAAATGCTATTTTGAACTATTGACTTTGAAAATAAAAACTTTGAGTTTTCCAACAGTGAACTTGTGTGCTTCAGTAGTTAGCATAAAACCCTTTCCAATATTTGGGGTTGAAATCAAATATTGTGGCGACCTAGGCATTTAGTTGAGTAATCCTGGCTACATGGTCAAATCAAATCAAAATTATTTAGCAGATGTACTGAGAATTGTGAGCTATCAAGTGTTTAAGTTAAGGCACTTAGGCGATACTATAACCCCGGTATCGGCCTGGTTCCTTACATGATACATTTATGATCTGATCCCAAAGTTAAAACCAACTCCTTGTATTTCACCATTCCTTTAACAATAGCAACATTTCCATCAATTTCACCTGGACCTACTCCTGCTCACACATCACTTTCCTCGATGTAGACATCACGTTCAGGCAGGATGACCTTCATAACTCTATCCAAATCAAACCCACTAATTTACAGCAATATATATAGTTTAATAGCTGCCATGCATTTCATACCAAACATTCCCTCCCATACAGCCTTGCCATCTGTGGAAGTCACATTGGTTCTGATGTTTATTCCCTTACCACACAGCAACTCTTAGTCAGAATCAATGGCCACAGACAAACAGTCCACACCCACAACTTGTACCTACCAATACCAGAACATGCCAATAGCCATGGCTCCAACAATCTCAATGACTGCTTTACTATGAGAGAAAGAGTTTTCCCCAATAGCACCATTGCATCAAAACTCCAAAGATGGGCACTTGCTTACAGAATATCCTGGATACCAGACATTTAAAATCCTTGGGGTGGTGTTCCATGTGCATACATGTCTGGAACCGAATGGCTCATTCTCTATTACATGAAGAAGGTCAATACCGTAATATTGTATTTGAGTGTCCGCTTTACATGTTTTCCATCATCCCTACCTTCAACTATGGTATGTGACGGGTTAATTTTACTTTTCTTTATTTTCATGATACTATGTAAGGTAAGGTAAAGGTCACAGGTTTCCTACGGCTCCTGCTGCTTCCCGCAGGATTCACGGAGGAAGAGCTCCATATTCACATTACAGCCGTTGGCACTAGAATGGATCAGCGCCATGCTCCAGCCATTTTTTACCTTCCATGGAGTTTCGTCCACAGTAATCATTGGATAGCAGGCTGAGTGGGCCTGGGGAGCCATTCCAGACATTTAGCTCCGAGGAAAAGTCCTCGGCTTTGTCGGGGATCGAACCATGGTCGTCTGGGCCGCAGTCAGATGCTCTACCACCTGAGCTACACGACTGCCCTATGATATTATGTATTAAATTAAATTTTTGTTGCCCATTACCTGAAAATTTCGACGAATTTGTTCTTCATCAGAAGCCTCATTGCAGCCATCATTTATGATATGACTCCTGTAACTGTAGCCTCCACCTCCATTCTGAAGAAATGGATTTGTAGGTGCACCTTTTAAAGAAGGAAAATTTTATTTGTTTTATGGAGGTTTTGCTTATTTATATCATAATATTAATTTTTTATGAAATCACTAAAATAATCACATGTCACAATAGACTAAATGAATATATTTCTCCTAATATGATATAATATATTTTAAGACTAAACGTGTTTTTTATTTTTATTAATGAATGTAATCCAAGCAATGTAAATCACTTTTATACATCATTTCCAATTACCATTCTTTTTTAAAAAAAAAGATGTCCATCTGATTTTTTTTAATGATGTACTACTGATAATAATTGTTATAACATATTATGAATATTCTAATCAATATGCAAAGCACTTAAGGCAAACAATGATTTTTGGTATAAAGAAAATAAAAATAAATCAGTGCACATTCTGTTAAACCTGATGCAAGAGTCTTCCATTATTTAATTGATTTTGAATGCCATATAATTCTGTTTTAATGAAATATAGAATTTCAATTAAGTCACTGCAAATATTAAAGTATTTACAATAACTGTAGATGAAATTCTTGTGAAATGAGATATAAAGAGACTGGTATTTAAAATGTGTTCACATGCGGCAAAGTTTATAACTCTCAGAATATTGGAATCGGCAGAATTCTTAAAAATAACTCTACATCTATAAATGCTGACCCCAGTCAATTTGGCTAGGACTTATTGCATTTATAGTTCTGGATAGAACAAGTGAACCCTTTCTTAAAATGTGGAAATTTATTAACAAAGAAGACAAATGCCTTATTTGATAACTTATGATATTCTGTTTATTTAGGATAATTCATAACTGTGTGACCAATTACAGTCCTAATCATGCTCCACGTGACTGTCATTAGTTTGCATTAATGAATGTGCTCCAGAACTACAGTGTTTCAGTGGTGATTCCTTTATATAATATAAACACTACAATTATGGTTTATCTCTAGTGATTTGCAAACAGTAGTAAAATTCTGAGACTGGCAAATTAGTGGATTATTATTAAATGTAGTGGAGCTAATACCTCAATACCAATTTCAATACACTCTCACAAACACAATGTTTCAGACTTTGCCCTTTCACATGATTATAGAAATTGTAGCACATAGCAAGATTTGCATGTGTGCTTGTGATTAACGCAGCCACATCAACGGTTCTCCCTCCCTCCCCACAGCTCACCTTCCTTCAACTTTAGTGAGTAATGGGTCTAATTTATCTCTAATTTTCAAATTATTACCAGTAATTTATACGTATTATGGGTCACAGTTTCCCAAAAAAATTATCAAAAATATTTCTTAAAATTACCTGTGGTAGTTATGGATGACTATTCACAATAGTAATGATTATAAAAATTAAAAATAAAATGAAAATCACGCCAAAACTGAGAAAAAGTTTGAAACTTATATAACTTTGGACCAATGGATAAGTATTGTTATAGTTAAACTTTGTTAAGGTTTTGTGTAGCTAAGAAGTATATGTTATTTTGTAATGATTGTTAACACATTTTAAATGTAAACTCAAGGCAAAGAAGTGGATTCATAGAATTTGCACCAAGGTGTGCATTCCATTGCAATTAAATCAACTAACTAATTAAAAAGAACATTTCTTGTACTGATTCAGTTTTATGGAATACCTTCGCAATTGTTAAAGTTTTGAAAATACCACACAGTACTAAATTTCCTTGAGGCATGGGCGCCGGCACGATTGTTTCTAGGGGGGGTGCACCAGGGCCGCATTGGTGCCCCTCCCCCCTATCGGCCCAAAAATATCTGGGCTGGGCGACCCGGGATGCCAGGGGGGTGCAAGTGGTGCACCTCCTTGCACCCCCCTCCCGGCGCCCATGCCTTGAGGTACTAGAAATGTACTTGGAGACACTGTTGTTACTGACCTCCCCCACTGGGCTGACCGGGCACATCAAGATTTCCTCCTGATGTTTGGTAGGTTGCTCCATAACCTTGGTCGGCATTACCCAACTCATGAAGGCGGGTGCTGGAAAGAGCACGAGGTATGGGGTTGCTAGGCACTCCATGTGGCGCCAGATGTGCTGTTTCTTCAGCAACCTATTAGAATATTGTAATTTTATACTAATTACTGTAGCTTAATGTCTATCAGTGTCAACTGTAAATTATTTTTAGAAATTAAAAAGTAGTTAGAACCAGTGTCATAAAACAGTAATAAGAGATAGGGTCAAAAAGGTCCCAGAATTGGTTAATAAAAATTTATTGGAAGTATTTATATCATTTTTACCTTATTTTACTTCAAAATACTCTCCCCCGGCTTCTACACACTTATTCCACCAGTCATACAATTGTTGCAAACACTCCTCAAAGCCATTTTTCAAAAGTTCTTTCAACCACTTCATCACATTTTCAATCACTTCTGACAAATAAGAAAAATTTCATCCCTATAATATCATTTTCAGCCATGGAAACAGGTAAAAATCCAGTGGTGCAAGACTGAGAGATTATGAAGTGTGTTCCAGGCTGGTAACATTGTTTTTGTTTGGTAAGGTATTATTTCACCATTATGGATCAATGTGACTGGACAGTGTCATGCAACAAAAACCAATCATTCCCTGATGTGTGCGTGGAGACTTTACCGGCGTACTGAAGCAATGTAGTCTTCACGGGTGTGCAGCCGGATGGTGTTTTGAAAACACAATGTTTCGACAACCAGCTCGGTTGTCTTCATCAGGTGGCCGGTGTCTACAGGCTGACGAAAGCTGGCAGTCACCACATCAGTCTACGCGGTGACTGCCAGCTTTCGTCAGCCTGTAGACACCGGACACCGGATGAAGACAACCGAGCTGGTTGTCGAAATGTTGTGTTTTCAAAACACCATCCGGCTGCACACCCATGAAGACTACATTGCAATCATTCCCTGCCCATTGTTAGGTTGTTTTCATAAAATTGCATCTCATAACCATTTTAAGACCTCTGTGTACAAATCTTTGTTGAATTTTTCCCTCAGAAATAAATTCATAATGAATCAAACCACAGTAATAAAAAAAAATCTCCATCATTACCTTACCCCGGCTTCTGTCCAAGTGAAATTTTTGTTTTGTTGGTGATATTTTTACTTCCATTTAGCAGAATGCCATTTCGTCTGAGGGTCATAAGCACTGCGGCTCATCACCTGTTACAATTTTGTGCAGGAAGCTGTCATCTGCATCGGCCATTTCATATGGTCACTCTCATTTCTTTTTTGCTCAGGGGATAACTTTTTTGGAACCATGTGTAAGCAAATACAATGCATGTTAAAATCATTATGAAGAATGCTGTGAACAGTCCCATGTGAAATACCAACTTCTGAGGCAATAATACCAATGGTTGTTCACCTGTCTGCATGAACAAGTCACATGTGCTCAACATTCTTATCTGTTGAGGAATATAAAAGCCGCCCAATCCGAACATCATCTTCAATTGTTGTGCAACCATTGCAAAAACACTTGTGCCACTCCTATACTGCCATTTCCTTCATCACATAGTTTCTTTATGATTTCTTCAACATCTCAAGTGTGTCTGAGAATGTTTTATCTAGCAACACACAGAATTTGATATTTCCACACTGCTCTAGATGACATTTCACAATCTGTCGATAGAAAGAAACTACATCTAAAATATCATGCACCACATGCACAAAACCTACTACAACTGCCTGTTGCATGGCACAGTACCTTCCTCAGTAGTGTTGCCAATATCCCAAACAAAAATTTCACTTCCGACAAACAACTACTTGACACTACACAACGATTCTGGGAACTTTTTGACTCTACCTTGTATGAAAAATATTTGCAGAAAATTACTATACATAATGATAATTATAATTTTAAAATAATAACACATAACTCTCTAGAAAACTTTCTTTGTGATTTTCCTAAACTATTGAGCCAAAGAAAGCACAGGTAAAGTGTACTGTATTTTGAACATGAGTAGGAATAAAAAGAAGGTGAAAACTGTTACAAATTTTACTAATGAATGCCAAATCAGATCACAGTTCCTTAAAAAGTAAGAATACAAAAATATGTTGTATTCTTGGATATCACAAAATAATGTTGAGAATTCACATTAAACATCTGCCAATTATAATTGAAGTAGAAATTTTTGTGAAATAATATGGCATCTTTGAGTATAAAACAGTATTCTAGAAAAAAGTTATATCTAATTACCATTATTGTTAAATGTCTATATAAATGATCACTGAATTTCTGTCTGTTCTGTATCAGATGATTCATTAACTTTTTCACATAGTCTTTTTTAGACATATTACTACATCATCAAGTAACTAACATTAAAACAGGTTTCTGTACAGTCTATATAAAACCAGAGCCAAATTAAAACAGCGTGGGGCCTGTAGAAAATGTGAAGAAGAGGCCCTTTGTTTTCACCAGAAGGCGCGGGGTCCCCAGAATACGCAGGGTCCCTAGAATGTGCAGGGCCTGTAGGATTTGCTAATTCTTGCTACGTGACTAATCCAGTACTGTATAAAACATTCATGAAAATGCAAATAGTACGTAGAAACATTATAATTACTAACAACTGAGGTTCAATTCTCCATGAAGAGGGAGTTATTTTTATCAGGGATTAGTGTCAGAAATAGAAGAAAGCCCGCCATAAGTGAAACAAGGAGGTGACCTCCAGTCAGCAAACTGCCTGTTATCAATTGAAGCCAGTAAAGAGTTGATTTGAACTTAATGTTTAGTGTAAATATTTTATACTTGTATGTATATCCTCCTAAATTCATTAGTTTGGCAGAATTCCTCCAATGTAAATGATAATATTTTTTCTCCCAAATTATTGATTCTATGTTTTCACCCCATACACCTCCACCCCAGCCACCCTGTCCTTGCTTCCTGGGTTACCCATATACTTAGCATGTGCCAGTGGATCAAATGTGCCCTCCTTGCTAAGAGGCTCATCTACTTACCAGAATATTTCATTACACTTGTTCATCTTTTCTGTGTTCATCAAGTCCAATCACCTTCACCTGTGGTAAGTTATGGGTTTATTTTACATGTCCTTACATGTTTCCTTCCTACTTCAAAGAGCCGACCAACAGTTTATTTGCCACCATTATTCATGTGTTTCCTTACATTCAAATATGATATACTGAAATATTGTAAACTGTATTTATTTGTTTATAGTAACTTGATTTGTCATGTGTTTTCTTTCCCTAGCCTTCATTTTACATATATCTAAATACACATGTATTTATTTATATTACAAGGCAAGAAAAGGTGCTATCTATTGAACAAGCTTAAACATTTTGCTAGGGGAATGAAGCACTACTTACACAGATAACTGCAGGGTGGCAATGACACATGAAAAGGACTCAAAAACACATCAATTATTGCATTTATTGGGCGTACAACACTTCTTCAGCAGTAGAACATAGCTGCAGTGATGGATCTATGATTTTTCTGAGCCATAAAAAACCCTGGGACCCCTGAAGTTGCCACTTAGGGCCAGTAGCCTACCTAGGTTAACAAGGGCCCAAGTGCAAAAAAAAAAAAAAAAAAATTGGGGCAACAGGCCAGATGGGCGACCATTTTTTTTAGCTCCACCAAGTCTTGTGAGGTTTGCTGGTAGGGACTCCCTGAGCTTTGGGAGCCCCCCTGAGCTAAGCTTGAAGATCCCCTGAGCTGAGCTTGGGGGCCCAAGTGCAAAACATTGCCTAGCCCTCTGATAGCAATGCCACTGCTTACGGCCAATGCACTGGTTTAATCCTTTCCTCTTCACCAACCCTAGATCTGGCAATGCATTGCCATTATAAGGTGGGCATTAGAGGAAAACTATCACAAATTGTAGCAGTTGAGGAATGGGTTGGGGTATGTTCAAAAATGGTGAAATCATAATAGAGATTGGGAAGGGGAGATTGAAGGAACTGATAGCAATTATTATTAAATAAATAAATTTTATTCAAATAAATAATAAAATAATTGTTTAAAAAACATAAAAACCACCTTCAAAAAAGGGCACTACAAATTTTAAAATAACTTTATACCTTGTTTAGAAGAAAGTAAATCTAAATGGACAATATTTTACATTACTGTTATTGAAATTTTTACATTAATTAGTTATTTTTGGAGCCGGTGCTAGCTGTCAGATCGCGCAGATCGAATTACTGTACTTTATTTGGTGTTCGAGGCGAACCGATAGTACGAACAAAAATTCCAAATATTTTACAGCATGTCGTAAGGAAGATAGTTTTACTGTGGGAGACAGCTTAGTGAAACAAATTAACAGTATGTTATCTGTGGCTCGGCCTTGTTGGTCATCCAGGCATATGTCTGGCACTATAGTGTCAGTTGGTAGGCTGCATCATGCAGTAAACACTTATAATTGGTATAATATCGGTGTATCATCTATATGTTTCAGTTTTGTTGAAAAATGTTTCTAGAATTAATTGTAGGTATGTAATAATATGATTTTTTATGTATTATTGTAATTTATTATTGTTTTTATCTTTTTGTTTTTCTTGTTTTGTCTGGCACCGACTCCAAAAATAACTAATTAATGTAAAAATTTCAATAACAGTAATGTAAAATATTGTCCATTTAGATTTACTTTCTTCTAAACAAGGTATAAAGTTATTTTAAAAATTTTAGTGCCCTTTTTTGAAGGCGGTTTTTATGTTTTTTAAACAATTATTTTATTTTTAAATTTTTAGTGGTATTATAGTTAATTTTTATTTAAATATGCTGCAGCAGTTCTCATTTTGTGAACTTCCTGGTAGCTCAGTGGTTAAAGTGAATGCTTTCTTTACAACAACTTTCAGAATGGGGTGAATTGGGTGCTGAGTTAAATAATGTCAGTTTACATTTTGGATGTAGTCTTCTCGGGAGACTAGCCGAGTGAGTAAGATGTTTCCACACGATATTTCGGCGATCTCAGACTCCATCGCCATCTTCTGGTGACATTTTGGTCAAGGCTGTGCTTCAATCTAATCATAACATCTGTTAAAGCTGCTGCTCGATAATCGAAACATTTAACATCTGGACATTAATACATACCACTTACACATATCTGTCTCTGGAATATATCTGTTCGTTCTGGCATTACACAGAAAATATATATATATATAATTGGTTTTCACAATGTAAAAGTTCGGGGTCCAAGTTGAAATCTGAAGTACATGTTGAGACATTAGGACACATACATTTTATAAATATTTTGAAATGACTTAAAAATAGCTTAATTGATTTTGATGGTACTTAAAACTGTGGATTTTGTAAAGAACATTGGAAATTATAAACGATGGAGGTAAAGGAGAACAGGGATTGGGCTTTTGTATACCAAATGTAGACTGTATTTTCTGATTGATTTAAAGTATACGTTTGTAAATTTCTATTGATATCCATATAAAATTTTTAGGTGTGTATAAAAAAATAATTAAGGGGTGTGGAGGTGAAGAGTAGTTTGGTTTTTGTTAAGGTAGTGTGGACAGCATTTTTCTCTTTGTTTTAAAGTATACATGTGCAAAGTTCCATCCAAACCAGATAAAAACTGTAGCTTTGTGTAAAGAACATTTACAAAAATTAAATGGGGTAAGGGAGTGAGCAGTTGGGTTTTGTAAACAGAATGTTTCTCTTTGTTCTTAAGTATACATTTGTAGTGTTCCATCCAAATCTGATAAAAACGGTAAGTATCTATAAAGAACATTGGAAATTAGGAGGGGTGGGGGTTGAAGGAAGAGGGTTTGGGCTTCTGCAACCTAATTTAAACACAATTTTTATATATTTTTTTAAAGTATACATGTGCAAATTTTCTTCAGATTCTGGTAGAAACTGTGCTTTGTGTAGATTAAAGGGGTGGAAAGGGGAAGAGAGGTTTGGCTTCTCTAAATCAAATTCAGGCAGTATTTTTCTGTTTGTTTTGAAGTATACATGTGCATACTTCCTTCAAAATCAGATAGAAACGGTAGCTTTATATAATGAACATTGACAGTAATTAAAGGTGTAAAAAGGGGAATAGGGTTTGTGTTTTTGTCAAAGTAATGTGAGTAGTATATTTCTTTTTCTATTTGCTTTAAAGTATACACATGCGAAGTTCCACCAAAATCAGATTAAAATGTGGGTTTATACAAACATTAAGGGATGTAAAAGGGGAGCTAAGGTAGTTTTTTAAAAATTTTTGGTCAGAAATCTTCTCCATAAAAAAAATACATATATGTGCGAACTATCATAAAGATCAGTCAAATGGTATAAACTGTAGCTTTTCAAAAAGAAAATTGACAAAAGTCAAGGGGCAGAAATGGGGAAAGGGGTTCAGTTTTTGCAAACCAAAAGCTGACATTATTTTTCTATTTGTTTTACAGTGAAAGTTTGCTAAGTTCTATCTAAACTGGATAAAAACTGTGGGTTTGTATAAAAATTAAAGGGTTTAATGGGAGTGGGGGTGGATTTTTTTATTTTTTGGTCTGAAACCATCCTCATGAAAAAATACATATAAGCGCCAACTTTCATGGTAATAGGTCAAATGGTGGCGACTGTAGCTTTTTATATAAAAAAAACATTAGCAAAAATTAAAGGGTTGAGCTTTGGCAGACCAAAAGTTAACAAGATTTTTCTGTTTGTTTGAAAGTATACATTTTCAAAGTTCAATCAAAATCAGATATGAAATTTTTAGGTTTCTATAAAATTAAGGGGTGTGAAGGGGGAGATGGGGTGGCTTTTTTTTTTATTAAACCTTCTCCATGAAATATTACATGTATATGACAACTTTAATGGAGATCAGTTAAATGATGTCGACTATAGTTTTGTATAAAGAATGTTGGCAAAAATTAAGGGGTGGATAGGGTGAGAGGGGTTCAGTTTTTTCAAACCAAATGTTGACAGCATTTTTCTCTTTATTTTTGACTATACATGTCCAAAGTTCAATTGAAATCAGATAAAAACTGTGGGTTTGTATAAAAATTAAGGGGTGTAAAGGGAGAGAGGGGTGTTTTTTTATTTTTTTGGGTCAGAAACCTTTTCCATGAAAAATTACATGTATATGCCAACTTTAATGGAGATCAGTTAAATGGTGTCGACTTTAGCTTTGTATAAAGAACATTGGCAAAAATTTAGGGTTGGATAGGGGGTGAGGGGTTCGGTTTTTTTTTCAAACCAAAAGTTGACAGTATTTTTCTGTTTATTTTTTACTATACATTTCCAAAGTCCCATCAAAATGGGATAACAAGTGTGGGTTTGTATAAAAGTTAAGGGGTGTGAAGGGTTAGAAGGGGTGGTTTCTCAATGAAATTAGTATGGGACCAGTTTGGAAGTATACTCTATCCATTATAAAAATTTCATTTAAATCGGTTCAAAATTGGTGAAGATATCGCTAAACATATATATATATATATATATATATATATATATAAAAAAAAAAAAAAAAAAAATCAGACGAATTGAGAACCTCCTCCTTTTTTGAAGTCGGTTAAAAATTATCAACAACTAAGAAAAATTCTTCCTTCATATTAATTATTTTTTCCCACAGTAATTCTCCTCCGTTCCTTCATTCTCCTCCCTATTATTATTATTATTATTATTTTTTGCTTCCATTTATACTTCTTCATCCATAGAGGATTTATAATAAATTCTGTTTCCTACTTTTACTGTACTTAATGATCTAATATTATGTGCCTTACCTGGTGTGGGTCCTCTGTAGGAGGCAAATCAGAAACAAATCCAGTGTCCTTACGATAAAAGTTTATGAACACAAATCCAGCCAGGACGAAAACACATGTAAATCCATATCCTCTGAATGTTGCAGTGGTCCCTAAAATGATGGTAAAAATTCTAAAAGAATTTTAGTTAAACAAAATCAGGCTATATTACACTAAATTTTCATAAATTCAAATACATTTATGTTTGAATGTTGATTAATCAGTGTAGGACATAAAATTCAACCTTAAATTAATGATGAGAATTTTAAAACAAACACAACACCATATTGTTTAGTCCCTAAACATCTTTTATCAGCTACTTAACGATTATAAAACATGGAGGCAAAATTACACTTGCACAATGAGCTATTTACTCAACTCAAGGACTGTTAATTTCTCTCTGTCTAAGAGCAATGATTAAATTAAATGTTTGTGATTGGTTTCCACCATCTATCCTCTATTGGTGTTGGTGATAAAGGATTATACTTTTATTACGAGAATACTAAAACAATGTAATTCCACTTAAAGGAGATTTTCTTGGGTAAAGGTCTCAGATCAGCAAAAGATCATCTGGTATTTTATTTAGTTCTAATGCTAAAAGAGATATCATATGTTAAACTCCCAGATCCAAAAACATTTTTAAAAAGGCTATTGTGATGGCAGAAGGATATGAACTTTTGCTAGTAATGCATCCACATATTTATTTTAGCAATAGCTTAGTCAGTAGCTTAATCTGAACTACTTTATGTTGACAAACAACATAGTATTATAAATTATATTAAACACTTCTTAACAGCTTCTTGAGAAGATAAAAACATCTATCAAGTGTATGACCAGTGATGGGCAAGGGGAGGCAGCTGCCCCCCATCCAACAGAAGAAAAATTAAAGTGTAATAATCTAAACGAAACATAAAATCAAACTGAATAATGAATATTGTAACTAAACTAGTGCCATTTTTCATGAAATCTCAGAACTTGTTAGAAATCATCATGCTTCAGCCCACTAAACTACTTCCACAAAACCAATACAAATCGTTCCCTCCTCCATCCCCTAGTTCAGATCCTGTGTATGCCTTTGGTAGGGCCGGCGCTAGGATTTTGAGGCCCAGGGTAACCAGTTGTGGTGAATTCAACAGTTAGGGCCCTCCCTCAGACCAAATAGGCGACCTTTTTTTTTTTAGGTCTACAACTTACGAGTGGGGCCCCTACACCTGGTGATTGGACCCCCATCAGCCGCCTGGGCCCAGGTACAATTGACCCGCTTACTCCCCCCCCCCCCCCCTAACGCCGGCCCTGGCCCTCTTGGCATTTATGGTCATGAGCAAACACAAAATTGTTATTCTAAATTCTATGCTGAAGGAAAAAAGTTATTAGATAAAACTGTTTACATAGAAAACTATTACAATAATAGTGTCAATGAAAAGGCCATTATGCAATAAAAATAAGGAAGGATGGGGAACGTAAACCATCATTCACCAAAGATGAATGCAGGAGGCCTGTGAAAACAAGTAAACCATTTTGTGTGTTTGTGTTTATTTGTTTGTTGCAGCCATCCTACCTTTATCTCTTGTATGTTATGGCTTTGTTTTCACTATCCTACCTTATTTTCTTTGCCTAAAGATCTAGCAGGTATAAGATCTGAAAGTTTTCTGATAAGTACAATATAACTTTCAGAATTTAATACAACTTCAGAACATTCATTATACTCAAATTTCACTAAAAGTTTAATTTTTGATACTGAATACAACACTCACCAAAGTAATTAACAAAAATTCCTCCAATGACGGCACCACAGCCACGGCCCAGGCCATGGTGAATGCCTTGCAACACACCTTGAGCAGAACCTCGCAACTGTTGAGGTGTGTTATGGGCTATATAAGAGCAGCATGCTGCCCACACTGCAGCATGGGTGATACCTAAAACAAATCGAATGTTTTTTTTTTAAAAAAATTACCAAAAACTTTACTGAAAAATAATGGTTTAACTGTATATCCATATATTTTTAACAATGTTTGTTTTCATGTGCCTTAAACTAAATTAAATCAAGAATCAGCTTTAAGTGAAAATATTTCACACCCTAATGAACTCTGTTATTACTCTTGTTACAGTTTATTCTGCATTAATTTCATTAACCTTCATGAGAAAACAACACAAAAATATAACAACTGTTAAAAGTTAATGTATTTTTTTTTCACTTTTGGCTTTAAACCTAATCTACACCGAGGTCATTAGAGTTGGTATGGGAATGGGGACAAGGAACTGGAAGGAATTCTGCCATAGCCTTTTGAAAGAAGCATTCTGTAATTTACCTGGAGCGATTTGGGGAAACCATGAAAACCCAAATCTGGATGCCCAGATGCTGAATTAAACTTGCGTCCTTCTGAATGCAAGGCCAGATCGTAACCATCTTCCACCATGATTGGTGAAATTAATATTCCACAAAAAAATGTTGAAAAAGTTTCTTTTTACTCATCTTCTTCTTCCTTGCACTTATTGCACTATTTCAGGGTTGGTGTTTTTTTAAGATGCGATGTGTTTAGGATTTGGCCATTTGCCTTTGAGTATGACATCTCTTGGGTGGGAAAGTTGTGTTGTCATCTGCCTGCAAAACATGTAACTATGTTCTGTGTGTACTAAGTGTATTTTTGTTTGTGTAATGTGTTGTTTCTGAGGCCGAGATTGGAGCCCTCCTGTTATTCACCATGGTGATTGCGAAAAATTGTCAAAAAATGCAATCAGCACAGCTGGTATGGTATGGTATTGATCTTGCCCTGCAGTATATCCCCGTTCCAATGTGCAGTGTCTTAGCACAATGAGCCATAGTGGCAGGTTTTAGGAGAGTCTTTCATATCAGAACAAAATTAGCATTTAGATAGTGGAAACAAAGAAACTGCCATGAGGCACTGAAAATAAGATAGGATAAGGGGGAAAAAAACAGATACCCATCACTTACCACAGATGAAGGCAGGAGGGTGAGAAGAACACGTAAAAACACAACAAACATAAACACAACTGCACAATATTTCGGCATGAGCCTTAATCATGTGAGAAGCGAGACATATGGCAGGGGGAAAGATGTGGTCACATCCCGACCTGCCACATGAATGAAACAATGTTGGAACACACGCGATGGTGGTAGAATTGCCAGGGGTAGGTAGATAATGTTGACCAGTGATAAATGTGAAACAAAATAATCTTTGTAAAGCATAATTCAAAAAGTTATTGTTAAAATTATATTTAGATCGGTTAGACAAAAATAAATGGAGATAGAAATTATATATATACACATATATACCACTGCACGTGTTCAGCCTTTGATCCATTCATGTGGCACGATGGGATGTGACCACATCTTTACCCCTGCCATATGTCTTGCCTCTCACATGATTAAGGCTCATGCCGAAACATTGTGTTTTTGTGTTTATGTTTTTGTGTTTTTATGTGCTCATCTCGCCCTCCTGCCTTCATCTGTGGTAAGGGATGAGTATCTGTCCCCCCCCCCCCCCCCACATCCTATCTTATTTTCAAAATTACTTTTTATATATATATGTGTAAAAGATTCTAATTAGCCACAATTTTGTCAAAAGTACCTCATCATAACCATGACAACCATTCAGTGTTCTTGTAATTATGTGAAACTTTCAATCCTTTGTTTGTTTCATTATTATTATCAATAAATATACAATCATATTTTAAATTGTATAAATCAATTCACTCACCTTGCATAAATTCAAATGGTAAAACCCACCAAGGATTTTTTAGCCAAGAAATGTAAAGAAATCTCAAAATATTTCCAATCAGACCTAAGCACAATACCTGAAATAATGGCACTTTGTCAGCATAAATATCTTTGATTTATATTTTAATAAATATTTTATACATTACATTTTTTATCTCTCTCTTACCTTGACATGACCAATTTGTTTAATGAGCCGAAAACTGAAGAAATAAGCAAAAATTTCGGATATATGATTGATCACGGAGGCAACACCAAACATTGTAGGAGTACCCCCATAATCCTGTAAGATAATTCCATTATTTAGATATGACATTTCTTCACTATTAACAGTATTAAAAATAAATGGTTCCTTATGCTACTTTAGAGTTCAGATAACATGCTGTTTCTGATATAATTTAATACAATTACTTTTATTATTAGTTAATTTAATTTTTAATTTAATTTAATTGCAATAGAGCACAGGCTCTGGTGGTTATTTTCCTACATCCCCATCTTCCCCCTATCCTGCACCTACCTACATTTGCCCTCTACAAATTTTATCTTTAAATTCTGTCAACGTTTTCGGTAAACTATTCATCACTTCTCCTGGCAACTCATTCCAATCCCTGACACCCTTACCTAAAAAAGAGAATCTTCCCACACCCTAGTGCCTGAAATTGAGTGCCAGCCTATGGTCATGGTCATCTTTTCTCTTCAATGCACTAATTTTCATGCCTACTCCAATATCTTTCCATGCCTCATCACCAGTATACGCCCTGTACACTCCTGTGACCCTCCATATCCTCCTCCTGTCTTGCAATGAATCCCATTTCAGCTCCTTTATCATATCCATTACTGATTGCATTCTGCGATAATTTCCAGAAAAAAATCTAGCAGCCGTTTTTTGTACCCTCTCCAACTCCTGTATTAGATATGTAAAATGAGGGTGTCATATTACACTACCATATTCCAGCAATGGTCTGACCAAAGTTTTGTAACCCAACTCCCTCAGCTCTCTTGTACATCAACTGGAATGGTACTAAGTCCCTTACAAATTTATGGTCAAGGTACTCTCTTCCCTTCCACACACTACAGTACATAAAGTCCTTCCCACAGTATCCATTAAGTATTTATCAATAACATATGCCTTATATATTCTGCCTCCTGACATACTATGATTCTAAGCTCACCTATTCCTTCAGCATATAATTTAGGTAGTCATTGTGTTCTGCAATAATTTCATCAAACAACTGTAGCTGCTCTCCTTGTATTAATTTAATAGAGAGGATGTTGATGGTAGCTACATTTTCTTAGGGAAATTACTGCAAAACACAATCAGTAACTGATATGACAAAGGAGCTATGATGAGATTAAGTAACTGGAATGCAAGATGTGGGGAAGATAGTGCTGGGAGTATATAAGGCATATATTGGTGACTAAGCTTGAAGGATATTTATAGAAGAACTAGGATTAGTACATGAAAGGGGAAAGATGACAATTAGTGCAAGATGGCATTCAACTGCAGGCATAAAAGAGCGGGAAATTTTCTTTTCTTCATTATAGAGTCATGGATTGGAATAAATTTCAAGGGAATGACCAACCAATTTATAAAAACACAAGAAGAATTTAAAATTCTCAAAGTGTAGAAGTAAAAGTGTAGGGAAATTCCCACTGGAGTCTATGGCTCTTTTATTTACATTTCTCTTAATGAGAAAATTATGTATTAACTCTAATATTTGAATGGAAATTCAGAACGAAAGTTGAGTATGAAGAATAAGTTCAGTTCAAAGATTAAGATTACAAGATTTTTTGTTAAATTTACTAATGAAATAACCAAGAAAATATTTTTAGGTAGGGGTATTGTAGAATAGAATAGAATTTTTTACTGCCATTAAAAATTTCAATTTGTAAAACTGGTAGCTAATCAGTTATACTCTTTCACAAATTGTTTCTGATATAATTGAATTGTTTACATAAAAAATTGCCAATGCAAATGATTTTTATGTTTTACTGTCATCTGTGTTTTGCTTCTTTTCAAGGTAACACCAGCAATGTCATATATATATATAAAAAATAATTGTAAATAAAAAAAATTACTTACTCCACTAAATAAAATAGATGTTAATTTGATATGTGTATCCAAAATGAACATGCTTCATGGGAAAATTGTAAATGTGCAGCTGCAAAATTTACTAATACAAATGTAAATAATTCATACCAAGTATAACTCAAAAAGAGGTGAAATGATAAAATACAGTTGCTATGGCTGTTATTTATTAACAATTCAATTGATCAAGCCACTACAGAAAAATGGCTTTTAGAAACATTGCATGTCTGTCATAATTTTCAGTTTTCTAAACCTTTGAAAATGCCTATCATAATGACAATAAAAGTCAATTCTAATATATTCTACAATTCTCATACCTGCTGTTTTTCTCTTTTTTTTGTAACCTTAATAAAAAATTTGTTTGTAAATTCAACAAAAAAAAATTGCAGAAAGAATTTAATATTTGATCATTTCTTTTTCTTCTTTCATTTATAATTGTTGTATTTTCTAAGCCTTAACTAGCCATTAAAATATTATAACTGACATTCTTGGTATGTTTATTTCACATCTGCATTTATTTGAGAAATTTTGCCGACTAAATACCTGCATTGTGCAGGTTTAGCGATAGCTTGATTTGGTACAGTCTGTTTTAGGCTTAAATGCAATGCATATGATGTTTTCATCACTTTGGATACAAACTGATGAGCAACAGCTCTGTTATTGCACATTACAATTACTAACAACAACAAAATTAAAATCATGAAAAATGTGCACTTCATTTTACTGATAAATATTAGCCTCTTTCAATGAGGATGTTGTTAGAAACAAATAATAGATCTTATCTGTAATGTCAATAGCCATTGAGAGAATGAAATTAGTTAATTTTTACTTAGTGTTATTACACACAGATCTCTCTTAGCTATTAAGAATGATAAGTATGATTTTTTATATATAAAAAAGAAAAATTCATAGTTAATGAAACATCATAAAATTAAAGTTTTGTCTAGGGAAAATGTTCAATACAGTGTCAATGTGAAACACTAATTAAAAAACAGTAACAATCTAACCAAAGAATTCTTTTTGTATAAATGTTCTTTTTTACAAGATAAATTATTGAAATAACATGTAATTGCATATTAACACCTTCAATAATAAAACTATTGTCCAGAAGATATATCAAACTATAAATTTTCTAATGATGTTGACATAACTATAAATTAGATTTCAATATTATCCTTTGTTTTATATTAATATTTTAAAAGAATTCACCTTACCTGGAGGTGCCAGAATAGAAAAGTGAAAATAAGACCAATTCCAAAACCCATGAACCACGACACAAACAGAAATGATGCACACTTGAGATTTCCAAACTGCTTGAGCACTGTTACCCATTCTGTGATCTCTCTTGTAGTTTGTGCAAATACTTTAGTCTGAAAATGCAGTAAAGTACAAAAAGAAGTATTTATTTCTTAAGAATTTTGTTAGCAAGAACTATGCTACCAACAACTCATATAGTGAAACCGATTTCTCTTGTACAAAAACTAATCCCAACATCATTAAAGCATCAAAGAAAGTTTGTTTAGATTGATGAGAGTTTGTGTATCTTTTTTTTTTTTAATCTTTCAACCTGTCTGTTAACATTTTTTAAAACTATATTGCAGATAAGGGAAATAGTAACACCTCTTTAGAATATAAATTTTTTTTTTAATTTTGTGATTGTAATAGTATTTGTTAATTTTACTAGCATATTAACAGAAACCATTTTTTATGGGCAAATCATGTATATAATTAGAAGCTGATGAAATGAAAACTATTGTTTTCATAATTACAAGAGTCGTTATCTAAAAAAATAAAAAAGGAAATGATTTTAAAAGAAGCTTTGACAAAAAAAAAAAATCAGGATTTAGAAAAAACTTTTTTTAAATGGTTTAGCAACATAAAGCCGATCAATAATGATTTATTGACTAGTTTTTTCATGCCATAAATAGGGTTTCACTAATAGAGAACATTCTATTGGAATGTCATATAAATTTTTATACAGTGCAATAATTGATTCTAATAATTGCACAACTGATGCCACTTAATGACTGGAGGATTCAATAGTCCAGTTCTGATGTTTACATATACAGGTATTGGTATGACTCACTTGTTTTACCATTGCTACTTGTAGTCAACTTAATTTTGTTCACATTTCAAAGGTAAGGTAAGGCAAGTCAGTCTGTCAGAAGTGGATGGACAATTCCTTTTTCCTGAAACCTACAATTTAATATAGCAGGTCGCGATGTGGTCACATCTATCCCTCCGCTATATGTCTCATCTCCTATAGGACTAAGGTTATTAACTAAAAAGTAGTGAACTTATCATTTTTATTGTTTTTATGTGCACACCTCACTCTCCTGCCTTAATCTGTGGTAAGTGGTGGGTAATTTTAATCTGTCTTATTTTATTTTCAGCACCTAATGGCAGTTCCTTTGTTTCTATTCTTACAATTTAATGTGGAATTTGAAACAAGGAGTAACCCAAGTATTCTTCAAATGGAAAACAGCAAGCTTTGTCTGAGGTAAAAACCTCTCTGGTTGTGCGATCGATTGGCTGTGTCTGTCGAGAGCTGCTCATCAAACTGCGATTTTGCATTCATCAGCTAAGTTTTTGTAGACTAAATTATTTTAAAATCTTTAATTATCATCTAAACTCTTAGAATTATTGCTAGCAAGAAGAATTATTTAAGATTACACCATAAATATCAGTTTTTAAATTTCGCGTCATTGTTGTTAACGTTATTGCTAGTTATTGCACGTTTCATTGGATTAAACTTAGCATAAGCTTGATAGTTAGATTACTATAATACTATAGCATAGGTAAAAATAGTAGTTTAAGTTATTTTGTAGTGTTAAATTTCTTATATACCGTCAAAAATAGTTCAAATCACTAGTTTGAATTTCGATTGTTAAAGCTTTCTGTATTGTCCTATATTAAGGCATTATTAGGTTTAAAATAACACAGTGTCTTAATTAATTAGTTCCGGAATAGTAATAAAATCAACTGGAAATAATAAATAATAAACATAAGTATTCATATATAGCATTTAGTTACTCACATAGGTTACCATAGGTTACATCATCGTTAAGATCGACTATCGATATCGAAATCAAGTTTACGATAACAAAAACGTACGTTCTAATAATTAACGTGTTCTGTCTGAAATTTAATAGAGTTTAATTGCCATCTAAATATATATATATATATATTTATTAAAAAAATTTCCACCTTTCTTTTTTTTAACTTTCATAAGTAACAAAATAGTTGTTATCCACATTAGCACTAAATAGTATCGACCTACCATCTTAAGTTTGTTTCGAAATCCATTAGCTTAAGTTTTATTCATTGGTTCTTAAGTAGTTTAATTACCTAGTCGTTTTTCATAAAACTTCAATCAAATTAAATATATATAACAATTCAACAGTTAGTCGAGTATAGCGCCTATCATATTTAGTAAAAAAGTTAAAAAAAAAATATAGTATAAACTTTATAAGACTACTTTATCAAACCTTAAATTTAAGGTTTGTTTAGAAGAGGTTGAAGTATTTGGGAAAATCATGACTGGAAACTGTGGCGCCTGTCGTAGGTACGTTGCGAAGGGGATGGGTT
>JARYHS010011408.1:241845470-242217851 GCA_031002005.1 Vandiemenella viatica
AAACTATTGTTTTCATAATTACAAGAGTAGTTACCTAAAAAAATAAAAAAGGAAATGATTTTAAAAGAAGCTTTGACAAAAAAAAAAAAAAAAAAAAAAAAAAAACAGAATTTAGAAAAAACTTTTTTTAAACGGTTTAGCAACATAAAGCCGATCAATAATGATTTATTGACTAGTTTTTTCATGCCATAAATAGGGTTTCACTAATAGAGAACATTCTATTGGAATGTCATATAAATTTTTATACAGTGCAATAATTGATTCTAATAATTGCACAACTGATGCCACTTAATGAATGGAGGATTCAATAGTCCAGTTCTGATGTTTACATGTACAGGTATTGGTATTACTCACTTGTTTTACCATTGTTACTTGTAGTCAACTTAATTTTGTCCACATTTCAAAGGTAAGGTAAGGCAAGTCAGTGTGTCAGAAGTTGGATGGACAATTCCTTTTTCCTAAAACCTACAATTTAATATAGCAGGTCGCAATGTGGTCACATCTATCCCCCTGCTATATGTCTCATCTTCTACAGGACTAAGGTTATTAACTATTGTTTTTATGTGCACACCTCACTCTCCTGCCTTAATCTGTGGTAAGTGGTGGGTAATTTTAATCTGTCTTATTTTATTTTCAGCGCCTAACGGCAGTTCCTTTGTTTCTATTATCTTACAATTTAATGTGGAATTTGAACCATGGAGTAACCCAAGTATTCTTCAAATGGAAAACAGCAAGCTTTTTCTGAGGTAAAAACCGTACTGGTTGTGCGATCGATTGGCTGTGTCTGTCGAGAGCTGCTCATCAAACTGCAATTTTGCATTCATCAGCTAAGTTTTTGTAGACTAAATTATTTTAAAATCTTTAATTATCATCTAAACTCTTAGAATTATTGCTAGCAAGAAGAATTATTTAAGATTACACCATAAATAACAGTTTTTAAATTTTTCGTCATTGTTGTTAACGTTATTGCTAGTTATTGCACGTTTTATTGAATTAAACTTAGCATAAGCTTAATAGTTAGATTACTATAATACTATAGCATAGATAAAAATAGTAGTTTAAGTTATTTTGTAGTGTTAAATTTCTTATATACCGTAAAAAATAGTTCAAATCACTAGTTTGAATGTTGATTGTTAAAGCTTTCTGTATTGTCCTATATTAAGGCTTTATTAGGTTTAAAATAACACAGATTCTTAATTAATTAGTTCCGAAATAGTAATAAAATCAACTGGAAATAATAAATAATAAACATAAGTATTCATATATAGCATTTAGTTACTCACATAGGTTACCATAGGTACATCATCGTTAAGTTCGACTATCGATATTGAAATCAAGTTTACGATAACAAAAACGTACGTTCTAATAATTCACCTGTTCTGTCTGAAATTTAATAGTGTTTAATTGCCATCTAATATATATATATTTATAAAAATTTTCCTACCTTTCTTTTTTTTTAAAAACTTTAATAAGTAACAAAATAGTTGTTATCCACATTAGCACTAAATAGTATCGACCTACCATCTTAAGTCTGTTTTGAAATCCATTAGCTTAAGTTTTATTCATTGGTTCTTAAGTAGTTTAATTACCTAGTCGTTTTTCATAAAACTTCAATCAAATTAAATATATATAAAAATTCAACAGTTAGTCGAGTATAGCGCCTATCATATTTAGCAAAAACGTTAAAAAATATAGTATAAACTTTATAAGACTACTTTATCAAATAAATTTAAGGTTTGTTTAGAAGATGGGTGAAGTATTTGGGAAAATCATGACTGGAAACTGTGGTGCCTGTCGTAAGTACGTTGCGAAGGGGATGGGTTGTAGTTGGTGTAAGAAGTGGTTTCACTGGGCATGTGGGGAAGAGGAAACGGGGGAAATAAATGAGGCTCTCCAATGGTTTTATTCACTGTGTCTTAGGGATGATAGGATGTGGGAGATGGGCGAACGATTAGGGAGTTGCGTGAAAGGATCAGTGTTCTTAAGGCTCGTCCTGTGGAGGCTCAGCCTCTGCAGGTATGGTCTGTGCTGGCCTCGCCTGTGGAGGTTCAGCCTGTGGAGGCTCAGACTGCACAGGCACAGCCTGTGGGGGCTGAGCTTGTCGAGGCTCATGCTGTAGAGGCAGAAAGTAGAGGTAGTGGGTTGGAGGAAGTTGTTAAGGATGGGTGGGAGCTGGTAACAGGTCGTAGGAGAATCATGGTTAACAGGATGAACAAGCCAGACACTTCAGTAATTGTGGGAAAAAATAGGTTTGACCTGTTGCCAGAGTCAGGAGGAGAAGAGCCTCATGTAGATGTAGGAGTAGGAGTAGGTAAGATGCAGCAGACCTTTAGGAAAGGGCGTGCAGGGCAAGAATAGGTAAAAAAGGGTTCTGCTGCTAGGTAGTAGCCATGGGAGAGGTGTAGGCCCTCTTCTGCAGGATCAGTTAGGTACAGGATATCAGGTCACAAGTTTTTTCAAACCTAGTGCAATATTAGGCCAGGTAAAAGAGGATATAGGTTCCCTTTGTAGGAGTTTCACTAAGGATGATAGAGTAGTGATAGTGGGAGGTGCGGGAAATAGTATTGATAGAAACGCGAGTTATAGTATAGAGAGTGACCTGAGGAAGGTGGTGAAGGAGGCACTGCATACCAGGGTGGAGCTCATGCAGGTCCTAAGTCGCCATGACCGGCCACAATTGAACTATGCTGTGAGGCGGGTTAATGTGGAAACGGAAGTGCTACTTGGGAAAGGCATTAGTTCTGTGTTGGGGGTTGTGCCTGTGAACACCATTGGTAGGTGGGGTTTCACTAGGCATGGCCTACACCTAAATAGAAGGGGGAAGGGAGTACTTTCTGAGTTGTTAGCTAAAGCAGTGAGGGAGCCCGTTTCCAGTGATGATGGGGTCAGGACTGTGCCTTTTTTAGGTTAGGGGCTGCTGATGAAGGGACAGAAATAGATTATCAAAGTGATATTGATTGCAGATTTGCGATGGGGAAAGTCACAGATATTAAAGAAATAGATGAAATGGCTGAAACAATAACTGACTGCGGTAAAAGTGAGAAAGAGGAGATAAATTCTGAAAATGTAAAGCCAGTAGTAAGGGTGTTAATGGTAAATTGTAGAAGTGTAATGAACAAAGTAATCGAATTTGCAAACTTAATAGAGATGCATGAACCACAAGTAACAATTATGGTAGAGAGTTGGTTAAAAGAAGAAGTACTAGACAGTGAGGTTTTTCCTGATGGTTACAGAGTGTACCACAGAGATAGAGGAGCAATTGGTGGAGGAGTCTTCATACTAGTTAGCAAAAATTACCACAGTTCACTGGCGTTCATAGATCAAGACCATGAGTTACTTGGGGTAGATTTCTGGGGTAGTAAAAAGAAAAAAATCAGAGTGTTGGATGTTTACCGCAGCGGAAGAATGACAGAAGAGGATGAGGCTCTTGGGGAGAAATTAAATTCATACTCAGATTTGAGAGGTGAGAATAGAATGATCATCATCGGCGGGGATTTAAATTTACCAGGTGTAAACTGGGAAGGGAATAAGATAAATAACACAAGGGAACAAAGATTTCAAAATATCTTAATAAGGGAAGGAGGATTTACACAAGTGGTTGAGCAAAACACTAGGGGACAAAATATTTGGAAATATTTCTAATTAAGCCCGATGAAAACCTTTTGAGGTATCAAGTAACTAAAGGAATAAGTGATCATGAAGCAGTTCTGATGGATATTAGAGGATTCAGTAAACCAGCAGCCAAAATTGAAGGGGGAAATAGGTACAATTATAAAAAGGCACAGGTTTCAAATTTGAAGAGATATTTCAAAGAACAATTCAGCAAATGGAAGGAAGGCTCAGGTACAGTAGAGTCAAGGTGGGAAGAGTTCAAGGAGATAATAAGAAAGGGGGAAGAAAAATTTATTCCAAAGCAGAAAATAAAGAGAAGTAGAGAACCTATGTACTATAATAGGGAAGTGAGGAGGTTAAAGAGGTTGGTAAGAAAAGAACATAACAGAGTTAAGAGAAAGCAGGGTAGTAGGGAATATTAAAACAACTAAACAAGGACTGTATAACAGCAAAGAAAATGGCTAAAGATGGGTTTATGAATAGTATTGTCAGTGCAGGAGGACCATTGACTGATGCATCTAGAAATTTCTATGGCTATATCAGGAAACTGAGGGGAAGGGGAGGGTGTAGAGACACTTATAGATAAGGATGGAGAAGAAGTTACTGAGGATTTGAAAAAGGCAGAGATTTTAAGTAACTGGTTCAGTGAAAGCATTAGGGACAGTGAATCAGAAACAGGAGGGTCTAATTCGGAGAATGAGCTTAACAACACAATTAGAAATGACGATAGTAAAAAATTTGATATCCATCCTGAAGAAATCATGAAGGAAATAAGAAAGCTGAAAAAAAATAAAGGGGCTGGTGAAGATAATATTACTACAGATATCTTAAAGATAGCCGGATGTGACATTGTACCTTATCTTGAAATATTATTTAAATTGAGTCTAGACACTTGCTGCTTACCACATGACTGGAAAAGTGCAATAGTAGTACTGGTACATAAGGGAGGGGTGAGAAATAGAGTTGAGAATTACAGGCCAATCAGTTTGACATCAGTGGTAGGTAAATTAATGGAAACATTGATATGCAACCACATCAGAAATATATGTGATGAAAGTAAGTGGTTTTCAAGAAGGCAACATGGTTTCAGGCAAGGATATTCATGCGAATCTCACTTGGTGGGATATATGAAAGATATTTCAGATGAAATGGACAAGGGAGGTCAAATTGATAGTGTAGTACTAGATCTGTCTAAGGCGTTTGACAGAGTAAGCCATAAAATGGTAGTAAATAAGGTAAAAACCATTGGAGCGGATAAGAAAGTCATTTGCTGGGTAGAAGAATTTTTAAAAGGTAGAAAACAGAAAGTAAGGGTAGGAAATGTAGTATCAAAAGAAGTGGAAGTAAAAATGGGAATGCCACAGGGTAGCATATTGGGACCATTGCTATTCATTATTCTAATGAATAACTGTGTTGATTGTTTACTATCTGAAATTAGATTGTTTGCAGATGACATAATGCTGTATAAAAGAATCAAAACGATAGAGGATTGTAAACAGTTGCAGGGTGATCTGGACAGGATATCTAATTGGGTTGGTAAACATGGAATAATGATAAATTCAAAGAAGAGTCAGCTTATTAGATACACAAATAAAAAACAAAAGGTTAATTATGAATATAAGGTGGGGAAAGAATTGCTTGCTGAAGACTTGAAATGTAAATATCTTGGAATTACTTTTGATAACAAACTTAACTGGGCAGGACACATAGGACAGGTGGTAGGAAAAGGTTTCAAAGTTCTGCACTTGTTGGAGAGAGTGATGAGGGGATGTACGAGAGAAGTCAAGGAATTGGGTTACAAAACTTTGGTCAGACCATTGCTCGAATATGGTAGTGTAGTATGGGACCCTCATTTTACGTATCAAATACAGGAGTTGGAGAGGGTGCAAAAAAGGGCTGCTAGATTTGTTTCTGGAAATTATCGCAGAATGCAATCAGTGACGGATATGATAAAGGAGCTGGAATGGGATTCATTGCAAGACAGGAGGAGAATGAGGAGGGTCATGGGAGTGTACAGGGCATATACTGGCGATGAGGCATGGAAAGATATTGCAATAGGTATGAAAAGTAGTGCATGGAAGGGAAAAGATGTCCATGACCACAAGCTGGCACTCAATTTCAGGCACAAGGGTGTAGGAAGATTCTCTTTTTTAGGTAAGGGTGTCAGGGATTGGAATGAGTTACCAAGAGAAATGATGAATAATTTACCGAAAACTTTGAAAGAATTTAAAGATAAAATTTGTAGAGGACAAATGTAGGTAGGTGCAGGATAGGGGGAAGATGGTTGTGTAGGGAAATTGCCACCGGAGCCTATGCTCCATTGCAATTAAATTAAATTAAATTAAAATGCCTCTGAAAATTCCAACCCTTCCCAGTAATCAAATTATGAAGCTGTTTTGAATGCACTCATTTTACCAAAGTCCTCAATTATTAACAAGAAAGTTAAGGCATGAGTGGTATTTTTTGTGGAAAAATAGTAAAAGATATTAGCTCGCTGTGTTAATCACTGTTGTTTTCAAAAGTAAGGAAGTTTTTGTGGTAGAAATTGATTACAGCAATACCTTGAAACTACACTGATCATGTCTGTATTTCATCTGGCTTCAGTAAGCTAGATTTCATATTACAGTTGATCCAAATAAGACGGGTCTGCTTTGATTCCTGTAGCTATGAAAACAAACAATAAATTCACATATACTGGTATATGGAGCAGGAATCAATGCAATGAGATAATATTAACACAGAAATGAAAGACATGATAAAGTCATCAGTAACCAGAGTTGAGATTAGGAGGAGTGCAGCAACAAAAAACTCAACACAGGCACAAAGAACACAATAGTTACTTCTGTAGCTAAAATTCTGTCCATATAAGTTGGGGCATAGTTTTTGTGTTTCGTGTCTTTTATGTTTATATTATATTTTTATTACTGCAGTTTTTACATTTATAAATTGTTGCTATACTTTCTCTTTCTTTTCAATAATAGTATAATATTATTTATTTCAGCAACACTAGAGCAGGAAGAAATGCCATAAGGTAATGTTACTGTGGAAAGGAATGATAAAGTATACCTATCACTCAGCAAGGTTTATGGATGGAGCACATCAGTTTCAGAAACAAAATGCATAAACACAACATTTTCGCCTCATAAAAATGGTAATATGTGGTAGAACTTATTTACTGATTAAATAATCTCATCATCACCATCCTTCTCCAGTTCTAGTCTCCTAGCTACTGGTCATGTAACATCTGCATATAAAATGATGGGATTGAATTTATATATATATATATATGTGTGTGTGTGTGTGTGTGTGTGCATTTTTTTTTTCATGTATCGAGACCACAGGAATTCTCATCTATGGTAAGCATTGGTATTTCTCCTATCCAATGTTCAATATATATATAACACCTGTTTCACAGTTAGAGCTATTAGAGTTTTTCCTAATACCACCACCCTTTCAGAACTCCGCAGATGGGAACTAGCCTACCAACATATCCTTGACACCTGACACACCCCTGGCCTAAACCTACGTTAAACCTGTCACTTGCCATCCATCTCTCATTTCAATTTACAGTCGGTTATTTTTATATGTATATTACATCTATTCAGTTTTTTTTTTTTTAGAATATGTATATATATTTAAATTCTTCTATCTCCCTATATTTTCAATTATAACCTTTTGAATTATGCTACACAAAGATTATATTGATTTGTTTCATTTTTATCGCTGGTCAAGCCTATTCCCCCACCTCCCGGCAATTCTACCACTACCATGCGTTTTCCGCCTGTGCTTCATTCATGTGGCAGGTTGGGATGTGACCACATCTTTCCCCCGCCATATATCTCGCCTCCCACATGACTAAGACTAAAGTCGAAATATTGTGCAATTCGTTTGTTTTTGTGTTTTTACGTGTCTCGCCCTCCTGCCTTCATCTGTGGTAAGTGACGGGTAACTGTTTATTTTCCCTATCCTATCTTATTTTCAGTGCCTCGCGGCAGTTTCTTTGTTTCCTTTATCCAAATATATATATGGGAACTTGCCTACCAGTACAAACTTGGCACAAGGCAACCACGTGGTCTCAACTTAAGATAATACCCGGTCATTATTATTAGTAGTACATATGTTTACCCTTTTTTTTTATCTCTCTCCTTTCCATTACCTATATTGAACCACCACTAACCTGAGGTGATGTTTACTTCATAAATATTATTATTATTTTTATTATTTGTATAATATTTTATATAATTTTTTCAATGTATATTTAGTTCTAATAATATTTTGATCTTCCCACCAACCAGAAATTAGTTTGGATATTTATTTTTGCTCGGGTATGAGCTCTGACTCACTGCCCCTCTACTTTTCTGATGTTTGAATTTACCCCCACCATTTTCTCGACCGGCGGTCTTTCTGTGAGGCAATCTCCGGCTGCACCCACCTCCCATAATGTTCTCTTGTTGACGAAGGTTTTTTTCCCGAAAATTTCTTTATTATTTGTGTTTGTGTCTTTTCTGTGTGTTCGCGCCCCACATCCATCATCTAAAGGTAAGTGGTGGCTCATTTCCCCATCCTAATTTGATTCCTTTCCGCTACTTAGCGTCTTTTTTTTTATTGTTATCTTATTATATATATATATATATATATAGAGAGAGAGAGAGAGAGAGAAAGAGAGAAATAATTAAAGAGAGGATCTATCAATTGACACAGTTGAAGGCAAGCCAGCAGCAATCAGGATGGTATAGGAACAGCAAAAACTTTGAACACAGATAAATTTTTGTAGTTTAATCTTTCTTCAACAGTAGTATGTTGAGTAGATAGCATCTGACTAGGAAATATTTATAGCAGTTTAAAATAGAGATGTTTGAAATTAAAATATGTATTATATTGAAGAAATGGAGTAATTAAAATATGTATATATGAATATTAAAACAGAAATTGAAACACAAATGCTAATAATATAGTAACTGGTGGTTCATGCAGATGAGGAAAAAAGGGGAAAAAAATGTTGTGAAAGCAGTGCCAAATCTTAGGGTGCAAAAATGGTGCTTGCTCCAGGTGGCAACTTGAGGGGGGTGACAAAATCCTGTTTAGCTGCACTATTGCCCAGGGTGGTGAAACTCTGGGTGGCAACAATGTGTTCATCCAAGTAATGTTTAAAGGGGCAGCAATCTCACAGTTTTTGCCCCAGTTCGTAAAATTTCTAAATCCGCCACTGTGTGAAAGCTATGATGAAAATGAAGGGGATGGAAAAGGGGGAAAAGTCAAGGGAAGAAAGAGCTCTTTCTCAGATTTAGACCTGATTTATGCCTACTACCCTGACATGTATGTACTTAGTTCAGAAGAATCATTACTGACAGGGAGATTATTCTAATAGTATGAACTGTAAACAAAGAATTAAAGTTGGTGTTGTCACATTCGGCGTAACAGGATGGTTAGGATTTTGGGAAACACCATTTCCTTGTGCCTGTTAATGCTGATCAATGATTGGTTGATAGTCAAAGGAATGTATGAAACCTGAAATTGATTGCAAGTAAGCTGGTAAATGATGTGAGAATTTGCAAGTGGCATGCTCAACAATACAAAAGGTATTTCAAACGGCATGACTACAAAAGTCAGTCGCAATGCAACTGATTGCATATGACTTGTCTGACAGTGTGGTGTGTCAGAAGTGAAGTTAACTTTCTTAATTGAATGTGGAAATTGATACTTATTGAACCAACGTTGAGTTAATGAAGTCTAATGAAGCAAGTTCTGGGTAAAGGTTGGGAGGATCATGGCATGGCAGTATTGTAGGAAATCATAGCCCTGTTGGAGAATACAGTTGATCTATTCAAGGCTCGGGGAGATGTGTATAGCAAGAAATGAATTGTCACAAATCTTAGCAGTTATATAGTGGTTGCTGGCAGTACTGTCTGGAAAGTAGTAAGATAAAGTTGTTCATGAAATAAATCTTAGTGCCAGATCTGGGGAGAATGGGGAGGGGGGATGAGGGGTAAACTGAAACCTGGACTAGGCAGCAACTTCAAGGGGTGGCAAAATCATGTCTGAAGGAGTCGCAAATGGCAAATTAGTGTGGTGCCAGCCTTTTTTAACTCTATTACTGTCCCAGGAAGCAAAATCATGTGGCAGTGGCCCCAGCTCAGAAAATTCATATAGCTGTCACTGCCAAATGGGGTGGATATTAATGACTGAGTAATATTGTTGGAATAATTTGCGGGAAAGTTCTAGTCACAACGTATACATCCACCATGTATATCAAGGTAAAATTGGAGGTAGTGTAGAGTTTGAAATGCTTGGCAGCTGTCAAATTGCAGTTACTATTGGAGATTAGTGGATTTGATTTGTCTGGGAGTATTGATGTGACCATTCAGGAGAGATAAATGGTCATCTAGGACAGTGGAATTGGTATGGGGATTGAACCAATTGAAGTTCAGACTGTGGTATGAGTTGAGGTTATTGAAGAAGCTCTGAAGATTGTCATCTCCAAGGATGAAAATCATAAAGATATCATCTATGAAGCTTAGTCAAACAAGGGATTTTTTAGAAAATTAATTTGATAATGATTGTTTAAAGTTGCCAAAGAAGAGGGTTCGATTGAGACATACATATGCCCCTTTCACTTACTTCAAACTGGTGATAAATTTAAAAAAAAGTAGTGCTGAGAACTTGGTGGATAAGGGAACAAAGATAAAAAAAACTATTAGGATGGCTGTTTAGTGGGCACTAGTCTAGAAAATATTTCATAGTGCTGACACAATAACAGTGTTTGATGTAACATCAATTATGACAGGAATAAACACAGGAGGAAGTGGCACTGCAACTATGGTAAGACATTCCAGAAAATGTCATGTGTCTTTAATGTGGGAAGGAAGAAAACTGACTATTGGCAGGAAGTGATGATCTATGAAGGCTGATATACACACTGTGGGGAACTATGGAGCATTCTGTGTGTTTTGGTTTGTGAAACCTTTCCCACAGAGACAGTCATCTGTGGTGTCTCTTTACAAATCTCATCTCACAGCTAATTACTTCATCTCAACTTTACACCATATGACAATCTCAGCAACCTCTTATTTCTGCTTTGGCCCTATCTTGACATTCCCCATTGAATATTTTGATATCACATCTCTCCTCCCCCTAATGACAACACTGTTCCCCAACCCAACCTGTCATTAATGAACTTATCTTCTACCCCTCTATCAGAACCCCAACTCTCTCTCAAGGTCTAATTTTTACTTCAACAATCAAGTTCAACCACGCCACACTTGTCTGTGGCTTTCTGACTTTCGAAAGGTGTCATCAGTTTGCTTCGAGGGACATTGGTACTATGTGGCACAATGATGTAGAACCTAGTCTTCAGAAATGCCAACCTCATTTCCAGTGAGCTTTACCGTCTCTTCCTCAGAACCACTCTCTTTAACTCTTTCAAGATTTTCTAACTTTTGCTTCAGTAAGATTACTAAGCCCTTTCCCACTCTAAGAATTACCAACCACACTACCATAATCCTTGGCAACAATTGCAACATCATCATTTCCAATGGGTGCGCAGACTTCTGCCGTCGTTGTCAATGTTATCTTGGTCATCCGGGTTGAACCACGTCAATTTATTGAAACCTAACGTTTTGGTCATCATTTTGTGGCTTTCTTCAGAGGACTGTCATGGCTGGAACTGCTGCTGCCTATTTATAGCTCCCAAAAAGTGCGCTAACCGTTTGGAGTGACGTCACTCAAGACTCCGCCACCAGCGTGGCCAGTCCGATGGGGGCCTGCGTCTCACATTTTCCTAATCAAGCATGACCATATTTGGTCAACTTGTAGCCCGCCATCCGCGTTCATATTATCTGGTCTTTTTTTTATTTCCAACGCTTCTCTGACTCCCCTGGGCCACCATCTGCTTTCTTGAACCAGTAAACTAGTGTCACTAAATAAAATTACATGCCCACTGTCAGCTGAATGTTGTGCTGCAGCTGATTTGCTAACGTCATTATTTTTAAGATGTCTTATGTGTTCAGACAGCTTTTTTTGACCATTCTGTCCAGTCTCGCCGATATGCACTTGGCCACAGCTACACCGTATTTTGTATACGCCCACTGTCTGCAGTTTCTCCCTCCGGTCTTCAACCTTTACATGTACATCAGGAATCTCCCTAGGCACTCTATATATTGGACGGATATTTTTCTTCTTTAAAAGACGGCCAAGGGTCCGTCTGTTTGTCTTCTGTCTTCAACTTCCGGTGCTGGAGCACATGGTGAAGCTCGAGGATCTAGCGTTGTGGTGGCCTTATTGATGATGTCAAGGCTGTGGCCATTGGCCAGAAACGTCTTCTTCAAATTTCCTTTTCAGTGGCTATACTTACCTCGTCACTGACTATGGAAGCACGGATGGTTGAAGTTTTTAAAATTCCGCATTTCACTGCTGGATGGTGGTGAGAGGCTTCATGCAAATAGTGATTGTGATAAACTCCGTGGCCTAGGGAGACATCTTCCTTCCACTTCATGATCATGTCCATAAAAGGAAGTTGTTTGTCCACCTCAACTTCCATGTTGAACTTAATTTTGTAGTGGGGACTACTTAACTGTATGAAAAGAGCTTTGCCACAATTCGAGACAGTGGGCAACCTTTCGCTGCTCCCTCACTGTGTTGGTAGAAGTCACCCTTATATTAAAAGAAGGTAGTCCTAAAACAGAATTCAGTTAGTGACGTCCATTCTTCTGACAGACTGAGATTTTCTAGTCATTCGCTGATGATATTGAAAAAACTAAGAATAGACAACTGGTTAAACTCTCCAGACTAGAAGAAAAGTGACCCCCAAAAACAAATGGAGAATCTGTTAAAAAGATGTGTGGTCAACCTCACAAACGTGGCGATAGACACTGATACTTACTCGGTTCTTTCCAAAGGACTGAATTTTGCTATAACGCCACCAAAGTTACCAGTGGATTAAGTCATCGCTATGGTGGAATCTTCAATTTCTTCTCTTTCACCAGATGATGCTCACAAGATTCGCAATGAAATGGCGAGGATATTGTCGATTTCCAAACCACCTCCGCATCACCTCACTCGAGGGGAAAGAAACACCTTGCATGAGAGAGAGAGATGGCATTGTGGTGTTACCCGCTGACAAAGGAAATTCTTAATTTGTAATGTATGTGGAAGAATACCACTGAAAGGTAGAGGCATTATTGAAAGATGGAACGCATGGAACACTGCCAATGAACTCTTTACAGAAGATTCCACATAACCTTGCAACTAAAGTACGGGAAGCAACCTCAATCGAACCGGAGGTCAAAAGAAAATTAACTATGTCCAGTCACGACTGTACTGCCTGCCCAAGATGCACAAAGATAGGGTCCCTTTAAGACCAATTGTCAGCGCATTTCATTCTCTAACACATCCTCTGGCAAGATATCTGGCGGATAAGCTGAAGAATCTGACTATAATTTTACAATTCGGAATTCTTCTGATTTTATAAACAGGATAAAGGACAGACGTCTGGAAGACAACGACTTACATCACATCACTGTTTACAAACGAGCCAATTGATGAAGCCATCAATATCATCAGGAAACGACTAGAAAATCTCAGTTGGCTGGAAGAATGGGTGTCACTAACTGAATTCTGTCTTAGGACTACCTTCTTTCAATTCAAGGGTGACTTCTACCAACACAGTGAGGGAGCAGCGATGGGTTGCCCACTGTTTCCAACTGTGGCCAATGTGTTTACGGAGGCATTTGCGGCTGAAGTGGTCAACAATTATAATCTGAAACCTTCTTTATGGTTGCGTTACGTGAACGACACATTTGTTATATGGCCTCATGGGTGAGAATCTCTCCAAGCTTTTTTCAAACACTTAAATAGTGCCCACGACAAAATTAAGTTCAACATGGAAGTTGAGGTGGACAAACAACTGCCTTTTATGGACATGATTGTGAAGCGAAAGGAAGGTGGCTCCCTAGGCCACGGAGATAACCACAAGCTCACGCACACGAATCGCTATTTGCATGAAGCCTCTCACCACCATCCAGCAGTGAAACGCAGAATTTTAAAAACTTCAACCATCCGTGCTTCATAGTCGGTGACGAGGCAAGCATAGCCGCTGAAAAAGAAATTTTGAAGAAGACGTTTCCATCCAACGGCTACAGCCTTGACATCATCAATAAGGCCATCGCAAGGCTTGAACCTCGAGCTTCACCCTGTGCTCCTGCACTGAAAGTTGAAGCCAGAAGACAAACAGATGGACCCATTGCAGTGTTACCCTACGTTCATGGGGTGACAGATAAAATCGGCCGTCTTTTAAAAAAAAAATATCCGTCCAATATACAGAGTGCCTAGCTATATTTCTGATGTACATGTAAAGGTTGAAGACCAGAGGGAGAAATTGCAGACAGCGGGCGTATACCAAATACTGTGTAGCTGTGGCCAAGTGTATATCGGCGAGACTGGACGGACAGTCAAAAAAGGCTGTGTGAACACATAAGACATCTTAAAAATAATGACGTTAGCAAATCAGCTGTAGCGCAACATTCTGCTGACAGTGGGCATGTAATTTTATTTAGTGACACTAGTTTACTGGTTCAGGAAAGCAGATGGTGGCCCAGGGGAGTCAGAGAAGCATTGGAAATATAAAAAAAAAGACCAGATAATATGAATGTGGATGGTGGGCTACAACTTGACCAAATATGGTCATGCTTGGTTAGGAAAACATGAGATGCTGGCCCCCATTGGACCCGCCACGCTGGCGGTGATAGCTTGAGTGACATCACTCCAAACAGTTAGCGCACTCTTCGTGATCTATATATAGGCGGCAGCAGTTCCAGCCGTGATAATCCTCTGAAGAAGGTCACAAAATGATGGCCAAAAATTTGGTTTTGATATATTGATGCGGTTCAACCCAGACAACCAAGATAACATCATCATTTCACTTGCATAGTCTACAAGGACTCTATAACTGTTGTCACGGATCAGATCAACTATGCAGCTGAAGCACTTCATCAACTATCAGACATTAAATTACCCTTCAACCATTTTCTCTCCTCCCCACCAGCTTTTATCTTTGAAGGCATCTGTAGCTTCATCAGAGTTGACTCATTCTTAGCCTCCAAAATGGCTAGTGCTCCCAAAAATTTACAAGCCTAGAAAAAATATATATGATTTGGGATATACAGTATAAGGTAGTTGGCTTTACAGGCAACTGAACATGAGAAGGGGAGAATGATATGTATTGGCTGGAGTATGATACCCAAATTGATTCCGCCTCTAAAAGAAAACACTACCAGGAATAGAAGGAAATGTAAAAATCACATTAGCGACAATCTCAATGTCATACGAATTTTCTAAAGGGTCTTATCCAAAATCTTAGATTCGAAACAAAGATGCCTTGTAGAGTTGGTGACGCAACAGTCGATGGATTCACAATGGTTATGAAAGAATAGTAGTTAAAGGATTCAGATATAGCAATGAAAGTAGTGGATCTTGCTTTAGAAGTCCAAAAGACTGTTAGAAACACAATTTAAAGTAATATGATGTTTTTCAAGGTAGTTTTTCATTAAAGGAAAAAATAACAAATTGTGAGTGAAATGGTTAACGAAATAAAACTACATTAAATTAAAGAGCAGAGAGAGGGTTGACACAGGAACTTACATGATGGTTTAGGACAGTGGTAAACTGAGCTTTGAAGATTTGTACTGCAGTCATTTTAGTTTGGGAACTGAATTTAAGAAAACAATATTTTTTTTCTGGAAAGAATTTTTATAGTGATTGAATGGAATGTAGATGATTTTCTTGGCATTAATCTTCAACTTTCAGAGAGAAGTCTAGTTGGAACTATTTCTGTTTCCAGGGTAGAGATGCCTTAGAAATGTGGAAATAAAATACTGGACTTTATAATTAATTTTGTGTTTTGGACTATCATTTAATACTTATCGCTCATTGGATGGTTCTACTGTTATTAAGGGTTGGTGACTGGTTAATATAATGCTGCAGATAAAGAATAAGGAATAAACCAAATTACCCCCAGGAATATTTAATTATCACCAGTCAACTCATTTATTTCTTTATAACTTCAAATCATACCACATTCTGAAATCCACTTGGTCTTAATTCCTCATACCCATGCCACCTTCCTACATATCATTTTATTTCTCTTGAATGTTCACATCAAAACTTCCATTCACATCAAACCCACTTATATCCAAAGCAGCTGCTTACTAACAACTATACAGCATATGTTATATTGAATGCCCCCTCCAATTTTGCCTTGATATTCACGGCAGATGTCTATGTTCTGACCAGAACTCTCTCACAGAGTATTCCTACAAATAACTCAGAAATTAATATCCTAACATGCTTTCATTTATGGCAACTGATAGGTCTACTTTCTCCATCCTCTATTATTTTCACTCTCCAAGTGCTTTTACTTTTTTTTAAGATATATTTGACGGCATGATGGACGTCTTTTTGTCAGGATGTTTGAAATGTGCATAAACCGACAGAATAGGGCTCACCTTGCCCACGAGTGGTGGAGGAGCCTGCTGCGCTGTGGCTGTTGTGGGCTGTGCCAGCTGTGGGAGGTTCAGCTGCTGAGCCAGCATTGTGTCATCTGGAGTTGGCTCTGTCAGCTTCTCAGGTGCTGGTGGTGCTACATCCTGCTCACTTGGGAAGTCATACCTTTAACAACACATAAACATCCTTATGATATTCATTTGTTAGTGGATATGCAAATATGCATCATGTCATGGGCGTATCCAGTGAGGGGCAGGAGGGTGGGGGCTGCTGCCTCCCCCCCCCCCCCAAAAGAAAATTTAAGCTGCCTTCAGAATGCTTCGACGAGTGAAGAACTGGCTCAGGAGCACTATGGAAGAGGAAAAAATGACTGGATTATACCTGCATTCTGCATCGAAATTTCGTGAAAGTACACCGTGAGGTATTGAAAAATAAAGTTATTGAAAATTTTTCTGAGAATCCGAGATGATTAATGTTTACATAAAAAGAACTATAATTGAGTTAAGATCTTGATTAACTGCATAGTAGGTCCTTGGATTACTATGTTAATCAATAATAAAAATAGTTTCCTCAATAGGTTTGAGTTTTACTTTTTAAGAATTCATCATGTTTCAGTCCCCCACCCCACTTCCTCGAAAAAAAATGCCTGTTGTCCCCCCCTCCCAATTCAGATGTTGCCCCCCCCCCCCTAGTTCTGATCCTGGATACGCCCTTGCATCATGTCACATTGATTACAATAGATACTTACCTATCAGATTAAGTACCTTATTGCTTACATAGAAATATACATGCTAATAATAATTAATGGAAAACATAGTAACGCAGTATTTCGTCAATACAATGAATAGTAAGGTTAAGGGTTTGTAATAGGATGAAAGAAGAACTGCCTCATTTGTTTCAATTGTTTATTTGTTTAGTGTAATAGGTACATATTAAAGTCGACACCAGTGGAGCAGTTTATTATTATCTCTGTGATATGTGCTACTGCTATCTAGTGACTTGGCTTTGAACTGTCTCATACAGGCGACATTCACAGTTATTACTTTTGTCCTTTAAGATCAAGTTCCGAAAAATTTCGTGACTAAAGCAAAGATCTTAATATTTATCTATCGGTTAGATATTATGGGAGATAAATAATATATGTTACAGAATTAATTATACTTTTGCCCTTTAAGGGTAGAATTCCAAAAAATTCCTTTCTTAAAATATCATTTGATCAAACAGGAGACCTTAATCTCTAAAGTAGTACATTATTTCTCGTTTTTGGTTAGATATAAAGGGAGATTAAAAGCTCGTAACAAAAAAAAATATGTCCTGGTACTCATTTGATAACCGGCTGAGAGGGCCTGGGAGACAGTTTTGGATGTTCAGCTTCGAAGAAGGGTCCTCGGCTTCGTTGGGGATCGAACCCCGGTCATCTGACCCATGGTCGGACGCTCTACTACCTGAGCTACGTGGCCACCCTTAATTTAATAAATGGTGTTATTTTAATGCCGAACCTCATGTTAAGCTACGTGGGCTGTTGGCATGACTGATCTATGGCCTCTAACTCATCATAAGCAAATTGTAGATCATCAAAAGATAGCCAGGTTGTGACCCATGATAAAATAAGAGATAAAAATGTGACCATCTATCGCCATCCACACACTACCTGTATTCGGAACTATACAACTTTACGCACCAAATTAGTGTAATACGCAGTTATTTATGCCATTCCGCTTGGATATAAATTAACTCTCTGCTTTCTATAAGTGGATCTCAGTCAAGTAATCTGGGAAAAACATCATAACAGAAATCATTTTTTTTTTTTTTTTTAAGTGCTATATCATAGAAAAGATGGGACGCTATCTGAATTACTATATTCTAACATTGTAAGAAAAGAAGTGGAAATTTCTAAATATTTGATGAAACGTCGCATTTAAGAAACTGCTGTGAAGTTGATTGTAATGGGTTATGTAAGACTTTGCCAAGAAAGTCTTTAAAAGGGATTCGCTCGGAGGCACAGAGCATCTAAAGAACAGCGGAAATGTATTTAGAGCTTCCGCTAGCAGATCAGAAGCGCTGCGCACGTCATCGCTGGTCGATAAGAGCTTCAGGCTCCCACGGCGCCCGCAGTGCAAATGCAATTTCCTAACAACCCGAGTCTATCGGCTGTGAAATGTCACGCGGCGCACCGGCAGATGCAAATGACATTTCAGATTACGGTAACAGAATTCTCTTTCACCGCCTCAGACTCGCAGACAAGAAATTCTTTTATGCTTCAGGAATAACCTGATTTGAGAGTTCAAGTACAACAAATTAATTTTCTGAGATCTATTCGAAAACTTAACAAATAAAACCCACTAGATATTATCCTATAATTATTCAGCATTTAATGGCCAGAAAGAATGTGGCAAATAGAAAATCGACAAAGAATTTAAACAGTAGGTACAGTAATGGGGGATTTTTTGATTTCATATACGTAATTGTTGAAAGAGGACATTTCGAATAAAGTCAGAGGCAAGGAGATATTAGGAAATTTCTCTCCCTCGTCTTAACTTCCTGATTGCAGGGGGGAAAAGCCATTTAGTTTGAACACGAAAATACTAATTTCATTGTACGAAGCGATAATGCATTGAAATATTAATTACCGAGATTATATTCGTAGTGGTATTTCCAAACAACACAAGTTTGTTGAAAAAAAGAACGAAGTCATTCGGTTTTTACTCAGGTTTCGATTCTGATTTAAAGTTACAGTCTTGGGCCGAAAAGAAATAATGTTTACATTCCACCGCACTTCTATGATGCGTTTGAAGTGAGTCGAAAAGATTTCATCGTGGACGATGTCCATTTGTGCTAAAAGTTCCAACATCTACATATCAATAAAAATAGATTTTTGTATATTTACATGTTCTTTAACAAATTCGCAGTTTGTACCCGATCTGTATCCGATTTCGATGAAACTATGCAATGTAATTTAAAAAGGGGAAAATACTGTGTACATTTGGTTTACAAAAATCTATGACCACTCCTTCTTTACCACCTTAATTTTTGCAAATTTCCTTTATAAAAACTTTCAGTTTTTATCGGGATTTCGATGAATTTCACATACCCATACTTTAAAAGAAAAAGAACAGCCTACATTTGGTTTACAAAAACCAAACCCCTCTCTCCCTTTACCAACCTTAATTTTTAAAAAGTTTCTTCAGAGAAACCTATAACTATGGGTTATTCAGTTTTGATGGAACTTCGCACACGTATGCTTTAAAACAAAGAGAAAATTACTTCCTACATTAGGTTTACAAAAGCCCGCGTCCTCTCCCCGTTTACCCTCTTCTTTTTTTTTTTTTTAAATCACTTGAAACCATTAATTTTTTTCTGTTTTGTGAATGTTTTGAAAACCGTAGGGAAATCGGCCTAAGTGGATGGTCATGGAGAATGTTTGCGAAAATCCAATCAAACGGTATAAAACACCAGAATTTCCATATTCAGCGCCCCGAGCAACGCCGTGTTCTCTGCTTGTCTGCGATAAACGGACATTCCCAACGAGAGTCTAGGCTTGCAGGGTGCAATCACTGCCGTCGATTGTGGTTGTTAATGTTTTTCCAGGTGGTACCCTTAGGGGACATGAGTCACGCCAGTTTGCAGGTTTGTATATATATAAAAATATACTTTATCATTTGTAACAAATGTTATAAATATTACATATTAATTGTACTTTAGGAACAATTAATATAAATAAACCGGGTGCAGGAGACCTGACACAAAGCAGTAGACGATTTTTAGAAAATTATATAAGCTGATTGGAAAGGTAGCAGCTACAGAAGAGTTGCAAAATTATGCTTCAAATAATCAAATTATATTAAAGTAGTTATGCCTGCGACCAATGAAAAGTTTTGTTTGTTTAAAAATTACGTTGGGTTTAGTGCAGTGTGTATCACAAGTTGAGAAATAAATGTCTGATTAAGTGTAACGTACAAAGTTTAATATTTGTAAGACAATTTTTTTATTTTATTATTATGGCTTACGTCTCGTTGACGTTGAGGTCATTAGAGGCCGGAAACGATAGTGGACAAGGAACTTGAAGGAATTCGGCCATGGCCTTTTGAAGGAAGCATCCCGGCATTAGCCTAGAGTGATTTGGGGAAACCATGGAAAACCCAAATCTCGATGCCCGGACGGGGATTCGAACAGGTGTCTTCCGAAATACGGGGCCAGAGCGTAACCGCTCGCCCGCCGAACGAAATCGATAGTTTTCCGAATGTATGAGAGAGAGAGCAATAAGAAAATGTGGAATATACGTTTTCTTTCAGATAAAAAGAGAAAATATCAAAGATACAAAAATATAATCGGAGAACTGACATTACAAGTCATTTAAAGCAAAAAGATGATATATAATGCACTCGTTTGTGCTGGAAACAACTAAAGAAGACAAGAAATATAAGAGTAATTTAAAATTGTTTTGAGACAAGGTATAAGACACTAAACAGTAGATAAGTGGATATGCAGTGAATGTACATAGCATCTGGAGGCTGAAGGTTATATACCCGCCATAAAATAAATTAACTTTTCTTCACGTTCGACACACACCAGTCTAGTAGGTCAAGTATATAAAAACACTTAATTAAGCTATCCACACTGGGGAAAGCAGCGAGAAACCACATCAAACAGATTTCCTGGGGAAGCGCTTAACACCCTTTAAGATAATCGCTGACACATGGGACATATCGTACTCACTTTGATAACTATTGAAATAACATAGGAATTGCAACAACAAGACAATTATGAGGATACATAAACATTTCAATTGAGTTACGTCAAACAGTAGTATAAAAGTTTTGTATTTATTCTGATCCGATTTTATCTGGTGCTATAGGAATGGTAACCATTTTCGACATGCTTTCAAACACTCTGACAACTGAATCTCTGATGTCTAACCTCAATATGAACACAATCATCGTTCAGGAAAATGTAAGTGTGTTGGATTCAACTGTCGATCTATCCCTGTACGAAGCCATTTTGGTCAGTCCGATCACTAACATGAATGTACTTCAAGAAAACTCTGTGATCTGGCTTTTCGAATCGATGCTAACAATCTTAATTTTTGTTTCGGGAACCATTTGCGTTTTTGAAAAATTGATTAATCGATATTTTTTGCTTCGTTAAATGTACAGAATACAAACAATTATATATACTCATGTTTATATTTAAATGTAAGATTTTTATTATTAAAAGAAATTGCTCTTAATAAACGAATTCATGTATTCATTGTATGTTTTATCATCCTAAAAACCATCGATGAAATCCCATTCCATTTTTTTTTTCATATTTATTTTTTTGCTATCTTTGGTCCTGATATTTCCAAGCCTTATATGTCAAAGTTCTTTTCGTTAATTTTTAAATCTACTAATTAAGAGGACGATAATGTTTAGAAAAACATTTTGTACTTTGAGACAAAAAAAAGTTACTGATATGCTTAGAACAATTGGGCAAACATTTAGTAGGTCGATTCTACATCCCTGCCAACGGTCCACATATCACCGTGGTTACATACTAAGAAAAGCAACATACCTAGAAGTTCCTGGCTACTAGGAGGTAAAACCCTAAAAGAGAAATATGGTTCTACTGTTTGAGGGCTGCACAAGAAACTCATAACAAAAAAAACAATGAAAAGCAAACAGACGAAATTAATATTCTAAGCGTTTAATGAATCTTTACGGTTTTTTTAAAAAAATCCCACGCAATACTATTATCCTTTATTTATTTTAATGTTCTTTAGATAATAACTAATATTATATAAGAACAAACTAAGTTTTCTCTAGATATTTTCCCTTACAGATTATAATCTAAGTCCAATTCCGATAGAGTAACTATTCTTAAAGGTTGGTGAAGAAATATTTGAGCACAGAAATATAAATGTGACATTTCTCACCAACCTGTGTGCCTTAAGTTCCGTCTTACAACTAAATGTTGTGTAATCTGAAAACACTTATTTTAAACCTGGTAAATTTCTAGCATTTTAAAATATTAGACACGATGATACAAGAGATCTATCAGGAAATTAGTTTTGGATATTAGATGTAGTTGTTATTCTGCAGGAATATTCGTAATATGTGAAGGCTTATGCAAGTATTACTATTCCTAAAACAATTGATACACTTCGTAATTACGCGTAACAGCAAACGTTATAATGATTTGATTGTTTAAATGGTATTTTTTTGTTGTGTTCATTTGAATGCGATATGTGGAATTCGTTTGATCACACCAAATGTGTGATACTCTGCCGACACAGAGTAGGTAATTCCACTGTATGCCTACATGTACTGTACATTAACGAGTCAATATATAATATACAATATGAAACGTAGTTAAAACACATAAAAATTCCCTTTATAAATTGAAAAGTCACATCTGGTTAAGCGCCACCATATTGGATGCGAGAAGTTACAACGATTCTATGGTTAAACCTAGAAACTGGCGATTATGTTTTTTCGTAATGACCTAAGCGAATGTTGGTTCCATTCCCCACCTAAAACACTACGTAGCAAACAAACAGGTTAACAAATAGTAGGTACGTAGATCACAGTTGATACTATTTCCGGACAGACATCTTCCAATCAGTTGTAACTCCAGTGACAGGCTGTTGGGACTTTTCCACCCGAGGACAAAAATCGGATTTATTAAATTTAGAGACTGGTCTTGTGAAGTTCTTTTGATCAATAAGAATACAGTTCTAAGCAGCAATTTACTTAACGTTTCAAGTGATGAATATTGAATTAAACCCTTGATATGAGGCACGTGCATAACATTATTCTAAATTCATGAAACCTCGACAACACTTTAAATTTTGGCAGCATTTATTGTAGGATTTAAGCTTTTGTCGCAAATAAGGTACGCTGTACCACACTGTGCCCTCGGGGATCAATACATGGTCCTCCGCTGTTCGTAATGTACATAATTGACGTCACACTCAAATGGCAGTAAATATATGGTGGTCGTTGCAGATAGCACTTGCATATCATTGAAAGATATAAAGTATCGGATGCAAACACCTTATATTTTATATAAAATAATTAGAAAATTAAATCAATGGAAAATTAAGGCAATAAACAAAATGCTTACTGAATTTGCTTTGGAACTGACGGGAGAAAAATTGGAGTTTGTGGAAGAAAACTCAGGATAGTGTGTCACTTAGATTTAACACAGGCACGGCTGGTTAATTTATTAATAGGCGGAATAAGTGATGGTAAAAGAAATTCTGTAGCAAAGCAAATATTACAATATGTAAAGCAGAAAAAAGAAAATACAGGTTTTAATAGTTATGAGGAGACGAGTTGATTAGAGTAAGACAGGAAACTAGATGGGGAACTATAAAAACTGTTGAAAAAAAGTTTCGCACACACCACAATAGTACTTTATGAGCCCTTCAGGCATTGATGACAACGTGTTTGCCTGTCACAGTTCTTTCATTTATTAATATTTCGTATTTCTCTTTATACTCCTTTCATTCCGGAGTGACGTTATTGCTGGAATGTTTAGTAACGACGAGTAAACAGATTTGATTATGATGTGTGGTTGCTCCCAACGTTCTTCAACGCGACCTCCGCTTTCAGTAAATGTGTTTCGTCTACAGAGTGAATGAGCCATGGACGGTGAAAGATCTTTCTGCAATAATAACAACGCTGTGCATACTGTACTTCAATATTAAATGGTAAATTTCAGTCTTAGTTTACTATTGTTGTTAAATTCTTGAGGTCTGTATCGCTCACTTAGATTTACACTATAGAAATATTATTGATAATCTGTGAGACCCGTGTTTCTTTGGGAAAACATAGAACATATGCTCTGGCATAAGCTACGTGTTATTTAGGAGTGTGCAGGAAGAGTACAATTATGTAGAACCGCTTAGCATTGTCCACGATAGGAAGATAGCTGAGCAACTCAGTGAAGATACATTATGGGGCTCGTGGTAGTAAAACCATCAAGAGAATCGAGAATTGATGATACAGTGCTTTTTGGTTTTTGATAGGTGTTATATCATTCATTTGAATATGGTTAACAGAACAGCAACGTAGATGGTGGTGCGATATTATTGTGATACGTGAATATCAATTCCAGACTCTGTCTATTATACTAAAGATATCTACTGTCTCGTTAGGTTCTAATGGTGTAATACTCTCGAGGAGTTTACTAAAAAAGGATAGCCAAGAAATTTCGAAAAGTAGAAGAAGCCGAAACATGTAGTTCAAGACTTCTCTTCTAGCTTTCCTTCCTCCGTCGCCAGTACTCCTTCATTCTCTGGCTCACTCTTGCTTTTTCTGCTTCTGAGAATACCCTCTTCAGAAAGTTCCTTCCCCTCCGGAAGGTTCCTTCTGTCTCCGATATCGTCTACCTTGATTTTACACCTTTTCAGATCCTGATGAACTTCTTGCACCCATAGAACTTGAGTCTTTCCGCAGTGGCGGATCTAGGAATTTTCTGAACCATGGAAAAATCTGTGAGATTGCGGCACCTTCGAACATTATTTTGCTGCTTCCATTGTTGCCGCCCTGGGCTGTAATAGTGCTAAAAAAAAGTCATGTGGACATAAATTTGCCGCCTTTCAAACACGATTTTTCCAGCCCCCAGAAGTTGTCACCCGAGACAAGTTCCATTTAAATCCGGTACTGTCTTTCCATTCTCTTGAAAGTGAAGGATTATTTTTTTCCTTATTCTGATTCCATTCTCTTGATGTGGTCATAGAAAGTTAATTTCCTTTTCTTAATTGTGTTTGATAACTTTCAAACTTACTATGTATTATTGGCATTATTTAATAACCATTGTATTTAGTTAAGTAGCAATAAAGAAATGAAAAAGTACGTATTTGCATTTAAATTAACATATTAATTATTAGTTGATTTTTGTTTATTTATATTCAGTGGATGTAGATGTTTTGCTATATTATCTGTCCAAACATATCATTGTTATAGTAAACTAAGAAACACGTACCACATTACATCATTTTCAAGGTTATGAGAGCTATTTTATAACAATTGTATTTAGTTAAGCAACTCCTATGAAATGAACTGCTCGGAACATTATTCTTGAAGGGCTGAGAATGTATTTATATTCGATGTAGATATATACACTGTTATTTTTATTTATTTTATTTTATCGTTTAGTCCACTAATGAACTCGTGGAACCTTTAATTTGCCTTGTCCTTCTTATTCTTCTTGCTATTCTTCTTATCTTCAATAAATCTCTTCATCTTTTCGGTGTGTGCTTGATGTCTCTCTTGTGTCCATACATTTCTGAGTTTCAGATTTTTTGCTTTTGGGATCTTAGGGGCAAATTTATGTAAAGTAATTAATTATCTATATATATTATATATATATATACTGCGTGTAGATTTCAGTGCGTCTCGGTTGACTTCTGCTAGGTCCTTCTGGGTTTCTATAATCCAGCGTGCTTTGGTTTGTCGGGGTCCGTTGACGATGTGGAACATTTTCTTGGTCAGTCGTGAGTCATCCATTCGTGCTATATAAGACCGTAGAATTTCATGCATCTTTCCGTGCGAGTGAGGTGAAACGTTCGGTCAGTGAATACATTTCTTCTGAGCTTTTGTGCATTCAGATACCGTTTTGGATGTTGGGACTGAATATTTTTCTCAGTTTCTGACTTTTTTTTTTCGATTCTTTTGGCATTTACAGTTAATGACAATGTTTCTGTCGCATACAGTGCTCCTGGAAGAACAACGGTGTGGTAGTGATGGGGTTTGCCTTTGGTGGAAAGTGATTTCTTATTGTAAGTATTCCAAGTAATAGTATATGCTTTTCACAGTTTTTCTGAGCGGGATTTGTGGAGCTTCTTTCTCAGTTCTAGTATTCCCAATAAATTCCCCTAAGTATTTAGAGTGTTTAACTTGTTTGATAGTGCCATATTTGGTGACTAGTGGCAATAGGTTTGTGCTTTTGGGGTCCATATATTGTGTTTTCTCATAAAAGATTTGGAGGCCGGTTTTGGTGGTTATCTCATGAAGCTTCTCAACAGCATGTCTGGCTTCCTCAGGAGTTCGTGTAGTTATTGTTAGATCATACGCAAAAGAAACATATTTTATTTTGATTCGTTTATTCTTAGTTCCCATATATATTCCAGATAATTCTTTTTTACATATGCTAACGATCTTGTCTTGTACCTGGTTGAACATGGATGGTGATAACCCATTCCCTTGACTTACACCAGTTTTAATTTCAAATAATTTAGAGATTTCACCCATTAATTTAACTTTTGAAGTATGCTTTCCTAAAGTCTACAATACTTACCACTGTGCGGTTTGACTCATGATGTTGGAGTATCTATGCATGATCGGTTTGGTCGGAATCCTGCTTGATATTCACCAATCTTGTGTACTGTCTGTTTCTCCAACCTTGGCCGGAGGGCACAAGAAAGTACTTTGTAGGCTATTGGCAGAAGTGAAATTCCTCGGAAATTGTTTGGATCTGTCCTCTCTCCTTTTTCTAACGCGATCTGCAGGTATGACTTCGGTATCACATATTTCATATTTTTGAAATAATAGCATGCAGCCGGTCAGTCAGAAGTTCGCCCCCGATCTTGATTATCTCGCCTATTAGTCCGTCTTCCCCTGGTGCTTTATTTTTTTTCAACAGAAGTGTGTTGTTTCGGATCCGACCCAGTGTTGGTGGAGCTGAGTCGTGAATTGGGAAGGGTATCTGGAAATGGAGTTTCTCTGTAGGTGGTTCACAGTTGTATAGATTCACGGAGAACTGCTTCAGAATGTTACTGTTAGCCTTTGCATACCATCAGGCCGACGGAAGAAAAGACCAAGAAGCTTAAAGGAAAGTTTTGAAAAAATTTCTTGTGTTGTTTCTTTTAAAGTCACTGTCGATTCCCTCTAATCTTTTGATGTGGTACATGCGTTTGATTCGTCTGATTATTTTGGATGTTCTTTTTTGTGTTTCTAAACACTCTGCCAATTATCTGGTGTTTGGAGGTTATACCTATTCTCCCAGGCTTTGATACGTGAATCCAGTGCTTTGTCGCACTTTGATGCCCATCATCTGTGTTTCCGTCTCCATGAAGGATGGCTAAGTTTCCTTCCTGATTCTTGAATGGTATTAAGAAGTTCGTCCCATGCTGTGTGTTTGTCTGTAGCGATTGTGTGAATTCCTGTGCATGTTCTGGTAAATATTATGGATCAATGTGTGAGTTTTTGAGCTTTTGATATTGTTTCCCATTGGATCTGAAACGAACTTTGATTTGTGAAAGGTAGTGGTCGGACTCATATCACTGTTATAGTATACTCCAAGAAATTATTTGCTATAACTCTGCGTTCTCAACCCTTCAGTTTTAACGGGTTAGGGGTTAGAAATTAGTCTTCATTACAATCTTCTGAATACGATTCAAAAAAGGTATAAGGCCGGGTTTTATTTTGTCTTTTTAAAAAATACACTGCAGCGTATCTCCTAAAAATATAACATTGACATTGTAAGAAACGAAGTCTCCCTACTTGTATGTATATTTTTTGAAATATCATTTGTGCCTGCGATATAATTTGGGAAGAGTGATATAGCAGCTCTGACGTGGAGGTTGGTGAGACGGAGCATGCTTGGTTGTTGGTTGGTTGCCAAGAAGTTTTTATGGCAGAGAGAAGAATGCGATATATATATATAAAAAAGAGAGAATACTGTTGTATTATTATTTGGAGGCCGATCAATGAAATTAGTATGAAGATATGGAAAATAAACAGTATTACTGTATATTCAATCATTCGTCTTTAGAAATTTAATAAATCATTCGATTGCATTTACAGATATGTGTTATTCGAAACGAATGTTTCTGTAAGGTATTCAGTTGCTAGTCGGAATGCTTTAATAAAGTTACTGCAACGATCCGTATTTTTAGCCCTATAACCGTACGCGTGTTGTGTTGATGCATGAGTGATTAAGAACTGTTAACTGAATACTACCAGTCAGAACTTGTAATTTCACATCTTTAAGTCGTATCATATTTCAGTTGTGATCGGTGTTGATGGCGAGAGCTTCATTAAAAGTAGTTTTGTTGATTGAACTTCTAAAACTTCAATTATATTTCTATTTGGGAACAGCGTAATGTTAAATGAGTAAGAGTTATGTGCCGCTGGCGGGCGCGGTCAATACTGCTGAACATGCTTACCAAAACAACGACTAATCTCATAGAAGATTGATACATGAGCAATAGTAATTCAACAACATGACATCACTCCCTGGGTGACCCCTTCCCCTTTTTCTCTTCAATGAATGGAGCAGTTTATGGATGGCCCTCTAACCACATTTCTATCAAACATTAAACACGCTGGTTGGAGAGCGAAAATCATCGTATGATGACTCAAACATATTCCTCCATTTTGTTTATTACAGTACCGGTTACCGTTTAAGAGTGGGCGACTTATTGTTCCGGTTGTTATTATCATTTAGTTCATTAGAGAATGGGAAAGATGTATATTATTATTGACGAAGAACAAGAAGGAAAGTTGATGTTTAGTTAATTAATGAAATGGATTGGTTTACAAGTATATTATTTTTTACAACGAACGAGAAGGAAAGGAGAAGAACATTTCACGGATAATTAGTCAATCTATGTACTGAAAATTGGATAATAACAGTCCAACGATTTCGGTTGGGATTTACCATATTTTCCTAATGTCTGGTGGTAAAAGAATCGACCGTTAGTGGTTTAAGTTCCACTGACGTTGCCCAGGGTACGCCCGATTGCTCTATGAATAACAATCTTCTGGGAGGCTCCTTTCGTGTGCCATATAATTGCAGCTAAGTACACACGAGAAACAATATCCTAACAAAGTTATGTTGTAGTAAATGGGGAGTGAATCCGGTGGACTTGCGCACATCTGCTAAAGCACTCTGCTTTTACACTGCAAAGTATGCAAGCCCTGTTTGGAACAAGTCTGCGCATTCAAAGAAAGTAGATATTGCTTTTGAATTAGACTGGCTGCATGAAACCAGCCCCAATACACCTACTGTACAAAGTAGCTAGATTTGCTGAACCGAAAATACGCCGTAACTCACATGGGTACACAGAGCGATTCAAACAAATGTGTGATGAGAGGCACGAAATGTTTGGAACACCAAGCCCTCCACCTAAAAGGCTAATCTCTAGGAGACCTTTTCTAAATCGAACAAATGTCGTACCTCCAAACTGGTAACCATTCTCTGAGGAAGAACATTCTGGCATTAAATTAGACTGGGTAAAATGGAGAACCCTCAACCACATAAGGAGTAGCTCCAGTAAAAGCTAATATATAAACTCGTAAATGGGGCCTGACAACAGATGATCGATGTGAATGTGGAGAACACAGACGATGCTTGCAAGCAGTGTCAATATTCAACAACATTCTAAGACTTGTAAATAGGGAGAGATATCGACAACTTTGTCCAACACTGGGCAAAACGATTATGAGTCTGGAAAAAGTAAGTAAATGATTTCGCTAAAAAATACTCGATTCATGTATGTAGTTCAGTTAAGATAACAACAAAGTAAATTAAACATGCGTACAGCGAAACTTACCGAAAGGTGATTTGGGTGGCAGTGATCAGAGCGCAACCCATGAGTACGGAGAAGGTGGCGAAGCAAATAGTGTAGTTTTTCTCATGCTTGTCGGGTCCGCACGGATGGTCTGGGAATGCGGTGGAATGGTCGAGTGCGATGCCGACGAAGAACATGGCGAGCCCCCAACCCAGAGAGCCAAACATGCGCTGGTGTCCGTAGCGGTCCGAGTCTTCACCCAGCAGCGTGATCACCGCCGAGTCAGCCAGCGTGATGGCTGGCGCGCTGAAGAACTCGCCGATCAGAACTAGTAGCAGCAGCAGGAAGAAAGCTTTCTCGATGTCCTGCGCAATGTCCATAACAGGGTATTAGGTTACATGTTTCCACTCAAGTTAAGTGAATAGAATCGTGAGAGATTATGGTCTCCAGTTATTTAGAACGACAAAAGGAGATACATATTATCTATATAAATTTGTGAGAGAGATATTTCTGCGCGTCCATTTCTTACCGCATCATTACCGAACTGGTTTTGATAGAGACTGCACAGCTTATCGTCTAGCTTAAAAACTGCTTGATCAGAGGAGAGACCAAGAAATGAGCGCAACGATTGAAGACTGGCTGAAAGTCATCGGGGCCTCAATCCAGCTCCTGATAACGTAAGGCAAATTATTCTCTCTCTTTCCTGTTTTTTTGCTATCTCTCTCTGTCTCTCTCTGTTCAGTCAGCATACGTCAGTGTAAGAGCCTGTAGCCTGCATAACAAGCTTGTTTTGTGAAGGTGTTTTGTGAAGGTTATGTTCGTCCCATAACGATGTCTTTAAAACAGTGATAAGCAAAATTAAATTAGACTTTACTACAGTGTTCCCCTCATTTCCCATTGTAGAGCTAATTCTAGGCTGCGATTCATAGGTCGAATCTTGAAAAATTGTAATGAGCAAACAAAGGAGATAGCGTACAAATCTCTTGTGCGTCCACATTTGGACTATTGTTGTGCCATTTGGGATCCGTTTCGTAAGGGGTTGATCCAAAGTATAGAGAAAGTACAGAGAAGAGCCGCTCGATTCGTGACCGCTTGCTACAGTCCTTATGAAAGCGTCACAGAACTGATTAGTAGACTGGGCTGGGAGTCTCTGGTAGATAGACGATGTACGTTTCGTTTAAACTTATTGGTAAACATGTGTACTCCCTCTTTCACTTACGAGTGTAGTGAAATACTTTTTCCACCAACCTATTTGAGCCGGAATGACAAGAAAGATAAGATTAGAGAAATAAGGTGCCGCACTGATTCTTATATGAATTCTTTTTTCCCTCCTACCGTTAGGGATTGGAATGCACAACAAAGAGATTAGCTATGGTGCTGAGCACCCTCTGCCACCCACCATTTTGTGAATTGCAGAGTATATATGTAGATGTAGATATACTGATATTTGGAAGTATCTTTATGAGTCAAAAACACGGGCTTTGCTTAAAACAGAGGAAACGCTTCTGGAGAGGACAGAAATGAGGGTGCGAAGTTGGCTGTTGGTTATTTCTCTGTGGGACAGACGTCGAAATGAAGAGATAAGAAAAATAGTTGCAGAGGCAGGTAGCAGGTAGCAGTCAAGTCATTAGTGAAGGAATATTAAGGTGGTAGGCAATGTCTTGTGAAGATGTGAGGAAGAGCCAAACAAGAAAACATGGGGGAGATGCTGTAGGAGAAAGTGATCCAGAGGAAGACCTAGGTTAGGGTGAAAGCATCTAGTTAAGAAGGACCCTTGATCTCAGAGCTGAAATAAGAGGATACTGTTAACCGAAAAAGGGGGAAGAAACCCATGTAGGCAGCTAACCCCTAATGTTGAGAAAAGGTAGAAGAAGACTTATTTTTGGAAGTTTGCCAAAACTCTAACAATGTGCAATTTTCGGTAAAGAATTCCGGTGACAGAACATGACGCTCGAATTCAGAATAACGTATTGCAACGGGGTAGTCACACGTTAGTCACATCAAACGGTAAACAACATAGGAAGGAAGGTTACATTACGTCATTAATTCTTTTTTAAAAAATACATTGATTTCTGCAGTTACTACGTGCTATACTTGGAGTTACGAAATGCTTCACCTGGGTGCGGTAGACGATGGAGCTGAAGAGTGGCGAGACCCAGCTGGCGTGATGTGATTCGTCGTAGTTGTCAGCGTACTTGACGTCCAGTGGGGACTGGCCAGCAGACAGGTGTGGTCTGGCCGCCCGCACCACGCGTCCGCCCACGTTACCGTCCACTCCAGGCTTCTCCAGGAGGGCCTCCTTCACTTGCTGCTTGTCACACAAACAAAACGAGCTGAACCTACTCGTAAGTAAATACAAATGTTTCAGATTTGATGGCAGCAATGATACTTTATTAAATAACACTACTGTCGAAACACTTGCCATCATATACAATACATTCTACCAAAATTGTTTTCTACATTAGAAAGAACGACGATCGTCTCATAAGTTCTAGGCCTGATTTGATGCACATAAATTATAAGAAAACTTGTGGCATAATTTTCAACGTAGTCACCTTTGATCTACACATTTCTTCCAAATACATTCCAGTGCATGTAAAATTATAATTGGGTTACTCTTTTGTATTGATTTTCCCTTTAATATCTTATGGTCTCACATATTGCTTGGTATTTATAAAGCATACTTGTGATGTTCCTGACATAATCATAACTTTGTTGAAATTTATGAATCAGGTCTCCCATTCAGTAAGGGGGTGTCCATAAACTACGTGACTTGGTCTAGGGGGAAGGGTTGGATATAATCTGTTACAGTTAAAAAAAATAAAAAAAAACACACAACTGCATGCGAATATTTATTTCCATTGAAATGTACGGCTTGAACTCCCTCATGATAAGAACTTATATTAATTTTTAATTAAATTATTTTATCAATAAAATGACTGAAATTTCTGATCTTGGGAATTGGGATGTTACTTTATATGTTGGCATCACCGTTGTACCTCCGTTTGACATTAATATTTATTACAAAATTTCATATACAATTAAACAAACATCTCGAAATAGAATAGATTCAATTTATATCGGTTAACAGGTTTTTTTATATGTCCGTTCATTATGCTCAGCTGGGAGATGAGAGTCTCTAGGGCGACATTGGGTTTATCGATACGACAACGATTTATGGTGATCGTCAACATCTCTGTGGAAGGCACCGAGTCTGCTTCGCGCAGTAGTACCAGCCTATGATCCATATACTGGCCTTCACAGACCGTCTTCCACACCGACGACATGTAAACCCGCGTTCCCGACGACGTCTTGTAACGGAGGCGGGACGGTACGGGACGGATACTCAACAACACGCCATGGGAACGGGGCCGCCTCAGCTAGCGGGGATGAGACGCAGCTACCCACTCTCTTTGGGTGAACATTACCGGCGTGTGTAGAGGTGCACTGTTGCCATCGGGTTGCAGCAGCGGTGCGCACCCCTTCTGTTGCTGTAAAGTGCTCTGTGCCAAACGACACTAGGCAACGTGGTGGGGAGGTGGTGGCGAGGTAAACGAGGACTAACCTGCGGCGCGCGCTCGTCCCTACACTTCGGCTAATGAGGTGCCGCCTCCGTTACAAGAGATCGTGGGAACGCAGCTTTACATAAGAGCAACACCACAGACGGTACCAACGTTAGTCGCAGCACATCGGGCTCTGTTCTGTCGGTTGGCCACACGCTGTTTAGAGGCAAAGTCACGTCGCGTCGGGCTACGTGGGATTCACAGGAGTCCAAAATGGAGATACGTGGTTTATGGACGCTCCCTAAGAGTATTGTTGTAACTTATCATTTGCCCTGGAATACAACTGTCTTCGTCGTCCCACAGGAATTTTTTTTTTCAGTGATATTTCATACATATACGATTGATCGTGCGTAGAGTGCGCTGCAGTTTATTCTCCTGCTCCTTAGTAAAATATAAGGTCATCTGCGAATATAAGAGTATTCAACGTCATTTTCCTACACAGCAAGAATAAAACCGTTTCGAAATGTAGTCTTAGTGTACTACCAGGCACATTCCATTTAAATTTTACACGATGATACCTTATTATTCATTAATGCCATACTTTTGGGTATTTTGAAACGCATTAAAGTGAATTCCAGCCGTCCCTTAATTAAGTAATATTCGAATATAGCCGTGTGTTAGGAACTTCTAAATTCATTGAAAGAAGAAAACCTTGAAATTGATTGCTGTAATATTCATTCAAACCTTGATGATTAATTAAGTTGATTGACTAATATGAACTTGAACGGTAAAGAAATAAACTACTCAATTGTCCACCAATCGTCGACATGAAAATATTACTAGCTGCTTGTTTTTAGTACAGTTTCCATTCATATTATCCTTGTAACATATAAATTCGTGTAAACTGTTATGTCAGCTTAAATGAAAAATTTCTTGCTTTGTGTCAGAGCAGAAAAATGCCGCATAATGCGAGTCGTAACGCCCTTGTTAGTGTTATGTCGTTATACTCACTATTCACGCGAGTCTAAATGTTGCGTACCGCTGACCTTTCTTTTCATGTGAGCACAAAATTCCTAATAATAAAATGTTGCTTTGGTAACTGTGGCATGTGTCCGTAACGATAACGTCACGCGGCTGGTTTATCGTTGCCGAGCTAACAACGGCCAGAGATGTTACGAGAAAATCGAGTTTAGAGCGTTATTTAATAACGATTCTGTTTAGATAACCGACTGACAAAAAACTAAACTCCAAAAACTTTACTTTTTTAAATAAGCATTTTAATTATTAGTTGCTTTTTGTTTATTTATATTCTGTCCAGAGATACCGCTATTACAATAAACTAAGAGATGTGTACCATTTTATGGTTATGAGCTTTCTTTAATGACAATTTTATTTAGACAAGTAACTGCAAGGAAATAAAGTGCCAACTTTGAATTCAATCCCGTTGTTCTTGACGAACTTGGAAGATATTCATATTCGATGTAGATGTCTTCACTATATTCTGTTTCACTGTTATAGTAAGCTCGAAGAAATGACTTTCCAGAACTCTATATTCAACCCTTTATTTTTGACGGCTTAGAAGCTACTATGACATAACGTCTATTATGTAGGTCGGAAATAGTTAATATGTTAAATGCCCCGTTAGTAATCTTCCCAATTATTTATTCAGATTCTTCACCAAAGATCGACTACGTTCTACCCTTTGATTGTATACAGAAGATTACTGTTATTGTGAGAGGTTGTAACGATACCATCGAACTAACACAGATCGAGAGGAGTATCTGTGAGTGGGGATATCTTTGACGGAGTATAAACAATATGGCGACAGTCGACAGTACGCTTCTATACCGTGTGGACCTAATGGCGGGAGTTGCCGACTGTTGAGGACAATACTGCGGGAACGATAACCTAAAAGTGTTTGTAACGGTGCAACTAACGTGTACTGTAATTTCAAGTGTTATGCGGAGCGTTCAGTGTACGCGGACGAGGACAGTACTCCGAACTTTCTAATTACTGTGATAGTGGCACCGCATACTATTTGCTCCTACTCGGTTCGAATCCTGCAAACTTTGGTGATAGAAGTTCGATTACACGGGTCACTGTAACTGGTGGATACTTCGGCGGTGTATTTTTCGTGTTTCTCCAGATAATAAAGTTGTGTGTTGAATGCAAACTTATGTGATTTGTGTGGTAGTAATTCCTACCCATTTTAGTAGTATAGTTGCCATCACGAGCTGCTTCAAGTGATTAGTTTTATGAATAACTTTAATTCTTAGAATTAGTTGTGGAATCCCCACTGGCGACCGCACGAAATTGAACCTGTAGTAATAGGAACATTTAATCACGAACTTAAACACGCTGCATTGAATCGTTCCACCAGGACTCAGAATTATTGCTAATACGCAAGGTGCCTTGCAAGGTCCATGTTACAAATAAGTTTTCTTTCAAATGACACATTAATTAAATATCCAAAGTGCACATCTAATACACTGTCACATAAACGTTCATCCATCAAGCATTACTCAAAGCTTGTCCATTTATATCCACAGCTATAAACATAATCCAAACCCATTAGAAACAGAAAGACTTACTACTTGTTTCTTAAATCATGTTGAGTAGGTCCATCTCAAGGACCTCGATATGTTAAATTTGCGTATAACACGCTGAGACAATAAGTTGACTGAAGAACAAAAATAGGATGAATAAAATCTTCTTTATATCGGGAGGGCTAATAACGATATTGATTAACAAAACTTGCCATCGCCCAGCCGAAGGGCGCCTTTTACCTTACCTATCTAACCTTAAAGGGTACCAACTCCGTCTGACTTACTCATGCTATTAATATCCTTGCACTGTGGGCTTTAACTGAGAACTCCATTGGCCAACATTTCAGTTCGCCAAGTTTGGACAAGATGGTAACCTCCTGAATCACCTGGGCCCTGGACCAATGCCTAATAGGCATGGGTAGGCCACATTTCCACTCACCCTTCTAATCACTTATTACCTTACTTAACATTAAGAGGATAAATCTAATTTTCGTACTATAATTAGCATTAATAATTTCAAATTTGTTTTTAATATTTGTACTGTTCTCATTAATTAGTCAATTGATACGAGTTCGTTGGATGTAATATTATATTACAACTGCCACAGTTATCATGCTGGATCAGAACATCTTGTTGCATATGATGCTAAGTAGACATTTCTAACATATTTCGGGAATTGATAAAATACGTTGCTAGATAGCAGAATAGAGTGAGTTACCGTGCTCAGAGACATTGATTAATTATACTGTAATATTCTAAGATCTCTTTAAAATTGTTGTGTTATTTGTCACAATATTGTGAGGTTTAGTATTTTCTCATTTAGTCACTCCTGAAAGCCCTACCATGTGTGCCTTTGTATCTATATGAGAGGACGATATGAATAGTTCCCCATCCGAATACGAACTCCTGAAATTTCAAGTGCATAAAGAGATCCAGATAGTGACTAATAATGTTGTTATGTCACGATAAAATTTGTCGCTGGCGAAAATTGGCAAACATCAGAGCAATACAATTTCTTCTATGTATGATGGTGATCGCCATATTCTGTGACACAGATGTCTGCATCTTCCATGGAGAGAGTTACTGTTCCGTGAGAAATATCTTGTGAATTCGATTTCTGTTGTTTTCCTTGCATTCCCCAATATGAAAGTTTACGTATGTGTTGCACTTTTGTATGGATGAATGACTGTTCACTTCACGGGGTTAATTTCACTGTGAATGAATGTGTGATGTATGGAACGGGTGAAAATCCTTGGCTCCCATTTAAGGATATTCTCCTGAATTAGACCATTAGGCCACCTCTTCCGACAGACTGATCATCATTACGAGTGTCATATGACCTTACTCCATACCTATCGAGGAAAAGTTAGTGATTTAGTCCAGGAACTTCAGTAGTGAGCCTGGTGATCAGAAATACTGCACCAGTAACTTTCCTATTATGTCGACCAGTTCTTGGTCATGAACATTTGTTCCACCTCAGGAACTCTATCCAGTTAATCCTGTGTGAGACGCTGAACTCCATCATGACGTTAGAACGAGAGAATGGAGAAGGGTCTTCTAAATATACGACGAATTAATTTCTTGTGCTGTATTACCTGCAGGTACAGTGCTGACGGCGCTTCCCTTTTAAACTCCGGTTTGCTGGAGGGAATCCGCAGTTCGAAGTTGGTATCGTTGGTCCGCACCAGGCAGGAGGCGGGCGGTGGCTGGATGAACCCCAGTGGGAGGGTGAAGATGATCCAAGCTGACAGGGATGCCAACAGCAGCATCTTGCCCTTCTGCCACCTGGAAAACCGAACCAAACGTTACTCCAACTACACAGAACAGACAACCAAACTAGAAAAATTACCTTGCTATGTTAAATCTGTTTCAGACCGAGCGTGATGGGTGAACGGTTAACGTTCTGGCCTCGCATTCGGGAGGACGCGGGTTCGAATTCCTGTCCGGGCATCCAGATTTGGGTTTTCCATAGTTTCCCCAAATCACTAAGGCGAATGCCGGGATGCTTCCTTCAAAAAGGCCATGGCCAAATTCCTTCGCGTTCCTTGTACCCAGTCCTATCCCGCCTCTAATGACCTTAGCCGTCGACGTGGCGTAAAAAATAAAGGTCTGTTTCAGTGTCTCAATGAGCGGTTTGGTGATCATTGGTTAAGGTGCCTAGTGTTAGTTCGAGAGGTCCCTTCATAGAATGGATGCCTCAGCCAGAATGTTTACGGTCGTATTATTACAGGCAACATTAATATCTAGGAATGACCGCGAAAATAAGATAAGATGAGAGAAACAAGTGCCAGAACAGATTTATTTCTATACTCATTTTTTCTACGAGCGATTAGGGAATGGAATAGGAAGGATTTACCGGGTGAGTAAACTTAAAATCCGACAGGAGTAGTTCTCCATAAATCACTTCGGCCATTCTGATCTGGGTTTTCTTTGGTTTTCCCAGATCTCTAAGGACGAATGCCGGAATGGTTCCTAAAAATAACCCATGGGCGCCTCCTGCCATATCCCGTATATCCCTTCCTATGAACAAATGGTTACACATTAGGATTGGTGCACTTTTCGTGAATCGCGGAGTAGAAATAATAATAGATATAATAATTCCGTGTGGTCGGAATGACCTGGTGACAGGGTTTCTACTGGCTGCGTATTCCACCCTTGTCGTAGCCGCCTTAACCTAACCCGGCAATCCTACCGGGTACAGAGGACCTACAGTTTAACGTGGAATCCGAACCACGGAAGCGTTCTGATGTACTTCACATTACACAGCAAGCTGTGTCAGAGGTTGAAGATCGGGTTAAGTGCCTATGAAAATCCCCGCCGAGACAGGGATTCGAACCGGGAAATAATAGTAATAATAATGCACTTTTACTTTATTTTTGTGAATACACTAGGTTGCTATGAGATTGGGATTGCACTGTTAAGTCTTAGCTCTTCTGTGTCGTGCTGGTTTATTGGAACATGGATTGAATGCGCGAAAAATTGAAAGCCTACCATCAGGCCATTAAAGCAATAAGATATTCATTACTCTAGCAGTGATGATTATCGACAAGCATATTCAGTATGAAAAGGAAATCTATACTTACTGTGGTACAGGAAATCATGATATTTGTATATCTTAATAGCAGAAAAGTTTCTACCCCCAGATTCCTTAAAACAAAAATCAATGGGCTCATGAATTTCTTCAGACTGCTCGCTTCTCAAAACTGACCATGCCAGAGAGTGGAAGAAGAGCAAATGAGCTTACATTCCTTATGAACTACCTGAGTGGTTGCATAAATTAATAATAATTGTTTCTAAGTAAAAGACAAATTTTAATGCATATGTATGTAATTACTCCTGAGACTATACCAAGTTATATTAAAGCAGAAATTCTAACTGGGCTGCGAAATTGCGGGGCTGAATGAGTTTATTTTTTAAATAGAAACCCTTTGTTTTACATTGCACACATGAGATAATTATCAAATAACTACGAAATACTTTTGACTTTGTTCCAGCATGAAACAATCCAAAACAATAAATTTCTAGCAAATTAGTCACAGCGGGTAACATTCATGCAAATAACGTATCTCAATAAAATATGAAGGAGTACATCTGCCTTGGGCAGCTTGTAAATATGATGGGAGATATAAGACCTAAAATTTCTCGTCAATCTGGGATGAAGATTAAGGATGGTATTCAAATGTCCTCAACTTACATATGCCAGAAAATATGAAGAAATCAGTATGCAACTGTTCTTCTAGTATTGATTTAGACAAAAATTTATAAAAGAGCAACTTTGAATGTTCCGTGTTGTGTTTCACTAAGAAAGAAAAGAAGATAGGTCATTTAAAGATTCTGGACATCTTGGAAGAAACGGCCACCTTGAAATGGCATTGGGCCGTCCACGTTGTTTGAAGAAATGATGAAAAATGGACAAAAATGGTGTTCAAGTGGTCTCAGATAAAGTCAGAGACAAAGAACAATACAGTCAGATAGACTGGAGTTAGCTGGCAGATAATTGCTCAAGAATATTTTACCTGTAATAAAATTGTACAAGTCCTACCTGGGATGACGACCTGCAGATATCGCATATTATTGAATTGGCTGATGATGCTTTTGAATAAATGCATTTATTCTTAACAGACATTGTTACAAACAAACTATAAAAAGCAACAAACTGGAACTATGTTAATTCTACTGCTTTGCAGATCCGCAGGAAACAGAGAGCCTTTAATTTTTTTAGTAATGTCGTAAGACTCAACGCACATTGTAAGCTTAACTGTTTCAAACAGCTGGACTTAAAACTCGTTGTCCCTTCATAAAAGAGCAGAGTGCGGTGTTTGTTGGCTTGTTGCGCTGTGTGTGTCTAACTTTTCATCAAACTTTTTCATGGAACGAAAAGCTGTAATATTTGACTACCAGCGAAGCAGTAACTTTGTTCGGTGCCAGTTGCTATTACAGTACAGATTAACCATGACTTCTCAACAAGGGCTAACGTCAACGCGTTATTTTGTAGTCTGGCCAGGCCCACCGCTATCTGTTTAAGCGCCCTTGTGCAATACCGATTATTGCGCCCCTGTTTAACTACAGCTACCTATGCTCAGCTTCAGGGGGCGGGAAAATTGTGTTTGAAAGCGGCATATTTATTTCGTGGACGACCTTTTTTTTGTCGATCGCTCGATTTACCGCTCCCCTGGATATGCCGCCCGCGTGCGGTGCACGGCTAGCACGTCCGCTTACGGCGGGGATGAGTCTGGGACATGTTATCACTTGGTGGTAAGATTTAATTAATATTAACTCAAGGGAAAAACTCGGAAAGGCAGAAGTAAATTGATCAAGTTTCAGATATTACCACGATCAAGAACGTCGAGGAAATTCAGTCAAAGGAGTAACTCAAGAGATCTTAGATCTTTTTTTTCCTTACACAAAATTGATATGAAAACCTTAATTTTAACTGTTGCAATAAACTTTTAAAATCTTGTATTAGGCAGAAAGAACAAAATAAATTTTTGACTTTTGTGTTGAGCTAATGATCTGAACTTGTGCAATGGGCTGAATATTGCATGAACTCCACTCTGGCTTAACAATTTCCGGGGTCCCATAGCGCAATATATGTCTAGACGCTCTAGACCAGGGATGGCCAACCCGCGGCCCGCGGGCCGCTTGTGGCCCGCGGTAGGTCATTTTGTGGCCCGCGGAGCTGGATCATTAATTCATTACATACGTAAGCTTTGACTTCTACACTAAGTTAAGCTGATATTCAAACAAGATCATCGCTCGATTGATCTTGCGGGGATGGACAGTGCGGGTGTACAACCGAGCCTTATAACGGCTTATGTTCCTGTAACTTTCAGCGCGTTAGTGGTTCGCCTGACATTCTCGGATCGCTTGCGTCTGTTATTGCAGTTAATGTTTCCACCCATAGATGGAAGTACGCTCTTTGCTTTGATTGTTGTGTTTGACGACGGATGGAGCACCAGCAATGGTTGGGAAACATGAAGGTTTAGTAAAACTGATTGAAAATGAAGCTTGCAAAGTTGATAATACCTCATTATTAAATTTAATTGCATTACTCATCAAGAGAATTTATGTGCCAAGTCTTTGAAAACGGATCATGTTTTGAGCGTGGTTATCAAAATAGTGAACTTCATTAGATCTAAGGCGTTGAACCACCGTCAATTCCAAGAATTCCTCAAGCATTTGCATTCTGACTAAAATGACCTTACACTTTTCACTGAATTAAGATGGTTGTCCAGTGCAAAAAATTTTAAAAAAAGTTTGATTTGAAGGAAGAGATACAATCATTCCATGCCAGAAATTTAAAAAGTATCCAAGAGTTTGAAGACGTGGCTTGTGTTTGTGACTTCGCGTTTCTGGTCGACGTAACTACCCATTTAAATAACCTGAACATTCGTCTGCAATGCAAAGACCAGCTGGCTAATAATATGTTTGATGTTGTTGCCGCTTTTCAAATGAAAATTGGGCTTTGGGACCAACAGTTGAAAAATAAAAATTTAACTAATTTTTCCAAGCTATCATTGCACGCAGACATGACACAGGCGTTGGCGATTAAGTACAGTTCATTAATATCAAACTTGAACCTTGAGTTTGAAAACCGATTCAAATTTTCAAAAAACATCATATTCTTTTATCTGCATTTTCAACGCCAATCTCCGTTGATATAAATTCATTGCCAGTAAATTTGTAAATGGAATATTGTGAATTGTAGTGTGACGCACAGATTAAGGAGAAATTCCACCAGGTTGGTTTGGTAGAATATCTGGACAAGGAGAAATATCCTGCATTTTACAAACTTGCTTTGCGGATGATTTCGCTATATGGAAACACTTATGTGTGTGAACAGCTTTTCAGCCGAATGATCAAGTCACAACACAGAACACGAATGTTCATTTGGAGAACTTTATGCGATATCAATATTGATGCCCTTAGTTCTGCCAAACAATGTCAAAAGTCGCATTAAGATAATTGTGTATTTAATACTTCATTAAATATCCATATTACATTTTAAGTGTTTATTTACTTCATAAAAATATTAAAGTATTTTTTCCAAGAAAGTAACGCATGCTGCCCGGCAGAGAGTTGTAATTCCAAAATTTGGCCCGGCTGCTGAAAAGGTTGGCCACCTATGCTCTAGACGCTCAGTTGAGATTCCGATATAAATCTGTTCGATTGTGTGTGAGGCTTCAGTGGCTGGTTTACCGTCACTACTGAATTTTGCACCCACATTTAACGTAATAATAACTCATGTTTATTTTGTAACTTCTGCATGTCGATTTACGATAGTTTCGCACAACGTAAGCGTTCCCGCAGGAACCTGCGAATTTACGAAGGAAAGAAGAAAGTAAACAGGACCTTACTTTCACAATATAATAATACTGCTCAATCTTCCAAGTACTTTTTAATGTGTTAATAAGATTTTGAACATTATCCTGGGTGAAACTACCGATGTTGTACGTATACGGCCCTACATCTGGCATAAGTTTGTCAACTCCATCCATTCTTCCGATGAATCTAAAGGTAAAAATCTCTTGGAACCGGGCACAGAAAGTAGTATGAATATTCCAGCAGTTCAAAAAAGTATCTTGGAGTCTACTTTATTTCTTTTAAATGTATTCAAGCTTAATATCTGACATCAATACTAATAAAAGGAAAACTTGATCATGGTGTCATCATGTATGTCACGCTGCAACGTCACGGGCTTTGTCCCTCGTGACGGGTTAGCAGCGGCCAGAGATTTTTTTCATTCTCCGTCCAAAGGTGTCGCTATTAATACAATCTAAGAAGTCAGTTATTTAAATTTCAAACCACTATATAGAATAGTATATATTTCGTTTAAATCCACGTATTAATTAAAAGTTGCCTTTTATTTATTCACGTTCCATCGATGTAGATGCTTTCAATTTATTCTCTGTCCATATATGACGGTGTTACTGTAAGCTAAAAAGAAGGGAATCTAGATTATAGCTTGATGCAGATAATGCATCATTGCGCGTGCGATAGAGGCTTTCATTTTCCAGCAACAATATTAGCAAGGGATTCCATTAGATTCAAAGGCAACCTAGCGCAGAACAACGACTGGCATTCATCGTTTCAGCAGAGGGTGAGAGTATTTTGATTTTTAAAAATAATTTAAGTTGCTTTCTTGAGCGTTATGTAACTAAGTCATTACGTTGCAGATAAAAGTAGTTCCTCCTTTATAGCATTAAAACTAATATTACGCCTTATAACGTAAATTGTTAAGATTTATTTTTAATTCGTTTTGCTATCACTGACACCATATTACTGATTATTTCAGTCACATGTAAGTAATTCCAAAAACATCGCAAACAACTAATCAACTATGTAAGATTTGTTTAGTAACAAATCTAATTAGTTAATCAACTGCGAAGAATTGAATTGTCAGTACTCTGCGTTCAACCCAGCATTTTTGACGGGCTTAGAAGCTATTAATATATTCGATTTAGACGGTTTCGTTATGTTATCTGTCTACAAATGTCGCTGTTATTATAATTAAGTAATACCTCGATGTACGAGATTACCACAAAATCAAGGTTATGAGGGTTATTTCATAACACTTCTATTTAGCTAAGTATCTGCCAGATCACTGTTAAACGCTTTATTTTCAGATAGATTAGAAGTTAGGCTAGATATAAAATGCACCTTAAATGGATCTTACATATTTTAAACAATGTTATTGAGTTAGTTAAAAAGAGAAATACGCCAACTTTTAATGTGGTACAACCACCCACAGAATCTTCGTTCCACACAAAGAACTGTGTTTGAATGAAGTAATGCACGACTACTCGGTAATTTTTTTTTTTTTACTTTTTTTACTTTAGATTTGCCTAGAAAGCGTATTACTTGCTACGAACACATTTAACATCACAGTTTTACAGAGGTAGACATTAAGCTAACGCTTCGATCTCGCACACTTTATGTCAGGTTTTTGGCAAGTCGTTTTTATTATTATTATTTTTACGCCTCGTCGATGGCTAAGGTCATAGAGGCAGGGGTGGACTGGGGACAAGGAACGTGAAGGAATTCGGCCATGGCCTTTTTGAAGGTAGTATCCCGCCATTCGCCTGAAGTGATTTGGGGAAACCATGGAACACCCAAAACTGGATTTACGGACGGGGATTTGAGCCCGCGTCCTCCCGAATACGAGACCAGAACGTTAACCGTTCACCCACCACTTTCGGTTTTTATTTATTTCGCATATTCGGTAAATATCTTATCTAGCTTCATGTTCCTCGGATATGAGATTTTTTTTTTGACTATTCTTTTGTCGCCGTTGCAGCGTTTTTTTTGTTTTTTTTATTTTTTTTACTTATGGCTTTACGCCTCGTCATCGTCGAGATCGTTAGAGGTGGGATGGGAGTGGAGACAATAAACTGGAAGGAATTCGGCCATGGCCTTTTTAAGGAAGCATCCCGGCATTCGCCTGGAGTTATTTGGGGAAACCATAGAAAACCCAAATCTGAATGTCCGGACTGGGATTCAAACCGGCGTTCTCCCGAATGCGAGGCCAGAACGTTAACCGTTCATCGACCACGTTCGGTGCAACGTTTGGATTAATCAGCCCTTTAAATTAACGACACTTCAATGTCGACGTTCGTTGTTTAAGCTTCACTCCGTTTGTCTGGCTAGCTTCTGGTGTTGTAAGCTAGAAGTCACTTCTAGCTTACGATACCTGAAGCTTTCCGTACCTGATGAAGACAGCAGAGCCAGCTACCGAAACGTTGTGTTTTTATGACGCTATCTGGCTGAACACCTGTGAAGCCTACATTGAACCACTACGCCGGGAAAGTCTCCACTCCCACAACACAACCGATATTTGCGTTATGTACTTTTCTATATATTACAAATATTCGGAATGAAATGTTGACCCAGCTACTCGTGCAACTGATCAATTATTGGGAGAAACCCGCTCCATCAGGTACAATCAAGGATTTAAATTAATCTAATTGCACTTGAGCACACGCTCCGGTGGCAATTTCCCTACACACCCATCTTCCCCCTTTCCTGCACCCACCAACATTTGCCCTCTACAAATTTTAACTTTAAATTCTTTCGAAGTTTTTGGTAAATATTCATCATGAATTCTTAAACACAGTACATATTTTTGTGATGAAATGGAAGGAGGAAAGACTAGAAACCTTACATGCCAACTAAAGTATCAGAAATTGAAATTACGTAATGTTACTTTTTTTAGCTGCAATCCAAAAAAACTCTTGCCCTAAAAGACTGAAATAAAGTTATGCTTCACCTCGTTACTACAACATTTCAGGGTAGATTATGAAATGAAAATCATTCATGTGTAGGTGACCGCCAGGCATAAATCTCCATTACGTGAAGAAGGAAAGTTGTTCTGTATTAACAGGCGCCAAAGAAAATAAAGTAGTTTCAAATTGTTGCAAGGCAATCTTAGAATCTAAATACAATAATAAAGTACGATAGAGTATAAAACTCAATAAAGCCCAGACCTACCCTAAAAAATAGGAGAGAGAATTTATCATTCCTGTACAGAAGTTTCTGAAATATTTTTTTCTTGTTTCAAAGTCTATCATAAAAACAGCCATAAATCATCGTAACCGTATTTTCACCTCACCTTATGGTACGTTGTTTTTTTTTTTTTTCCTGTGCCACAGTCTGAATAAACACAAATTCGAGTTAAAATTTTTGATAGAAACAGTGTTGTTTGTGGAAATTATCGCAGGACCCAGTCAGTAACTGATATAATAAGGGAGCTGGATTGGGACTCATTGGAGGAAAGGAGGAGGGTGAAGAGAGTGCTGGGAATGAAGAGGGCATATGTTTGTGATGAAGCTTGGAGGGATATTGGTCAAAGAATTAGGAATAGTGCATGGAGGGGGAAAGGTGCACTCGATTTTATGAATAAGGGGGTGGGAAAATTTTCTTCTGTTGGCATGGATGTCAGGGATTGCAACAAATTACCAAGTGTAGTGATGAATAATTTTCCAAAAACGTTTAAGGAATTTAAAATTAAAATTTGTAAATCAGAATAGTAAATAGGGGTGAATTTAACATTCCAATTATAAAAGAAAATTTAAAAAATATATATACATATATTAAAAGGGGTAAACGGATTACTGGGGGAATTGCCACAGGCGTTGTAACAGCCCTCAAACCTAAACTTTAAATGGAATTGTATTTTATGAAGCATTTGTTGCAAGCTAGAGTGTGATTGAAAATGGTTTTGTATATTTGTCTTGTATTTTATTGTAAATCAGTGTAAGTGGATTTTGTTTTTGTGAATAGAAATTATTTAAATACCATTCACTATGTTTAAGGACAGAACTATGCAACAGAATTACTTAAATGTTTGTAATTGTAGGTATTGAGGTGAACTACGATGTTTAAAGGATGATTTACTACTGTTAAAAATGATTTATGTGGATAATTTTGTGTTAAAGTATCTTTAATTTTCATTTCTAAGCATTTTGTAATGATTATAAATGATTATGTATTAAATTTGATTGTTTTAATATGTTTTCAATTGTTTAAATATTGTTAATGTTCGATAAATATCTGTCGGAAGCCTTTGTTGTGTTCTAGAACTTTCGATAAACCGATCATCAGAGACAGTTTAGTTTTTCGACGAGTTTATGGAGACGACACAAGAGGCCTTCACCACGCATTGAAGTGAAGCCGGGCGGAGGAGGAGTGGGGGGGGGGGGGCATGGCCGCTTCCATACAGACACGGGGAATATGTACAAAAACCTCAATGGGAATCTAGGATAAACGTGACGCCGCAATCTTGTGATGGATTATTATGTAATTCGATGAGACAAATACAAAATGAAGAATAAATTTTTTTTGATATCCTGCTTAGTTTTCGAGATATTTTGTCTCAAACGTGAAATGTTTTTGATTGAAATTCAGAAGAAAAAATTGGTCAAAGTCAAATTTTATGGCGGATTCTTATTTAAAAAGTCGAGACAGATAAAAAATAAAGAATAAAATTTTTTGATATCTCGCCTCGTTCTCGAGAAATACTGTATCAAAAGTAGAGGTGGGCGCCGCGCCGGCGTGACGCCGCCGTGTCTCTGTGGCGCGCCGCCGCCGCCGCCGCCCTTTGCTTCGCGGCGTGTCCTTGAGCAACACTTCCTAACACGACGAGGCGTTTTTTTTAAATTTTTCGTTAAATTGAGTTAATAAGTAGGTGTTAAAATGACCGAATTAGCTAAAACTAATGTTATAAAACTCTCTTTAATAGTGTTATATGACTGTCTAAGCCAAACTAGTTATTGTTGGAAATATTTCGGAAGTTTAGTGATAGAAAAAGCCAATAAGAAAAAAATCGTGAATTCCGATCAAGGCCATTTCTTAGCTAGCCTAAATGCGGTAAAAACAAAGTATTTAACCCTGATTACTAAACGTATGGAGGAAATGAAAATAGAAGGCATGGTAAGAGATATAAAGAAACAGTTGAGACTGAATGAATCGAAGATTCTAGCTGTCATTGATGCTGGAGAAAACGTGCGAAGAGCAGTTTCGTTGGCTAGCTAATATGGAACATCAATCTGTGTCTTGGTCATGGACTCCATAATCTCGTTACAGTGGAGGCCTAAACAGAGTTCCAGAAATTGAAAGGTTCGTAAAAAGAATGCAAGAAGATTGTCAAGAGAGATAGAGAGAGATACCCCTTGTCAGCACATGCCGAAAAATGGAATAAGAGTTTTTGGATTCCCTTGATAACGTCGTTCAATGATGAGACCGATACTATTTTAGAAAATGATTAGATGTAACAAGTAGACACAGAAATATTGGATGAAGTAGTTGAAGAGAGCTCGCTATTCGTATCAGGATCAGGAAGTGTTATATACAATCTTTCTATCAAAACTGAAAGACCAACTCGTTGGCATAGATTTACAGGGATGCTGGGAAGTTAAACCCACGTATGCAACTGTGACATAATAAGTAAGATGTTTAGAAAGATAGGACAAGATGGGATAAAGCAAAGTGAGCCAAATCTTTTAGACATAAAACCTCTGGTAAAATTTTGATAAGGTTTCACGAAGCAGTTGAGGTAATGTCATCTCAAAAATATGTACAATGAATGTGAATATTCTGTTCGATTCTGAAATAATTGAGATCACGAATTCTGTCTTAGATGACGAATTATTGATTATGTTTCAGCTTAATCGCAACATGGTGGCAGAAGTTAGCAAGCGATTCGCTGCCACAAGAGCGGTCGTAGCAGTATCACCTTTGGATTATCATTTTATGGGTCTCAAAGAAGTAGATACATATTTGGAGTGAATACAAAAGACCAGTACTTCCTTTATTGCCTCTTATATCAAGGAAGTAATCACTACCATTAATGTGCCAGAAACAAATGAAAATAGGGATTCTATTGCTTCTACAAAATCCACCAATGATACATCGTTGCTGCAGAAACTATCGATGAAATATCGTGTGTATGGTGATAATGATTATCCGATCGCTGAAGAAAGTTGGAGATATTTATCTTTATCTGATACATCAGATTCTAAAGATGGAAATCTTTTAAGTTACTTGAACAGCAAAATAAAAGCCTTTCCTCGGTTTTCTGCCCTTACCTAGACTTTTCTTTGTGTCCCTGCACAAGCACACCGAGCGAAAGAGTATTTTCTGTGACTAGGTTAGTCATTTCTACCTAAAGGTCTAACCTAAGCTCAGTTCGCCCAAATAAAATTATCTTTATACATGATAACTACAAAGAGTACAAAAACCTGCAAGATTTTGAATATATAAGTGAAAAGTTACTTATTTTCTGTTTTTGAGAGGAAGTAATGATATGTAATGTTATATATTATTTCCATAAGGTATTTTTTTCTCACAAGCCATTATCTCCGTCCATACTTAATCGGAATCAATGAATGAGGTGTCATTTTAAAGTTTAGTCTCCACTTTGGTCACATAACATTATAAGAAAGAAATTTTTCGGAATTCGACCCTTAAAGGGCAAAAATGTCAATACTTCTAGAATGCTGCTTTTTGTGTTACGAGTCATTTATCTCCATGGATACCTACCTGAAATCGTTTAATGAAGTATCGTTTTAAAAATTAAGATCTCCGGTTTGGTGACATCACATATTAAGACTGGAATTTTTCTGAATTCGACCCTTAAAGGGCAAAAATATCAATATTTCTGCAACGCGTTTTTGTGTCACGAGCCATTTATCTCCCTTCATATGTAACCGATATAGATAAATGAGGTATCATATTAAAGATTAAAGTTTCCGCCGTGGTCTCATTATATTTTAAGAAAGCAATTTTTCGTAATTTGATCCTTAAAGGACCAAAAAGTCAATGCTTTTTTGTGTCTCGAGTCATTTATCTCCCTTGATAATTAAACAAAATTGGTAAACGAGGTATCATTTTAAAGACTGAGGTCTTCGGTTGGTTGCACTATATTTAAAGGAAAGAATTTTTCAAAATTCGACCTTTTAAAGGACAAAGGTATTAATTTTTCTACAATGCATTTTCCTGTCACGAGCCATTTATCTCCCTTGATCCCAAACCGAAATCAATAAATGAGGTATCGTTTAAAATATTAAAGTATCCGCTTTGGTCACATCATATTTTAAGAACGAACTTTCTACAAGTTCAACCCTCAAGGTACAAAAATATCACTATTTCTAAAACTTTTTTTGTCGTAACCGAAATGGAGAAATGAGGTATCATTTTAAAGACCAAGGTGTCCGCTTTGGTCACATCATTTTTAATGAAAGTAATATTTTGGAATTCGACCCTTAAAGGGCAAAAGTATCAATATTATTTCTACAACTTCAAAAAAAAATTACGAGCCATTTATCTCCTTCGATATCTAATCGAAATCGATAAATGACATATTGTTCTAAAGTTTAAGGTGTCAAATTAGGTATCATAAATTAAGAAAGAATTTTTCGGAATTTGGTGCTTAAAGTGGTCGCCCGTATGAGACAGTTCAGAGCCAAGTCCCTAGATTGCAACAGCAGATATCACAGAGATGCCAATAAACCGGTTTTTTTTATACAATAAGTAGCTTTCCAGATTTTTTTTTTTTTTTTTTTTTTTTTTTTTTTTTTTTTTTTTTTTTTTTTTTTTGTTTGTTTGTTTGTTACGGAAGCATTTTTATTTTGCTATACAATTTCAATGAAAACATTTTATTCGCACAGCGACACATATCATAGAGATGTTGATATGCTGTGTGTATTTTGTTCAGGTTGGTTGTATTCTGTTAAACAGTGTGTTTTAAATTTTCCTAACTGTTTCGTAATATGTTTTGATGCGTACCTATTACACTAAACAAATAAATATTTGCTACATAAGTGCGGTTCTACTTTTCATTATACTACAAGCATTGAACCTCACTATTCATCGTATTTTACTACCGAAATTTTCGCACGGGTCGTCTAGTATCATATATAAAGTAGTCACGCCGCCGGCGCTACGCCGCCGCCGGCTGAAAATGTTCGGCGCGCCGCCGCCGAGATTTTGGTAAGCGGCGCCCACCTCTAATCAAAAGTGAGGTGTCTTGAGATGAAATGCAGAAGAAACATTTCGCAAAAGTCAAATTTAATGATCGATTTTTATGTAACACGACGAGACAAATCGAAAATAAAGAATAATTTTTTTCGATATCTTGCTTAGTTTTCGGGATATACTGGGATTGGATTGATATGCGGCCTGGACTAAAAATTAATTCTACCAAAGCCACAATGAATTACGTGGTGAACATGCAAAATGGATATTTCAGTTGATTTTACTACCACTTGTGGTTAGGTTGAAATTAGGCCTAGACCAGAATAAAAATAGTTATTTTTTTACCATACATCGTAAGCTTAATTTCCATCGCGATACACGTTTTGTCACTAACTTGGTTCTTATGAAATTACTAACAGTAATAGATAAATTCTTTGTCCCTTATGGAACAACAAAACCATTCTGGTACAGACTGCATTTAGACCTAACCACAATCTCCATTAAATTGGAGATCAAACTATGTGGACATACCCACACACGCGTATTTGAATCGCAAACTGTATTTGCGGTAACAACATCGTTTGCTTCATCAGGATTCCTAGATTGTATAGCATAACTTAACACATTTAATTTCATCATACATTGTCAGTATAAACTGCAACGTGACGAAAGAAAGCGCAATACCAAATTAACTGAACCGTGATGTAAAACACACCCCTTTAAATCTCATTTTCAACACTCGTTAAAAAGTAATGCTATTCTATTACGTGCAAAATAGCAAGGTGTGCTGATTTTCTACGCTACACCAACAAAAATTTGAGAACAAAGTCATCCCATTGAGAGCTATGACTAAATGTTTATAGACAGGCACCGAAGTTTGCAATTCCTACCGTTCACTTCAACAACGATAATTAGAATTCAACATACTTATGAAATGATATTCCAGTTTCTTTCCTCTCTTACCTATTTGTGCAACCGTACGCAACACAAGATGGCATTATAAAACACTTATACACATTACAAAATGAAATAATCACAGCATCTAACAGCATGTGAACATCGCATTTGTTTGGAAGCGCAATATCGCCGCTGCCGCCACTGCCCATGCGCCAGAGTTTAGAGCCTGCTTCACAGATTTAACGTCACTTCTCCTCCATATATTTCCTTCCTCCATGAGAAAAAACTCCATGTTTATGAATACCGGTGTGTGACTGTACTGTCTTTGGAAGAAGTGGTGAATGTAATCGTTGGGGTAGTTTACATATGTCCAGTATCTTTGAAGTTCGATGTGCTTATGAAAATAAAAACAAGTTAAAATTTGAAACTGGGTCGTGGACAACTTATTTATTATTAATTAATTAAACCACGAGCCATCTAATTGAGTGTTAGCTCCATCGCAATTAAAATTATTAATAATGTGGTACTTTGTGATGAGATTATTGGAACAGTTCAAATAAAAAGAAGAAAAACTTCATTATACCTGTATATACGAAAATTTTCTGACTTTACTTTTACAAAATTTTATTCCGGCTATCTGTAATATGTTTTAAGGTTTCTGTACTTAAGGTGAGAAGAGCCCTCTTGGTGTCTATTGACATGATGGAGTGAAATGGCTTTCATCACATAACTAGTTTCCAGCAGCTCGGCTGGAAGGGCGGAGATTGAAAATTACTTCCCGTAGGGAAGGAACGCCGAAGACCGTTTCTCAAAGAATTCTTCACAATAGAAGCAGGAGAGAAGAATGAGGCAGCAGGGCATTCACCCACTGCGACATATTGATTATTTGTGGCCATTCAGCTTAAAGGGTTATCAAACATCACGCATTGTAATACATACAAATGCTTGAGCTTAAATCACACCTCCATGGGGAATTGAATCATTTGTCAAGGAAATTAACGACCGGTAAGTAAAGAAATAATTATCTTCCTTGGAGTACTTACTAGAAAAGTTTTTTTCTGATTGGTACATTTTTCTGGCTACAAGAACAGATAATAGAAGGAAATTAGTTTTCGTTGCAGTATGTGAAAACCAGTTTACACATAAATTACGTGTACGTTGTGGTCACAATTTTTCGCAAGTGTTACTATGCAATAAAGCACGATCTAACGATAAATAGGTACATAAAAGCAACGTGCAAGAGGATGATAGAATATCCCTATTTAATTTGGCTTCTATCAAAAATATAATAATGACCAAAGTTTATGCAACGTACATTAATTACTGGAGTAACTGATTTCGTCTTGATATTACTTGTTTTTTGGTGAGTGTAGAATTCACAACAGTCTCTTCCAGGAGACTTGGTAGTCGTTAAAGTAAAATAGCGAAATGCATCAAACTGAAACATTAATCGACATTTATTTTCGAAATTGTTCACAGAAATTTAACGACGCATAAAATCTTTACTTTCCCTTAGTGTAATTAACAGTAAGACACGAGTCTCACTATAAACGTAGTACGTGCCACGAAGCTTACAGATATTTCTACTAGCAATAATCATCATCAACAACCAATCTGGAATGCAGTTTTATTTTTTTTTTTTTTAATTTCACTGTGTAACAACCAAAATTTAAAGTGGTGGACGTCATGATATTTAGAATAATTATGTGGCGATTGTATGTTTGTGATCGTCTATGGCAGTGTTTCTCAATCTGTGGTCTTCGAACTACTAGTGGTCAGCGAAGATGGTTCGGGTGGACTCCAAGCAGAATATTAAAATTTTAGATACGGTATTTGTACGGTTTTGGGCTATAAAATAGTATAAGCTGTAAGACAAACTTTGTAAAAGACACGAATATGTCAATGACTAGGCAAAAATCTGACATTTCCAGGATGAGTATTGGACAACATTGTTTCTCTAATAGTCATTTCCGGGTGGTGTCAAAAAGAGTGCAGATTAAGTAAATGAGCGTTTTGTGAAGGTCCCCAATATGTTTGAGAGACCACGGTACGTAGTAGCGTTGGTAACATAAGAGGAGTGATATGAACAAAAATAAAAGGTTAAGATCTAGTTTCTTTTATTTTGGGCACGTAGGTCGGCGGGATAGTGTAGCATTCAGCCTATAGTAACATTCATATTAATTTGGTTATTAAATGTCAAGAGTATCGTCAATATGTAATTAACTTTTAGTTCATTTCCAGTTTCATAACTGTATTTCTGTAATAATTCAAAACATACTTTTAGATTTATCATGTTATAATGGTACAATAAAAAAGAAAGAATCTCTTTGGTATATATGAGTTCATTTTACGTCCTAGTTTGGCGGGTAATATTTGAGAGGATTTATGAAATATGTATAACCATCAAATGCATATTTTTGCTGTCGTCGTCGTTGTTGTTCTAGGGTGCTTTTTTTTACTTATGGCTTTGCGCCTCCTCGACGTCGAGGTCATTAGAGGCGGGGACAAGAAACGGGAAGGAATTCGGTCATGGCCTTTTGAAGGAAGCATCCCGTCATTCGCCTGGAGTGACTTGGGGAAACCATGGAAAATCCAATTCTGAATTCCCGGACGGGGATTCGAACCGGCATCCTCTCGAATGTGAGTCCCAAGCGTTAACCTCTCACCCACCACGCTCTACGACTGTCAGTGGTCCCGAGATGTTAGGGACCTCCATTTTCCATAACCATACTATTGCCTTTTCATGTGACCCAATTAGTTCCCGCGATGTTCTCAGGAAGCTTTTTCTGTGCTTGAGTCTCTGAGCTAGTGGTGTATGGCCATGCAGTGGATGAGCGCTTTACCATTCTATTTATTTCCTCTCCTTGTTCGCAGCCACTTCTCTCCGGATATTGGATGGTGAAACCCCCAAAAGCTGGTAAAGCCAGTCAACAGAGGTAGGCTTTAGGTAGACTGTCACTAGTCTGCAGGTGTTGTTGAAGGCTACATCCACAAGTGAGATGACGAGAACCAAATTGGACATGCATATTCCTCAACAGAGTAACAAAGGACCATCGTTGATGTACGTATAGTTTGTGGTTGACTGCCCCACAGTGATCCAACTAGTTTTTAGCAGTAAGTTGTTTGTCGTAGGGTTCTCCTTTTATCGGTCTAGTTGAATTTTGGTTTGTACATTATTAAGGTAGGACCACTTTCGTTCAAATAATTTTTATGATAAGTGAATTTTTCTATACAGCTTATAATTTTGTACTCACACACACAACAGGCGTAGTACGAAAAGGAATATTTCATTTAGGAAATTAAATTTCTAATTTTTTTTCTTCTCGTCACACATCACACATACAGTCAGGCATTTACACCAACGCAGACTAAATGTAAGGCTTCATCAATCAGTTTGTAACTCATGCAAAAATAATTACATCCGTTAAACAGAAACAGTGGTGTGTACAATTATAACTGGTCAATTGGTTCTGTGCACCAGTAAACATAATAACACAAAGGGAAACAGATTCTTTGTTAGTTGCAACTTATACAACGATTTTATATACAGTGTCGAATTAAAATACGTCGCTATTCTAAGAATTAATGAATATACATACAATCGTACGTAGACGTCCCTATAGATAAAAGTACGCATACTCTTCCATGTATGTGACAGAATATAGATCGAAGTAATACATAAAAGTATATAATTTTAATATTAGCTATTGAATTACATTTATTTAATTTAAATAGCTTTTCACTTTTTCTATCGAAATTAATCAATCGGTCGCTTCTTGAAGGTGCTCACTACCACTGCTAGATACATTCCAATATCTCAGGGAAGTGGAAGTTCTACCATCGATGTCTGAGCAAGTACTCTGTTGCAAAGGAATATTGAACGTGTAATCTAGCAGCCCTTTTTTGCACCCTCTCCAACTCCTGTACTTGACACTCAAAATGCGGATTCCATACTACACTACCATATTCAAGCAATGGTCTGACCAAAGTTTTGTAACCCAATTCCTTTACTTCTCTCGTACATCCCCGCATCACTCTCTCCAACAAATACATAATTTAGAAACCTTTTCCAATTACCTGTCCCATGTGTCCTGCCCAGTTAAGCTAGTTATCAAATGAAATACCAAGATATTTACACTCCAAGTATTCAACAAGCAATTTTTTCCCTACCTTATAATCATAATCAACCTTTAGTTTTTTATCTGTGTATCTAATAAGCAGACTCTTCTTTGCATTTATAATTATACCATGTTTACCAACCCAACTAGATATCCTGTCCAGATCACCCTGCAGCTGTTTACAGTCCTCTGCCGTTTTGATCCTTTTATATAGCATTATGTCAATGTTCGTAAGTGTTGTTGTAAGTGCGGATGATCGTGACAGGGTGAGTGTTCAGTGTAAGTTGTTGTGTTATGGGCGAGAGATGAAACGATAGAGTGGGTGAAAGACTTCAGGCTTATGTTCCCATACGACGGAAGTATCACCAACAACAGTGCCGTTCGCCCTCAATCCAAATACACTACGGTGAATTTAACCAAAGACTATGATACAGAATCTGGTGATTAGGAGTTGTGTATCACCACATCTCCTACCCTACCGACCAAGTCCAGTTGAAGAAATTTTCTTTTATCCACCAAGACTCGAACTAACTAACCCCGCGTAAACGCCGGAAACCATCACGATACAGCAGTCAACTGGGCCAGCTGGGTGGTCTGCTATAATGCAGAATCTACAGTAGAAGCTGATAACTTTTGATATAACCCCAGACACGAAACATTACCAAGCTGATCGCATTGTAATTTTTAACGTCATGTCTGCCGGAACCTAATTTTTTTTTTTTTCTGGAGATACTTGTTGTGATTCTTATGGAAATCAATGCGCTGAACTCATATCTACTAACGGATTTCTTCTATCAGGCACATTTTTTTAGTGATAGAGATTTTAATTTCCTATTTTTGTTTTTTCTGTTTGCTGAAAAACGTTAAACACTAGTCGTCTAAAAGTTATTTAAAACATTTTTAAATCAATAGATGAACTACTATATTCAGCTGCCATTGTGCATAGCCAAAAATGTGTATTATCCTACTATTGGTAGTCTTATTTCTTGATTTTATGGCTGATATCTTTGCAGTCCCGAATAATATTCCAATAATAATCAGACAGCCATGGCAGGCATCCACTTCCCTTCATACCGCTGATATAAGGTCATTATGTCCTTATAGAATCTTTCATCGTGTTGATCAGACACGTCGTTGGAGCTTTCCGGTAAGTAATCCATAAGAGCGCAGAAAATGAAAGCGACCTATTGGATCCCCCTTTTTTTGTATGCAGTAATCATCTCATTTACCAAATTTTTATAGTTAGGAGCTCTTTATTTTCCCAGACAATTATTTTTGACATTCTTGAAACATATCAATGCTCATTTTTCTTCAGCTATCAGCGTTTCTTCAAAATTTGGGTCTCTGTGGATTTGTCTAATCTGGGGGCCAACAAACAAACCTTCGTTTCCCTTTGCTGATGTAGGTAGAGGAAATTTGTTTAAGAGGCACATAAGTACTCTTCCAGTTTCATCTATGGCTTTAAAAAATTGCTTCTTCGGGCCTAGTTAGATGTGAAGAGGAGGAAGAAGCACATCTTCTCTATCTACCAGTTTCTTACGCCGATATTTTTTTTCTCCCAGTCCCCATTTTCGACGAGGCCATTCCTTTTTCTTATAACGGGAATTTTTGTCACGACTAACCCACTCACATATGAAACACCCATATCTGGTGTAGCCTTGTAGCATTCTCAATATTATGACAATAATTTTAAGGTCACCACCTATCTTCCATTTATGTTCATTGTATTTAATACATGTGAGTATTTATTCCAAAATGTCATATGACTCTTTAGTCATACTAGCGTAGCCAACTGAGATGGAAGAAATTACGTTCTTACTGTGGAGCAGAACTGCCTTTAAACTAATTTTGAATGCATCTATAAAATCTCTCCAGCCCTGTATGATCAGTCTAACATAAACTCAATTATTAGTATCTTTCAATGGCTTTACAAAATACAGCAGAAGTACATAAAAAGGTAACAACATTTTCATGAAGTTGATGTTGCCAACTGTATTTTTTGTTGTAAATTTCACTTTGTATATAAAAAAAATTATATGGAAGTTAAAATATAATTTTTTTCAAACAACTAAAAAAATTTGCCTGATGAGAAATTTCTGATTTGAGTTCCCCACGCAAAAATGCTATAGAAACACATATTCTCATATCATAAAATTTTTTTTGTAGAACAGTGTTATCGACACAATGCTTCCGTGTTGCAAGAGATGACATCAATTTTATGTTCCTTGCGGACGTAAGCATTGTGGCCATTTTTCCAGACTGATGTTTTCCTTATTCAGCCGCGTTCTTACATGTCTTTATCTCATTCAGCGAATGACCCATTTTCTTACGCTTTGTACTCCACCTCTAATGATCTGCCATTTCGCTTTGAGGGACACTAACGATGTCAATTTCCTGGCAGAGTGCCAGCCCACCGTTTCTTCGGTGTTTGCGTGGCCGCTGCTACGCGGAATTCAGGTAAGTGGCGTACTCTGGAGTAAGGTGCCAGCAACGCGTGATGAGCCATTGTAGCACCGCAAGCAAGGGGAGGGGGGCCAATTGGCACAATTGGCATGCGAAGACCGAACTCAAATTTCTTGCTCCGCGCATGACGTCATTATAGGAGCACTGCGTGTTGCCGGAGCATTTAAGTATATTGGAGCGTGCTGTATTGTGATCGTATTTTCTTTATAACTTGCTGTAAATTGTATGAACACGCCTGGAAGTGCTGTCGCTGGCTGTACAACTTACAGCAGAAAAACAAAAGGTACAGGTATCACTTATCGTTCCTTTCCAAAGGACTAACAGCTTACGAAAATATGGATTAAAAAATGCTATCGTAAGTATTATTTCAGTACAATGACAGCAACTGTTTGTTCGCAACATTTTTTGGCAGAAGATGGTTCAAAAATTAATTGATTTTGATAATGGTGAAATGAAAGTGTGCCCCAAGCTTAACACAGTTAAAGGAAGGGAGCGCCAGAGTATTTTTGGCATTGCAATTGTTTTATAACAACACGGCACAAGCAATACGCTATTTCATGCCAGATGAAGGACTCGTTGCTAATTTTTTCCAGCTTGTCAACGACTTATTCGAGATTATGAGCAGTAGAGTACAATCTGACAACAATCCGTTAGCATGTTGATATGGTGTTCACCACGATATTCAAGAAAGAATTTTGAGACAGATGTATGAATCCTGTGAAAAAAATGTAAGTTGGTAGATCAAAACGGCTACTTCCTTTCCAGAAAGGATCTATGAAAACCATTCGATCCGTGTTTGGTCTATACTCCGAACTCCAGACTTTAAAAGTAAAATACATTTTTACAGCTCGCCTGAATCAAGTTTATTTAGATAATTTTTTCTCTCAGATACGGACTGATATTTCTGAACCACTGATTCTGTTTGAAGGTGATTATTACTTTCAAGATGTTAATATTTCATTCGAAACTGATATCGATCAGTCGTCATTTACAGAATGGCTTGACTGCTCAATCGAAGGCTTTCGTTATCTTGCTGGTTACATCGCTCATCGCGGAAGAAAATTCGAAGCTACCATAGGAACACTTAAATCTCTCATGTGTCTGCTTGCATCAAAATCTGAAGGACGGATAGAAGCATTATGTCGAGGAAGCCTTATTGTACAATCCAATGACTGGTTAAATGAAGTGTCACAATTTAAACCAATTTTTATGGATGTGAATGGTTGCGATTTTATGTCGAAAGAAAAAATATTATTAAAACAATTTGTGCCAAAATAACTGAAAAATATCTAGCGGTACCAGTAAAAGTGATAAAAATCTATGTAAGGACAAAAATATTTATTCTTTTACGCTACATGAACGCCCGCGGCACATAGGAGGAAATCTTGTCAGCTCCTCGCATCATCCGTTCCAAATACGGAGAAAAACTAACATAAGAACGTATGTGAATCTTACTATGAAATACTTAAAAAATTTCTTTGAATTAATTGTTTTGGCACCATAAAATGCGTAGTTTTGAACAGCAGCGCGCTTCATTTCTTTGTCGCTTGCATCCATTGCCTGAGTTTGCTCCTACAGTGACGTGATTTCAACAGCCAATCGCCGCTCGTTTCGGTTCGGGGCCCTACCTTTGCTAGAATTACCTTGACCGCAACCCTTCCCACACATGGTACCGAAGCCACCAACATGCGTTCTGAAAAACCCGGTTAGTGATATGTTGCAGTTATATGTCACTGTGGTTACGCACATTAAAGAGCAGTTTCAGTACAGGATAACTGACAACCAAAGGCTTCAAGCCCTAAAGCTATCACCTGATGGATTGAACCAACTTTTATATACTTGGAAGCGAAGGGGATAAGGTTCTAGCCTAGCGTTGAAGGGGTCGCTGGTTCGATTCTGGTCTCGGGCATGGGTGTTTTTAATCAGGTGTTGTGTTTATCTTGTGTCGTCTACTTGAAGAATCTAGAATAAAATCTGTGCTCTAATAAATTACAAAATAACATAGTCTGGTTATGTGGCCTCTTAACCCAATCCCAATTTTTAAAAATAAAGAAATACAAAGAACTTAGATCCATTAATAATACCAAGCAGATCTAGAACCACTGACAAGTTGTGAGGTTATTGTAGACAATATTGAGGCATTGTCAATTATGTGCCGATGGTTAAACATAATATTATACTTTTGTTAAGTTCGTTCAATAAATCACGCTCGCTTGTAATTTTCAGTTGATAACGGATTTAGGAAAACTGTTAGAACAAAAATACTCTTAGCAATCTGAAAGGATGGAGAAATGCAGCAAATTTAGCCAATTATGCAGTCATATAGGGAAATCTCTTAATTTTTATGGACCATAAAACATTGGTTTAAAAACTATGAGGGCTGAATATCCCTAATAAACCAGAATATCACACATACGAGGCATGTTTTTTAAGTAAGTACCGTTTTGAAATTTAAAAAAATACGTGCAAATATATATCAATAATTTTATTTTTACATGAAAGCCTGTACCTTACTCTACTTTTCTACATAATTCCCTTCAATATTGAGGCACTTGTCATAACGTAGTACCAGTTTTTGAAAACCCTCCTCATAGAAGTCTGCCGCCTGACTTGTTAACCACTGCATCACAACTGTTTTGACTTCGTTATCTTCTTCAAGACGCTGACCGCCAAGGTGTTTCTTCAAGTGCAGGAACAGATGGTAATCACTGGGCGCCAGATCAGGGCTGTACGGAGGATGATCTAGAGTTTCCCATCGAAAAGATCTGATGAGATCTTTGGTCTGATTAGCCACATGTGGACGGACATTGTCATGCAGCAAAACGATGCCCTTGATCAACTTGCCACGTCTTTTGTTCTGGATTGAACGGCGCAGATTGTTCAATGTCTCACAATAAGCTGCTGCATTGATTGTCTGATTAAGAGACAAAAATTCTACAAGCAATACTCCTTTTCTGTTCCAAAAAACTGTGCACATGATTTTCCGGGCAGAAATCGTTTGCTTGAACTTAACTTTTTTGGGCGAATCTGAATGCCGCCATTCCATGGACTGTTGCTTTGATTCAGGTGTGATGTAGGCCACCCATGTCTCATCGCCCGTAACAATTTGGCTTAAGAAATCATCACCATCGTTGTGGTACCGCTCAAGGAAAGTTAATGCACTGCCTAAACGTTTGGTTTTGTGCACATCCGTTAACATTTTCGGTATCCAACGTGAGCACAATTTTCGGTAAATCAAGTGCTCGGTCACAATGCCATACAAAACACTGAAAAAAAAATTAGGAAAGTCATCACACAAGGAGGAAATCGTAAAGCGTCTGTTTTCTCTCACCTTATTGTCCACTTTCTGCACCAAACTTTCATTAACGACCGAAGGACGCCCACTCCGTTGTTCATCATGCACATTTGTGAGGCCATCTTTAAATGGTCTCACCCACTTTCTCACCATTCCATCACTCATAATGTTTTGTCCGTAAACTGCACAGATCTCACGATGAATATAGACCGGTTTTAGGCCTTTAGCACAAAGAAATCTTATAACAGCCCGTACTTCACAGTCGGCGGGACTCACGATTATCGGAGGCATCTTAAACACTCAGTGAACAACGTAAACAAGGAAGAATCAGACTGTAATGGCGTCAGTGCGTAGGCAAGAGATGCAGATACCCAGTGCGCATGGGCGGAACGCCAACCGTAGCGCTGCAGCCACGGTGTGACAAAACGGTACTTACTTAAAAAATACGCCTCGTATATGCAGGGAGAAAAAGAAAGGTATTTTAGGAGGTGAGTGTATTTATCAAAGTAAGACAAAAATCTCTAAACACCGGAGCACAAACGCATACTTACAGGGTGCTCAATGTGACTTCCGTGCATTGGTAATGCTTTCCTTTGCTGATCGGCGTAAGGAAACACACTCTCCTTTAAACTGTCCTGGTTGGTCCTATAAATGTTGACGAGCATTGAAGACGATATTCTGAAGTGCCTGCACATTGTTAGTTAGAGTGGTTTAAACCAATTTCTTGATATGTCCTCATAACAAAAAGTCTAGGGGATTGAGATCTGGAGAACGCGCAGGCCACTGTGTGGGGCCCACGAGACCAATCCAGCGGTCCTGGAATATCAGCGTCAGGCGTCGACTGACACTGACGTGAAAATTTGCTGGTGCACCACGGTACATAAAACACATCTGTTGTTGCTGCAAAGGCACATTCTCCAGCAGTACCGACAACGTGTTACGAAAATAGTCCAGATTTAGGAGTAAGTACCTCTAGACATATTAACACGACTGCAAATTTGGCAGGCACAACGGGCACTACACAACTGCTTGCATACTACTACTTTACCGTAATGGTTTATGCCACCTCAATTAACAATTTGCAGAAACTCTAGGATCACTTCTTCAATGCATGTACAGGACCAACAAAGTGCGTTACTTACGCCGAAGGTTAGAGGCAGGCGTTGTCATGGACGGACGCCACATTGTGCTCCTACTGTTAAATCCGAAAGTGTGTGCTTACGGTCCAATAACAATTAAAATTTTATCTTGTTTTGATGCATACTGTAATGGACGAGCGAACTTCTTTTCGTTCGCCTTGCCACTTCCCGAAGGGAACATATAATTGTGGGTAAGACACTTCAGTTATGGGAGCAATAGTACTTATAAAGAACACTCTCAGTAAGGATAATTCCAACTGTACACTTTATTACATCAGTTATGCACAATAATTACATATCTAATTCCCTTTACTCTTTCCTGGACTACAACTCCCATTGCTTTATGCTATCACTGCCTGCTACATTGCTTATAATTCATTGGCTTTCTCCCACCTGCTATAATGGCTGTTGAAGTCGTCTCGCTACGTCACTCCATAGTTCCATGACTGCATAGCTGTCCAGACTTCCTACTCCACCCAGGTTCTCCCAAGCTCCATCTGTTCGGCGACGAGTGTAGACTGAAGACCAACTGACCGACTGATCGACGACCAAGTTCGACTCTGTGCCCGTGTATCTCAGTTTTGTGCAGTTCTCCCCTCCATAGATCCCCTAGTGAGGAGTAACCCTAGCCAATAGCGATAATTCTTTCCCTACCAGTTGCCTCCCGATGACGTCTTTCTACGGCCTATCCGATCCACTTTGATGTCATTGCTGCCTCTGTGCTTGCATTCCAGAGCTTCTGTTTTGAATCTCTGTTGTAACTGCCCCTGATTTCAGCTATTGCTACATGCCACCAACTTTCGCTCAACTTCATTAACTTTAGTAACTGTAGCCCGAAATTCCTTGTCCATCCACTACAATACTATCACGCCCTAAAATACATAAGATTGAAGTTTCTCTCGGCATTAAGAATTTATGAAAAGCTCTCGGGTAACTAGCAAAGTTAATGAAGTGTTATCACACGATATCACACTTCACCAGAAGATGGCGGTAGTAAATATGATCGCCAAAGTATAGTGTGATAACACTTCCTTAACTCGGCTAGTTACCCAAGAGCATTTAATAAAATCTCCTGAAATATTCGACACTTATTTAACACCCTGTATAGAGCTCTTTACTGTTAATCTATGTTTGATAAAATTTCTGAAGAATAATTGGCTATAATTATTTCTAACGACGATATTTGTAATTATGGAAGTTCTTCTCACATCAGCACTCACATAAAAAATTAAGAAATGTGTCACATCCAAATAATATTAATTCTTCCTGTTTTTACTCACCCATATACTGAAAACTGCGTAATTCTATGACCATTTACCCCAAGTTCCGACATTTTACTTTGAAAATTGTTCACCACGGTCTATAACGAAATTAGGAATGAATCTGACTGCTTTTTCAGCCATTCAGCCACCTCCCGCTAAGTGTACGTAGATTACTATTCATGTGAATACATTATCAATTTTCGGGTATTTTCAGAACAGAGCAGATAAAGCAATAAGAACATAGCATTTATTTAAAATACGAGTTCTATATATCGTACTCGAAAAGACAGCCACTCGGAACTAAACCAATATCTCTGTACATTCAGAACATTACCAGCCCTCAGCTGATTTTTTGTTACCACCATGGAGATATTTAACTAAAAAAAAACTGTCCCGTTAAGGTACAGTTCATACAGAATCATGTAAATTTTGAAGGACATATAATCCACAAAGAAAAGGAACAACAAAAATTAAAATAGAGAGGAAAATGTGACAGCCGAAGCATAAATCTGCTTTAAAATAATTCACTTGTTTAAATTACTCGGTGCAGACATGTTAAAGTGAGATGTAGTATGATGAAAGACAGATAACCAGAAAATTGTAGCACTGAAAAAAGAACAAATTTTTGCTTTCGAACTAACCAAGAAGTATTAATACTACAAACAGAATAGCATAATTTTACCGATTAATTAAAATACAAATACCAGATGATATAATTAATAGCAAAATTCAGGAAAGATAGACGGAGATAAGTAGCATATACTAGGTAGAGTGCTATATATAGGTTCCACTAAATAATGTTTGGGTGCGTAAAATATATCCATCATTACGGATATCCGCGTATCTTGTATTTATAAATCAGCTCAACAGTTAAGCAGTGTAGGCTGTTTAATACTGTGACATGTTAAATAACATAGTGCTGTTGTTAGTAACCCACTTGTTCACTGCTACGTTTAAGGTCTGCAGTCATCCGTATGAATACAAATTGGTTGGTTCCATCTGTGTTGTACTCCAGGATTATTGAACGGTTACTTGTTGCCCCGAACCTAAAGTGTTCTTTAGTACGTTGTACCTAACACTATACAGTGTCACCTTAAAATATTATATAGTGATACTCGGAAATTAAATGCGATGTAGTCTAATAAAAAAACTTTTAGAATTACTGGTTGAGCAGGTCGCCAAGTGAGAATTACTGCTTCCCAGACAATTAAACTTCATCAGTTTTAATGAAGGGCAGGATTAAATGCGAAACCAGACTATATATTCAAATTCGCTTTTATTGCCGAAACACATTAATATTAATTTCGAGTGACTCCGCTGGGGAGGGAGAGGGGGTGGAAGTTCAGCATTTTATAAGCAGCACAGAAATTCTTGACGCAATCTAAGAGAACCGCTACGTAACTTCAGATCGCAAATCAATGGTCCACACATTCAGCAACTATTAAAAAACAATTAAAACTAATTGTTAATTAATTTAAATATTCTTTAATGAAATTGTAAAACATTTACAACCTTCTAAAACAGTGGTTCCCAGTTACTGTTTCAAGAAACAGTTCAATCTCGCTTACCCCTTATAGCTGATATCTATCTATTTCTATAAAACGAAAACCGGATATATTGGTACCAGAAAAACTCAAAAACTGCTGCGAAGATTTCGATGGGGTTTTCACCGCTTTAAAGCTTAGAATCTAATCTCAGTTGTTTGGTATGTCTTATGCTTCTAGGTTAAATAACGCCGGAACATTAAACAATTCTGAACGTATGGTGAGGAATACCACAGATGGAAATACTAGATGCAGCATACTTCGCACTAAACACACAATTACAATATCTCTGACCATAGACTTTAATTAAACAAACCTTGAAGTACTCTTACCTTTAATTTCGGACATTTAATCTTTAAACGCCATAGATAGCCGTAAAAACAATAGAGATTTTATTTAACCACGATCTCTGGGCCTAGAACTACATTGTCTCTGGCCATCAGCATTAGTCTTCTGTTTGAATAAAATCAATTATTTACGGTAGTATTATTCTCGATTTCACTTTTGATATTTGTATAAAGGGCTCCTTCTGCGGAGTTAAAGTATCTGGCTTTTAGAACAAAAAATATATATCCATTTACTTTCCAATTGAATCAAATGTGAGTTTCTAACATATTCTAGCGTTGTTTAGTAATGTAGTAATGCAATTTCTTAACAAAATTAATGAAGATTAATACCCATGAATCTTTTTGGACGAATGAAAATAGTGTACGTGCAATTAAAATTCAACCCATCCGTTTCTTGGTAGGGGACGTGTGAATCTAGGTTTGCTTTAATTCCGAAAAAAGTTGGTGCGAATTTTATGAATCTTTGAACAAATGTTTCTCATTACGCGAAAAAAATTAACGTACGGGTAAATCTACGCCAATTATACCGGGCAACGCCGGGAACTCTGCTAGCGATACATAAATAAATGCGTTCATCCCAATCGAATGCTTTGCACAGCCACAGTATTACACCGATATAATTCACACACATGTAGTTTGTGTTAAAACATATTTTGCGATAGTCATGTTAGCGAAATTAATTTTTTTAATTATCGTAGTGAGTACCTTAGTCAAAAGATTGCCTCACGTACCCCTGGGGGTACACGTACCACTAATTGGGAACGACTGTTCTAAAATAAACAATTTCAGTTCATCGAAAACACGATCAAATATGATGACTGACACAACTTAACCTTATTAAAATTCCACAAATTGCGATCCATTTGTCACAGTTATAAAGTTGGACACATTGATTCAAAGCAGTTTTAGAGCTATACGATATACGAACCAAATTGCCACATATTAATGAAACAATCTCACATAATCGTAATAAATCAACAGTTTCCTTTATTTTACACAAAAGGAGATAAATGAACGGAAAGTTACGTTATTTGGCAACGACTATATACTGTATCGCTTAAACTCATCCTCCTAGCTGAAAACTGCAACATACGCATGCGTAAGCAATGATTATTACACTAACGTTTAGCTGGTTCACAGACTTTCCTTCTCAGCTCGCCGTTTTCTGTCGGAATCCTTCTCTGAAGTATTGTCTTCGTACTTGAAGAGATTGCTCCATTGTCTCTCGCAAGAAAGCATCGCTAGAGGAGAACAGTAGAACGCAAATGCAAAGCCGCAGAGCTTTATTCCAACATGTATCCAGCAGCTGTTTGAGTGCGGTGCAGTTTAACATTCTGCGATAGTTTTGATAAAATTGGTGCGATGAATGTTTAAAATCTCATGAATTTTAGCATAGAGTTCTACGTATATTGATTTTATTTGGTTAAAATATCACATTCGACAAACATAAGTACACACTGGTATTTTTTATATATATTATCTTACTGCCTTTTACCCTGACATCAATGTTTATGCATGAAATTAGTCTTGTGCTACAGAAGTTGATTGAATATGAGACTGGGCATGGTGGGAAAGTAGTAACGCTCTGGCGACGATGTGCGCTCGAATTTTCATCTGGATATCCAGATTTTAGTTTTAAATTGTTTCCCGAAATCACTACAGGTGAGTGCTGGGATGATACATGAAGGAAGGAATAGAGTGGAGGTAACGCAAGGGACCTTCACCACGCACTGGAGTGAAACCGGGAAGAGAAAAGTGGGGTGGTGACGTCGTCATGTTGGATGGCCGTAGAAACACAGGGAATAGACACTATCACCTCAAGAGAATCATAAGACAACCGTGGTACCGCAATTTGATGATTGATTATTATGTATATCGACTGGAAAAATCAAAAATTAAGAATAAAATTTTTTGGTTTCCTGCTTAGTTCTCGAGATATACTGTCTCAAAAGTGAGGTGTTTTGGGTTGAAATTTCGAAGAAAAATTTCCCCAAAGTCAAATTTGATGATAGATTCTTATGTAACACGAGAAAAATCAAAAGTAAACAATAAAAAGTTTCGATATCTTTCTTAGTTCTCGTGATATGCTGTCTCGAAAAGACAGAAGCTTAAATGGGAGTAGTTTACATAGCGATACACGTTTTGTCAGTAACATGGTGCTCATGAAATTACTAACAACTAGTAATTAATAAATTGTTTTTCTCTTGTGGTACAGGCTGCACTTCTACCTACCCACATTTCCATTAATATTGCTACAAGTCAAACTATGTAGACACACCTAAACACATGAAATGCATCGCGAACTAAATTTCGGGTAACAACAACGTTTGCTTCATCGCGTTTCGTTGTTCGCACTACACAAATTATCACAATTAATTACATCATACATTTTCAGTGTAAACTGACATTGGACTGATCATGCAGAATATTATATTCAATGTATCGCGATGTAAAGTTGACCCGGTTAAATTAGACTTGCAACACTTGTTTACAATATGGCTGTGCAAAGCAGTAAAATATGCTGATTGTCTACACTTCACCAACAAATATTTGAGAATGAAATCATCCTATTGAGAGCAATGAATAAATTTATAGCGATAGGCTCTAATCTAGCAGTTACCTATCAAACACTTTAATAACAATAATTAAAATGTGACTTAACTTATGAAATGTTAATCCAGTTTGTTTCCTATCTGTTTGTGCAACCGTATGCATCACAAGCTGGCGTCATAAAAAACGTTGAAATATTAGAAAATGTAATATTCACAGCAGCAAACACAGAGCAAACAGTGCAATGTTTTGGGGTTTCTATTATGGCCGCCGCGCATGGGCATTAGGGGTCGAGTGTTTACATTGTTCGATCAACCATTCTAGCTTCCTCTTAATCTTTCTCTTGGATACACGTTGCATATTGATATAGCTCTGTGAAATAAGGTTTGCAGATACTAGGATCATCTTTAGCCCTCGAATCCTTACGTGTTAATTCCAGCTGCTTAGTATAAATTTCAGCCCAGCTACTACAATTGGGACATTCAATCATTTTATATAGTTGAGAAGTTGTACTTTTTTGTCAAGTCAATGGAAGCAGAGATCTTCTTTTTAATTTTATTTCGATTCGGTCTGGCTATTAATTCAGGAATGCATCAAAAGTGTTTCCATAACAATGAGTAGCCATCGTTCTATCGAAACTTCCGATCTGTTACACACTACTGAAGCTGAATGTTACTTCCAAGATATCTTCAGTCTTTGCGGCTTTTCTTTCAGTTCCCCTGATCAGCCTGATGGCACGTAGGACTTACTGTTCCGAATTTGAATACTGATAATTATATCATGAGTACTTTAGTCTATACTCACGATATAAATCGTGTCGTCACTACTTGCATTCGGGTCATGCAAGTTTGGTTCGTCGAAGTTGCATGTTGCTGCACTCATAATTTGCCCCAGTTATCCACTGTGTAGTACAACGGTCTTACATAGGAGGAAATGGCGTATGGTTTGCCGGAAATTTAATATTACATAGAACGGAAGCAATAAAGCGAACACTAAGATGCAGGATGAAGTATAAATTAATTAAGCTGTTTTGGAATATTTCGAAAAGGAGCAAACATATTAACTCCGTAAATAAGTATATGTTGGGATGGAAGTTACAATCCAGTGGCTATTTCCATACCCACCTTAGGTGACCCTCTGAAGTCATTAACTAGACAGGCTGACGTCTTCAACCGAAAGATAGTCAGTCAACCTATGAAAACAAAATCTGGTCCTTTGAAAGAGAGGGGTAGATTAGTGTTTCTGTTTTTTGTACATGAAACCCCATATCGCAGAGAAACTATACCAGAGCTCGACAGAGCCGTATGGTAAAGGTGGTACCGCCATTTACAGTTTCGTTGAGCAAGAAAAGAGGATTGTTGTACAATCGCCGTGTACCATTAGAATAATTTGCTCCAATTGTCCATTGTCTAGCAGATTCATTTCGCTTACCAATCCCATTAAATAAAATGAGTATGCTTCTCACTAAGTTAGTGTCTTTCGAAACAACGTCATTTCTATAATATGTACTTTTATATCGTGGTTTCAGCAGAAAAATTGAATGTTTTTGTTGTTAAACGAACTATCTCAGCATCCGACGTCCTTGTATACGTTATTTTCCATCTCTTTTTGATAGACAGCACTCTAGACCTTCCTGCTTGTCTCTTAAACTTACACGCAGTCGGGTATTGCTTGTTGTTAAGAATACAGAGACGTAAGGAATCCCCGTACGACATGGATAGCGCCGGGCCTGAGAGTGACTGGAAACGTAATTTACAAGAGATTAGTTGATATCAAATCGCCTCGTAGCCGAGGTCGCTCAGGCACTGTGACAGTATCAAACAGTCGACAGCAGATTACATACTCGTATTTTGATCTTAACTTGAGAAAGAAATTTTCGATTTCTTGTACAAGGCAACGTGATAGTACACAAAATGGTGGTTCGCAGGTGCTAACCACCAGAATCCATACCAAAAGTCTGGTTTAAATCCTAAACCTCTCCACAGTGTGTATGGACTGAAGGTATATTACATCGATGGTGATGATACATTTGTCGGATGGGTAAGTTAAACTGACGGCTCTCGGAAAGAGTAAACCTGAATAGTCCAGCAACCTCTCCCTTCTTCATTCTCACGTGCAACACATACAATATACTAATCACCCATTCAACATAATAGTCTAAACACAGGGATACAATACAATAATACTTACAAAAATGGAGGAGAAGAATTGGCCGTGGTACTTTCCAATCTGACTATGGTACGCCTCTTATTCGAATCTTGGAAACTTTTTGAGGCAGAACAACATGCTACGTTTCTATCATACTTTTTCCCTTTTTTGGATACAAGCCTAAAAGTTGCCGTGCAGCAGCCCTCTATTCTTCTCTTCTCCCCGACATCCTGTTTAGGTCATTTCAGAAGTCGGATCACGAATCTGACATAACCCGTTTCACATATACCAGGCATGACTTCCCCGCCAGTTTTGACCTTCGATGGCAACTTTCACAAATGTTGTCAGAACGTTTGAATGAATCATGCAATGGTCCGAATTCGAATATAGCCAGTCTACTTGGCAGAAATAGCTTACAGGCAAAACTATCTTTAGAGTGGCCGATGGTGGTAGACCTATTGCATGCTTTTGAGGGTTTATGATCAGTTTTACTCTTTAGTAGGTCTGTTTAGAAAGTTTCTGCCAGTAAATTTGCCCACGTTAACGAATTAAGCCAAGATTTTTTTATCCATAAGGGAAATTTCTGTACCTGCCACAATTTTACGCGCCTCTCTGCAAACGGGTGTAATGATTGCGCTTATGACCACTGTTTTCCGCAGAATGACGGAACTGCAAATTCTCCCCACACGTGATTTCGACTTTCTGCGCCAACCACAAGATTCGTCTGATTCTCCAGGCTCCTTACTGTCCGTTCGAAGCTCCTTATGATTTTTGTTGTTTCCTTGTTTGAAACTATCATTGAAATATTATTAAATGACCCGAGGCGGCAAACGATTACGTAGCTTTATTTCATTCCCACGCAACCTTCAATCCTACATGCTTATTAATGCGAGGACCACTGGGATCGAGACTACTTTGAAAGGAATCTCATAGTTTCTAGGTTGGTAGTAATATTTTCACCAGTAAAACGTATAATACTTCTGGCGCGAACATCACATACGTGTTTTTATGTTGAATCAAAAGGATAGACATAGTTTTATTTTATTAAAATGATAATGTCGTATTCTTGGCACATAAAATTCAGATAGAAAAAAATCATTTTGCCTCACACAAGAAGAAAATAGGTGAGAGAAGAGGAATTATACACGACCAGCAACACTTACGGTAGGTGTAATATAGACTAGGCAAATTTACTCACATTCCCAGTTTATTGGTTTAAAATGCTTAACGAAATAACACAGAAAACATTGTACCGTGTGGAATAAATTGTAGTTCACGCTATTAAACAGATTCGTTTCATTTGTAACAGATTGTTTAAAGCATTGAGTCTATTTTAAAGTATAACTTCCTCTTGTTGACTCTCATAAAAGATACAAACAGAATTTGTAATCCTCTTGTGATTGGTACCTCGTACGTCCACCCTTTACATGTATCAGTCGGATTTAATACTGCTTCCTTATTATTAGAGCTATAACTGCAATACTATACGTTCAATCATACGTATAAAATTAAAAAATATGTGTCCTAATCAAAATTAATGTTTGAACGTTATGAAATATTATTATCAGAAACTAAATTCCTAGCTTGATACGGGTTTTCGGTTTCAATAACTCAGGCAGAACTAAACTGGTTTTGAAAAATAAGAATTAACATGTGTGGAAACTAGATTTATACACAACTGCTGTATTGAGCCAGAAAATAAAATTAATTATATATTATATAAAACTTAATTTCAGTTTTAGAACATTTGGAAACAAACACTGTTTACTGGCTCTCGCAATGATAGTAGTCGTTTGCCCTCTTAATTGTTTAGAGTAATTTAATATTAAGAGGTCAGTGCAACGAATTCATTAACATGTTGATGACCCCAATAACGATTTCCATTGAGTGAGTGAGGTAGAGCACTTATCGCAGACTTAACTATGAGCCCAATGGGCGGCCGCTTCCTTTGCACTGTCACAGCCCATAATGTTGATGTCTTTTGTTCTCTCGCTTGAACTGCCGTCAGAGATAAGCTGAGCCTGCGGGTGGCTCACCGACCTCTGCCACGGACGAGTATCGATCCCTCGACGCTGGCACAGCCATCGTTCGCGGTACACTGCCTGTCAAGTTAGACTGGACCGCCACACACCGAAAACAAGATGCGTTATTTTAAACGCTTATGTCAATGTAGAAGTTCTAAAGGTACAAGTTAATGCCCCGATAGAGGAATCTGTTTCAGCAAAGTAATAAGAGATATTGTTCTCATTCTTTTCCACAATCAAATCTATATAAATATCTCTAACTACGAGGAAAATACAAGTACAAATAGAATTTATACTTTAATTTTGTAAGCACTGTAGTAAAAATTCCAATATAAATATCCCTAAAACCTATTAATGAATAAAAGGATGCACAATTCTTTATAAATATATGTTCCTGCAATCTCCCTGAAAATTTCAGTTCTGTATTCCTTATAGAAGCTGAGAAAATTGTTGTTACGTACTAAAAAAATTTACATCTGAGAAAATGGCACTCAAAGTTTAAGTGCTCGGTAGCGACGGATACAAAATTATTTTAAAAATACTTCCAATTGAGTTAAAAGCCTAAAACCTTCACATAATGCAAATAAATAACCATATATTCGAAAAAATAATATTTTTTTGAGCTCTGATCGGTTACATCCCTCCCCGCTGCCGCCGCCTAATAGAAAATTTGTGAAACTTTTTTGAAAGATGCTGTGAATTAAAGTCACAATTCCGATAAGCCAAGTAAAATTTTTCAGTGCCAAGCTCTAAACTTTAATTAAGTAAATTTCTTCTTAATGAGGAAGACGTTAAGCTGCAAAATTAACCAGGAAATGATTTCTTTAAATTAGTGGATAAAAATGTAAAATTATGGACTGGTTACCGAATAAGTTACACATCTTATCGCGCATTTAACTCAAGACCAGCAATGTTCACTCGTAATTCGTAGAGCTTATTAAATTTGGTAAGGAAATTACTGGAATAGAATATCTTTAGTTTTTTCATTGAAGAATTCGAGAATTGTGGGTCGTATTAAAGTTTAACAGTTGCATCAGAATGAAGGAAACGACGTTAAATAGAAAGGAGTGAAGGTATAGATAAAATATGCTACGTCAAAACACTGACCCCCCCCACCCCGGGTCACTCTTATATTAAAGAAACACAAAATTTAGATTGTGCTAATATACTATACGGAAACGCATAATAACAGATAAAATTCTATTTCAAGCGATTTCTCGCTGTCGCACTTACAGTAGTTATCAGCTAATATCAAGGCACAACTGCTATCGTTTGAATTAAAAGCAGGCTGATTCGATTCGTTTTTTCATGAATTCTCGAAACACTTTCAGTATATTATCACTGTCGTTCGTTAAAACATCTTATGGCCATACTCCTTGCCAATGCTCATGTAAATCATCTAAATCCCAACTTCAACCAACTAATATTAATCTGCGATTTCTCGTGAAATAGAATATTAAGGCTAAGAAATTTGGTAGAGGAGAATAACATGTTCGTAATTCTTATGTTCATTACCAGGACTGTCAGTTCAACAAAGACTTGTTGCTGTGGGTTTTGGATGTGAGGTTAATATTAAAGTCTTGGCTTGCGTCCACAGTATTTGGAGATGAGCCATTGGCACCGTTTCCTTAAATGCCTTCCCTTCTATGGCCATTCGACTGACTGTACCACGGACAATTTCTGCGACATTGTGTGCAATCATTCCCATTATTTCATGTAAAAACACCCATTTAATAATCATTTAATTAACAGAAAAGCTTTTCAGATAATCTTATTACTCCGTTATTCGAGTTTCCGGTTAAAGGCGACGTCCATTCCTTAGTTTTTGTAGCGATACAGTTTTAATGATTCCTATGTCGACAATTTGCAAAAACCTAGATAAAATAAATGGTTTCACCACTGTTTACTAACTCTCGTGAAAGATTCTTTTTCAGAAATGTGGGCTTCGTGGATTAGTGCAGCATTTGAAAATCCTTTAAGTGACAGACCAAACTGAAATAATGATTTCTCAGGATTCCGCGACAGTCTTTGTTAATGATTTCTAGATATTCGGGATATGTCGCGCTGTTTACTTGATAATCTAAGCTTTCGGCTGCCAATCTACAGCCTTCATCAGAGATACGAATGTTTTAGAATGGCAGCAGAAAACTTAGATAATCAAATAACCATCGCGGCATACCCCGAAAATCTAGTAACCAATTACTGTAAATCAATAAAATTACTCTTTTAATTATTACTTAACTTTCTTTCTTTTTGATATTGACTTACTCATTAATTGTAATTAGGAGTCTAGGAAAAACATGTTGGGATCAGTACTCATCTCTTTTAACAATTAAAACACTTATAATACAATAGGCTCAAATGTATCACAACACACCTGCTGTTCTGAGGAATGACGCACAATGGACGTGTATAATTTTAGACACACAAGGAATCATTGTGAGACGCAAAGAGGAAATGAAAATTCCGACCAGTTATATTAAAATACCATCATAGGAAGGACTCCGAACGTAAAGTAGATTTCAGTAACACTAAACCGCTCTCAATACCAAAAATTTATCACTGCAAAGCTCTGGTTTTACTATGCCGATTGCATCGTCGGAACTTTCAAAATAATCTGAGCTAGAGATCCCGCATTATAAGTATGTAGAGCAATATTTTAGAGATGCAACGTATGCAAACAAAAAATTTAAACATAACAAAGACAAAACGATCATAGCGATTGCCAGCATTAAATCTACCTACCAACAAACCTAATTATACATTAACAATAAAAAAAACTATATAAGAATCTATTAACTTTGAAATAAAACAATTTTTTTAATGTATAATACTCTATCAAAAATCCTGTGTATTACTAGGTATTTTCCCTTTATTTTAATGGTATAGTTGTTGAAATGTGAGAAGCTCAGCTACTCAATCTCATTAGTAAACCTAAAACTACACATCGTATCACCTTTTACTCTTGGTATTTCTTGCCTACTCACCTTTATCACTTTAGCTCATAGATTTTGTTTTTGCTATTAAATGTTGTTGAATAAAAAATATAAATTACAATATTTTGCTTATGATAATTGTAGGTGTCCTGATATCAAACGTCAGCAAATCAACAAAAATTACCTTTCAATCATCAATTAGTTAATTCAATTGCGATTCAGAGATGCAACCACGTGGTAATTTCCCTAATAATTTAATTTCGTATTTCAGGAATTTTTATCTTGAATTCTAGTAATGTTTCAGGTGAACTCTTCATTATTTCACTCGGTTCTTGATTCCCGTCCCATTTTCAACGGCCGACAAAACTGGCTAGTTTTCCATGGTTTCCCAAAATCACTCCAGGCGAATGGTAAGGAGATGGTCAAATTCCTTACCTTTCCTTGTCCCCAGTCCTTTCCCGCCTCTAATGACCACGACGTCGACGAGGCGTAAAGTCATAAGGAAAAAAACTGGAGACCTTGCGGGCCTCGTCCAACGTAAAATTATTTAACTTTTTTTCTATCATCGTTTTACAGCTCGTCGATGTAGAGGTCATTAAAGCTGAGAAATGGTACTGGAAGAAATTCTCTACGGCCTTTTCAAGTAACCATCTTGAGTAATACCACTGAAAATCAAAATTAGAATTACAGTACCGGAGACCAAACCTGTATCCTCCAAAATGCCAGGATTGTTAATAATATAACCAATTGTGTAATCTCCACATACTCGCCTCAAAAAAGCAACTCTTAGTCCCAAAGTAAACACAGCTTTTAAAGGGAAACATTCTTTTCTGTAATGTCAAATATACTCTGTATTCCATAGTCAAATTATCATTGTTAAAAAATCCTTTCTTGCTTTAGTGGATTGTTGATAAATTCGTGAGATCATTTTTTTGCTTATGGCTTTACACCTCGTCGACATCCATGTCATTAGAGGCGGGAAAGGACCGGGGGTAGGGAACAGGAAGGAATTAAACCATGGCCCTTTGAAGGAAGCATCCCGCCATTCGCCTTGAATTATTTTGGGAAACCAAGAAAAATCAAAATCTGGAAGCCCGGACGGGGATTCTGACCTGCGTCCTCTCGAATGCGAGGACAGAATGTTAACCGTTCACCGACCACGAACGGTGAAATGTAACAAGTTAAATTCACCATGATTCACCACGAAAGTTCTGGAGTTTTTCATTAAACAAATAGTAGAGTTAAATTATTTTATCCTCTGTTCAATATCATCATTTATTGCTTTCACGGACCTTTAAGGTCTATAGCAGAATAAAAAGGGTACAGGCCATTAATATAACAGAAACATAGTGCACATTATACAATTACAGAGTTTTATATTACAAATAAATAAGACAGAAATAATAATAATTAAGAACACTAGTCAGTCACAACTTCGGTAAAGGAGACATTTAGTACAGATGGTGGTCCAACGCTGTCGGTCCTCAGCCTCCTCTTCTGCCGCTGTCGGCTCCACTTGCTTGAGGACTGCCAATACCCGATCCTTCCATTTCGTCTTCGGTCGTCCCTTTGGGCGTCTTCCAGCAGGTTGTGAGTGGAGAACACGGTTCGGGAGGGATCCATCGGCTCGGAGTATGTGCCCAAACCACTGTAGCCTCTTCTGCCATAATACTCGGCCGATGTGTGGCTTTGCATACCGCTGGTAAACGTCTTCTTTTGTTCTTCGTTCCTATTTAGTTTCTCTGGTATTGTAGACGGGTCCATATATTTTGCGAAGTACCTTTCTCTCGAACGCACAAATTGTTTCTTCAGTTGTTGCTGAAGTTGCCCAAGTTTCACAACCATATAAAACTACCGGGCGTACTAATGTCGTGTACAGCCGATTCTTGTTTTTTTTTTGTGATATCAGCCGGGATCTAAAAAGATTGTTTAGGCAGAAGAAGATGCGATTGCCGTTTATCAATCGATGCTGCACCTCTTTTGTTACTTCACTTTTACTAGTCAATATGGATCCCAGGTATTTAAATTCTCTTACTCGTTCGAAGGAACACCCGTCAACAATAATGGAGGGGAGATGAGTTTGATGTCGCGAGACAACGAGATATTTTGTTTTACTCTCGTTCACTACCAGCCCTATTTGATTCGCGTTAAGGAGAAATCGTGAAGTGTCAGCAATTACTTGCTCCTCGGTGTCACCAAGTATCACAACATCGTCAGCAAATGCCAGGAGTGTCTGTTCCCACCATGTCCATTTCTCTGTTGCGGCCAGTGTCGCGTCTTACTTTTTCCAAGGCCAAGTTGAATAGTATTGGCGCCAGTGGATCTCCTTGTCGCAGTCCATTTTGAATTCCGAAAGGTGATGATAGCTGGTTGCCAAATCTCACTTGGCAAGTTGATTGGGAGTAACAAGCTGCTACGAGTCTGATGTATTTGGGTGGGATGCCAAGTTCTTCTAGTGCTTTCCATAACATGGAGCGATCAATGCTGTCATATGCTTGTCTAAAATCAATGAAGACGAGGTGTAGTTCCCGATCATATTCATAATATTTTTCTGTTAACTGCCTCAAGGTAAATATGTGGTCGTGAGTCGACCGTCCAGAGATGAAGCCACATTGGTAAGAGCCTATTATCTCATTGGCCAATGGTTTCAAGCGGTTTAGGAGCAGCATTGTAAATACTCTGCTTAAATTTGATGAGACCTTTCGAGGTCTCTCTCCAATTTCATATTTGGAGAGAGACTTCGAAACATCGCAAGAAATTGACGCGCTCCGACAGTGGGAGGTCCGGGAAAGTTTTATGCAATCGATATACAGGGAAAACTTTAATTTTTTTTCACCAACCACTTTATCAGGCTTTCATGATCAATTTATAAGCAGAGACGTACTCATTGCTGTCTACCATCAATCACAGGCTTCTACTAAATTAGCGTACTAGTTTTCGGACTACAAATTTGCATTTGTTATGTATTTTGTTGATCCAGTACCGAATATCGCATTTAAAATTTCGTAAAAATATATTCTAAAGAAATAAAAGGGGTCGAAAGATTTTTTATTAATTTTTCATTATTATTATTTAAATTTTTTTAATTTTTTTATTTATTTTATTTTATTTTTTGTGTCCTAGCGTGTGATGAATAAATGGCTAGAGTTCATCTAGTAAAAGAAAAGTATATTTTTTCAATTTTCATCGCAAAATAAAGACGTGAGCGACTGTCAAAGTTATCCGTTTAAGATCGTTTTAATTACTACGTCTATCTGAAAAACGCTGTTTCATACGAACTTGTAGTTAAACGTTAAATACTAAAAATAGTTACATGTAATATACTTTTTTAATTGTGAGGAAAACACAGAATGTTTTTAATTTTCAGGTTACTTTGGCATAAATATGTACCATTTTTGCTCTTAATTCATGCACTTGATACTAATATAATTATAATAAATTTTATTGCAACTGCTCAGTTGCATTAAGGTGGTGAATGCCAACGTTGTGTGGCGTTTGGAGAGCCGTGGCGCCTGGTTCCACATCCAACCTGAAAATTTTGTGACGTATGCTTTTTTGTACCAAAGAACCAGCGTCTGACTTACCACGTTAAAGTCATTAGACTAATCTTTGACCCGCATTTGCACGATTTTTATGCCATTTTTCACTAAACATTTTTCGTTATTTGAAGTTTAGCCATTAACTTAGATATGATAATTACTTCTTAAGCATTATCTTTCAAAACCATGGATCAAATGTTTATCACAACTATATCATTAAAGGAAGCTTGCGAATGTTTACCTATCACACGGAAGCTATAATGAAAACTGCCAGTATCCTCGAATTCCTTCGCTAGGATTGAATTAAGTTAACATAGCCCCTCCTGTGTCTGTTGATGACCTGTCAGGCGAATAATTTTCCGAGTCATCTGAGGTTTTCCAGTTTAAATGTTACTATATCAGAAAAAAATATATACTTCATTTATTAGTTAAACATTAGAAGGGAAGTAAGAGCCATTATTTAACTTTAGTAAAGGTTTGTGTATTATCTTCTGTTTGTTTACAAATTTTCATTTATTCTAAAATGTTTAGTTACAAATGATATCTTAATTTAAATTAAGGAATATATAAATCTACGAAAGATCACTTTTACAAGCGCTATTTCCGTCGATTAACAGACCTGATTGAGTTTAATTTTTCAGATTTTTGGAAATTTCATAGAATATTCGGTATAATAATATAATTTTGATATATCTACCTCATTAAATAATAGCTGTTAAAATATAATTTTAACTAACTACTTTAAACATTAACTAGGAACTGCTGAAATAATACAAAGGAAAATTCACTTGAATCTTCTTTATTGTTCCCACGCTTCGTACGCTTTGGAGTTCAGAGAAAGCAAAGCCACGAAAAGGTAAAGAATAATCAGCTACGAATTTATTAAAAAAATAAATGAATAATTAGACTGCAGTGTCGTCCTGCATAAACCGGAAACAATTACACAGGAAGTTACAAAGTTTTATATATATGTACAAGTATATATATATATATACTTGTATATATATATATACAAGTATATATATATACTTATATATATATATATATATAAAGCGGACAAGCTTGTGATTTCTCCAGGAAAACAGAAAACCTGTCCAAGTTTAAACTCCACAGATCTAAAGGTCGAAAATTCTGGATATACGACAGTATTACACTGGCCATTCACGAAGGTATCTTGCTGTCATGTGAAACATATTCTATACATTAGTTGTAAATAGAATTTGAAAGTATACGTATAGTATTTAAATTAATGAAAAGAAATAAACTATTAATTCCGTGTTTCGGATTCCACATTAAACTGTAGGTCCCAGAGGAAAAGAACTGGCCGTCCCACCTCTGACATAATCCCTTAGTATGCCCCCTTCCGGAGGATCCAATCAGCCTACGGATTGTGGACTAAGTAAGTTTTTATAGGATATGAACGTTTCACAGAGTAATTTCCTGACATAATAATTACTCTCTGGCCACTGACGGAGTGAAAAACATCTGTAAACAATTCTGACAGCTCGTAACATGAATTTAACTACCACTAATATTTGATTTGTATAATCAACACTGTAGCTTAACACGGCAATTAAACTCTTTAAGAGAGTCTACGAGATGACATTATTATTTATCTATGCAGTTATGAAGAGAATTATCGTAAATGTTACGTAATCGTTCTTAGAAACTCACCAGAACAAATATTTCTTTCAAGATATCATGATTCATGGAATGAAACTACGCTAGAATCTTGCAGTTCTTTTGCAGTATATAGATATTTCCTGACGAAAGTTTGTGGTATGAAGTAAGAGTCATGATTTCCTTTAACACTGTCAACAGCTGTGGATGAAACGGGGATATTATAATTCCAGTTGAGGAATAGTGAAGTAAACAGGTGAGAGTAAAAATCGTTTTCTTATTCAGCTACTGAAGTCGTTAAAAAAGAGATTAGAAAGTACGGTGGTTTTCTGTGAATATTTCTCAGAGACCATTTATACAAAACTGAAACTTCATCGGCAGTTATTTTTGCAGAAGACGTTCCTCGCCAACCAATAGGAACAAATAACAATTTTATCCCCTTGTAAGCCTACAATAGCTCAGCGCCCACCCCCAATGAATTGTAAAGCTTGGCGGCAGGGTACATGGAACAGCACTTTGCGTAAATCAATAATGCCAGCGGAGCGCTCTCGACCCCTGACTCGGTTTCGTCAGGCAACCCGCGACTCACAAAGCAGAGAGCGGACGTCTCAGACTGGCGTGAAGAGTGGTGTCAAGTCCGTAATCAGCACAGCGACGTGTAACCGCTATCATATGGCTTATTACACAGTGGAAATTCATTTCTATGAACCTTAATCATACAAATGAAAGATGTTTTACTTAGACACTCAACACAAGATATATTGGCGAGAAAATTGAAATTACGTTTAGTGGTCCAGTGGAATAAAATTTTCTATTTTCGATACGATTTCAATATTTCCATCTATTCTCCGACAGATTTTTTTGTGAATGTGGTACATCGAATGCTTTTGACAAGCGTTATACAAACTTGCGAAAACTAGATCCTAGTGTTGGTATCACACTTCTTTTAGGATTTTCTTTCTGTTTTTGTTTTCAGATTCTTTGTTTAGAAATTTTTGTTGCAAGCGTATTATTTAATATCTGTTCCAGAATTTCACCCAATTTATATTTTGATAGTTTAATATGTACAACAACCACGCATGTGACATTTCATAACAATACTTAAAAAAATATTTTTTTTAATGCTCACATAATTTAGAAATGTCACTCACATCATGTTAATGGAATTGAAATTAAATTTCGCATTATTTTATTTAGGCCTATAATGTCCGTTTTTTGTATACTTTGGAGCTTACGAGATAGTTTAGTTTTTTAATCAATATTTCTTTTATTTTGTTTTAATTGTCTCTGGTTTTATATTAATGCAATCAGGATTAAATATATAATGGCAAGAAACTTAAATCTATTTGCCATAAAGAAATATTTACTTTGTTTATTAGCAACGTAAGGAGCCAGACATAAATTGCTTTAAAATGGAGGGAGGGGGTCGAAAAAGTGTGACATCATGTGACAAGACGAGAGGGACGAGTCATGAGTTTCGTGACGTCACTTGTGTAATTTATATCACTTTTTGGCTCGTCGCGGCCCCGCGAGTTCACGCTGGTTGTACCAACAGTGTCGCATTTCAGCCGTCTTTGAAATACGCCGAAAAGCCAATTTTTTTTTATTTATTTTTTTTTTTTTTGATTGGGCTTTACGCCGCGTTGACAGCGAGGTCATTAGAGGCGGGATAGGATTGGGGCAATGAACGGGAAGTAATTCGGCCATAGCCTTTTTGATGGAAGCATCCCGGCATTCACCTCGAGTGATTTGGGGAAACCATGGAAGACCCAAATTGGATGTCCGGACGGGGATTCGAACCCGCGTCCTCCCGAATGCGAGGCCAGAACGTTAACCGTTCACCCACCACCCTCGGTCCGAAAAGCCAATACCACCTTAGAGGATTTGGAAAAATATTACTTCCAAATACTTATTTAAACGATCGTGTGGTATATATGATCTATATCTTTCATCATTCAAAGCTATTAACGCACAAGCAATCATATAAGAGGCAACATGAGATTTTTCCTATCAGAAAGATTTGTCCTCAAAGAATTCCAACTAGGCGTGACAGGGAAGTTATTTGTATGAAGAACAATGACAATGATAAATGGTTGGATGAAGAAGATGTTGGCACTTCGAATGTTCCTGACATTATCCAGTAAAAATTTATATAAAGGACAAAAGATGATTAAATTTTGTATTATTCATTTGATTTTTTATGTTTTGTCAATTTTCTATTTATTTCATAAAAATATTTTAAATTTAAATATATAAATATTTTGGAATTGCTGTTTTAATTTAATAATTTCTTAATTTAAAATTGCAAAATATGTGACGTCACACCAGGGTAGGTGAGGTCACACAAATGTGACAACCTGTAACAAGGAGGGAGGGGGCTCAAAAAATCTTGAAAATCGTGTGACATAATTTATAGGTGGCCCCTAACGGGGCTTATACTTGTTTCTTAAAATGCTTAAGTCGGTTTTTTTCTATTTTTTACCAGAAACAAACGTTAATCACTGATGGTAAAGTACGACAGGACGTACATACAGGCAGTATATGTATTTCAAGCCTTTACTTTTTAGGGTATAACAGAACCTAAGCACTCATATTGCCTGTTACCAAGATTTACAATGTTAAAAGTATTTTCAGCCTAAACTTTTTTTGAGTATAGTACGACGTAGACATTCATGATAGCCGTTACCAAGATTTAAATCGTAAATTTATTTTCAACCTATAAATTTTACGAGTATATTATAGTACCTTAACATTCATATTGACCATTACCAAGATTTAGATGGTAAATATTTTTCAGTCTATAAGTTTTTTGAGTGTTATAAAACCTAATACTTTATGTTAGCCGTTCTGTATGACAGTTTAGATGATAAATTTGTTTTGAGCCATTAAATTTTGTGATATTTGGCGTCTGGAGTCATAAGCGTGATAACAATAAAGGTTCAGTGCAACAACTTTCAATTAACATACTGTATAATGGAAGAAAATGCGAACATTAAAGGAAATATAAGGATTAAATTCTGACACATTGAGCTATGAAACACAGCTGTTTCCATAGCGAATAACATCGTCTGTAAAAAGTTCAAAATAACTTAAGGAAACCAAACAAAAGAAGCAAAGGCTATAGGGAACACTCAGCCAGATGTCACAATTAATAGCACAACTTCTCCACAGTCATAGAAATGTTTTAGTATTTTTATTTTTTTATTTTTTTTTGTAGTCCCAGTAATGTTTGTTTTAATTTCAAAGTTTATCCAGCACGATAAAACACAAAATACAGTCATTTTACACTTATATCAGTTATACAGTTTACGTAATATCACGGAGCTTATTGCAAGTTATTGTGTAGTGTTTTGTCTATTAATTTAATTTAAAGTACTTAAAATCAGTATTTATTAATTTTCCTTATCGTTTAAAATTAATTCAAGTTCATTTCAATTAATTTGTGACATTAGAAATTGAAAATGTTAGATTGTTTGATTTGCTGAGTTATAGTTATTTTAAATTCTATCGTCGTGCGTGGGAATTATTAAGTGCGCCGACAAGTATAACAGTGTGTGATGAAGTAATATAAAGAATTGTGGATGCAGTTTAGAGAAGTACAGAACGGTTATCATCATATAGGCATTTTTTAAATCTCGTTTAACTTATGGCTTCAACATGAAATTAGTGCAGTTTTAAATAACACCAAGCATCAAATGCGGTAACAGAAAGCCGTTCTTGTTGTAAGCATCCAGATGAATTTATGTGTGTATGTGAAAATATCAACGAATATTTTTCAATAAAAGAAGAAGCTAAATTAATTTTCTGTCAGTTATCATTTGTACAGTAGTAAACTGTCATTTGGCAAAGAAATTATAATTATTTATTGTGCCCAAATGCTATCCACAGTAATCGCTGACAACTATCGATTCATGTTAGGCATTCGTGGATTACCTGAAGGAGAAACTTATTAGTTGAATCATTAATTAACCATCAATGTTAAATAACCGTTACATTTGGCTTACCACTGCCATGATTTGGCGAATCAGGGCATACATTCGACAGCTAATAGTATAATTAATTATTCTTTCTCGTCATTACCGCTACACACAGAACAATCAAGTGATAGGGGGCTTAAAACTTCATGTTGCCTATCACTATACTTTTGTTGCTAGATTCATTTTGAATTTTTAAGTTTAGGAGACGGAATAGCTTTATTGTATACATTCATTCAACTGTGTATATATATGGCTTCCAGTCTGTGGGCCATAATGGTAAGAAGAGAACATGTACACTAGAATTATCCTGCGAACCTGCAGACTTTGTCAATGAGAGAACATTCCAACAGAATGCATTTTTCAGTATGCACTGGAAACTGCACACTAGAATCCTCTAGGTTTTAAGTACAAGGAGTAAGACCTGCAAAAGCCTATCACAATTTTGTGTTTGTGGTGGGATTATTTTGTGTCTTTGCGCATTATAATACCAGAAAGGGGAGACGCAAGTTTAAGTGCCTCATTGATCATCTGTTAGCAACAGTCAATTAAGGCAAACCGATATCGGACTACAAACAACACAGCATTCAAAACCCTTTTCCAAGAAGCAGCATGGCACACACATTCCATCACAGAGGCAACTGAGAGATCCGAACTGAAGCCGGTTTCTGGCGCATTAAAATACGCAATCAGGAGAGGATTAATCTCGTAGATTAAATCTGTTTGTATACGTAACAAACAGCGGATTTATTTAGGTATCTACGAGTGGTTCAGAAGCCTGTTTATTTATCGTATCGCCATGGCACATAATAGAAACCTGTTGCAGGTGGTTTCGAATCAGCCAAATTATTTGGTAAGAAATACAATGAAATGTGGAACTAATGTTTAACGCAACTACAATATATCGTAGATGTGTCTGATTGACTGGAGATTCAAGAGAAATAAAGAGCTCCAAATGAGAACAAGCAGTTATAAACAGTACGTGTAGTTGATAAAAATTTCCAATAAATAAACACTGAAAAAGACATATAGTTAGTTACGAGAAAACCTATGTGGATAGCGACAAGTACTGAGGAAAGTGTAAAGGGCTTACTGAAAAGACATCAGCTGAATTAACTTAATCAAGTTTCCTTGCTAGGTACAGTACAAGCGTGATTAACGAAAATAACAGTGTATTGGAACTGAAAATAGACTTTAACTGCGGACGGACTGACACAGCAATACTTGAACTAAACAGATTAATACGTCGCAAAAACTATTGTCAGAACAAACCCTCTACCTTCCTGACAGCACATTTCTCTTCGTTGTTGTGTTTTGGAATAACACAAGCTGAAGAAGATTCAGTGAACATCCCAACATACGAGTTTCAAACAACTCATTCGGAATTCGCCTCAGCCATCCCAACATTTCTTCTCTTCGTGGAAAATTTTATACCGAGTTTTAATTTTTTAGGAAAAACTGCGCTTTGGTAACACAGTACTTTAGATAGTCCGACCGTTTCCAGATCTGAGGTTCTGGAGGCGTAACATAGAACGGTAAACCGTATAGTGTATTTTCGAGGGCCTACCGGAGCAAACTAATGTAACATAACACCCAGCTGTTCAGCGCAGTTACTAGCTTGCCGACACACATATTCAGATAAATTGAGTATACATCACTTAATCAATAATTCTCTACGGTAATTATACGACAATAGCTTATAATGGTCGCATCAGTTTAAGATTTGAACTGCAAGAACATCCGTATTTGTTTGAATCTGAAGATATGTTATCAATCTGAACTAACGATTTTAGCGTATCTCTGCAGAGATGAAATACAAAAATATACTTTTAGTATTACTGAAAATTAATATAATAAATCTCTTCTTCTTGCGTCTATCGAAATTTCTCCAATTTATTTGTCATGACAGACCCGTTGAACGAATTCTAAAATTTTTTAAAAAAAAAAACTACAAAATCTATGGTTAATTCATTAAACAAAGGACTTTGAGTATTTGTTTCCTATTTAATACTCTCGGATGATATTTCCAAAACATTTACTTGAAATTGCGAATATGTGCAGGGTAATAAATATGAATAACTTAACAAAAGAATCAAACTGTAAAAGTGATTCAGTAATATTCATCACTTGTAACCCTATTTGAGAACCAACAGATGAAAACTAAATGCACTTATTTAAAATATATATATATATATCTGCTTTTGTAGTTGTTAAAAATTTATTATTATTCCTCAGAATTTTTCTGTTATTATCAATTATTCCAAGATAGTGTAAGTTACTGTTCCTACTCATATTATCACTTATGAATTAATTAATTATGCTATGTATCAGTTGTTCAAAAATTGTTATAAACCTCCGTGGTTCAAGAATGCTGTTCATCTGGCGAAGGCAAGAAGGCGACGGGTGAAGTTCACTTAATGGGCTTCGCACGCGGAGGCTATAAGCAGGCTCACACATCCTTGTTAGTATGGCCTGTTTTAACGTGTCGGGGTCAACAAAGACGCAGTGAAAAAGCCTATCAGATACTCGAATTATTAAATTACTCTAGATGTTCTACAACCAAGCATACGATGCTTTTAGGTTTATGTCCATTTCCTTCAACAAATATATTTCTTTGATGGTAAAAAGTTGTTTTTAGTCTGTTTTGATACCTATTATAAATGCATCTCTTTTCGTATCTCTTCGTATCAGGAAAGTATTCAGATCACTAAAGAACTTATTTAACAAACCACGATATAGCTATCAAAAACCTTCACTATATCACATTAAGAGACCAAACGCTTCAGTTCCAGCCAAAAAAAAAAAAAAAAGTTTAACCATTTTATCAAGTATTAAAATGACTGGGTGCAAGTTTGTGACGTAATTCTTAGACATGTCGCATGGTTATCGTAAAAAAAGAAAAAAAAAAAGAAAATTCCAAAATTTAGTTACAACAATGCACTACTCTATCAGATCAGTTACATAACCCCTATAATGTGAGATTTCAATATGTAAAATAAAATTTCGGTACTAAACACACAACTGGAACAACTCAAAATGTAGACAGCAGCAAGCGCAATTTCTGCGAACTTATTTAAAACTACCAGCAGTAATAAAACAGAAATATACAATACTGCACTACAAAAATCAAGGAATCCAGGAGCTCCCACTTAATGGTCTGAGATAGTAATTATTGCAGGACAAATGTTTCATAAATGTTATCACAGAAAGAAAAGAGGTCAAATACTAAAGGAGTACTGAAATTCTAACGAGAATCGTTTGATTTTACGGAGCAATAAAACCTACGTCTATGGCAGTTTTCCAAACTCTTCGCTTAGCTTCGATATTTTACTGCCATAACTTCGTGCCCCACTTTTCTATTTCTTCCTGTTTACTTCCAAGTGTCGGCTGTAAAACTTCATTTCGTATCGGAAATAAATACGCTTTGCATTAAAAGAACTGGAAATAGTCATAACGGTTTCTGTTACTCTTGCTTATCAGGGTCTTTGAATTTCACTAGGTTTGGGTAAAAACAACTTAGTTATTAATAAGATATTTTCATTTGTCTCTTAAACGTCAACATGCTGATACTCAGAAATAAATGATATAATTTTTAATCATTTTTGTAGTCGTTTATCTTCTTTACTCTTACGATGGTGACCATCATAATTTTAATATGTTTTCGTATCTGTTTTAGGAAAAAACGATTACTTGATGGTATCTCTATATCGATAATAGATGATGATACCGTTGCCAAACGTGAAATTTCGTGAATAATTTGTTGGCCAGAGCTATGCAGTTTTCTTTACCAAATTCTGCATATTTATATTCAAAATGATTATTTTTCCCATTCGTAACTATCAATAAATTCGCTATCATTTGTTTACATTTAAGATCTGTTCATCATTCTGTCTAGCATGGTTTCCGCCGTTTCTATGGTTTAACTTAATGATGAAAGTAAGTCATTCGCATAGCAAATCTGACAACAAGAAATAGAAATAGCAAATGGAAAAACTATGATCTCATTTTCAAATCTTCTTTAATTCTTTCTCCATTTCCCGATGTTAAGTAATGTATTCAAAATATTACCTCTCAGTTTTAATAAAAGTACGGATATACCTTTTTCTAGTACACTCGGTTCTTATTATGATCTTTAAAAGTAAAATGTATTTGATTTCAGTGAGGCACAGGGCCGTTTGCCGCTCGGTAAATTTTAAATTGCTGTTAAAAAAAAAAAAAAAAAAAGTACTTCAACATTTTTATAAAAGCAATATGAGTGAGAAACTGGTGATAGAAGTAGAAAATAAGAAACCAATAATATTCCACTATAAGATAAAACGAGGGTACTAAAGGACCTTAGGGTTCTATAACGGTGGTAACTAATACAATCCCATGTTCGGCGCATGTTAACCATTCCAGTATAGACCCACTAACGGAGATACAATACTGGACTGCTCACTTTTTTGTCGATCCTTTCTAGCCAACATAAAACAAAATTTCACTTAAATTATTCTTTGGATCTCTTTCTTTATTCAGTGGACAAATATTCAGTTATTCCCGCAAAGCCAACTTAAATTCAGGCCACTTACAAAAGTACCAAACAGTTCGTGGGAGCTAAACTATTCTTAGCTAGAGCAAACAGAAGGCAGACAGTAAGACACTCGGAAGGGTGGAGAAAGAAATAAGAGACAAGAATAATTCAGCCGCCTCGTGTGTCTGATTTAGGCACCACGGTGACACTGTAGCGCGGGTTAGCGCAAGGTATCGACCGCAGGGGTCGCGTCTGGCCGGCCTCTTGACCCAGAAACTGTGCCGCCCAAGCCTGGAGCGGGGGTGGGTTGTGACCCCGACAAGTTGTTTGGAGAGCCGAAGTAGAGAAAAAACAAATCAGCGCCTCTACTGCGCCATAACTAAGTAGTATACGTGTTATATCGCGAAGCTATTATCGAACGAATTTCCAATCATCAAGCCGAAACGCAAGCTGTATAAGCAAGTAATTCGAGTATTGGAGACCTCGAATGAAGAACAGAAACTAAATTAGAAGATAAGGAACAGAAATATATATAAAATAAAGTTTCCTGTAACGTAAATAATTTGAAAATCCTATGAAAGTTGAAATGTTAATAAAATGAATACGAAATAGATTTATAGGAGGATATAAAATGAAATATCTCGAAAATCCGACCAATATGTGCAATATACGGTAATTAGAAACAGTTGTCTTATATTTAATGACCGGGTAAAGAAAAGATAATTTGTAATTGAGATATTGGCATATTAGCCATAATTAGTAGAACTTATTTTTTGAATCTTAGAGGAAGGAAACCATTGTCCTATTTACTAAGAATTACTTATAACATATCACTAACCAAATCCTCTAAATAATAAAAACCAAATAACTACCTAGAGCTGAGCAATTTTACTTGTAGCCACTACGGAACCAGCAACAAATCCGTTATTTTGTAACGTAAGTAAATGTAAATTTCGGTATATTTTCATTTCTAACACACCTATTTTTCGGGGGAAATCTTAGCATAGTTTCCTTTATAAGCTGAAATTGATATAAGACAAACCTGAAATAAACAACTTCACATAAACTTAATGTAATCAATGTTTCTTAAGCGTTTGGAGCACTTTTGAACTTATTATATTCTTTGGCATTGAAATAACTTAATTTTCTATCTTAAATATATTAATAGATATTTTTTTAATAAATTAAAATATTTAAAGCCATAAATCCCAAATTAAGCGCAATATAATTGGTAAACATTTTTGGTAACATTATACGTAATTATTTTATTTCTAAACTATTTATTTAATTAATTTTTATAAGTTTTAGTTGTCATTAAACCCAAACTAAATACCAAGCGAAGGAAAGAAGTTGTAACCATCTGTTTATGAATATTGGACATTAGTAATAATACTTATTTTCCGTCATTCTGTGAAAAATAGAATTTTGTGGTACACAAGCAGAATGAGACAATAAACTGCATTAATGATTGAGTAAAAATAATAAATTGTTGCCTTTGTAGGTAGAAATGTCAGTTTTTAAGCCTGTTTTGAGATTAATATTATAATACAAATCGAATATGATTTTCTAGATTTTGTATCAAGAGAACAGAATGTCTTCCCCCAATCCAATAACTCTCTCACTTGTTACATTTCTGATATTTATTATTATCTCAAATCGGTAACGTTTCAGAGTTTCTGTATTATTTTAACGATATTCTGACAGTTAGAAATAATTCTAAGATGATATGTAATTGCACAAAAAAAAAATATTAGTTCCGTAGCAGTTACTCTAGGTGGGGAAATTGATGGGAGTTACACATTTAAAGATAAACAGTCTTCTATAGTCTCTGGAAATTTTCATAATTTAAACAAAACTTATTTTTACAAAAAATTCAATTTTAAACAACAAGAAACCAATTAACGAAAATAATTTATCAGAAATAAATAAAGTGAATTAAGCTGATTAGTTCAAATCATACAATGCCAAACTACTAAGAAATTTTTAAAAAACAACGTAACACAAATTTAAATAGTTTACATATCCCTTCATCAGGTAAGTTTGGTTTGGAAATGGTTTGTTTCACGAAAACTGTCAATAATTTGTAATCCTCGGAGAAATGCGCAAAAAATATCGATACGGTTTCACCAAATGCAGCTAACATTGTAATGTTCCAGTCTTCTTAATAAAGAGGTAGGTTGTAATGAAAAACGTAGCCACCAAAAAAAAACGAAGGAAGATATTTTTGTACTAATCTGCGCTCTCCGTAACTCATTGCGGGAAAGAAATTCTATGGGCATTCAGCAGAAAATAACAGAACAGTGAAAAAGTCTGTGCTTGTTTTCTCATTAAAATTCACATTTTTTTTTTAAAAAAAAGGTGTAGCACAGCTGTATATTATTCCTCAATTCCACAGAGTCACAGCATATCATGCTATCAACGCAAGTATAAATGTTAGAGAAGCACATTGACTGTCTACAACATCGTCAAAATAACTCCGTACAAAAATAAATTTCACGAGAGGAACTTAAGTCATTTACATTCGGCAAATGAATATCCACATTATTTATCAACGTGATTTCGTTTCTTGATGAAAGGGAAACGAATATTCTGACCGTTTTAAATATTGAAACCAAACAAATAAGCATTCTCACTATGTCTACTATGAAAGTTGGGGTACACGGAAGGAGCCTCCTCGAAGATCGTGCAGAATAGTGAAATATGAAAACTAATACGATCGGGCGTACCCTGGGCAACATTAGGAATAATCCTAATGGCAGATCCTTCCACCACCAGGACAAATTTCAAAATAAACGGTTTTTTTTCAAAGCCAGCTCTTTCAATTATATCAATAAACATCGAAGGTATATCACCAGAGAAAGAGATTTTATTATCTGATATCTGTAAACACTCAAAATGTGACTTTTTATTGGTTCAAGAGACACATAGAGGTCCAAATGACAGAAGGCCAAAAATCAATGGAATGAACCTTATTAATGAGAGACCAAGTGAAAAGTATGGCAGTGCAGTTTTCGCCAAACCAGATCTAAAGATTCTTTCAACAGGGGTAACCTCAGATGGCGAAATAGAGATACTGACCACCGAAATCAAATCATGCACCGTGACATCAGTGTATAAGCCACCAAATGCCGAATTTAGATTCACAGAACCACCTAACTTCCACTCCCATCAAACAAAGATTGTTATGGGTGACTTCAATTGCCACAGTACATCCTGGGGCTACAGGGAAACTGATAAAAATGGAGAGGACCTTGAAGAATGGGTTGAACATATGGGCCTAATGCTAATATATGACCCAAAGTTGCCACCATCTTTTAGTAGTGGAAGATGGCAGGGTGGATACAACCCAGATAACATCTTTGTCAGTGAACACATTGCCAAACAGTCAAAGAAGAATGTTATGGAGCCAATCCCACGTACCCAACATAGACCAATTATCTGCACTGTTGAAGCAGTAGTGAAGCCAGAGTCTGTTCAGTTTAAAAGAAGATTCAATTTCAAACAAGCACAATGGGGAAAGTTCTCTCAAGAACTAGATGAGGAAGTGCTAAACCTCGACCCATCTCCAAATGCATACGACAAATTTATTGAAATAGTTAAAGCCATCTCACGGAAACATATTCCTCGAGGCTGTAGAACAACTTATGTCGCTGGACTGGATAATGACTCCAAGTTTCTTCTTGAGAGATACGGGCACCTTTACGAAGAAGATCCTTTTTCTGAAGAAACCATACAGACAGGTGAAGATCTCCTACGCGCTGTGTCTACTGCTAGAAGAGATAAATGGTGCAATTTAATGTCAGATTTAAACATGAAACAGAATAGTCGTAAGGCTTGGAAATTACTGAAAAACCTCAATAGTGATCCAAGTAGCACTCCACCTAGTCTCCTTAAAATTAGTCCAAATCAAATAGCACACCAACTGCTACTGAATGGAAAGACTAGAAGAAGACCTGAAAAAAGAAAGCTCCAAAGGCACTCTGACGAGCAAGACCATCTTGGGAATCCATTCACACTGATAGAACTGGAAGCCGCCTTGCAGTCTTTGAAGATTAACAAAGCTGCAGGCTTAGATGACCTGAGAACAGAGCAAATTAAAATGTTTGGCCCAGCTACAAAGCAGTGGATCTTGAATTTAATGAATGCCTGCACCTCCAACTTACAGATCCCCAAGATCTGGCGGAAAGCCAAAGTTGTGGCACTGCTAAAGCCTGGAAAGGAACCAACAGATCCAAAAAACTTCCGACCAGTTTCACTCCTTTGTCATTTATACAAAGTCTTGGAGAGATTGATCCTCAATCGTATCTCAGAGTGCATTGACAAAATGCTTATAAAGGAACAGGCTGGTTTTCGACCTGGTAGGTCATGCTGCGGCCAAATTCTTAACCTCACACAGTATATAGAGGATGGGTATGAAAGAGGACAGGTTACAGGTGTGGCATTCATCGATCTCACAGCGGCGTATGATACAGTCAACCACAAAATTTTGATAAGTAAGGTATATTCCATCACAAAGACTACCATCTACACAAGTCATCCAGTGTTTACTACAAAACAGAAGGTTTTACGTCACCCTCCACAATAAGAAGAGTCGATGGAGAACTCAGAAGAATGGCCTCCCTCAGGGTAGTGTGCTGGCCCCGCTCTTGTACAACATATATACAAATGATCAACCAATTATTCCTGGAACAAGAGCATTCATTTATGCTGATGACACAGCAGTTGCAGCTCAAGGCGCAACCTTTGAGGCGGTGGAGGTGAAGCTGACAACAGCTCTTGAAGATATGGCCAAGTATTATGATGCTAATCACTTGAAGCCAAACCCTGGAGAAAACACAGGTCTGTGCATTCCATCTGAGAAACAGAGAAGCCAGAAGGAAGTTGAACATCAACTGGAGGGGGTAACAACTACTACACTGCGATACTCCAAAATATCTAGGAGTAGTGCTTGATCGATCTCTCACATTCAAAACCCATTGTGAGGATCTGAAACTTAAAGTATCTGCCCGGAACAACATCATCCGGAAACTTACAAGTACCTCCTGGGGAGCACATCCAAATGTGCTTCGGTACATCTGCCCTGGCACTTAGTTTCTCTGCAGCAGAATACTCAGCACCAGTTTGGCAAAACTCTGCACATGCTAATCAGGTTGATATAGCATTGAATGATACTGGTCGCATTGTAACAGGTTGCCTAAAACCAATTCCTATTAGTAAAATATACCAAATCATGGTATAGCACCACCTGACATTCGTAGGAAAACAGCTGCAGAGAGGGAGAAGAGGAAACAAGAAACAGACCCCAGACACCCTTTGTTTGGACACGAACCTCAACCCACAAGGCTGAAGTCAAGGAAGAGCTTCGTACAATCAACTACAGCCATAACATCTTCTACTGGAGCACGCCGTCTAGAACTATGGCGAAATTCGTTGCCTGAAGAACAGTGGAGGAACATCAAAGAGGCACCGGCTGCGGGATGTAATCAGCCATATGCTATATGGAAGGCTCTAAACAGATTAAGAACTGAAGTGTCCCGATGTAAATGTAATATTAAAAAATGGGGGTACACTAATGACAACGATCTATGTGAATGTGGTGAGCTTCAGAACCCACAACATCTTGTGATATGCAGGAATCTCCCTGAAACCTGCAATATCGACGACCTTTACAGGGCAAACGAGAAGGCCATCAAGATTGCGGAATTCTGGTCACATTCTATTTAATTGTGTTTATAGTTTAATATTAATTAATTAATGTTATTTGTTTTTTCAACTTGTTATGTCCTGGACACGAGAAATAAATAAATACTATGAAAGTTGAGTGGACGAAGATCTATGCTTGGAAGAATGGAAGTAATTCTATTATAATAATGTTTATGGAAGAAGAATCATGCTCAAATTAAATGCTCGATTACAGTAAAACAATTTTCCCCTTTAGCCAAATACAAATAACTGAGTAGTAAGGGAAGTCCAAATCCAATCCTGAGAAAGCTAGTAACATGTGGTTTTACTTAAGTGAGAACAGTTAACAACAATGTATACGGGTATGGTCAATGCATATTGAAATATATTTTGTACCTTATAGCCAATAATAGCCAATAAAATAAAAATGCTATGAGTAACGGCAATCTTCATCTCTAATCTTTGCTATTTATTAAATGTACAAGTAGCTCATTGTAAAACATAATGTGTAAAACCAACAAAGGGTGCCAAAATTGGCATAGCCCTTAATGAATCGTACAGACTAAAAATAGACAGTTTGAAACTAGCCCCAACAGAGAAACAATATTCCCTTGTGGGCACGGTGTATACTAATATTCGACATAAAATGATTAAAAATTTAGACAGGCTTAGAATATTCACCAAATCAGACAAACCTTACATGAATACTAACTGCCATCCACTCGTCTGAAATTCAAGGACAGTCTCTTGAAGCCGGTGCATAAAAAATTCACGGCCCAACTATATAGACTATTTAGCCCAATCATCCAGAATGGGTAAAACTTAAAGAAAAACTGATCCCTGTTCTTGAAGAAACCAGGACGCTGAACTGATTTCGATTAGGTATTAGAAGATCCAGGATAACTTGAAGAAGAGGGTTTCGTGCAATAGGGGCCAAAATCAGGCAATGAAGTTTTTTTTAGAGTTTTCTGTCTGCATCCAAACACTAGTACAGACTGGACTTGCACTGGTCCATAACCGCACTATCAAAGTTGAAAACTTTTGAACACATATTGTGTAAGTAGTTAGAAAACGGTCGCTCTAGTAAGTAGATCAGTGGTTAGGGCGCCTGCTTTTCAAAAGTTTATAGCCCGGTCTCCAGTTCAAAAACCGGCGGGGCTCGGAATTTTTGAGAGTTGTATTTGATCATATGAGCGATGACAGAACGTTCCGTGGTTCGGATTCCATGTTAAACTGTAGTTCCCAGACTAAAGGAACTGGCCGTCTTATCTCTGACACAGTGGCTTAGTACGCTTCCTTCGGAAGGCTCGCTTCAATTTACGGATTTGGACTAAGTTTTTATTTCTTAAATAGTAATTTTAAACGAATTCCATTATTGATATTTTATTCATTACGTGTTACTAACATGAGTAATGAAAACAAGGAATCGTTTTGTCAAAGGGAAAAAAATAGGCTGGAATGGTCAAGAGACTGCTGGAAGTATACTTCATCAATCATCAATAATATAGAATGAAGGCAGTAAACTCGCAGTTAGTCTCTAGTCCTTGCTTTTGTGCCAAAACATACGATTCCTTTGTTAATTCTCATACAAAACCTCGTTTAATAACTTGTGAAGCATCGCAACTTATACATGTGAATTAAATCAAAACACTCTTACCAATCAGAAAAAGTGTGCCTCTTGCATCAATATCATTTGTTCTTTAACCGATACATGAATTCGTTTTATCTTTTATCGTGCTCTTAAATTACTTTCTATGGCTAACGTTTGCTTCCTTAATAAAAACATAAATAATAATTAGTCTACGCTAATCAGAGTTTGCACAGGTACAATAATGGTCTCATCAGCAACGATGGAATGCGGTCTGAGACGAACGAAAACATATCCTTGCGTTACAGCCTATATTCCTCGTAGTAATATTTGTTTATAATAAGCGCCAGTCATATAATACTAATTGCTCAGCGATATTCATTTCAGGTCCTATACTGGTCACTCCTGCGAAATTAAAAACAGAAAACACTCACACACAATTACGTGTTGTTTTCGCGTAAAAATTCAGTTTTTAAAGTTCATCTTTCAAAATGATTACGTAATCAAATGTTGAAATAAACACCCCTTTTTTTTAGTGAGCCCAACAGTCAAAAATTAGCAGACATCCTAATTCTATTTTTATTTATTTTTTAAGTTAAAATAGCAGAGCTCACCGCAGTTTCTGAATGTTTTGATTGAATTAAGTAATTTGCGGTAAGAATAATTATTATCTTATCCGGTTACTTGTCAGTGTTACCTTTACTGTAAAACTAAATTATCAAATTATCCGTAATAGAAGTTATTCAGTAATTAATATACCGAGCCTGGTAGGTGAACGGTTAATGCTCTGGCCTCGAATTCGGGAGGACGGCGGTTTGGATCTCCGTCCGGGCATCCAGATTTTGTTTTCCCATGGTTTCTCCAAATCACTCCAGGCGAATGCTGGGATACTTTCTTCGAAATTCCATGGCCGAATTGCTTCCCGTTCCTTGTCCCCAGTCCCATTCCGCTTCTAATGACCTCGACGTCTACGAGGCATAAAGCCACAACAAAAAAAAGTAATTACAACGAATAAAAATGCATTTATGAAGAGCGTAAAGAGAACGCCAAAAAGTGGGTAATTTTGTTAATACTCTTGTCCATATTAAAACAAAGTGGTCATAAATTATATTACGACGTTACTTTCGCTAAAAGGCAGAGATTAAAGTAAGAAGTTAATGAAAACTATATTTTAGAATCTTATCATATTACAGGCCCTTTTTTTTATAAGGGTTGATCCCGGTTTCTAAATACGAGCTTTGTATTGGGAAAGGCCAAGAAATTTTACTACAGTCACTACATAACCGTAACTACAAGAGCTAAATCTAATGATGACACTGTCTTTAAAATGGAAAGGAAGAAAATGTTCATAATAGTTGTTTAATGATAATCAATGCACAGCCGAACTAGAAACTCACCCCATCTTGTAATTTCTTTTCCATTCAAAATATCTACACTGTTAGTCATGAGTGATATTAAAATATATTGGGATTTCGTATTCTAATGTAAACGCTGAACGTAATACTGAAATTAAATTATCCTCTCTTGTCCTCCAATGCACAATATAATTCTTCATACAGCACAATCCTTTCACTTAATTTTTTTTTTTTTTTTTTTTTTTTTTTTTTACCTTTGTCATTTATACTGTTGACGCTGTTTGGTTTTTATTTGGATTCAAATAAAAAAGTTGAGTTGGCCTCAATTTTTCGGTAGAGTAAGCCTGAATATGCCTACATCGAGTTTCACCACCATCCTTCCTTCATTTTTCATTCGTTCACGAGGCAAGCAACACGCTACAATGAACACAAACCCATTATATTTTTCATTCATTCAGAGGCAAATAACAAACTATACTGAACAAACACGCGTTAAGGTCTTCGACACAGCAACAACACCTGTTACATTGTTTTACAACCGGAACTTAACATTGCAGCAGAGGGCATCGGTAATTTAATTCTTTTTTAAAATAAGTTAAATTGCTTTCATTAGTGTCCTACTTAAATCATTACTTCATTTGAATTAAAGTATTTTCACACTGATCGCAATCTATACAGGCTAGACTACAATTAAAACTAATATTACGTGGCATTGCATAAGTTCTTAAGATTTATTTTTAATTTCCTTTACTTTCACTGATGACATATTTCAGCCGCATCGATCTGAATCAAGAATAACAAAAAAGAAAGTTGTAAGAAGATTTTTGATCAAATTCATATCGCGATGGATGTTTTCACTAAACTGCGATAAAGTACATGTATTAATATGCATGTGGTTTAAGTATTGTTTCTCTGGCGGCAAGTTTAACGTAGTATGTGGTTAGGTTGAAATGAAACCTGGACCAGGATGGCAACGGAAACCTTTTGATACAGCGCAAGGCACGAGGAATCAGGTACATTGAGCTTGATTTTATAACAATTCTGTTTAGCTAAGCAATTGCCAAGAACTGAATTACCAGAACACCAAAAGAAAAGTATGTATTTCTTTTAAATTGGCATATTAATTATCAGCTGCTTTTTATCTGAAATCATTACTTGGTTTGAATGAAAGATGGTCCAAATTGATCGCGATCTATACGGCCTAAACCACAATTAAAACTAATATTACGTGGCATAATATAACTTTTAAGATTTATTTTTAGCATCCTTCGTTTTCACTGGTCATTATTTCAGTCGGCGTAGGCAGTGTGAGTCGTTAAAACATCGATCTTCATCACAGATAATAAGAAAGAAAGACGTAAAAACCCGCGAAGATTTTGGATCAAGTTCATTTCGCGATGCATGCGGTACGGGAAATGTATTAATTCGCGTGTACTAGAAGCTTTGATTTTTTTAGCGGAAACTTTAGCGGATATTGTGGTTAGGCTGAAATGTGACCTGGACCAAGTTGGTAATTGAAACTTTTTGCTACAGCAAAAGAGTCAAGAAATTATATTGAGCTTTATTTTATAACATTCTATGTAATTAACCAACTGCAAATAAATTAATTACTAGAACAATCCGTTAAACCCGTCATTTTTTGACGGGTTTTGAGGCTAGTTAATACTATAACAGTTATTGAAAAATAAATCACCAATAAAAATTCCAAAAATAATTTTTCCGTACCAAAATAAAATCATTTAGGTAGAAACTACTGTTAATACTGTGTAATAACAAACGTGATATTTATGTCAGCTATGGGGTAGTGGAAGTAGGAAAAAATGGAAGTCTAAAATCTGTTGTGTAGGCCGAAGCTCGGCTTAGAAAAGTAATAAGAGTGAGCAGCATCCGAGACATTCAGAGCCGACCACTGTGCAAAAGCTGATCCCGCGGAGGAAGCAATTAGCAAGCAGCGAGGCACTCGGGCAGGAGAGTACAAAGAGGCGCTTGGCGGGAATTACAAGCTCTTCCTCTTGAACTGTGACCTTCTCTCGGCGTCTCTAACTCGACTCGTGTACTCGAGGAACTTGCCCTAAATAACTCAGCGTACACAGAAGAATTAGTATGCAGAGTCAGCTTTTTTAATAAAATGTAATAACACTTAACAGCAAAATTAATTCCTTAAATCCCTTTAGTATAGCGTTTCCCAGCCCTTTTCGACCCGCGGACCAGTAAAATGTCGAAAATAATTCTATGGGCTACTAACTTAAGTGGGAAAATTTTTTTAGCTACCTGTAGGGGAAGTTTGGGTAGCCCTGGATCCTTGAAATTAATTTCAAATAAAAATAAAATATACGTATTTTCTGCCTGCATTTTAATCTTAAAATTAACCTGGGAACTTTTTCAGTAATTAGAAGTTAGTAATCACAACATTTGCTAAACGAATTAAATTGAAAACAGTTTCGCCTTAATTTTTAGCAACACAAAAGTTGTCGGGTAGTCCAGGACACAGTAATAAATGGTGGCCTAATCGTTTTTAGGCTTTACAAAAATCACAATAATAATGGATATCTGAACACAATCTTCATGGGCTCTGTCTTTGCTTCATAGCACTGAATCCAATCATCTTTAAAAATTTCTTCACGTACGATACATTCAGTCCGTTTTACTTCATTTGCTTCGGAAAGACTTTGAACACTTTTCTTTATATAAGACTGGAGGTTTTCTCGGCGTTGTAAATGAATGAAATTTTCTCGGATAACTAGCCGAATTAGTCTGTCGATCAAACACAACGTTTCGGCGGTCGCAATCTCTGAAGCTATCTAAACCCGTATCTCAGATGACCTCGTTAACAGAGATACTGGATTTCAGTTAAGTACGGCCTGGAGCCCAGCAATACAGAAAATGAAACTGCAGCAGGACTTCTGCAAATTATTTTATTTATTTTTATTTACCTAGAACTATATAGCCAAACGCCTAAAGAATATATTAGGCGCAAATTGCACAATTTATTACACAGATATTTAATACAAGAACGCTAGTGTACAGATGTAAACGTCAAATTCATTCTATCTGGCCATTTAGCTCTGTGTAAGGGTACCACAGTGTAACAGCCCTCATACCTAAAATTAAATGTAATTGTATTTTATGAATAATTTATAGTAAGCTAGAGTTTGGTTGAATATGATCTGGTAAATTTGTTTTGCAATTTCCTGTAAATCAATGTATATAGACTTTGTTTAATGAAAAGAAATTATTTAAAAGCCATTTAATATGTTTAAGAACAGAATTGTACAAGAAAATTGCTTAAGTGTTTGTAATTCCAAGTATTAAGGCAAGTTACGATGTCTAAAGGACAATTTACTACAGTTTAAAATGATTTCTGTGAATAATTTTGTGTATAAGTATCTCTAATTTCCATTTCTGACCATTTTGTATTAATAGTAAATGATTATGTATTAATTCAGATTGTTTTTAATATGTTTCAATTGTTGTAAGTATTATTGATGTTCGAGAAATATCTGTCGGAAGCTTTTGAAGTGTTCTAGAAATTTCGAAGGAGCCTATATAAAGAAATCAGCAGAAGGACAGTAGTAGTTTTTTCACAGACTCAGTTTGCTAAGGCCGGGAACTGTATTGTCTGTGGAAGAAGTGATGTATGCAATCTCTGGACTGTATGAATGCATGTAAACAGTAACGTTGACGTAGTTTCTATGCAAATAAAACAAGTTTAAATTAAAACGTATCGTGGACTACATAATTATCAGATTAATTAAACCACGAACAGTCTTATAACAGGTTCCCGTCCCCACCATGGGGAGGCGGGCCAGACTCTACTGCCTAGCGAAACCATAGAACACACAAAAACATTGATATTAAATTTAAGGTTTGGACAATTGTTTATTAATGTTACTATTCCACAATCAGACACTATACCCTTTCGCTATCCGCTGTTACAATTGAAATAATTCTACTTCTAACAACACTACATAAAACTATCACCCACTAACAACAATAACTACAGCTACTTCTGGAAGGCACGCACCTCCTTGCGCGCCAGCAATCCACGGTACCTGCCAGCAGCTAATGGCTTCCGCCAATATAAAAGCTTCCCGCTAGTGGCCAACGTTTCCCGCCACTAGCCATTGGGCAACCGAAAAAAGGACGACGTAACGTGGACTTCGCGTGATATATAAGCGGCTCTATAACCTACCGGCAGCAGATTGACTCGCCTGCAAATCAAAAACTTGCCTCCAAAAGCCATTAGACGACTCGAAATAATATTTAATAGATGTCTAAGATTCAGTTACTTTCCTGGTGGTTGGAAGACCGCCAAGGTAGTGGCAATTCCTAATCCAGGAAAAGAAAAGACATTCCCACAAAATTACAGACCGATATCTCTACTACCCATCATTGCCAAAGTGTTCGAGAGACTCAACACTCACCTTGTTAGAAATAACATAATCATTGGCCAGCAGTTCGGTTTTAGAAAAGATCATTCAAATGTACAACAGTGTGCCAGGCTAGTGGAGTACATCTGCTCAGAAAAGCAGGCGGGAAACAGCACAGCAGCTATATTCTTAATTATTGAGAAAGCCTTCGACAAAGTGTGGCATGAAGGACTTATCTACAAACTACATAAGTACAAGGTTCTCGACTACATAATTCGCATTATCAACTCTTATCTGGAAAACAGACAATTTTACATTAAATACGAAGGCGAGACAAGTACAGTAAGGCAAATCGAAGCTGGAGTGCCACAGGGTAGCGTCTTAGCACCTATTTTATACTGCATATACATCAATGATTTGCCGCATATGGTGGGCAGTAATGTCCGCTTATATGCTGATGATACGGCACTTTACACCAACCATAGAAACCTAAAGTATGCTTCACGAAAATTACAGTGATATCTAGAGCTACTCACCCAATGGTGCAATTTATGGAAAATCAAAGTAAATGTCACAAAAAACCAAGCCATCATATTCAATACGAAGTTAAAGCTACCAAGATACAAATTGCACACGGAGGGATGCGACATTGAATGGCAAAATGAAATTAAGTACCTTGGGCTGCGACTAGACAAACAGCTGACGTGGAGTTCCCACATAGATGAAACAAAGAAAAAAGTGAAATAAAAATTTACCAACCTCTACCCAATCGTAAGAGGTGATGGTATAAGAACAGAAACCAAACTAATCATCTATCGTGTGATTGTCCAAACGACATTCCTATACAGCTCAGAATTATGGAGTATGGCTGCCGACTGCCAAATAAAAAGCTGCAGGCACTAGAAAACAGAGCCTTGCGTGCTATTGTTGGGGCACCCGATATCTATCAAATTGGAGAATCCTTCAGGACCTCCACTTTGCCCCGCTATCAGAAATAATTAAACTAGCTTCTGACAAATTCTACTTCCACTGCGAAAACTCGCCACATCCAGAAATTGCAGCAATAGAAATCGACCAAATAGAAGACCTACCACCAAACACCACAAACAGACAATCAATAGACAATTTCCCTTTTGAACACCCTGCCCTTCCCACCTCCAATAATTGTAAATAGGCCCCCTCATCATGTAAATAGGTCCCTAGTAAGCTAACATCATAACCCTCCATTAGTCATCAGTAGGAATAGGATTTACTAACGACAGGCACTATTTAGGACAACAACAACAAAAAGCATTCATTAGATTTAAGTAGGTATTAGTCTTAACATAAACATCAAGCAAACTCAGTAAACCAGGCGATCAATAACTTAACTCATGATAAATATATCAAGGCTCGTTTCAAAATATTACATTCAGACATTAGCAATAGGAATCCCTGGCGCTAAGGACGACATGCAGCCTATGTCCGCGACATATCACGCTCTGGCTCGGCAGCAGTCATGAAGCCGCAAGGATACCGTTACTCTCGGAGCGAATCCTCAATATAACAAGAAGATTCTACACGGTCGTTAGAAAATCACCGAATACCCTCATAGCCAATTTGGGGCAGTATTCGACCACGTTTGACAAGCACAAAAGGCCCATGTCAATAGTGATTGACAATTAAAATATTTCAGAGCGAAAACAAAGACACACCAGCAGTAATGATACGCATTTGAAACTTTGAAGGAAATGTCAAGACAAATACTTCACTAAAACTGCAAAATAATGTAATTTTGCAGAAAATGCTCTGGTGTGTGTGTGTACCGGCAGCAGTCACTTGACAATGGCGCCAGAGTTTGCGACCGCCGAAATACAGTGTTTGATCGACAGATTAACTTGGCAAGATACCCGAGAAAATTTTATTCACTTTTCTTTGTATTCAACGTCTTTACAGCGCCTTTACCTATTTATTTTTTCGTTTCACCCTTTTTACTGCCTTTATATTTTTGCTGGTCCCCACCACATATATATATATATATATATATATATATATATATATATATATTTATGGTGAAAATGTTGAGATCTCTGGACTTTTCGAGCCCGCGTGACTATGCGATTATTTGACGCATCATATTCAATAATCTCCAAAGAATTTTGTCAGGAATGACGAAAACTTCTATCAGGAAAAAAAGACTAACTAGTGTGGAAATCACTGGACGCCCAAGCCGCAGCTCAGTTGCATTTGTTTTTACGCTATATGGTGTATATTTTCAATAAAGTTTTAGTGACGCAGCTTGGTTTGTTAGAACTTTAAATGTCCGGGGTACCCACCATCCGGGACTACCCGATATTATATTCGGCTCTTACAAAGTCATAGCCTTATACAGTAAAAGTAGTGTATACATTTTATACGAAGAATTTTTATTAATTTATTTTCGTATGATAAATTCAACTAAAACTAAATTTTTATTATTCTGCCTCCGGACCGCCTATCTCATATTTAAGCGACGGTATCAGGGCTCCATAGCTGCAGAAATAAAATACGGTTTCCATGTAATATTTTCGGTTAGTTTTGTTCTTATAATACTTTTTTCATTAATTAACCAAAACGTCATAAATCTTGAATATAGTACCAAACATTACAATCTCTTGGTATATTAGCTTCACGTAATCAATTACTTTGCGTAAAGTGTATAGCGAACTTATACTTTTATGCAATTTCTATCAAATAAAAATCCTTCATTCTAACCTTCAACATTCGAAAATATAAGATCGAAGTTTTTCCGGCGTTGTATATAAACAAACTCTTCTCGGGCTTCCAGCCGTGTAAAGATGTCACACTTGTGGGAAGTTTCGAAGGCGTCTATCTCAGCCCTCATTTTCAACCAAATGTCAATGATTAACTATCTGTTTATTTAGCCGCTGCCGCGGAAATGGTGGAAGACGAAAGCAAACACAGCGCGATGACGTCATCCACTCTTCTGCTCGTTACCGAGGACGAAACTGTTTCAGCATTTTAACAGCCGGGTTCCAGACCGCACTGAGTTCATAATCAGAGTCCATGTTGACTAATGAATCAGTTCCTCTCATTTCTACAGCTCCTGTAATAACGCTGGCCCAAAAATAATTGACCTGGGCTAAAATTGTAGTTTTTACAAAATCAAATCTATGACTTTCTTGCACTACTGTGTTCGGCCCCCGCAGATTTCTCTTCTTGCCCAAGACGAACATTTCTTGCGTGTTCAACACATGGCTGCACAATATTATATCCCATGTGAATGTGGCCGTGGTTACATCGGATAAACGCAGCGGTGTATTTGCACTTCTAAGATGGCGACAGCGAATTCAGATCGCCGAAATATTGTGTAATTGTAAGTGTAATTATAACTACTCCTTATAACTCGGCTAATCACCAGAGAACAACGCCGAGAATAACAGCGTTCTTATGGAAAATCTACGATATTCCGAGTTTAGTCTATTATATTCCGGAAAACTCGAACCTTAATAGCATTATATTATAAATAACAAAAAGTAATTTTTTGGAAACTTCATTTTCTAGATTATTCAGACTATTTTTGAGCCTTTTGTTCCTAATCGCGAAAACTAAATAAATCTAGTGCAACAGAAGTTACTATTTAAATCTGATAAACCTGACATGTTTACTGAAACATTAAACATACGTCGCAGAATTTAACAAATGTTCAATTTTTAACAAAATTTCTTCTTAAATGGTACCGATTTATATAGGATGCTTTGAATTTGATGAATCTGCTTGTGACGTCACTTCATGATTAATAATTGGACTGAAGAGCCAAAGAAACTGGTACACCTGCCTAATATCGTGTAGGGCCCCCTCGAGCACGCAGAAGTGCCGCAACACTAAGTGGCATGAACTCGACTAATGTCTGAAATAGTACTGGAGGGAATTGACACCATGCATCCTGCAGGGCTGTCCATCATAAATCCGTAAGAGTACGAGCAGGTGGAGATATCTTCTGAACGGCACGTTGCAAGGTATCCCAGATATGCTCAGTAATGTTCATCTCTGGGGAGTTTGGTGGCCAGCGGAGGTGTTTAAACTCAGGAGAGTGTTCCTAGAATCACTCTATAGCAATTCTGGACATGTTGGGTGTCGCGTTGTCCTGCTGGAATTGCCCAAGTCCCTCTTAATTCACAATGGACATGAATGGATGCAGGTCATCAGCCAGGATGCGTACGTACGTGTCACCTGTCACAGTCGTATCTAGACGTATCAAGGATCCCATGTCATTCCTACTGCACATGTCACACACCACTACCGAGCCTCCACCAGTCCCCTGCTGACATGCAGGGTCCATGAATTCATGAGGTTGTCTCCATACCCGTACACGTCAATCCGCTCAATACAATTGTAAACGAGACTCTTCAGACCAGGCAACATGTTTCCAATCATCAACAGTCCAATGTCGGTGTTGATGGGCCCAACTTTGTGTCGTGCACTCAGCAAGGATACACAAGTGGATCTTCGGCTCCGAAATCCCACATCGATGATGTTTCGTTGAATTGTTCGCACGCTGAAACTTGTTGATGGACCAGCATTGAAATCCGCAGCAATTTGACAAAGGGTTGCACTTCTGTCACGTTGAACAATTCTCTTCAGACGTCGTTGGTTCTGTTATTGCAGGATCTTTTTCCGGCCACAACGATGTCGGAGTGTTGATGTTTTACCGGATTTCCGATATATGCACTCGTGAAATGGTAGTACGGGAAAATCCCCTCCTCATTGCTACCTTGGAGATGCTGTGTCCCATCTCTAGTGCGCCGACTATAACACCACGTTCAAACTTACTTAAATCGTGATAACCTGCCATTGTAGCAGCAATAACCGATCTAACCCCTGCGCCAGACACCTGTTGTCTTATATAGGCGTTACCGACTGCAGCACCGTACTCTGAGTGTTTGCATGCGCATGCCTATACCAGTTTCTTTGGCTCTGCAGTGTATAACCTAAAATTCCTTGTGGAAGCAAAGATAATATCATTTTAAAAAAATGAAAAATAATTAACACTGTGAACATTATATTGGTTCACTCAAGAATTTCATTAAAAAAATTCTTAAGTTTATAAATTGCAATTCAAAAGAAAAAGAAACGATTTTTAATCAAGCAAAAGTATGCATTCAAATCCAGTATTACAGAACAATGACTAATTAGTCGTTAGTTGAAGTACGTTCATTAATTTATAGAACACGCATGTCATTTCCACGGTACGACGATCATCGATATTACAATTTATTAACAACGATGGTGACGAAGTGCTTGGTATCCGCAGGTACGAAGGTTCGAATAATGGCTGTCAATGAACATACCGTCAGGGTACGGTCAGTATTGATTGACTATGCCGCGTTGGTGTGATTAAAATACAGTACTTCTTTGGTCACAGTATCGGCTAGATACGAACAAGCAGCTCTACCGAAGATACGAGAATCATTTCTTGTGATGCCGCCGGCTTCTGCCTAATAACTTGTAATCGACACAAGTCACACACGTCACGAGAAGTCTTTCGAGCTATTGTACCAGTCACAGATCAAGAAATCTTTCCGAACACCTGTGCACAAGTCCTACATAAGTGACGTTTCTACAAACTCTCCTCAGCGAAAAAATCCTCGGTTATGTCCCAATTGGTCACTGTTGGCCACATCTGCATGCTTTTTCCACCAAGCTAGAAGTTACTTCCCAACGAATGGTATGGCACGTGCAGTGAAAATTATCTTGTTTTCCAGCTACGACTAGCCGACCCATGTATCGTTGAAACTAAGTTAGGTCCCTCCCAACCCATCCCCCCCCCCCCTCCTCTCCTCACCAACCAACATTGTAAGGCAGTTTGTCAGCAGACCCCTTTCGGTATATATATATCCCAGTTCAGGTCATTTCAGGAGGGATAATCTGGGTTAATGTTATTGATTGTGATATGATAATCTATTTTCTATCATATTAGTTCTGTACAAACTAAATAGCAAACAATAGCTAATAAACACAAATAAATTTTTCATGTATAATGTTCTATGTTTAGCGTAAATATTTTGTTCACACGTTCATTTTGTCGGTCCAGTATTATCTAGTAAGTATGGTAATGTCTTCATAATCACCATCGTCATTATCTGTTAGGCATCCAATAACTGCGAGTAACATCACTGCCTGTTAATACACGTACATTATCAGCTCTATTCCTTTCAGGGTTAATCATACTGGATCGCTCTTCAAATGTCGCTTACTGAATATCTGATAACAGAAAATCACATAAGTGATTATAAAGCCATTACCACAGCCACTGATTAAATAGACTCGCAAACATCAAAGTCACTTTTAAAAGCTTGGCTTCAAATTTTAGACTATAACAAGCAGCAGGGGACAAAATTTAAAGGAAAAAAAACTTATTGTATCCTTAAAGTCTCCGTCCTTACAATGGAACTTCCCTACCTAAGACGGCGTAAAAAAAATTTAAATAAAAGTAAGCATTACTCGTCAAATATTTAAACGAGAAAACTCTCAGCGAATGATAATAAAAATCAGTCAATAGAGAAGTGGAAAAGAATAAAGGATGCTCAAAGGGCCATAGCATTGTGCGCTTGTCGAAACGTATTGTTTGCGAGCGGTATTTCCTCGAAAATTTTCGACAAGTAATAAAATAGGCATATGCATCGTAACACATTATGTCTGCAATGTTATGTCAGTTGTCTTTAATTGGTATCCATGATAGAAATCTTTCATTCGGTTCCAGGAGCAGTGTGGGAGCTCACATATATGGTGTCTAGCTACATTTAATTTAATTGCGATGGAGCGCACGCTACGGTGACAATTTCCCTATACAACCACTTTTCCCTTTTCTTCTACCTGCCTACTTTTAGCCTCTCCGAATTTTAACTTCAACTTCCTTCAGCGTTTTTGTAAATTATTTATCATTTCTCCTGGTAATTTATTCCAATCCAAAACAGCCTTACTTACGAAAGAAACCCTTATGTCTGAAATCGAGTGCCAGCCAGCTTGAGGTCATGCTCATCATATCCTTCTATGAAACTATCTTAATTCTTCCACAAATATCTTTCCACGCCTCAAAACTAACATACGCCTTGTACACTTCCACCACTCTCTTTGCCCTCCTCCTGTCTAGCAATGAATCCCATTCCAGCTCCTTTATGATATCAGTTACTGATTATGGTCTGCGGAAATTTCCAGAAATAAATGTAGCAGCACTATATGTTGAAAGATTGCTGGTCCGAGTTCCAATTTCAGCTACCTTTGTGCAAGCGATGTATTCTTGAATGCTTCCGCGGTTCAAATCCCTCGTAAAGCCGTTGATTCATGCCACATTTACGACTATGACAAAGGTAGATCAAGAGATCAAGCGTAATAAGTGAAGCGTTATCATTTGGGGAAGGCATTTATAAGTACTCTGGAGCCATTTCAAGTCCTGCTATCCAAATTTGGTTTTCCATAGTTTCCGAAAATCACGCCAGGCGAATGCCCATTAGGTTACCTTCCAGTTCTTTGCTTATAATCCTATGGCGGCTCTAATGACTTGACGAGGCGTAGAAAAAGTCAAGTGGAATGTGTGTCCAGTTTAAAACTCTGATACTAAAATCGGTGAATTTACTGGATTTTCCGGTCAATAATGCCATACACATCCAATAAGAATCAAACGGTGTGAGGGAAAAATGTAAAGATAAGCCTACCTGTCAAATACGCAATTTGGCCAAGAAAACAAAGAAGCTACTTCAGAATCGAGTATGAAATATATAACAACAGCAGAGGAACTTGGAGGAGTAATAGGTTCATACTGATGTGATAACAGCGCATCTAAATAAGAAATTGTCCGAGTAAAAAAGATACATTACACGCTGCAGGATGTGCCGCCGTTAATGTACACCTGCAGCGAGATGAAAGATGCAAGCGATGTGGCAGTAGCAAATTTTCAAGTAAGGTGATTATCATTAAAGCTAACAAGCACATGCAAGCTTTGTAGGCACAATCCAACCGTAGCGTCAAACGGTGGGAACAAAGGAAGATTGCGACGTCCATTTAGGACTCAAGGAGTTTAATGACAAATGTATTGTTCAACAGATTATCTTTTAGACTTTAACAGCCAAAAGTGGTATGACACTTGCTGCAAGAACAAATGATTTACTAGTTAAACCATCTGATTCTTTTAGGAAACGCCATGAGCACCAGCTGGAAACTTTTAGTGCGAATAAACTTAGAGCTACAAGTGCATAGTGCAATGTTTGGTAAATACGTAGTCAAAAAAATGTGGCACTGAGTAAAGAATTGGAGTACCAATATAATGCGGATTTCTCTGAAATTCGTAGACCTTGTAGACTCAGTATTCAAGTCTACACTGAATACAGTAGTGTAGTCTTCAATTTTATTTGAAACGATCGCAGCTGAGTATTTCTAGTAATATTCACTTTCTTGTCCATCAATGTTCAAGAAAGGGGGAAGAAATATTTATTCCACAACAGAAAATAAGGAGAAGTACAGAATCTATGTACTATAACACAGAGGAGGGGAGAGGTTAGTAAGAAGAGAGCATAATAGGGTTAAGATACAGCAGTGTGGTAGGGAATATTTGAAACAATTAAACAAGGAATTAACAATAGCAAAGAAGGTGGGTAAAGATGGGTTTATCAAGAGTGTTGTCGATGCAGAGGAACCATTTACTGATGCATCTAGAAATTTCTATGGCTATATTAGAAAACTGAGGGGAAGGGAGGGTGTTGCGACAATTATAGATAGCGACGGCGAAGAAGGTACTGAGGATTTGTAAAAGGCAGAGATTTTAAGTAACTGGTTTAATAAGCCTATTAGAGACAATGAATCAGAAACGGGAGGGTCTAAATCGGAGAGCTTAACAACACACTTAGAAATTAGCAGACCAAAACATTTTAAATTAATTCTGAGGATATAATGAAGGGACTAAGAAAGATTAAAAAACATAAAAGGGCTGGTGTAGATAATATTAATACAGATATCTTAAAGATAGCAGGATGCGACATTGTACCTTATATTTAAATATTATTTAAACTGAGTCTGGATACTTGCTGCTTACCTGAGGAGTTGAAAAGTGCGATAATGGTACCGGTACATAAAGGAGGGGTAAAAAATAGAGCCTAAAATTATAAGCCAATCAGTTTGACTTCAGTAGTAGGTAAATTAATGGAGAGATTGATATTCAACCACATCAGAAATATTTGTAAGGACCGTAAGTGATTTTCCAGTTGGTAACATGGCTTTAGGCTAGAATATTCATACGAATCTCAGCTAGTAGGATATATGCAAGATATTAAGGATGAAATGGACAAGGGATGCCAGATTGATAGTGTTACACTAGACCATTCAAAGGCCTTTGACCAAGTGAGCCATAAAATGGTGGTAAAGAGGGTAAAAACTATAGTGGTGTGATTCGCTGGGTAGAAGAATTTTTAAAAGGTAAGAAGCAAAAAGTTAGGGTAGCAAATGCAGTATTAAAATAAATGAAAATAATGATGGTAGTGCCACAGGGTATCGTACAGGAGCCATTGGTGTTCATTATTCTAATGAATGATTTTGTTGATGGTTTACTATCATAAATTAGGTTGTTTGCATATGACATAATGCTGTATAAAAGTATCAAAACGTTTAACAGCTGCAAGGTAATTGGAACAGGATATCTAGTTGGGTTGGTAAACATGGGATGAAGATAAATCCAAAGAACAGTCAGCTTATTAGATACATGGATAAAAAAACTAAAGGTTGGTGATGATTATAAGGTAGGGAAAGAATTGCTTGTTGATGATTTGAGATGTAAATAACTTGGCATAACATTTGATAACAAGCTTAACTGGGCAACATACAGGGCCGGCGCTAGGATTCTCGGGCCCCGGGTAAGCGATATATTTTTATATCGCGAAATATTTTTACTTTACATTTTGTTTTTTGGATAAATTCAGAAAATTTTAATACAAAAATGTTCAAATTATTGGTGCAGATTTTAAAATTTGTGTTTGATTTCTATTTATTTAGGCACCCAAGCCGGCGGGCCCCCCTTTGGTGGCCCGGGTCCCGGGTACTTTTGCCCCGCTTAACCCACCCCCCCCCCTAACGCCGGCCCTGGCAACATACATTGGACAGGTAGTAGGAAAAGTTTCAAAATCCTCCACTTGTAGGAGGAGAAAGTGCTGAGGTTATGTATGAGTGAAGTAAAGGAATTCGGTTACAAAACTTTGGTCAGACCATTTTTTTTAATATGGTAATGTAGTATGGGACCCACATTTTGAGTAGAGAAAAGCAGATCATCATCTCTAAACCCATCAGAGGCATGGAACGACTAGAGGGAGATGAAAGGAGAATTTATTGTTCTAACCTGTTAATCAATTTTGTGTTTAACGGAACAATTTAACTACAACACTAGTTTCGATACTGAGTTCCACATCTGCTAAAATTACGAAAATTCAGTCTCATCATCACTATCACCCAATCCAGTCGTGACATGATGTAACCTTTTATAGTTGCGAAGATCAGATAGAACGGTAGTATCCAAGAACAATGGTCTTGGACGATTTTATGCCAGTTAACTCCAGCAATCCTGGGCACGACTTTGCCCCAAGCATTCTGATATTCTTCCTCATTGTATGTAATGATCTCCACTTCAATACAGTTTTGTCCATCTTTCATCTTTTCTCCGAGCAACATGATTGGCCCACTGCCACTTCAAAGTGGCTGTCTTCTCCAAGGTGTCTGTGACCTTTGTAAATGACCTGATGTCGGTTGCTCTTTTCATCTTTCCTAGTGAAACCAACCCATACCATAGCTCTTTATGTTGTTTTAAGGTGTTCTTTTGCAAATTCACTGAGTACACAGGAATCATGCGCATAATTGAGGGCGAGAAGATTGCAATGGTCGCAAACATTTTTGTTTAGATTTATGGGCGCATTTGATTTTAGGACAAGAGACTGCTTGTAAAAAGCTTACCATCTCAGTTTGATACAACTGATTTTTTTTTAGTTTTTCGTCTCCTCTCACTTTTACAAGTGCACTCACATTTTCTAAAAAATATAGTATTTGTTTGTACATTCCCCGCTATGGTCAATTTGTTCGACATAACTTTATCTTTGAAACGTTCATGCTCAGGCCAACTGCTTTACACTCAGACTTCATAATCGGCTAGCCAAGTTTTGGAATTGCCAAATTTCGAGTTATTGATTCTTCTGCTAGTGCAACTAATTCCTTTTTCTGCTAATTCAATTTATATATCTAAAAAGAATAAAAAGCAAATACATCATTCACTAATTTGGAGGCAGGATGGATGCGACGTGCGGCGATGAAAATAAAAACAAAATTCAACACAACCACAAAATACCTCTGTTAACCCTTCCCCCACCCGTTTCATGCGCTTTTTAATAAATCATGTGAGAGGTATTTATATTGGAGGTATATTTACATATTCATTGTTTTCTGTGGGTGGCTGTGATGAGCGTTTGTTCAGCGTAGCGCATTGTGTTGTGCTCTGCTGCCAGACGGGAACTCCTATAAAAGTAACAAAAAAACAATCTACTAGTACATTAACCAATTTTTAAGCTTCTCTAGAAATTTTTTCCAAATACACAAACTGCAACAAAAGCCACCCACAGTATAACATTTGTTGGATTGCGTTCCATTTATTATTATTTTTATTTAAGGCTTCATAGCTAGTCGAAATCTAGGAGTCGGTAGAGGATTGGAGATGAAGATCGGGAAGGAATTCGGCACAGGGCTTTTGAAGGAACCACCACGACAGCAGCTCGTAGTTATTTTGTGAAACAATTGGAATCCGACATTAGAATATCGGGACAGGGGATCAAACACCAATGTTAAATGGGCTCGGTTCTATTTTCATATGTTTAGATAACGCCACTGAGACTAAAAAAAAATCAAGCATTCATCTATTAACAGGACGTGTTATCAATTTGAGCGGAGATTTTCTGAAATTATGTCCCACATTCCTCACTAATTTATATTCATACCATGTCTTAGTTTATAGTAGAAAGGAAATGATGAAAGTCGAAATCAATATCTCCGCCAATTCGACCTTCATTGAGCGTGGTATTTCGAGTTCCGATGCTCCTACCGCTTGCCTTTTTACGAGCTGCTTGTTTAATGCAGTCGGTGCCTCCATAGTATATATTCTGCCTCCAGACGTTTCGATCACTTCTAGGGTTACGCACATCAAAAATTTCATTTCTCTCAACTTAAATGTAATATAAATGGGGGAAATGTCGAAATCATCTTGGAACTACATGAAAATTTGCGACATTACATCTGCACCACCCGATCTTAGACACATAAATTCGCAGATAAGTGCTCTCCAAAAGAAAAATTAGTCGTAGCATCTGTTTTACTTCCAAGATCCCATAAATTTTTAAAACATAATTTTTACATCCTCATTATGTTTATTTGTTATTTTAACAGCTATCAAACGTTGTTTTCAATGAAGTAAAACAGTTTATCAGGTGACGATATTTTTAGTACTCAAAAGTAAAATTTTGCCAATCGATTTGCAAAGCTGTTAATAAAATTTATAGTGGCTTGCTTTCTCCCAGTTGACACAATCTTGCCATTTTAAATATTAATTATAATGATCGTCCTAAGTAGGGCCATTATTTCATTCATATGCAAAAACAATTGCGTTAAATGCATTTTTAGTTTGCATATTTACATAACCTTATCAAAAACGAAAGATAGAGAACTTTTATATCTAATAATGCAGCACATTATTTTTTTAAATTTTTATTGCATTTAATGACTTAAATCTTTGATAGTAAGTTCATTTTTTGGAAGTTACGCATAACTTAATTCATCATCGACAAACTGTTCAATTAATGACCGTGAACATCTTCTGCTGTATTTGTTCCAACTTCCTGAGTCGTCGATATAAATGTAATTAGCACCACTAAACACTTCGCGAAGACTTAGATCTTAATCGATTATGTATCTGTTACTGTCTGTAATTTTAATGTACAGGCTCAATTTTTTTTGTTTCTTTATCAAAGTACTTTATAAGATCTACTGGGTCTAATCCATGTTTAAAATATTCGGATAAAGGAGAGTTAACACCTTCACAAACTGCCAGGCTGGAAAAATAACAGTTACCAGGGAATTACATCATCAATTATTTCAAGCACAATATAACAAGAGATACTCCGACACAGGGATTCTCTATGGGTAACGGGATTATCCCCGTTTCTGATAAAGTCGATGTTGACAAGGCGTAAAGACAGAAGAAAATAAGATTACTTTCATCATTACGCTCTTTTGGAAAACCGACAGCCATGTCCACAATAACAATTTCCGACGTATTGCTACTGGTTCAATTCTTAAATTCACTTCTAGACTTATAACAAAAATTTTAGATGGATTAATAATTAGCATTTCTACTTAATAAACATTATACAGGTGGATCGAGACCACATTTGTGAATTATTTTTTTGGATAAAGAAGTTGAGTCGATACCGTTAATTTGTGAGACAAACTTAAGTAAGCTAAAAAAAGATATTCTAACCGTACTCATATGCCCTGCGCCATTCTGAACCATAACCGTGTGCTCGTTATCGTTTTGTTTTTTTTGTTTTTTTTTTAACTCTTCGAAATGTCCCATCAAGTACGTACTTCAGTGAATATACCACAGCGTTTCTAGGAACAATTCGTGTAAAAAAGAGATTGATAAAATATGTTTTATATTTTTGCTATTACTGTTGATATGACATAGTATCAGGTTTTATTTTCTTTTCATAGGGAATGTCCCAAAGATCTGAAATACATGTTTTCGTTTTATGTAAGACTTTACGCAGACCAAAATCGGAAAGTTAATTGTGCCCTCCCTAACAATGAATAGACCTACAAAGCCAGTTTATCATAGGTAGGACGGCCAGTTCCTTTGCGCGGGACTTGTAGTTCGAATTATGGGGAGATCTAGTGTACTGCATGGCCTACATATATAAAACAAGATTTGACGGAGGTAAACTCCATATTAATTTTTTTTTTTTTGCCCATTTAAGGAATCGAACTGCATACTTCTAGGTTTCAAGGCAAACACTTCATCAATGAGGTGATTGAATGCTTGCATTAAATATTTAAAGCAATGGTTTAGGTTTGCAATACATGAACAAACGTAGCTGTATTATATTATTTATGATGGTTCGTATCACTCACAGTTTTGATTCAATATGTGAGATTTCCTCTAAATGACAGTAACCGAAAATGGTTCAGTCAGATAAAAATTGTCATAATGATTTGTTGAATCGTTGGATTGCTCCGTCTTATTCGTGAGAATTTAAGTGATAGAGAGAGACAGCTATGAAGCTCGGTGAGCTTCTACTGACTGTCGCTTGGAAGGCAGCGCACGGACACTGGAGGAGGATGGGTAGAGGTGTCAGGTTGTTTCCATTGAGGAGAGAGCGCCACGCAATCGATCGCGCAGGTGGCGCGGCACAGCCTGCCTCACCTGTCAGCCAGGCTGCCCCAGAAGGGCGCCGATAGGAACTCGACGAAGGGCCGCGACCCGATGAGCAGACCGCACTGGCCCGGGTTCATGCCCATCTGCTTGAAGTAGACCCCCATCAGAGGAAACAGCGAGCCGAAGGCCGAGTAGAAGAAGAAGTAGAATGTCTTGACGGTGAGCAGCTCCTGGTCGACGGAGCCGCAGAGCAGCTCGATGATGTCGGAGCGGCCGCGGATTTTGTGCGTCGCGTCCTTGGGCTGCGGGTACTTCTCCGGGTCGACGGGTCCCAGCTCGGTGGGGTCGACGAGTGGGCGCACGGGCGCGGGGACGGGCGCCCCCAGTCCGGGGCCCGGGGCTCCGCCGTCGATGCGCTCCATGCCGACCATCGCCGCCGAGCGACTGACGCTCGCTCCAGCCGAGTCGCCGGCCGCTTCCGACAGGATCGATAGCGGCGAGGTCGGACGCCCACGCGGCTTCCCAGCCGAGCGCTGCCGACACGACCAGAGCAATCAGCTATTCAAATCACACATAACACAGCTGCAAAAATAATCACTGAGCAGTGCCAGGTGTTTCCAAAAGTCCTCCACTTTTCTTATGCTTCTTTCGACCTAACAGTGTTGTTTAGGGAGCGTCCATAAACTACGTGGCTCTATTTCGACTTATTTTGAGTTTCGCCCCTCCCCACTCCCTCATGTCGCTTGAAGTGACTTTTGCCTTGACACCGAGCGTCGTGGATAAGCGGTTAGAGCTCTGGCCTCGCATTCGGGAGGACGCCGGCCAACCAAATTTGGATTTTCCTTGGTTTCCCCAAATTACTCATGGAGAATGCCGGAATGCTTCCTTCAAAAGACCATGGCCGAATTCCTTCCCGTTCCTTGTCCCCGTCCTATTCCGCCTCTAATCACCTCGACGTTGACGAGGCGTAAAACCGTAAGTAAAAATAAATATATAATTTTGCCTTGACAACCCTCTCCCTACCTTCTCGTCTGGAAAGTAGCTTTTTCCCCATTAATTCCAGAAAACACTTTTGTACTGTCATCTCTTTCCGACTATTTACTTTATATAGTTTTCTACAATTATAAATACATACTCTGAATGAAATGGTGATACTAGCCACTGCTGCAAATGATCAGTTATTAAGAAAACCTCTTATCCGGTACAGTCAGCAATTCTTTACATCTTGAGGTGTTACTAAAAACATTCTCCAAATCCCATTCATCATTGTTTATTAATTGATAAAATAGAACAGACTGTACTTACTGCCTAAAGGAAATAAACATAACTGCATTTTTATTTTATTTTTTTATTATTTTTTTTTATTTTTTTTATTTGTTTTTTTTTTATTTTTTTTCGTGGGGTGCTAGATATCAGTATTCTTAAAAAAATTTAGCACTAGCTGTTCGTAAAGGTTGAGTAATTATATACAAGTGAAGAGCACCCCACGCTTTTTTTACATTAAAGTTAACTTTTTAATCAGTGACTTTGTTCTTATTTTAAGCTTATTCAAAAAGTTATACTGAATTGTTGGACATCCTAGAGCTCATGAACAAAATTTTTATATTCAAAGGTTATTTTTAACTTTTTAGTTCACATTACTACGAAAGCGCGTATTTTAGTTTTTTTAACTATAATTTTATATTTCACTTTTTAGTTCACGGTGGGAATTTCAGAACATAGCTATGAAATTATCGTATTGTCACCGGTTCCTAATATACGCACAAATTTTCAAATAATTTGGATATCTGAAAGCGAGTGAAATTGAATTCACAGATTCAGCTAGTTTCGTATTGTTACTGTCAAAGTAATGAGAATGGCAGTATGTTACTATGAGCTATGAGATTATTATATTGTCACCGGTTCTTAATATGTGTGCAAAATTTCAAACAACTCGGACATCAGGAAGTGGGTGAAACTGAATTGACAGATTACAAAACTTTCCTATTGTTACTATCAAAGTAATTAGAAAAGCAAGACGTTGCTATGAAAATATTGTACCGTCACTTATTCTTAATATTTGTGCATAATTTCAAACAATTCCGATTTCTGGAAGTAGGTAAAGTTGAATTAACAGATTCCGTTACATTCCTATTGTTACTATCAAAGTAATGAGAGACGTTTCCATAAAATTATTATATTGTCACCAGTTTTTGATATGTCTGCATAATTTCAGACAATTCGAATTTCTGGAAGTGGGTGAAATTGAGTTAACACATTCCATTACTTTCTTATTGTTACTGTCACAGTAATGAGAATAGCAGGACGTTGCTATGAGATTATTACATTGTCACCGGTTCTTAATTTGTGTGCATAATTTCATACAACTCAGATATCTGAAAGTGGGTGAAATTGAACTGATACATTCCATTACTTTCCTATTGTCACTGTCAAAGTAATTAGAACAGCAGGACGTTTATGTGGAAATATTGTAGTGTCAACGGTTCTTAATATATATGCAAAATTTCAAACAAATCGGACATCTGGAAGTGGATGTAAAATTGAATTCACAGATTCCGTTACTTTCCTATTATTACTATCAAAGTAATGAGAATTGCAAGACGTTGCTATGAAAATGTTGTATTGTCACTGATTCTTAATATGTGTGTATAATTTTGAACAATTCGGATTTCTGGAAGTGGGTGAAATTGAATTGATAGTTTCCGTTACTTTCCTATTCTTACTATCAATGTAATGAAAATAGCAGGATGTTGCTATGAGATTGTTATATTGTCGTGGGTTCTTTATATATGTGCATAACTTCAGACAATTCGGATATCTGAAAGTGGGTGACATTGAATTGACACATTCCGTTACTTTCTAATTGTTACTGTTAAAGTAATGAGAATAGCAGGACACAGCTATGAATTTATTGTATTTTCACCGATTCTTTATACGTGTGCTAATTTTCAAACAATTCGAACATCAGGAAATGGGTGAACAATGAAATAAAATATTCCATTGCATTTAAACGGTTTTGTGTTGTTACTGTCAAAGTAATGAGAATATCTGGACATAACTATGAAATTATTGTACTGTCACCGGTTCCTAATATGTGTATAAAATTTCAAACAATACGGAAATCTGGAAGTGGGTGAAAATTGAATCGAAAGATTCCTTTACTTTTCTTTTATTACTCTAAAAGTAATGAGAATAGTAGAACGTTTCGATGAAAATATTGTTTTGTCACCGATTCTTAATACTTGTGCAAAATTTCAAACAAATCGGACAGCTGGAACAATGGGTGAAAATGAATTGCAAGGTTCCGTTACATGGATACATACAGGTCAGGCTAATAGAAAGCATATAATATTAATTATTCGAAGTTACGATTTAAAGTTTGTGTTAAATATGCAAGGGTTGGCAGAAAGAAATTGTCAGCACACCTACGTTCATAGACCCTTAACTGAAAAACAGCTGACAGGGATTTACCTGAAGCCAAAGCTTTGTGTCCGAACAATAGACTGAGTAGAAGGGATGACATCCGTTTCTTTCCACACAAGCCAGCGTCGAATGTATTCCCGGAGGACTAATGTCAGAGTTAAGAAGTTGGCTAGGGGATTTATTGTCAACGTTCTTCGTGCGATCAACGCTTCTAGCGAACGGAAAGTTTTCTAGCACGAAGCAAACCCCAACGTGGAAAATTTTGTCAGAAATAAGGTGGCTCGTGCGAATCTCTCTTTCCTTCTTTCTCTCTCTCGCTGTCTCTCTCTCTCTCTCTCTTTCTCTCTCTCTCTCTCTCTCACACACACACACACAGAGAGAGAGAGAGAGAGAGTGAGAGAGTGAGAGAGGGAGAGAGAAAAAGAGACTGATCGGTGATCGAAGAAAACTTTGGGAAGATGCCGAACTGCAATGTTTGCAAACGAACGACTTCTAGAGTACTTGCGATTTCACCAGGAGGAGAGAGAGGTACTCTCATTATCAGTGTGGAGGTTATAGGTATATTATAGGTATTATCGTAAAGTACTGCATGACGTAGTTCTCGTGAGGAGTACTACAGGATCGATCATTGTGCTCACAGTTATTCTAAAGTTGCGTGGAGCGTAGCATGCCAAGTGCACTTACGTCACGCAGGCGCTGTTTGTGTGTCTGCACAGAACTATATCGTCGGTAAAATTGTTATGCCATCTTAAAGAATTCAGTGTGTGCGTTCTTTAGTTTCCTCCGTCCTCTACCCACGTCTGTGTGGAGAGAATCACTCTCCAATAATTAAAAAAAAAAAAAAAAAAAAAAAAAAAAAAAAAAAGTTAAATAGCCGTGAACAAGGCGATACAATATGGAAAGACTTTCTCTAATCGATAACTTTTATTTCTTTTTAGGTCAATGGCTTAAATGGCACACTCATTCGTTTTTCTGAAAAGTTCTATTTGTGTAGTGAGTAATTTCTAGATGCATTGAATATTCATTCATATTAGCTTTATAACTGGATGTTGTGGATCAACTGCTAATAATATTGATAAATAAGTAACGCCAAAACAATTGAATGTTTGAGTATTTATTGAACTCCCGAACGCGTTTCACTTCTTTTGCAGAAACCTCTTCAGCGTGTTGTTGTGTTTTGTACAGTAGAATTATTATCTAAATCATAATCTACTTACATTTTTTTGGCCTATTGCATTTACTTATGCTCCACTCTCATAAACGATTCTTATTCATAAGAAGCTAGTAATTAATAACCAGGTAATAATAAAAATATCTTCCAATTACCCAACCGAAAACGCGTTTCTACCACAAGATACACGTGATTTAGAAATGCTTGTGTTCAAATTCGTTGTCATTATGATTTACGATGATGGGGTTGTCATACTGTGTGAGGGAAATTTTCATCAGTTCTCACCTACTTTAACGTGGTTTTTGGTTACAGTCATGTCTGGTAATCCACAGAACAGCACGGTTTCTGATCTGGCCTTTCAACCACGCACCAACTGCTGAGGGTGGTCGAAGAGGCAACCTCAACATTCAAATCACGAGACCACTGTTGTGTGGTCGGCCTCGACGTGGCGAAGGCCTTCGACTCCGTGTGGCATCGAGGACTGCTCTACAAAATGGCTACACCAGGAGTTCCAAGACCGTATCTCCGGTTACTACATCCAGCAAAACACCTTCCCAGTGAAAACAGACGACGCTGGCTCGACAACAAGACCCAGCTGCGCTGGGGAGCCCCAATGCAATGTGATGGGCCCAGTGCTCTACACACTGTACACCAAAGACATCCAGATGCGACAGCAAGCCAAATTGGCACTATACGCTGACGACATAGCGATATTCGCTACGTGCCGCAGCCCGATCCTTGTGAGACGCCGCCTCAGAGTAGCGCTGCAAGACATCGAGGAGTGGAACACCAAGTGGAGAATGAAGATCAACGCGTCGAAGAGTCAGGCCATCATGTTGACACGGGGAGCGCCAGCCACCACGGCCGACACTCAGGCTCTTCAGGGAGAGAATCCCTTCAGAGTCCGTGGCACAGTATCTTTTGGTAACCCTATATAGAAAATTAACGTGGAAGCCACACTTCGAAGAAGTCAGGCATAGTCTACCAGTGCCTCGGTCAACTCTACCCTATGCTGAACAGCAACAGTACAACGCCACCCAAATACAGTCTGCAAATATATCAGGTACTGGTACGCCGGCTAATGGAATACACATCTCTAGTATGAACATATTCCACAAAAAACTCACACTGACAAGGCGCTAAAGACAACACTCCACCTGCCAATGAGATTTCCGACAGACATTTCCATGAGACTGCAAGAATCCCACGACTTCGGGAAAGATTCATAGAATTAGCAACTAAATTCTACAGGAAAACGAAACGAGCGAAAACCATCTAATATGCTCTCTTGTGCAATATAACCAAAGAGGAAGGGTCACACAGAAGACCACTTCGTCTACTGACAGCAGAACATTCATTATATGTGAGCAAACGTATCAGTGCGAACATAAAACAAATAACAACTTAAGATAGTGTATATATACGGTAATAATATAAAAAATCAAAATAAAACAAAAACATATAAATAAATAAAAAATACACAAAAAATGGATCAATAAAAAGGAAAATTAAAACATAGAAAAGAATGCAGTTATCTGGAAACAGAAAATTAAAGAAGGTAATGAATCCCAAGATGGCAAGAAGTTCTAAAATGAATCACTTACCCTAAGGATGAAATATATAGCCTTGCATATAAAAGCACTAACTTTTCACGTAATTAACTGAAGGTTTAAAATTTGTAGTGTCGTATCTTCAATAATGTTCATCATGACTGCAATCATCGCATCATGGTAACGCAAAACTAATTCAGCTCGTGTCAGAGGTAGAGATTTTAATAACAGCAAGCGAAATTTGCAATAATGTTCAATCAGAAGTCCGACACAAGACATGTTTATACACTCTCCAAAGCATTGGCTTATCCCGATATTTCAAAGCTAAGCAGGTGGAAAATAAGTTGAACACTGCAGAATTGACAGTAAAAAATACTATTAGTCTTAAATAAATATTGTTCTGAAAGTGTACTTGTACATTGTATAGCCCGCGTCTAAGTCTCCTTTAATGGCAAACATTCGATAGTCCACAAAAAAACTAATCATTAGAATAATTACGGGGAGTAAAGAAACTATTGCTTGAATTCGTTCTTTCATTTCAGTGAGATGAGTTTTAATATTCTAGTACAGAATCTGCTTCTTTCAGATAAATGCCGTCAAGCAATAATCGTTATTCTATCAAATTAAATTAAATTAGCCGGCTACATCTATACTTTGATTTCCCACACCTGAGTTAAGATTTGATATACACTTCACACTAATTTCTGTTCACACGGAATTCTTTTGTGCTTCTGATGCAGCTTACATCAATAGTATCACATCCAACATGTACGGTATTTTTCGTATGCTTTCGTTTAGTGAAGTACGATAGGACCAGTGTCAGGATAACGCGGCCGACTTTCTGCGCCGATAATACGATGCTTGTGATGAAGACTGGTGTTCTTTATAATCTGCGGATCGGATATTTCCTGCCAATCCGGGAGTCATGTAGCAGCTACAATTTAGTCTCTACATTGCGGTGGGGCCAACGCGTAGTGACAGAGTATAAGCTACGTGAGCGGCCGCCAAATAGCCGTATTGCGTCAGCTTGCCTGACGACGACGCGTGGCAAAAATACCTTTTACGACCATGCTTACTTCCTTTCTAGTATTGTGCTGTAATATGTTTTAAAAAAATCATTTATAAAAATTTGTATTTAAGACAAGAAACTCTAATGGTCAAGAAAACTAGTAAGTGGTACTCAAATTAGGTCGAATACTCGTGACTGAAGTTTAGCAGAAGCTACATCGGAACACTTCCTTCACAGGATGCAAGAAATCCAGTTCCCTGTAATTCTCACAGCTTCGTACCGACTACCTCTCCTGCCGTAATCGCTACTGTTGACAACGCCAGCCAAGCTTAAGGGTTTGACTCATTGTAAGAAAGACAGCTTTCTGAACGACGCAGTGAAAGAAAGTGTATATTGAAACAAGTTCGATTCATCCGTGCATGAGAACATTTGGAGGTCTTCCGAGTTATTTTAATGTGTGCCTTAATACAGTAGACCACATAATATTGCAATAGGAAATTGGGAGCGTTGATATCTCAACGCTGTCTCAAGTAGGTTGTTAGATCGTAGCTGGAGTGCCGCAGGGTAGCGTCCTAGCACCTATTTTATACTGCCTATACGTCAATGATTTGCCGCATATGGAGGGCAGCAATGTCCGCCTATATGCTGATGACACGGCACTTTACACCAGCCACAGAAACCTACAGTACGCTGCACGAAAACTGCAGCGTCACCTAGAGCTACTTACCCAATGGTGCAATTTATGTAAAATAAAAATTAATGCCACAAAAAGCCAAGCCATCATTTTCACCAAAAAACGAAAACTACCAAGATACAAACTGCACACGGAGGGAAGCGACATCGAATGGCAAACCGAAATTAAGTACCTTGGGCTGCGATTAGATAAACAGCTGACGTGGAGGTCCCACATAGATGCAACAAAGAAAAAAGCGAAAGCAAAACTTACCAATCTCTACCCAATCCTAAGAGGTGATGGTATAAGAACAGAAACAAAGCTACTCATCTATCGTGCGATTGTCCAACCGACATTCTTGTACGGCTCTGAATTATGGAGTATGGCTGCCGACTGCCACATCAAAAAGCTGCAGGCATTGGAGCATAGAGCCCTGCGTTTTATTGTTGGTGCACCCCGCTATTTACCAAATTGGAGAATCCGACAGGATCTCCATTCTGACCCACTATCAGCTACCTTAAAATCAGCTTCTGACAAATTTTACTTTCGCTGCGAAAACTCAGGACACCCTGAAATCGCTGCAATTGGAACCGACCCAATTGAATTACTACCACATAGGCATCCAAAACAAACGATAAACAGACAATTTCCCTTCTAACCACCAAACCCTCCCCACCCCCACTAGTTATAAATAGGCCCACTCAGCATGTAAATAGGCCCCTTTGAAAACAAACAGCATAATTACTCATACTCCATTAGCTATAAGTAGGAATAGGTAAAAATAGGGTTAGGCATAGTTAGGTCCTAAATTGTATTAAAAAAAATCCTCCATTAGCTGTAAGTAGGTAATAAGGTTGTAAATACATAATACAAATAACCCACAAGATCTAGTTCAGTTTAGCTCAAATTAAGATAAATACATTCAGGTCAGCCTCATTAACTAGATTCAGATATTAGCAATAGGACACCCTGGCGCTAAGGACGACATGCAGCTTATGTCTGCGACATATCATGATGGATGGATGGACCCCACCAGAACTGATTTTTCATCTAGACCCAAGCCAGATTCCAAGACCAGCATGTATCCTGTCAGACTAAACTTGGAGAAGGCAGCAATACTCACCAATCGGCCCATAAAATGCCGCCGGTATAACGTTAAGGGGCGACCATAAATTACGTGAGATGAAATAGGGGGGGGGGGGTCAATGAAAATCTCACGTGAAGTTTTGGAAATTTTTGTTGGACTGTAGAGCTAAAAAAAAGTCTACCAATGACGCGAAAGTCGATTTTAGGGGGGTATTTCGTCGAAAAATGGGGTTGTAACCGGCTTTGGAAGGGTGAGACCTAAAAAAAATCTCAAAAAGTTGCGAGGGCGATTTATAAGGGGAGGGGATCCTCATAGACCAGATCTCACCAGAAGGGGAGGTAATCCGGAAAAACACCACACTTAATTTATGGATGCACCCTTACTAACGTAAGAGTGCTTCTTCATAACGAAGGCAATCAACGGCAACAAGACAGCCAACTGCTAACAAAGCAGTCAGTGAAGTGGTCCAGAAAGGGATGCGCAGCCAATTGGTCGCCAGCTCAAGGATGTGGGACTGGGCCACACATGAAAAGGGGAGAACTCGGTTGTGTCTTATACAAAGCAAAGAAATAGGTTGCTACTACAGAAAGCGCAATACAAAGAGAAAAGACTGCCTTGTTATGTATTACTACAGTATATGTAGTTTTTTTTAATACATTGATACATCTGAAAGTAAATTATAGATGAAAGCCTTTATGATAAGAAATTTATAAATTTTTGAAAATGGTGTTGTCAACCCTTCAAAACTTGCTAAACATTTGCGCTGAACACATAGAGACGAGCAAGTGAACTTTATTGAAAGATTACGCAGTTAGATGAAAATCCAGAAAAGACGAAAGTGAGTGTTAATTACTAAATAAAATTCGATGTACCTGACGTCTTAGTTGCTCTTCTAACAGCTTAAGCGAACAATAATAATAATCGGTAGACATTATTAAGGATTTTTATTTTAGAATACCTGTTCTCCGTAATTTCGTTCACCTTGTTTTTTATATTACGAAGGCTTATGAAATGAAGTCACTACTTCTGCCAAAGTTACTCAGACGGTCGATTTGAATACGTTATTTACAACCAATACATCGTCAAGAATGTTACAAATGCCGCGAGAAATTCAATGGGATCACAACTCTAATGAGTTAAACGACTGATGATGAAGATTCGCAGCCATAATAAAATGGCTTCTTCTAAAGCCATACACACTGAAGTGCCAAAAGACATGGCATACCTCTTTGTATCGTTTAAGACACCACATGGTACGGCTGAAGCAGCAACCCGAAGGGTCATTCATTCAACAAGTAGTCGGAAGTCCCCTGAAGAAATATTCAGCCATGCATCCTCTACAGCTGTTCATTATTGCGAAAGTGTTGCAGGTGAAGGGCGTCTTGCACTAATATGTCCCAGATATGTTCGATTGGTGATCAAATCATTCGCTGAAATTGTTGTCCATCATGTTCCTCAAACCAGTAGTGGACGAATTTAGCACGGCGACACGGCCATTTATCATTCTAGAAAAGTCCATCGTTGTTTGGGAACATGAATGTCATGAATATCTACAAATGGTCTCAAAATATCTGAACCAGTTCAGTTTAATCAGAGGTTCCAATCCGTAGCATGTGAGCACAGCCCATTCCAGGATGGAGCCATTGCACAGTGCTTTCGTGACCTTTTTGATCCATCGCCTCGTGGGACCTGCGACACACTCGAACCCTACCATCAACTGGAAATGTGACGACGCAACCTTTTTTCCAGTCATCTAGAGTCCAACCAATATGTTCACGAGCTCAGGAGAGGAGCTGAAGGCAATGTTGTTTTACTAGCTGAGGCAGTCGCGTCGGTTTTCTGCTGCCAAATCCCATCGACGCCAAATTTCGCTGCATTTCCGCATGGACACGTCTGTCGTACATCACACACTGAATGTTGCTGTTATTTGATGCGGTGTTGTTGTTTTTGTTATTTGGGCTTTAGGGAACGTCGACATCTAGGTCATTAGCGCCCTGACTAATAGCTGATATGACAACATGGCTTAAAACGCAAATACCGTCTGCATGGCCGACTGTAAAGGGGTCGGCCACGCAGACAGCACAATAAATTAAAATACATTTTGTCAAAATCCCGTCTGTGACCGACTGTAAAGTGGTCGGCCACAGAAACAGCAAAATAAAATAAAACAATGACTGTAGAAGGCCCAAACACAAAACAGAGGCTGGCTGGCTGGCAGTAAAGGGGCCAACCAGCATTCACGAGTATTAGAACAAACTAACTGGCTGGCTGTAAATGGGCCGGTCAGTTATAAAATACGAGACTTAACGTTCTAACAAATAAAAATACTTATATTGGTGGTTGTAAAAGACCACCAATGCGTTGTAAAACGTAGGCCGATCTGCCCAATATACCCAATATACAACTAGACCGGCCAGACAAAATAATTTTAAAACTTTAGCCACATTGTCACATTCATCGTTTAAAATAAGGGTCAGATCGTTGGCTAGGCCAACGTCTGCACTTCTAAAAAAAAAAAAAAAAAAAAAAAAAAAAAAAAAAAAAAAAAAAAAAAAAAAAAAAAAAATCACACAGTCAGTTAAAATGTGGCGCACCGTCAAAGGTACGCAACAAGCATCACATTCCGGAGGGTCCTCTCGACGGAGAAGGAATCCATGAGTCAGAGTACAGTGCCCTATACAGAGGCGAGTAAGGAGAACCTCATCCCCCCTCGCCCACTGGAAGGAGCTGCTCCACGGCTGAACGGTCGGTTTGACCAGTCGGAGCTTATTATGTTCGACTTCCAGCCACTGCCTCTGCCATACCTCAAACACAATTCTCTTCGCCACCAAGGCAAGGTCTGACTTTGGGACCGGAGCAAAGTCGATTCGGATCTTGTTGCAAGCTAAGTTGGCAGCATCATCAGTTGCCTCGTTCCCCCTAATTCCCACATGGCCCGGTACCCAGCAGAATAAAGCCTCCCTTCCAGAAGATTGGAGGGAAAGGAGGGCGTGCTGGATGTCCTGGACTTGACGATCTGCTGGGCACATGTTTCCTAATGCCTGAATACAGCTGAGAGAATCACACCATATGATGAACCGCTAATCGCGTATTACTTTCATATGCTGGAGCGACGTTAGCAGGGCGTAGCACTAGGCAGTGTAAACGCTGCACCTGCTATTCAACTTGTATTTGTAAGTCGCTCGAGGGAACACTATGCAGCAGCTAACTGCGTTAGCCCATCATTGTATACTGGGGTAAAACTGTGATGCTGACTTAAAATATCTGCAAAAACATTAATAAAAACCTTGTCCGTGGTAAACGATTTGCTATACCGGGACAATTCTAAAATTGTGCTGGGCCTCTTTAAAAGCCAGGAAGGAGATTTACTCCAACCCTGGTGATAAAATGGGGGTAGATCAAATCCATATTCTTCTAGAGTAGGCTTTGTATGGAGGCCGGACGGTTTAGTCGCTCCATGGTGACTGGTATAAAGCCGCTCGTACCTTGGATGTATAACTATGTCGTACATGGGACTGCCAGGAATTATGGCGATGTGTAGGTAGTGTCGCACCATGAGGATGGTAAGCGAAGGCTCACCAGAGTAAGCACACATGCTGACAATCGGGCTGGTGCAGTAAGTACCCGTGGTGAGCCGAGTTCCAGCTTGGTGGACACTATCCAATACACGGACATAGCTGTCCCGTGCCGAACCATACACAATACAACCGTATTCCAGCCGCGACCGTACAAAGGCTCGGGAAAATTGTAGCAGGTCGGCGCCCCACTGCCGACTCGGTACCGGACGCAATGATCAGATAAAAATTATTTTAAAAATCGGGGCAGGTTTCCCCTAAAACCCCATTCGTGTAGTTTTTTTAAAAATAACATGTCGCCAGGTAGTATCGTAGACCTTATTAAGATCTAAAAAAACACCCACAAGGTGCTGGCTGCAAATAAACGCATCCTGTATTGCCGCCTCCATCAGGATCAGGTGGAGCGGAACTTCCTAAATCCACACTGAAAGCGGCTCAGCAGGTTACAGGATTAAAGACACCAGACGAGGCGACGATTAATCATCCTCTTCAGTGTCTTCCCCACGCAGCTTGTCCGGGCGATACTACGATTAACTATCTGGCAACAACTTATCCTTGCCAGGTTTTAAAATAGGAATTAATGTTGCTTCTTTCCACGAGTCGGGGATGTGTCTTCTGGGCCATATATCGTTAAAAATATCTAGAAGGTACACTTTAGCATCCTTACTAAGATGCCTCAGCATCTGTTACTGGATCAGGTCAGGCCCTGGAGCAGTGTCTTTGAGGCTGTTTAACGCGGACTCTAGCTCCCAAAGTGTAAATCGGCTGTTGAAGGCCTCTTTATCCGACGAATCGAAGCACAGCACGCGCCTCTCAGCAGCAATCCTCCGTTACTCGAACCGAGGATCAAAATTGGCAGATGAAGTGATGGCAGCAAAATTCTCCGCCATCAATTGCACTATGCATCGTTCGTCGGTAATTACACGTCCGTGATCCAGTAATCCAGATACTGGTGGGCGGGTGTACCTTCCAGATATACGGCGGATAGACTCCCATACTTTCGACGAAGGTGTGGATCGATTAATATTTCTCACAAAGTTATGCCAAGACCTTCTCTTACTCTCCTTAATAACTCGACGCGCCTCAGCTCTGGCAATACGGAACGCTGCCAGGTTGTCAGATGTTGGACACAACCTAAAATGACGCAACGCCCGTATGCGATCCTGGATAGCGGAACAACATTCGTCGTTCCACCAGCCGACGGGCGTCCTTCGCAGCGCTCCGGATCTTTTCGGCTGCATGGTGAATCACTTCTGTGAAGTGATTCACCTTCTCCTGTACGCTTTCGCAGGGTTTCAGTAGTACAGAACGGCAGAAGAGCTGCCAATCTGCACCACTGACGTTCCATTTACGCCAGTTATTGCCTCCTCCACGCTCACTCCCAACGTGCATCCAAATAGGGAAGTGGTCACTTCGATGAAGGTCGCGATCCACCTCCCACTGCACAGAGTCCGCAATTGAAGGAGAACACAAAGAAAGGTCAATCGCAGAGGACTATCCGGAAGCAGTGGAAACGTAGGTCATTTGTCCTGTATTCAGGATACAAACGTTTTCCTGCTCCATTAATCTACCAATTACTCGGCCTCTGGGGCAATCGGTGTTCCAGCCACACCACGCACTATGTGCGTTGAAATCCCCTACGAGGGGGAATGGCCGAGTAAGCTGCCGTAAAATGTCGGCAAGATCGACACACTCGTCGGGGGCATTCGATGGCAGATAAATGGAGTATATGGTCAGTTTAATAGGACCGTGTATCCTCACTGCCACTGCTTGTAGATCACAGGTGAGAGCAATAGGTTCTGAGTCGACAGTGTTTCGAACAAACGCAGCCACTCCTCCCTTCGCTCGATCTTCCTCGTTACCGTCCTTTCTGTATATGTCATATCCTCTTAGCACTGGATTATGTGTTGGCCTGAAATGTGTCTCTTGTAAACAGAGATACAATGGATTAGACCGTGCTAAGAGTTGGACTTCCTCTTTGTGAGCCTGAAAAGCGTTGATGTTCCACTGAAGTACGGGAGCCATCCCACCTATTAAACTTCACCCACCCAGGTTCGGGTGGGTCCTCCGATTATGACTGCTGAGGAACGGAACCAGGTTCGTCGACCAGCATTCCTTCATCTTCTGGGTCCGAAGATGATTCTTGTTGTGAACAAGCCTCGGAGTCTTGCGGATGTTTCTTCCGCCGAGGCCTTCGTCCCCTCCTTTCCCTGCTAATTGGAGATCTGGGGGGAGATGCAGAAGGGGACCTCACGAACGCAGTTGGGTCCGTATGCTTAAATTTCGGAACGCGAACTTTCTGCACTGTCTGCCATCCACTACCAGCATGGCGTTGCATTTATTGCTTCTGCAGTTGATGCCGCTTCTGCCGTGGCAGAGGGACCCACGGCTGTGGCTGACATAGCGGATGGCTGTGAGTCTGCTGATGGACCTGTTGAACCTGCTGTCTTGGTGTTCGGTACAGCAAATGTGTTGCTGCCGACGCCCGCGGTCCCTGGTGTTAGGACCTTAACGGGCTTTGCACCACATTTACACTGACACGAGCACATTATGCTTGTGCCCGTGTCTACAACGGACGTCTGCGTAGCAACACTTTCCTTCCTGACGGGAGTTGATAACGTTTTGGCGAAGGTTGTGGCGAAGACCGGTGGCGCAATCGCCTTAAACCACTTCTTCGCTTCACCATAAAGTAGTCGTTCCTTTGTTTTCAACTCATGTACCTTCTTTTCATCAAGGTACACTCGATACTCCCTGTTCCAGGCTGGATGTGGCCCGGAGCAGTTGACGCACACCTGTGGGAGGGTGCAGCTTGTATCCTGCTCGTGTGCCGATTTTTCACATTTACTACAGGTGGGGTTGCCATTGAAGTTCGCCGTCTATTGCCCAAACTTCTGGCACTTAAAGCAGCGCATAGGGTTCGAAACATACGGGCGAATGTTTAGGTTAAGATATCCGGCTTTTATGGACTTCGACAAGATCGAAGTGTCGAACGTCAGGACGAAGGTGGCAGTATTCTCAAAATTTCCGCTAACCTTTAGTTTGATATGCCTAACCTCGACCACGTTTTCTGATTCCCACTCCTTAAGGAGTTCCTCGGACTCTGTATCTATTAGATCGCTGCAAGTGATCAGTCCTCTGCTGGAGTTTAGAATTTTATGGAGTTCGCATTTCACTGTGAATTCCCCGAGCTTCTCACACTTAAGGAGAAAGACAGCCTGCTTGTGGTTAGATGATTCCACAAGCAATGTCCTATTCCTAAGCTTTTTCACACCCTTCAAGCTTCCCGCTATTCCTTCCAATAGGGGTGCGCAGGTGCCACTGAGGTTGCACGCTAGCGAGTAATCTGCCTCTCACCCATGCACCTCCTCGGCACGTGAATGACCTTGAGATTGAGGGTTTTTTTTATAGAGATTTGTACCGTCCTGGCGATCCGGGCGATTAAGCCAAGATCCCCATTCTCCTAGGCACACAACGTTCCACCGTAACGCCCTACGGTGGTCGTTGAAGCATGGTAGGAGTTTACGGTGTGGGAAACTTGCGGTGCTCACAAGTTTCCAGCTCGGGCAGCGCGGATTCACCAAACCCGTACCTGGGAACAGGGCCGGCGTTAGGGGGGGGGGGGGGGGGGGGGGTAAGCGGGTCAAATATACCCGGACTCGTCGGCTGATGGGGGCCCGATCACCGGTTACAGGGGCCCCCAGGCCTCGAAGCCAAGAATCCGCCCATTGTCCGCCTGGTCAGTTTGTAGAGCTAAAAAAAAAATAAAGTTCGCCCCCATACACCACCATTCTCGGTACACATGCTACACTACATGAGAGGTAGCATATATTCTAAAAGAAAATTGCACAGATATCTAGACCTGTTCATAAAACCAGAGAAAAAAGAAAAATCAATTCTTTCTATCTGCGCCAGAGTACAGACACAGGTGTCTGTGTGGTATTGAGGTAGACCCATGCAAATCTGTTTCAGTTGTAGTTTTGAGAAAGAGAATGTGCATTGTACGCAGTGCTGTAACAGTTTTCTTCTTTATATTCTTTCAAATTACAAATGTCAAACCGTAAGCATGGTAAAGTTATACAAGAATTCATTGAATTTTATGAATCAGAACCTTGTTTGTGACGTGTAAAGAGCAAGGAATACCATTATCACCCCAAGAGAGAAGCCACCTATGCAAAACTGATGCAAAAATTTCAAGAATTTGAATCTTATTCCAATAAGAAGATAGTACTTAAAAGATAAATAATCTCAGAAGCAATGTCTGTAACGAGAAAAACAAATATGAAGTCTGATTGAAGTCTGGAGCATAGTCCAAACAATTTATATCATTACCTGAAGTCTATAAGAGGACAATTTTCCATTACAGGAATGAATGTAATTAAGAACTTATCCAAACAGTCATTTTTTATTTGGTTATTTTGTTTTTAAACAATAAATCAGTAATTATGTAGTCTTTCTCGGCATTGAGAATATAAATATTGTTATCGGGTGACTAGCCGAGTTATAGGAGTGTTATAATTACACAATATTTCGGCGCTCTCAATCGTTGGCGCCATCTTCTGGTGAAGTGCCATCCATCCATCCATTCTGATTGGCGCAGACAATAGTCTGCAGTGGTATCCTAAGCGCCAGGATTTAATCCTATGGCTAATATCGGTGTGTAGATTTTGAAACTAGCTTTCTGACATTGTCATAGTTTGTAGTTTGCTCTGACTGCTGATTTTACTGAATGAGGTGTTTTTTTTTGTTTTTTTTATGTTGGTTGGACTGGCTTGGTATGCAGAGGAGGAGAATTCTGGGATGTATTTCTACGCACCTATTTTTCTTCTCTTGGGTGTTAGTTGCTCTCCGTGGTGGTGACAAGCGCAGCCGCTATGGCGGCGGCAACTTGGACTGGCACCTCCCGTATGGCTCGCAGTAGTTTATCTCGCTCGGCCGCGTGGTCTGAATGGCATGGAGGATGCGCAGAACTTTGGCCGCGCTGCTGGGTAGGAGGGCGCCTTGTGCGCCGATGTTGGGTCTGCCTGGGCTGGCCGGCCACATTGGTCCGCGCTCGCGGACCTGGCTCTGGTTGGCCGCTTTTCCCCGCTGTCTCGGTGGTTGTAGACTTGGTCGTCTTCTGACGGAGGCGTAGTCTGGCTGGACATCCACCCCAGCTGGCTCCGCAGTTGCAGCACTTGGTGTCTTCCCTCGGCCGCGTGCAGTCTGCAACGTGATGATTTTCCCCGCATGCAAGCATCTCTGCTCCCCAGTGCAGTCCCTGGCGAAATATCCGAAGGAGTTGCACCGGAAGCACTGTGTGAGCGCGAGAGGTGGCCTCCTCTTAGGTTCCAGTTGGACCTTGTGTCCAAGCAGCGTGGTCGGGCGTTTTGCCAATGGAACCTTTTCCGCTAGTTGTACCGTGAAGAGCGGGAGGCCCTCCTCAGAGCTCGGTCGCCTCATTTGGTGGACATCGTTGTTGACGATTCCGCAGGTGTTGAGCTCTGCGGCGACCGTCTGCTCAGGTGTGTCGGAGGGGAGGCCGCGGACCACCAGCTTCATGGGCTTTCTTGGTGGTTGAGTGAAGTGCTGGATGTCGTTAGCTTCCAGGAATGTTTTCACTCGTTGTAGCTCATCTGGGTGTTGTGACAGGTGTCTCAGTCTGGCCCTTGTTGCGAAGGCGAGGACGAGGTCCGAGGTTTCCTCGTGGAGCTGTTTTACTAGCTCCACGAAGTTTCCATCGAACTGTGCCGTCAGCGGCAGGATCGGTCCTTGTTCTGGGCCCTCCTCCGGCGGCTGCATCTCGTCCTCGTCATCGTTCGCAGTAGGCTCTACCGTCGCCGGTGGAGCGGATGTTGTGTTGATGGGCGACTGTGTTGAGTCCGACTGCGCTAATGGCGGCGCTGGTGTTGTAGCGGAATCATCTTCTGCCTGCGCAGAAGTAGTCTCCACAGGGCTGCTGGTCTTGGTTGTAGTCTGCTTTCTTCTCTGACGTTTCTCTCGGCCGTAAATCTTTCTGAAAAATTTCTTTTTACAGAAGTCATCCACAAAGACAAACGGAATTGTGGACAGTTCTTCAGGAGGTGTCCATCCAGGTTCTGCTGCGTCATCTTTGTAGTAAGTGACCTCGTTTTCTGCGGTAGGGCCCCTTAATACAGCTGTCAGCATATTTGCGTCGTTTGGAAGTCTCCAGGTGTGGTTGATGCCAGCATGTCGGACGACTAGATACTTGATATCGTACTCCGGCATTTGGATGCTTGCTGGGCTAGACCAGACTCCTGGTGCTACACTGTGATTGGTCGGCTGTGGAACCAGTCGTTGCGACTTGAATCGATGCCAAGATGGAGTTATGGCTAGATTCGATGTCCTTTTTCACATGGTATGTAGCGGACGGGCTGAAAGTCTTCGCTCGTTTGAAGATGATATCCGAAAACAAAGCCTTCGCCATAAATTGCTTATTCAACTGATGGGTCAACACGGATCCGTTGCGGGCCTCATATTGAGCCATGGTGCCACGTGATTGATCAGCTTTGTAACCAATCGTAGCCGGGATCCTGCCTCGTCACAACTCATCGTTCCATAGAAGAAAAAATCAGAAGGCAAAACCTTCCCCATAAGCTGCTCATTAATGCATGAGCAACAAATTGCTCGCTTATATTACTACCGAACTTCCCGTTGATCTGAACGCGCCTTGTAATGCGTCCTGGGCACGCTGTCGACGAATAGTATTGATGATTGGCGTCCAGGCTTCACTCAGCTGGTACCCGCTGTCGCGGTTGACGTTGTTAGAAGCGAGTCGAATTTCTACTTCTTCAGTAAGAATGCTTTTCCAGAAGCTCCCAGTAGGCGCCAGTACTCTGGTATTTTCGAAATCAAAGCCATGGCCATGTTCGAGATTGTGTTCCACCGCTGCAGACTTGTCTTTCTGCCCCAGACGAACGTGTCGTGCATGTTGTAGACAACGTTGGTGAACACACCGCACCGTCTGGCCAATGTAGCTCTTCCCACATTCACAACTAATGGAATATACCCCAGGAGTCTGCAGAGCAAGGTCATCCTTGGGGAAGCGCAAGATGTTCTTGACCTTCGGTGGTAGCAGGAAAACTGTCTTAATTCCACTTTTTGCTAGAACCCGTCCTATCTTGGACGTTGTGGCGCCAGAGTACGGCAAGAAGGCGAGACGATCAAGTGGCTCTTTGTTGGTGTTGTTGAGCCTAAGTGTCGGCTCTCGGAATGCCAGTCTTATCTGATAAATAATCAGTGTACCCGTTGCATCGAAAGGTCTGACGCAGATGACTCAACTCACCGGGTAGGCTGTCAGCATCACATGTCGCTCGCGCCCTATGCACAAGCGTGCTGAGTACCGTCTTGTTCTGTGCAGGATGGTGATGGCTACGCGCGTTCAGGTATAGGTCTGTGTGCGTCGGTTTTCTATACACAGAGTGTCCGCGAGACCCGTCAGGTTTCCTTTCTATAAGAATGTCTAAGAAAGGCAGCCGGCCTTCTTCTTCCACCTCCATTGTAAACTAGATGTTTCCGTTTATGCTGTTAAGGTGATGGAGAAAAGCTTCCAGGTTGTCTCTCCGGTGGGCAAGACCACAAAGGTGTCATCTACGTATCAGAAGAAAGTGCTGGGCTTCATAGGAGCGCTTGCTAGTGCCTTGTCTTCAAAGTCCTCCATGAAGAAATCTGCAATAGCTGGCAATAAAGGACTGCCCATGGCCACTCCATCAACCTGTTCGTAATACTCCCTGTCATACTGGAAATACGACGATTGGAGAGTGTGCCGGAATAACTCAACTAAGGTGGGCTCAAAATGCTGTTCCAGTAGAGCCAGCGTGTCAGTGAGAGGGGCCCTAGTGAACAGTGACACCACATCGAAACTCACCAATAAATCTTGTTGCTACAGGCGTAGTTCTTTGATGACGTCAATAAAGCTTGCGGAGTTGACCCATCACTTGGATAAGCAATTAATGGCGAAGGCTTTGATTACGGATATCATCCTTGAACGAGCGATGACTTTCAGCCCGTCTGCTACACGCCATGTGAAAAAGGACATCGAATCTAGCCATAACTCCATTTGGCATCAATTCAAGTCGCGACGAGATTTAACCCCTGCTACGACTGGTTCCACAGCTGACCAATCACAGCGTAGCACCAGGAGTCTGGTCTAGCCCAGCAACTTCGCACGTTCCTGACCTCACTTCACCAGAAGATGGGGCCAAAGTTTGAGAGCGCCGAAATATTGTATAATTATAACACTCCTATAACTCGGTTAGTCACCCAAGATCAGTATTTATATGTAATAAATCAGTAACTTATACAAAAATATTTTATTACGTACCTGTAAGTAATCTTTTTGCAGAACTGTATATTGGAGCAAGCGTCTCAAGGATATTGTGAGAGTTAAGTTTTTCCCGATGTATGGATGAAATGAATACTTCACTGGTTTTCTGCCAGAAGATTTCTTTATTTAACATTTCAGCAACTTCCTCCACTGCCTTCATCAGGTGAGCTGTCATTTCGATATGATAGCTCACCTGTGAAGGCAGCGGAGGCAGTTGCTGCAACGTTGTTAAATAAAGAAATTTTCCGGTAAAAACCCCATGAAGTATTCATTTCGTCTCAAGGATAATTTTATTGAAAGCATGAGGTGATATTATCGTAGAAAACTTGGACATTTAAATGATTTTCATATTGACGAAACCTTAAAGTGGCTTCAAGGCTTTTGTTTGGAGAAATAGCACTTCTCATTATGGTATTTTTTTTTCTGAATTATGGGAGTAATAATTGAAAGCTATTTTTGGAAAACCGACAGATGCATAGATACTTTTTTATTATTATTTCTCAGTTCCAGCGTCGCATGTTGATTAAACATACCTAATTTTACTCTTGCGATCCTGGATTCTACACCATTCTATATGCATAAACAGCCATCCAATTGAAGATTGTGATCAGCAAAACGTAAGTTGCATCTAGCATTTAAAGTGTTTGCACAGGTCTACATCAATACCACACAGCATCTGACAGCTGCTAAAGGAATGAAAATTCACAAGAAAATCATAGGGTAGGCGACTACTGACACAGACTATGATGAGAAATAAAGGCAGCCTCAACAAAACACAGAAATCTGACATGGTCTGCTCAGCTACCCACTTAAAGGACTGAAGATGGCACCCTCTGGACCAAGACTCACAGACACATTAGGAGACAAGTTAGGCAGTCATCTCTTCATGGAGAGAGTAGACTCATCTTCAATCCAGAAAGCAAAGCAAGCGCCCTTACAGACACTTTCAAAAGCAGTTGTAGTTCTGCATAATCACAGAGGCATCACACCCACCTAATAAGCTCAACATATTTTTACCTTAACTGGCACAAGCACCTAAGTGCAAATCTTGGTCCAGTGCCTCGAAAAAGCCTAGTAGGTTCATTTTCAAATTGGTGCACATTCCATGCTAAATGGCTAGTTGACTAAATTTGAAAAATAGGTTAATTCTTTGCCTTAGTATCTATCTTACTAAAAAAAGTATTATTTTTCAAAAAATTGTACATTTACATTATGTATTTTGAATTTAAAAACGAATTTAAATTTACCGTGAAAATGTTCAAGATTGTCATGGCGTCTTGAACACCACCCGAACCAAAACAAAGCAGGCATGTTTGTATATGGCAGGTGTCAAGTGTTTTTTAGTTAAAAATCAATTATTCATTTTATAAGTACAGTGTAGTACCCCAGTGTAAAAGTACAACAATAAAAAAGCCAAACAAGTTATTTATATATGTTCCAAACAATGAACAGATACGGGAAAAGTGGTTAAAACTTGCAAGGAGGGAGGATGCTTATAGTTTATCTGCATATTCAAGAATCTATTTTTGTGAATATCATTTTGATGGAAGTGTTTGTGCACAATATATTTCTAAATCTAAAGCAAAACATGAATTTTGCAGAACCACTCCTTTTCAAGTACTGACAACATAATAAGGTATGAGCTGAGGTGGTTTTGGTTTTATGATTCATAATCTTGCTTTAGTGTTACGTTTAATATAATAAACACACTCTGGCAGCATATCATTACTGGTGCCACAATCTGATGGTAGATTCTTATGCAGCTCAATGAAACAAATCGAAGAAAAAAAAAGATTTATATATATATAATGGTTATCGACATATCATAACTGAAAGGCGATGTTGTTAGGCTGATACAAAGTTTAGAACAGACTGTAAATTGGCAGTACTATAGCTTTAAAATTTGCCACACCTGTTTTTGAGGATATACTTTTCTAGAAGAGGTGTATATAAAAGCAAAAAGAAACATACCTTAGATGTGATGCAACTGAAAAGTTGTGGTACGGGCATGACACAGAAATAATAGTACCTAACAACAACCATATCCAAAGACATTATTCATGAAAACGATAGTATCTTAGAGAAGAACAAAATCTTTTATTATTTCGCTTAGGTCTTCCTTCTGGTTTAGCTATTTAGTATTTGCTTATACTTCGCAAATGTACCCTCATAACAGTATCAATTAATTTATAAAACGTATGTCTAAGTAATAGGTTAATGTTTACAAAACTGAAACAATGTATAATTGACACTTGTGTATACTTGCATCGAAGTTTTAACATTGCGGAATTCCGATGAGCAAAAGTCCTGTTTGACACAAAAAATCTGCCAAGTGTTACAGCATCAATTTTGGGCAAATTGCTACTGTTTGCTTTGCCAAATCCTGGTTCCATAGTGAATTATACTTGTTTTTCAGCATATAAATGAGAACAATTGTATTTACGTGACAAAAGTTCCTACAAACGAATAATTTACCAAGTAACCTGTTCTGTTCCACGAAAATTTCAATAACAACTTTGGCATCTCTGATGGTGTGACGTAATGCTGTCTCATTGGTGTTAATGGTCACATGACTGAATGCCTGATTTTGTCGAATTTATTTTATAAAAATAATAATAATCTTTATTTTTTATAATAAATAATTTTGTTTTTTGTTATCTCCTTATCATGATTAATCATTAAAAACTTCTATGCGTCCAATTTATTCTTAGTGGATCAAGCCTATTACAATTATCAGGGCCCCCAAATGACTTACATAGTTTCACAGTTACTCAAATGATAATATACTATATCATGACATTGGTGTAACATAGAAACTTCCAGATATAACGAATTTGATAGGATGTACACATTCTCACCGTAAGTATGGACTATGTAGCAAACAACCAATTTTCTCTGTTTCCCCCCATTCAATTTTCGCATTTTAATGGAAATGTTAGATTTCATAGATGGAATATGAAATATATGGTAGGTCTGAAAAGAGATTACTTGCTTATACTGACATCTGCCATCCTTGAAAGTAAACACAGTAACTTCAGTAACAACCGACAGTAAAGATATCAAAATTGTAAGTACCAACAGAGAAATTTCACTTTCACATAAGAAGAATCCAACTGAGGTTGACTTTTTGAGTAAAAAGAAATGACCATGTGTGGAGAGATAAAAATGTTGATTTTCAAGTCAGGTCTACATTTACTATGAGTGAAAAGAAAGTGCTGAATGAAAATATAAATACAGTATCACAATTTTTATTTCTAATTAAAGAAATGTATCATGACACCATTGTAAAAAATGGAATCCTAATCATGAAGAGTTCAGAAGTGAATATTTTCAAATCAGTATAATACAATGCCATTGGTACCAATTTCAGTAAACATTTTGACTGAGAGATGTAACTTATCTTTAAACAGGTACCAACTAATTTGTGGACACTTAATAAATTCTCAGCTTTCTGATGTGACATAAAAATGAAACATATGCTATTTTACTCCTGGACCAAAAGGCAAACGAAATCGGAAAAATAGTTTTTCCATGGATTGTGTTCAATGAAAAATGTATACTAACGTGCATGTTTTCCCCCTTGATTTTGCAATTTTCTGCCATATAAAAGTTGTGGTTTATTTTCCCCTACCTTTTTTTATTGCCTAAAGCCTTTTTCCTTAGTATCAATTTTTATTTCTTATGGTTTTCAGAACAAACAGAGTTCTGACAAAGTCAGTCTGCATGTAAGCGTCACAACACTGTCCTAGTGCCTACAGCCTATATGTCTACAAAAACTGTTTATTTTTTTATTTATTTTTTATTTTTATTTTTTTATTTATTTATTTTTTTATTTTTTTTTATTTTTTTTAATTTGATCACATTATATAATGCCAATATGGATTTAGAACCTTGAGACCAAAAACAGAAAAAATTGTGATGGAATGTAGTGTTGTCAAGGAAATCAGTCATTACCTATGACATGGCCACTAGTTAAATTCAAATGTAGATTATGCGCCACAAATAACTTATTAGGTTAGTCAGTCAGCTTAACTGGGCAGAACACATAGGACAGGTAGTAGGAAAAGGTTTCAAAATTCTGCCCTTGTTGGAGAGAGTGATGAGGGGATGTACAAGACAAGTAAAGGAATTAGGTTACAAAACTTTGGTCAGACAATTACTTGTATATGGTGGATTAGTATCGGACTCACATTTTGAGTATCAAATACAGGAGTTGGAGAGGGTATAAAAAAGGGCTGCTAGATTTGTTTCTAGAAATTACCGCAGAATGAAATCAGTAACAAATATGATAAAAGAGCTGGAATGGGATTCACTGGAAGACAGGAGGAGGGTGAAGAGGGTCACAGGAATGTACAAGGCGTATATTGGTGATGAGGCATGTAAAGATATTGGTATAAGAATTAAAAGTAATGCATGGAAGGGAAAAAATGACCATGACTCGATTTCAGGCACATGGGTTTATGAAGATTCTCTGTTTTAGGTAAGGGTGTCAGCGATTGGAGTAATTTATCTTAAAAGAATTTAAAGTTAAAATATATAGAGGTCAAATGTAGGCGGGTACAGGAAAGGGAGAAGATGGGTGTGTAGGGAAATTGTCAACAGCGTGTGTGCTCCATTGCAATTAAATTAAATTAAAATCAGAACTTTGGCTGATGTTTGCGTTACTCTGTGACAGATTATTTCAACCAACTTGTGCTTTAACAGAGTGCCATGACCATAAACTAGCTTACAGCTTCACACTTTGTCAACATCATTAGAGGTGGGAGCAATGAAATGGAAGGAATTTGGCAATTATCTTGTGAAGTATCCATCCAAATATTTGCCTTGGCTCATTTCAGGAAATCATGGAAAACTTCGTTATAAACTAGCACTTGATAAAGTAGTGGTTAATTTTCATTTTTGAGTAAGTCAGCCAGAGAGTATGTGAGGAACTAGCTTATTTCAGGGGTTAGCATAAATACTTGATCTCAGCTATAACCGTGTGTAGCCTAGGAAGTTACAGTTCTGACTTATTTAATGACTTGGCCGCCACATAGATTTTAACCCAAAAACTATGAAAAGGTCAAGTTCAAATGATGTTCACTAGTCCATTCTTAAATGATTCCTCAGACTTCCACGGCCATCTTTGTTCATGATTAATTGACTTTCAGGTTATGCTGTGTTGTTTATTTCATTACCTGAGCTTTCGGCTGGTATCCTCCAGCCTTCGTCAGAGATACTGTTAAGACCAGTGGTGGCCCCAACGGGTGAAAGAGGCAGCGGAAATTTTAAAAAATACCAACAACATCAACGAAGATAGCGGTCTTTTACTCTGCGATGCTTGGCGCTCGTTGCTATGTCAACATATACAGTATCTCTGACGAAGGCTGGAGGATACCAGCCGAAAGCTCAGGTAATGAAATAAACAACACAGCATAACCTGAAAGTCAATTAATCATAGTCCATTCTTGTTTGACAAATATATTCTTCAAATTTTACATGTCATTGAACTGCACAGGCAATCAAACAAATTTTCCGAAAAACATTTTACAGATTCAACCAACCATTCGAGCATGACCAAACCTCACGCCCCCACAGTTACTTAGCTACATGAGGTTATTAATTTGACTTTCACCCATGACTTCAAAATTCAACCATTTCCGCGCAAGTTGTTAATACGCCGCGCCGAAGCCCGTCCTACATCACTATTAATGCACACTGAGACGGCTGCTGTTTGACTGGGGAGAGAGTAGCTTCTGGAGGGGGTATTTACAGAAACGATGCTGCATGAGCCATGGGAAGAACCTTTCTCTGACTTTCCCACGAAACTGATCAGTTACTGACGAATATTTCACAATACAATTTGACCTTGATAACAAAAATAATCCTATCTAACTGAAATTTTGGTAGTTGCAAGATTTTATTACAAACATCAAATTAAGTTATTATAAAATTTTTCGTAACTTTAATAGTTTCACCAGAAAAGAGTCATAAAGATGTGATTGCCATAACTTTCGAAATATTACTCCTATCAAGCTGAAACAAATGTCATTCTATTCTCCTATTGCTCATTTATCATCTAATATCAAATAAAGTGTGTTACCTAATTTTGAAAGTGGTATAAAATTCGAAAACAAAATTTGACTACTTGAAATATTCAGAATATCGACTTGAAAATAGCTTCAAACAAATCTCCATATTGAAAAAAGGTTACTGTAAAAATTTGGAATCTCTAAGTATATTCCCTGATTTATTACGAATTTTAGAATATTATTCCTCCCAAATGCTCATCAAATTTGAGCTGCACTTGTGCAAGCGTTTCTGGCGCCAAAACCTATTTTATTTTATTACAATCAAATACTTTAATATTATGAAATAAAACTTTTTCAGAAACCTTCATATTTAAATAAACTTTACTCTGAACATAATTTCTTCTCATGAATTCCCGGATAAGACTGAAATATTTAACTTTTACATGAAGCACATGTCTTGCTATACCAAATTATATCCAAAAACGATCTTTAAAATGCATGAAACTTTCTAAAATTTTAATATGTTATTTTAACCAAAATTACGCTACATTCTATCTATCACTTGACTTCTTAACTGTTTTCTAATGACTGAATACTTCTTTGGAGTGGAAAATTATGTGATAAAATTCTAAACCGGCAAATCACTTTTAAACATGTTTAGACTTCTAACAACAAACTTAATCATCTTCCGGCTATTTATTTACATAAACATCTTCTGAACTAAAGAAATATACTGATTTAGCAAAGTTATATGAAAGTCAAATATTACATGTTCAAATCTGAGGTTAAGTTTCTCAACAGCTGTTTAAATGAATTTAACTATTGAATTTACTGTTCATACTTGAATTTATGCTTATGTAGGGCATATTACTGGGAATTATTATTAAAATTAACTGGAAGAATGGCTTTAAAATGGTGGTACCATATACTTCAATTGAACTTGCTATCTAGGAAATTAATTTCGTTTTGCGAAATTCTAAGAAGTGTTACAAGTAGAATAACTTATTAAACGATTTGGTGAAACAGTAAAAAGCAGTGAAAAAATATGAAGCAAAAATTTTATAACTTGGGCAGAGTTTTCAAATAAATTACTGCCAGGGTCAACACAATTTAAACATAATTAAACTTGATAATGCACAATCATACCAGTAAAATTTGTTTAAAATTGTAAATATTGTTAAGACGTGGTAATATTCCAAACACTATTGTAATCACAAAAAAAAAACATATAAACAATACAAAATTGGTACCATTTTATTATTTTTTCCTTTGCTTACAGCTTTACACCTTGTCAAGAGATTAAAAAGAGCTGACGGCAAGGAACGAGAAGAAACATTCGCATGGCCTTTTGAATAAACCATCCTGGCATTTGGCTAAAGTGATTTCAGAAAACCATGGTGTAACAAGAGTGTTAAGACTACGTATGATATGTAAGAGAGGTGTAACAAACTGTTTTGGTACGGGTGCAGGCTAGCAGAAAGAGCACCAACCTGATTTGAGAAATAAAGTAGAGAGTAGGAAAGGATCTTTGTTGTTTTAAGTAAGAAAGAAATCCACAATTGGCTAGATGGACCCATGTAACAGAAGGAGAGGTTATGATTGGCTGAGAAACCAAAGAGATGGTCAGCCATTTTAAGTATGAAGTATTATTCAATGTGTTGATCTGTGTAGAAGCAACTTATGGTCGGTGGTGAAATCAGTATGGAAGCCATGTGGAAAACTAGCCATGCCATGTCCATCTTAAATGAATCCACGATGTGTTAAAACTAAAAAGAGTGACTTCAGAACTAATTTACTGCGTACAATCAGGTCAGTGACAGCAAAAGTGTGCCATTTAAAGTAATTATTCATAATTGCAAACCTGAGAGCTTCAGGAGCGAGGTCCATTGTTAAGCACAAACTGTAATACGTGACTAGTACCAGCTTGGAAATTTTGTGGTGTTAAATAAACTGTTTTTGAACCTGAAGAACGAGTTGGTGGCAGTTATTTGTAGACTCCTTTAGAGACAAATTTATATCAACAATTTCTATTGATAATTTCCCTTAAGGAATGGTGGCCATGATTAACTTTTTAACCTGTGTATAAGCATTATTGTCTAGCAGTTCAGTACCACACAGACATTTCACGGTTATAGTTCTTATATATGCATGCAGAGAGCAGCAACAGTAGTAGAATACAATGAAGTCGCAATTCATTCACCGCCATCAGTAAAATAAGGTGGGCAGAAACAAGCAAACATTGTCACAAAGGGAAACCAGAATCTGGATGGACAGACAGGGACTTTAACCTGTGCCCTCCCAAATGAGATGCCAGACCATTACCACTTACCTGTAATGCTTGGTGTGTTTTATTAAAGACTCTTCTCATCCTCTGATCTTCTCCATTACTTTTCTTCCTTCATTACAACATCTCCAATTCAAATTCTTATGCTCTATCAACACTTAGATTATGATCTAGGCACATGTAAGCTACTAGACAAATTTTCTGTATTTGAAGCTGTTCCTGTGCCTATTCTTCATTAGTAAATAAGATGCTGAGACAAATTCAGAAATTGTCAATTATAAAACTCCGTGTGGTTATTCCACCATAAGGATAAAAATCAAATTTACTTGAACATATTTACTTAAAATGTATTAACATTTTAATTTCAACAACAATCAGTTCATAACAATATATATATAAAATTCTTCTTAAGGTTCATCATCATCTGGATGATAAAGTTCACTCAGCAGTCGATAAACATAGGATGGAACATGTCCGCCACTGCAACAGCATAACCTTAATTTACTTCACATTCTATTTGATAGGCAATCAAATTGATTCACATGCACATTAAGCACTGATCAACAGAATAAAAGTATAACTATAATGGAAATTATTAGACTTACGTATTCGAAATGAACAGCGTGATAAGTTCCGGGGGAACATAATCGAATACAGGATTGTAGACATGAGTATTTGACAAGAGTGGACCATCTGAGTAACTCAGCACTCCTTCAGGAGAGACAAAGCAGTTAAAAGCATCCTGATCATATGAGCAGAGGTGCTTTGGGCTCAGTTTATACATAGGTGCAAGAACAATTACCTGCAAATAAAATTAATACTATTACATATGCAAATTAGGTACAGAAAGTGATAAACTACTTTACATTTTGTATATATTATTAAAGTTAAACTAAAATTGCAAAAATGAAAAAATTAATCACAAGCAACTATAATTTTTACATTATTATCAACTTATCTGTGTATCACATTTTTTAATCCAACACAATCTAAAAAAAAAACAAGCAACTACAATTTCTACATTATTAACATGAAGCAGTTCTGATAAATATTAAAGAATTCAGTGAACCAGCAGCCAAAATTGAAGGGGGAAATAGTTACAATTATAAAAATTCACAGATTTTGAATTTGAAGAGATATTTCAGATGAAGTTTGAGCAAATGGAAGGAAGGCACAAGTACAGTAGAGTCAAGGTGTGAAGAGTTCAAGGAGATGATAAGAAAGGGGGAAGAAATATTTATCCCATAACAGCAAGTAAAGAGAAGGAGTGAGCCTGAGTACTATAAAAGGGAGGTGATGATGTTTAAGAAGTTGGTAAGAAGAGAACTTAACAGAGTTAAGAGACAGCAGGCCAGTAGGGACTTTTAACACTAGGGGACAAAATATTTTGGATATATTTCTAATTAAGCCCGATGAAAACCTTTTGGGGTGTCAAGTAACTGAAGGAATAAGTGATCATGACGCAGTTCAGATGGATATTAGAGGATTCAGTAAACCAGCAGCCAAAATTGAAGGGGGAAATAGGTACAATTATAAAAAGGCACAGGTTTCAAATTTGAAGAGATATTTCAGGGAACAATTCAGCAAATGGAAGGAAGGCACAAATACAGGCGATTCAAGGTGGGAAGATTTCAAGGAGATAATAACAATAAGGGAAAGAAAAATTTATTCCAGGGCAGAAAATAAAGAGAAGTAGAGAACCTTATAACAGGGAAGTGAGGAGGTTAAAGAGGTTGGTAAGAAGAGAACATAGCAGAGTTAAGAGACAGCAGGGTAGTAGGGAATATTCATTTTTTTTTTAATTTTATATTTTTTTAACTGCTTTACGTCTCTAAACAGCGAGGACTTTAGAGACGGGAAAGGATGGGAGCAAGGTATGGGAAGGAATTCGGCAATGGCCTTTTTAAGGAAGCATCGCGGTATTTGCCTGGAGTGATTTGGGAAACCATGGAAAACCCAAATCTGGATGCCCGGACGGGAATTCGAACCGCCGTCCTCCCGAATGCGAGGCCAGAACGCTCAGGGAATATTTAAAACAACTAAACAAGGACTTAATAACAGCAAAGAAAGTGGCTAAAGATGGGTTTATGAAGAGTATTGTCAGTGCAAGAGGACCATTGACTGATGCATCTAGAAATTTCTATGGCTATATAAGGAAACTGAAGGGAAGGGAGGGTGTAGAGACACTTATAGATAAGGATGGAGAAGAAGTTACTGAGGATTTTAAAAAGGCAGAGATTTTAAGTAACTGGTTTTGTGAAAGCATTAGGGACAATGAATCAGAAAGGGGTGGGTCTAATTCATAGAACGAGCTTAACAATACAATTAGAAATGAAGATAGTAAAAAATTTGAAATTCATCCTGAGGAAATCATGAAGGAAATAAGAAAGCTGAAAAAACATAAAGGGGCTGGTGAAGATAATATTACTACAGATATCTTAAAGATAGCTGGATGTGACATTGTACCTTATCTTGAAATATTATTTAAATTGAGTCTGGATACTTGCTGCTTACCACAGGACTGGAAAAGTGCAATAGTAGTACCGGTACATAAAGGAGGGGTGAGAAATAGAGTTGACAATTACAGGCCAATCAGTTTGACATCAGTGGTAGGTAAATTAATGGAAAGATTGATATGCAACCACATCAGAAATATATGTGAAACATAAGTGGTTTTCAAGCAGGCAACATGGGTTAAGGCAAGGATATTCATGCGAATCTCAGTTGGTGGGATATATGCAAGATATTTCAGATGAAATGGACAAGGGAAGCCAAATTGATAGTGTAGCACTAGATCTGTCAAAGGAGTTTGACAGAGTGAACCTTAAAATGGTAGTATATAAGGTAAAAACTATTGGAGTGGATGAGAAAGTGATTTGCTGAGTAGAAGAATTTTTAAAAGGTAGAAAACAGAAAGTTAGGGAAGGAAATGTAGTATCAATAGAAGTGGAAGTAAAAATGGGAGTGCCACAAGGTAGTAAGTTGGGACCATTGCTATTCATTATTCTAATGAATAATTGTGTTGATTGTTTACTATCTAAAATTAGATTGTTTGCAGATGACATAATGCTGTATAAAAGAATCAAAACGATAGAGGATTGTAAACAGTTGCAGGGTGATCTGGACAGGATATCTAATTGGATTGGTAAACATGGAATGAAGATAAATGCAAACAAGAGTCAGCTTATTAGATACACAAATAAAAAACAAAAGGTTAATTATGAATTTAAGGTGGGGAAAGAATTGCTTGCTGAAGACTTGAAATGTAAATATCTTGGCATTACATTTGATAACAAGCTTGACTGGGCAGGATATATTGGACACATGGTAGGAAAAGGTTTCAAAGTTCTGCACTTGTTGGAGAGAGTGATGAGGGGATGTACGAGAGAAGTCAAGGAATTGGGTTACAAAACTTTGATCAGACCATTGCTCGAATATGGTAGTGTAGTATGGGACCCTCATTTTACGTATCAAATACAGGAGTTGGAGAGGGTGCAAAAAGGGTCTGCTAGATTTGTTTCTGGAAATTATCGCAGAATGCAATCAGTGACGGATACGATAAAGGAGCTGAAATGGGATTCATTGTAAGACAGGAGGAGGATGAGGAGGGTCGTGGGAGTGTACAGGGCATATACTGGCGATGAGGCATGGAAAGATATTGGAGTAGGTATGAAAAGTAGTGCATGGAAGGGAAAAGATGACCATGACCATAAGCTGGCAGTCGATTTCAGGCACAAGGGTGTGGGAAGATTCTCTTTTTTAGGTAAGGGTGTCAGGGATTGGAATTAGTTACCAAGAGAAATGATGAATATTTTACCGAAAATGTTGAAAGAAATTAAAGATAAAATTTGTAGAAGGCAAATTTAGGTGGCTGCAGGATAGGGGGAAGATGGGGGTGTGGGAAATTGCCACCGGAGCCTGTGCTCCATTGCAATTAAATTAAATTAAATTTAAAACACTACAAGGACTTAATAATAGCTAAGGTGGCTAAAGATGGGTTTATCAAGGGTATTGTCAGTGCAGGGGGTCCACTGACAGATGCATCGAGACATTTCTATGGCTATGATAGAAAACTGAGGGGAAGGGTGGGTGTTGAGATGTTTATAGATAAGGATGGAGAAGTTACTGATGATTTGAAAAAGGCAGAGTTTCTAACTAACTCGGTTAGTGGGACCATTAGGGACAATCAATTAGAAATCTAAATCAAAGAACGAGCTAAGAAAGCGGAAAAATAACATGACAGATAATATTACTAAAGATGTCTTAAAGATAACAGGATGTGACATTGTACATTATCTTTAAATATTATTTAAATTGAGACTAGATATTTGCTGCTTACCAGAGAAGTGGAAAAGTTTGACAGTAGTGCCAGTACATAAAGGAAGGGTGAGAAATAGAGTCAAAAATTATAGGCCAATCAGTTTGACAACAGTGGTAGATAAATTAATGGAGAGATTGATATGCAACCACATCAGAAATATATGTGAGGAACGTAAGTAGTTTTCAAATAGGCAACATGGTTTTAGGGAAGGATATTCATGTGAATATGATGGGATGGAAGCAAGATATTTCAGATGAAATGGACAAATTGATAGTATAGAACTAAACCTTTTAAAGGCTTTTGACAGAGTGAGCCATAAAATGGTAGTAAATAAGGTAAAAAAACTATTGCTTGCGTCGGCAATTTTTTAATAGGTAGAAAACAAAAAGTTAGGGTAGGATGTGCAGTATCAAAAGAAGTGGAAGTGGAAATGGGAGTGCCACAGGGAAGCATATTGGGACCACTGTTAGTCCTTATTCTAACGAATAATTGTGTTGATGGTTTGCTATGAGAAATTAGATTGTTTTCAGATGACATAATGCTATATAAAAGGGGAGCGTGCATAAACCACGTAGCTCCATTTTGGCCTCCTGAGAACCCCCCCTCCCCCCCACGTAGCCCTACGTGGCTTTTGCCTCTCCCCCCCCCCCCCCCCACACGTAGCACGTAGCTTTTTTCCCTTTTGATTCCAGACGACATTTTGCACCGTTTTCTCTTGTCAGTCTATTGTAAATTACATACGAAGATAATAAACTGAGGGAAATAAATATTCACATGCTGTTATGAGTTCTATTGCTCATTTTAACTATGAAAAATGTTATGAAAGGGAAGCTACGTGGCCTGGCTCGGAACCCCCCCTCCCCCAACGTAGCCTAGAGTAGCCTTCCAGCCAACCCCTCCCCCCCCCCCCCCCCTGGACCGAGCCACGTAGTTTGTGCACGGTCCCAAGGATCAAAATGGTAAGGGACTGTAAACAGCTGCAGGGTGATCTGGACAGGATACCTAGTTGGGTTGGTAAACATGAGATGAAGATAAATGCATAGAACAGTCAGCTTATTAGATACACAGATAAAAAACTAAAGATTGGTTATTATTAGAAAGTGGAGGAAGAATTGCTTGTTGAAGACTTGAGATGTAAATATCTTGGCATTACATGTGATAACAAGCTTAACTGGGAAGATACATTGGACAGGTAGTAGGAAAAGGTTTCAAAATTCTGCACTTATTAGAGAGCGTAATGAGGGGATGTACATGAGAAGTAAAGGAACTGAGTTACAATCCTTTGGTCAGATCATTGCTTGTGTATGGTAGTGTAGTATGCAGCCCACATTTTGAGTATCAAATACAGGAGTTTTAGAGAGTGTAAAAAAGGGGTGTTAGATTTGTTTCTGGAAATTACCGCAGAACACAATCAGTTACAGATATGATACAAGAGCTGGAATGGGATTCATTGGAAGACAGGAGAGAGTTAAGAGGGCCATGGTAATGTACAAGGTGTATATTGGTGATGAGGTGTGGAAAGGTATTGACATAAGAATTAAAAGTAATGCATGGAAGGGAAAAGATGACCATGACCACAAGCTGGCACTCAATTCCAGGCACAAGGGTGTAGAAAGATTCTCTTTTTTTAGGCAAGGGGGTCGGGGATTGGAATAAGTTACCAAGAGAAATTATGAATATTTTACCAAAAACATTGAAAAAAGTTGAAATTTTTAGAGGGCAAATGTAGGTGGGTGCAGGTAAGGGGGAAAATGGGTGCGTATGAAAATTGCTAGTGGAGCATGCACTCCATTGCAATTAAATTAAATTAACTTATGTGTATATCATATTTATTAATCCAACACAATCTAAAAAAAAAAAAAAAATAACAAAGAATTTGGTACTTCGATCAGTGCAGATGACATTACACCTGAAGACAGGTGGCATCGATTCCTACATATACTCAGGGAAGGTATGAACTTGCATATACCGAAACGGACAATCTGGGAAGAGAACGATCCCCCATGGTACACACGGGAGGTTAATAGGTTACTCAAGAAGCAAAGGAAGATACATGCACAATCAAAAAGGACGATGCATCGGACTGATTTAGATAAGTTAGAGGAGATAAGGGGACGTGTTAAGAATGCGATGTGTGAGGCCTTTAATAACTTTCGTGAAAATTCTCTCTCTAAGACCCTCACTGAAACCCCTAAGAAATTTTGGTCGTATGTAAAAAAAAGTTAGTTGTAGTGGGAACAATAAGCCAGTTCTAATAAAAGACGGACGGGAAGTTGAAGAAAGCCGCGACAACGCTACCGTATTTAACACCAAATTCAAAAATTTATTCACACAAGAAAACATGTAAAACATCCCCACTTTACCACATCGTGTGGAATTAGAGATTGATCCAATAGAAATTGATGGCGTAGGAATTGTAAAGCAATTAAAATTCCTGAAGTGGGGTAAAGCGCCGTGTCCCGATGGTATACCGGTAAGAGTATTTTCTGAATACGCGGAGGATATTGAACCATTTCTGTCAGATATATTCCGTAAATCACTAGAAGAGAGAAAAGTACCTTCTAGCTGGAAAATAGCCAAGGTAATTCCCGTTTTTAACACTTTCGGGACCGAGCCCGAGCATGCTCGGGCAACAAAACTGTTTTGAAAAGACCGCGCCCGAGCATAGCTCGGGCGACTGTTTCTTGAGACTCACATGCCTGTTTCTCACTCGGAAGCGGCCGGCTAATGTAATAGTGCTGCGTGAAACATCTGTCTATATTCTCCTTGACTGGTGCTGCCCTCTCTGATGTGCTTATGGAATTATTTCGAAAGAAACAGTAAGCGGTGCCAGACAGCTTCAGCTGCGCCATTGTGTATTTGCGTCGTCACGAGTTTTGCAAGTTCTTGTTTGTTCCTCGCAAATATGTCACGATTTTTCCACACTTTTGCGCCAAATTGGTGAAGGACTTGTTGAGAAAGGTGCAACACTGACACAAGACAGTGTACCTGGATCAAATCAAAGCAACAGAAAGCTGGTACGACACTTCCCAGAAAAAATTCCAGCCACTGAGAAGAAGGAGCGTCCAACAAGAGTTTGTAAAGTTTGTTCTGAGAAAACAAAACAATCTAGTGGTAAATCAGGTAGAAAGGAAACGATTTGGTGGTGTCCTGACTGTAATATACTTCTCTGTATGCCAGAATGCTTCAAAATCTTCCACACTGAAGCCAAATACCTGTGAAATCATACTAAAAACTGAAAACGCAATTTTTCTGTGAAACAAAAATGATACCTTTTGTGTTTGTCAATAACATTGTTGTTACCAACTAAAAAAATTAAAATAAACATGTAAAACCAACCTTGAAGATTGTTATTTTATTATATGAAATTCTTTTTGAAATATGTCAAATACAAACATGTCAGTGACATTTTAAAGAATGCCATAAATGGCTGGTTTTCTGGGCCAGGAATGTACCTATGCTGCTGGTCCCGAAAGTGTTAAGAAAGGAGATCGGAGTGATCCTAGGAATTATCGACCCATATCTCTAACATTGGTCTGCAGCAGAATTCTGGAACATGTCATATGCTCGAACATAATGAAGTTTCTAGATGAGAACGAGTTACTTACACCATGTCAACACGGATTTCGGAAGAAGAGATCGTGTGAAACACAATTGGCCCTATTTTCCCAAGACATAGTGAAAGTTATCGATGCAGGTTAGCAAGTTGATGCAGTTTTTTTTGGATTTTCAGAAAGCTTTTGATTCTGTGCCACACAACCGACTTTTAGCGAAGATTCGAGCTTCGGTATTTCAGCTCAGATTTGCGAGTGGATACGTGATTTTCTAACTGGTCGATCACAGTACGTCGTTGTTGACGGGGAAGCCTCTTCTAAGATAAATGTTACTTCGGGCGTTCCTCAAGGAAGTGTAATAGGTCCACTTCTTTTCTTAATATTTATAATGGATCTAGGTGACAACGTCAAATGCTGGTTGCGATTGTTTGCCGATGATGCGGTTGTCTATAGGGAAATAAGGTGCTCCGATGATTGCTTAGAAATTCAGCGTGATTTGGATGCTATTTTCGATTGGTGCCGTAAATGGCAGCTTACACTTAATTGCAAAAAGTGCAAGGCAATGCGGATAAGTAACAATAAGAATCAGTTTGTTCACGAGTACAAAATAAACAATTCAGCTGTTGACACGGTTAATTCCCTGAAGTATCTGGGGGTGATAGCACAAAGCAACATGAAATGGGACATGCACATAACTTCCGTCGTAGGCAAGGCTAACTCTAAATTACGATTCATAGGTCGTATTTTGAGGAATTGTAATGCTCAAACAAAGGAGATAGCGTATAAAACACTAGTGCGTCCGCATCTGTATTACTGTTGTGGGGTTTGGGATCCATATCGCAAGGTTCTGATTGACTCAGTTGAGAGGGTGCAGAGGAGAGCCACTAGATTCGTGACTTCTTGTTACAGCCCTTATGAAAGCATCACAGAATTGATACATATATTGGGCTGGGATAGTTTGGAAGACAGATGACGTAGCTTGCGTTCGAATTTATTGGAGAATATGCGAAAAAATTTAAATTTCGAGTGCAATGAAATACTTCTTCCGCCAACCTATTTAGGTGGCAATGACCGGAGGGATAAGATTAGAGAAGTAAGATGCAGTACTGATACTTATATGTATTCCTTCTTTCCTCGCACTATTCGGGATTGGAATGAGCGGGTTTAGGATTGGTGCTTAGCACCCTCTGCCACCCACAATGTTTGTGATTTGCAGAGTATGAATGTAGATGTAGATGAAGCACTAACTTTTGCTATACTATACATCCAATGGTGATTTGTTTCAGTTTTAGTTGTGTAAAAATGGAATAAAGTCACCCTTATGTCCACAGTAAATTAAAATTTTAAAGTGTTCATAATGAGTCAAATGCAAATATCAGGAACACAAATGACAAAAATGGTTAATATATGTCACAAATATCTCTAATAAACATGGGAAGGAACTAAAGAATACAATTTTAAGAAAGTTAAATAAAACATACAGATTAATTTGTTTGCTGATTATTTAAAATATATATATATATATTCCTTACTGGTACTGAGTAATGCTTAGCTGCAAGTGCAACCGTATGACTGCCACATACTGCTCTCAGTCCTGCATTTGCCATGACAGTGTGAGTGCCGATTATTACTTTATTAACTCTGGACATTATGGCAAATATGGCTGAATCAGTTATAAGTGTTGTCTGAATTTTACTTTTGCCTAAACTTAGAGCAAGTTCATGGCCCTGAAAAAAGAAGTAAAATAATTAATGAATATGAAACTTAACACTAGATGACACTGATTCATAAATACAAAATTTTATTCATTTAGTGCAATTTATGATGATGTTAACCCTGCTTAACATGTTTTATGTCTTATGTTAAAAATTCATAATACATTTAACTACCTAAAGTGGCTAGTGAAAATACCTTTCTAAATGCTGAAATTCTTATTTGAACCTTCATAATATCCAATATAAATAAGAAAAATCATAAAACAAATAAGATTTTTAAAACATTCCTGATGAATTCACTTTCAACAAACAGTAACCTTTTGCCTTTTGTTAGCTAGGTATACCAAAGACAATTGAAAGAGTTAAAACAAAACAAAACAAAACAATTTTTCAACTGCCATCAAGAAACCTATCACTATTTATACTACAACAGCTTTTCTTTAAACTGTATTAGACTACCCTACACTACAGCTAACAGACAGACCTCAAAGATGTTTCTGTTCACATAAATGAGACAATATTTATGACAGCTAAAATCACTGAGCCAGCAAAACTAGGTATATAGTTGTTAGATATCCATGCTGGGTAATTTTGGTTAACTTGACTATGGCTAATAAGGACTTAAGACAGTTCTGAGATGCAGTCTAAGTTATATGAATCATACCACTGCCTGCATTTTCAAAATAGTCACCACTAAACTATACACACCTACACACTCTCAGAAACTGATTTTGAAATCACTCCACAACTCATTTTCTCCATTGGTTGCCATTAATTCCTTGTCTGGTAGTTTCAAAAATTCTCTACTGCCTTGCTGTCTCTAACACTGTTGTATTTTCTTCTTATTAACCTCTTTAGTCTTCTCACCTCCCTATTATAGATGTAGGTTCTGTACTTTTATTTACTTTCTGTTCTGGAATGAATATTTCTTCACCTATCTCACTGGACTCTTCCCACCTCTACTCCACCATACAGGTTCTCTCCTTGCACATAGTTAACATTTCCCTAAAACATCTTTTCAATTCTGAAACATGTGGCTTTTTATGTGCTGAAACAATGTCAGGAAACGAAACAAAGAAGTTTCACTAATTCCAGAGAAAACTTCACACAAAAAAAAAAATGCAGAAAAATCCAATGAAAGGAATTGAAAGCCCCCTTAAAGGAAAACAACAGCACAAAACACTGAAGTGTGGAAAACTATACGCCCTGATTTAATGCATCATGTCTATTCTGAAAACCACAATAAACAACTCAAATAAATTTCAAAACATACAAAACTTCAAGAAGTTTTTATAAATTAAGGTCATCACTGATTACCATAGCCTATTTTCCCCTTAATGTGAAAAAAAATATAGTGTCTCAAAAAAACTACCTGTCCCATACAGATTGACAGAAATGCAATTAAACTATCATGGTGGCTGGATATATATTTTTTTTCTCCCTACTGTTTTTGTAAGGGCGGCATTCTGGAAAAATGTGAGATATGTGAGATTTCTCTCCTTGCCCGAGTCAAGCCCCCTCCCCCCAAACCAAAATCCTGGATCCACCACTGCATACACACAAAATATGGTTAAGTAAGTAATTACAAGATACACGTTATAGTAACCAGAACCTTTATACAAAATTCTATAGTGAAAGCCACATCACTATCTACATTATAGATAAATATTTATTGTTTATCAGCTAACAGTTCTACTTTTTATCTAAAATCAACAAAAGAGAGATCTAAAAAGGCATTCTGCAGTCAACATCATTTCACAGTACTGACATGCTATTTTTATCAACTTCCATCTTGGTTTGCATATCTTCACATTATGACTGTCATTAGCATTTCAGTATATGAAACAAGCTGCCAGTATGAATTATTATTTTTTAAAAGAACCCTTGATTTTGTTATATCCGTAACTACAGTACATTATTAATATCAATGAACATTTCCACTTTTTTGGAGGTTATCTGACACATTCTCTTTCCAAGTCAATGCTTACTTGAAACCGAGAATCCAGCTACTATCTGCTTGCTCGCCTGTAGTAGTTTTGATAGGATAGTGAATGTGCTGCCATCTGTCATTGAAATGTGGAACTTCAGCTCTGTAGCTTAAGTGTATACACTGAAGTGCCAAAGGGCATGGTTAGGAAGATGAAAATGTCCAGATGGTGGTGGCACCACAGAAAGAATGTGAAAATTTATGATGCAGTGCAGGGTCGGCAATTTCATATGTATGCTTGTAAGTCATGTGAAAGGTTTTCTGGCACAACTGTTGCCACAAGAAACAAATTAACAGACTTTGAACACAAAATGACAGCTGGCACTAGATGCATGGGGCATTCCATTTCAGAAATTGTCCATGCACTCAACAATCCTCAATCAACAGTGCCAAGAATCTGCTGTGAATATGTAATTTCTAGCATTACCTCCTGCCATGGACAACACAGTGGTTGACCATGTCTACTTAATGACAGACAAGCAAAGTCTGTGTTGAGATGTCATGGTTGACAGACAGAAAATGTTGCATCAAAGATCAGCAAGATTCAATGTGGGACATATAACAGACGTATCTGTGCGGTCAGTGCAATGAAATTTGACATTGGTTGAACAAGGCAGCAGACGACTGACACAACTGCCTTTGCTAACAAAGCTCTTGGGCTGGAGAAAATACTGGTTGGACCCCAGATGACTGGAGAAAGGTTCCATCGTCAGATGAATTAAAAATTCAGTTGGTAAGCACTCACTGTATGGTTTGAATTGGCACAGACCCCACAAGGCCATGGATCCAGATTGTTAGCAAGGAACTGTGCAAGCCGGTGGTGGCTTTATGCTGAATTGAGCAATGACTGAAATGGTTATGTTCAGCTGCTTGGAGCCATGCATGACCTTCATGTTCCCAAACAACTATGAATTTTTACAGGACGACAATGCGTCATGTCACTGGGCCAAGATTATTCATAGTTGGTTTATGGAACATTTTGAACAACTAATTTGGCTATAGGTATGGATCCAATGGGACATGTGGAACATGACCAAAAGGTACGTTCATGCACAACGTCTTGCACCGGCAACATTTTTGCAATTATGGTTGGCTGTAAAGGAAGCATGTATGAATATTTCTTCAGAGAGCTTCCACGATTTGTTGCGTCAATGCCAAATGGGATTGCTGTAATTTGCCAAGCAAAAGGCCTCACACACACTATTAGCAGGTACCCAATGACAGGTGACTGAGGAAAACTGCCTGCAAATGAGAATCAGAATGGCCCAGTACACCAGGATGATAACTTTTTTTCTAAATATGAATTGTGAATTAAGCAACCATTATAACTTTTAACTGTACTTGTACATTAATAAATTGTAAGAAAAGGGAAAATGACTCATCATTCACCAAAGTTGAAGGCAGCGATGAGAGAAGAAAATATATCACGAACACACACATACAGAATATTTCGGTTATTAAACCTTATTCATGATGGAGAGAGTGAGTCATGAGGCTCGGAAGGTGTGCACACGCCGAGGGTTGGTACATGACTGGGTGGATTATCAATATTTTGTATATAAATATGTAAATCGCAGATGGTGGTAAAAAGGTGGGGGGGGGGGGGGGAAATTAAGTAAATAAATATGGACGGATAAATTTTTAAAATAAAATAAAATAAGGTAATTAGTTAAATGACAATTGTACATTTATAGTAAGATTTAGTGCTGTCATTCATGTCTATTCAATGAAAGCAAATTTAAAGTTTGCAACAGTAATTAATGCACTTATTGCGTCCACTGCTAATTCCACCAATGATTTCATGGAACCCAATTCCTTGCAATGGTCCTCAGAATGTACTGTCTGCTTCTACAGCTATGTCGACTGTTCTTCTGTCAATAGTGTCAGGTTCGGAATCATCCGTGAATGATGGCGAGAAAATCACAGATTTGCATTTGAACTGTTCTTTTATTTTCTGTGACCATAATACACAGCTTCAGTAACTGAGAACATCATTTGCAACTCTCCCACAGCTGATACCATTCTCTCCTCTATGAAATGTATCACCCAGACAACAGCCCCATGTACCCACCCCTGCTGTCTTTCAGCCAAGCCTAGCAGGACCTCCACCCCAATTCTCAGAAAAGGTATTTAATGAAGTCTCCACACACAGGACTACGTACAGGCTGGAACAGAGTTTGTCAATCATAAGGCTCATTCAATTTTTGTTTTTATCAAAACTGACTAAAGTTCTGAAGAAAAATTAAATAAGAAGTTGAATAGAAAATTTTTCAAGATTTATTTGCAACACCTAAAAGCAGAAACAGAGGTTGAAGATAAAAACAGGTTCCCAGTGTTCCGAATGGTACAAAAGTTCATGAAAAGTATGTGTAGCCAAAATGGTCTTAAAATAATAACAAACCTTACATGGCAAAATGGTGCACATTCAGCTACTATGACCTCAAATTTCCTTTCTGTTGCAGCTTTCTTCAAAAAGGCTTTTACAGCTTCAGACTTTCCTATAGTCATTATTATTTCATTTGAGTGAATGTGTTCACTTGCTTGCTGTGCAATATTATCTGCACTGAAAAACAGAAATCAGCAGAGTGTGATGAGTCAATCAATAGTTGGAAACATAAAAAGGAATCAAAAAACTAGTTAATAAAAAATTAAAATCAATATCTATATCTATAAAATTAAAACAGAATAAATATTTCTTGTAAAAACTTGGAAACTACTGAGCAGATTCCAATGGGGTTTTTGCCGTTTTAAAGCTTAGAATCTCAATTCAGTTGTATGGAATGTCTTATGTTTCAACGTTAAATAACGCAGGAGCATTAAATGAAATTGTGAACATACAATGACAAATCCCAAAGGTGGAAGGATTAGATGTTGCATACTTCGCACTAAACACACAACTACGATGTCTCTGACCATAGCCTTAAATGAAAGCACTAATATAACATTACAATAATAATTATTTTGCACACTAAATAAAACTTGAAGTATTCTTTTCTCTAATTTGGGATATGCAATTTTTAATGCCATAGATAGCCATAAAAACAACAGAGATTTTCTTTAACCACAATCTGTAGCAGTACCTTCAACTACAATCCCTCTGGTCATCAGCAATTGTCTTCTGTTCACAATAAAATAATTGATTTACTGCGGAGTTAAAGTATCTCGCATTTCGAGCAAAAAGTATATCCATTCACTTCGCAATTGAATCAAATGTGAGTTTCTAACATAAACTAGCGTTATTTAGTAATTCAGTAATGCTATTTCTTAACCAAATTAATGTAGCTTGATTACACATGATCTTTTCGGATGAATGAAAATAGTGTATGTGCAAATGAACTTCAATCCACCCGTTTCTTGGTAGGGGGCGGGTGAATCTAGGTTTGCTTTAATTCCGAAAAAAATTGGTGCGAATTTTATGAAACCTTGTACAAATGTTTCTCATTGTGGGAATAAAAATAGCACACAGGTAAATCTATGCCAACTATACCGGGCAATGCCGGGAACTCTGCTAGTAAAAAATAAAATCTAAATTACTTTCTTATCAGCTGATGGTGCAAAGATTCTAAACAATAATTTTAATCAAGTTCACACAAAGGAATCGAAACATGTTTTAACTGACTAATGGATTCACTATTAACCAAGAAGAAGATATATTTCCCCTTTCCCCCTCCCTATAAGAATAAAATATTTGCTGTGTGAATGGAACAAATTTTTTGCAGCAGTGTTTTTGAAGGAAAAAGATGATACATGTTGCAGAACCAGTAACAATGGAATTCACATTTCAGTTGAGTATTTAGCAGGGATATCTACTGAGCTGAAACACGTTTATGTGTCACGAGCCATTTATCTTACTTCATATCTAACTGATATAGATAAATGGATGAAGGAAACAAAGAAACTGCCGCGAGGCACTGAAAATAAGATAGGATAGGGAAAATAAACAGTTACCCGTCACTTACCACAGATGAAGGCAGGAGGGCGACACGTAAAAACACAGAAACAAACGAATTGCACAATATTTCGACTTTAGTCTTACTCATGTGGGAGGCGAGACATATGGCAGAGGGAAAGATGTGGTCACATCCCAACCCGCCTTCAACCCTTAAAGGGCAAAAATATCAATATTTCTTATTTATATTCGATATAGATAAATGATATTCGGTATAATAATAGCCAACAAGTTGCTTAAAATTTTAATTTATTGATCTTAAATGCAGTTTCAACAAACATAAGTTTGTTTTCTTCAGAAGTACATTTATGGGTTCATAGAGGGATGCAATATACAACTTCTGTCATTTTAGTGCACTATGTCAACAATTTCAAACATTAGACGCAAGCAGTTTTTACTGATGAGGACACACCTCTAACACCTCCACACACAGCTGCTCCATTTTCATTGTCTGGTCCACTCAATGAAATGCTCCAGTTCCATCTCTGACACCCTCAACAATAGATTACTAACCACCTGAACCCGATGATGCTGTTCACCCCGACCCCAATGAAATTTCTTTGTAAACTTTTGAAATGTGCCATAAAAAACTGTGTTGCTCGAGTACTTTTGGTAAAGAATGTAAACTTTTGTATCTATTTTAATTTAGTTACTGAAAATTTCAAGAAATCATTATTATTATTTCTGCTTATGGCTTTAGGCCTGGTCAGGCTCATTAGAGATTGGAAGCGAGTGGGGACAAGGAACGGGAATGAATTCAGCCATGGCCTTTTCAAGGAACCATCTCGGCATTCGCCTAGAGTGATTTGGTGAAACCATGGAAAACCAAAATTTGGATGGTTGGAAAGGAACTCGAACCCGCTTCCTCCCTAATAAGAGGTCAGAACGATACCACTCACCCACCACGCTTGGTGATTAATTTGTGAGATACTCACAAATATCTAATGTTGACTTTTTACTTTTATGCATTTTTAAATTACTTTGTATTTTATAATTTCATCTTCCATTTTGTAAATGTTCTGGAATGTTTCAGTTTGTCGAATCACATAACTTTCATGCTTTAGGTTCAGTAGAAAAACAGAATTTATGAAATTAGTATTTACTATCACTAAACTCAGAGTCATAGACATTACTGTGGGAGTTTTAGTCTCTTTGAAATTAGACTCTTTGGTAACTGAAGGCTTTATAGCATTTTAAATACACTGAAATATCTCCGGGCTCAATCTATAACAATAATTAAATCTCTGTGGATCCTTCTCCAAATCAACATGGAGGTGGTAGAAATTTCCTAATGAATTCCATTTTGCTAACATTGAATTAACCCAACGCGAAAGATATCTACGATGTGTCGTCAGGCAAGGATTCTTTAAGAAGTTCATGGTCTCTGTATCCATTTCACAAAATTTTGAAACTCTTAAAATATTTGCACAAGATCACTCACACACGCGGTCTAGAACTGCTGCAACAATCATAGTTGTCTGACTATAGTGGATGGCCTCAGTCGCTCCCTGTCGCCCAACTCAAAAGTCGGATACAGACACTCAAGTTGTTATTCGCTCCAGTGCGCTTGCAGTGGATGACCAGCCTTAAGGTGCAAAAATATAATCATTTCTAAAAAAAATTATTATTTTTTTACCTCACTTGATACCTAACTCAAATCAATAAATGAGGTATCATTTTAAAGACCAAGATATCCGCTTCAGTCACACCACATTTTATAAAAGGAATTTTTTGGAATTCGAGCCTTTGATAAATTCTTCTCAAAGGAGCCATACTAATCAAGAATCCATATATAAACAGTTACAAACAGTCTTCAAATTATCTTTAGTCAGAACTTAGTCAAGTTCATTGTACTACACGTTACTTCCCTGAATTGAGATGGACACAGCAGACACTGAAGCATATGTTTCATGATTTTCTCTACACTCACACTTGGTCATGTCATCATTGATGTAGCACCACATCAAAAAGTTGACCTTGACTTACTCATTTTTTGCATTCTAATCAGTTTTTGGTTTATTTTAAAAAAAACACTGGTTGAAATTGGGCAGTTGGTTAGTAAAAGTTGAGGTATATGAACTATCACTGTTTCAGTCTCTGATTTTGAATAGCGGTTGCCAACTCAATAGATTGATGTCCTAGATAACTAAATTTTGAGTCACTGTATATTCTCCAATACAAATCACATCACTTGTATCAAAGAAATTACACTGAACTGTGTTTAACTATAATCAGCTTCGATTCCAATTCACTGACTGCAAGTTACTTTCCATGAAAATATACATTCATTCCATTTTTAAGTTACAGAAATAAAATAACCAATTATAGCAATGAAAAAGTTTTCTTCCCTTGTTAAATCCAACTCGACACCATCACTGAATTTTTTAAAGTCCAAATTGCCACACTATCAAAATTTTTCAAAGTCCGAGCACTGCTCTACTCCAGTATCCCAAGAACCAAGATTCTGTCTGAGCAAATTGCCTTCCACCTACTTCACATCTTCAATCAAACCCACCACATGCATACCGATGTTAACATTACAAAAGCCGTCCACAAAATAACCTTGCACCCTCTGCCTTTTATTACTTCTTGTTTCTTGGCACCAGTTGCCACGGAAATTCTGTTTCACATCATCTAAACATTCCAGAATGTTTATGCATATTTATAAATGTTTTCGGGAAACAAACCGAGTAATATCATTATTGATGCACAAAATTTCAGCAATATAAATCTCCGTCGCCATCTTCAGGTGCAGTTGTAAGCCTTGAAGTCTGCCTTGAGCACGTTGTTTGAAAACTGGCATGGCAACAACAGATGTGTTATGTTGCCTAGCAGCATCTCAGACGTCATTAGACACCCGCGGAACACAAAAAGCAGAGCGTTGGTGATGAGCAGCCTTAATAACAGGAATCCATGCATCACTTATCTGGAAACCACAATCCCTGTTAACCAAATCAGACGCGAGGCGAATTTCAAATGCTTCTTTAATGACACTGTCCCAGAAGCCTCTTGCAAGTGTCAGCACCTTAGTTGCTTTGAAATCGAATCCATGTCCTTCTGCAAAACTATGTTCTGCATTCTAGAATGTTCTCTGCCATATCATCAGTTCCAGCCTAGAATCTCTAACTGATCCCTATGTTTTTTTCTGGTCTTCCCCAAATTTTGCTATGTCATCGATTTACATATTCTACTAATTTTAGTTTCTCATACATTTTCCTGAAATATGCTTCAGTTCAGAGGTGAAGATTAAAGTAATTACACAGCAAAATTCATTTTTCCCATTAAATATAACTTCCAAATTACATCTTTTATAGTAGTAAGATCACTTTTTAATTCCAGTTTATGCAAATATCTACTCTTCCTTCATACAAAACTGTAAGTATAAAATATTAAACAAACTCATTTATTACACATGAAATTTTCTCCTTGGCAATACTGGAAAATCTTTTGAAATAAAATATTTACTATTTCTCCTTTACACTGCTAAATCAAACAAACGTCATTCTTCTTATAAAAAAATCCCTAGTAGTATTAGTGCCCTTCTCTAATTCTCTGTATTAAAAAATTAATCATTCCAGAATTTCAAATAAACCATATTTTAACCCTCTATGGGATTCATCCTTTCTTCATTAGAACCTTTGAAATGCATTTAACTATTATTGTATTATTATTCCATGTAAAACTCCATTTATTTGTATATTAAACTTTTCTTATTCAATGCTCTTAAATTTGAGTTAAATAATATTTTATGTTCAAACTTTAGGCTTGTTATTTTATATTGAAATTTCATATTTAAGGTTTTTTAGCTTTCATTTCTTCCATATCTAACTAAATAAACCTAGTTTTTTTTTCAATAATCCAAATCCTATTGTTTATTTCGCTAATGATGTCAAACAAGTCAGCTGTTCTTCAAGAACTTTCTCAAAAAACTTGCCGGTTTTTCGCATTAATGTGTAATATGTTAACATATGCCATGGTCAAATTCTACATTAAACTGTAGGTCCACTATAACCAGTAAGATTACTGAGTTAGTTTAAGGCAGACTGTGTTGCCAATAAAAACCCAATCATCAGGTCATTAAAACCACATGAGCCTTTATCTTAGGAATGACTGTTTCTTAATAACAACTCACAGACGCATTTATCTCACTACTGGAGTCAGGAGAGCTTCTCTCAATTGCTTACACACCTAATCACCATCACTGTATTTACCTCTTGCTCCACCTCTATTCATTCTGGGGTTTGACAATAATACCTCAACATTTGTTAAATGAAAAGATTAGCCTGAATATTTCAGCAATGTGAGTCCAAGTCTATTTTTTGTTTGAAAGTCACTGGAGTTTCTAAAATAACTTCCTTCTCTATCTTCAACATGTATTCACAAATACTTAAGATTTATTTTAAATATGAGCAATCACTGACATAATTTAGCTGTACATGTATGGACTATAAAATAAGAAACTTGAATCAATTATCATCAGTTTGCAGAACTAGAACTATCTTTTTTATCTCTGTATTTGATGGACAACAAAAGATACTGACTAGCCAATTAAACATAAAAAGTAAAAGAGATATGGTGTCAAAAGGGCAACACACAAAAATGCAAAATAAACCCAGGTTGACTAGCTAAAACACTTTTTTGATGCAGAGGAACCTTGATGACATAGTAATCAGCAGCCTGAAAAAGTCACTAAAATAACAATAAAAAAAAGAAGAAGAAGACGTATATAGTTGGTGCCCTCATGACTGACTGTACGTAAGTCAGAAAACACGTTGCAGCTCACTGTATAATGGCAGTTGAATGTGTGTGAGAGAAAGTGGAAATTCTAAATAGTAACAACAGCGACCAGGGGTTTTTTCCCTAAAAAATAGCAACTATAATTTGAATAAAGCAATATGTTAGTTTCAGAAATTTTTATTGAAAACTGATAATTAACCAAAATAGTGTGAGAACGAAGGCTTTCATGGGTTATCGATGATATGAAGTCTTCACGGGTTCTCCGCTGTATAGTGTTGAAGAAAGACACAACGAACTTTCGGCGGCTAGCTCTGCCACCATCTTCAGGTCTGATGTTATGCAGGAGCACCAGAACTGCATTGGTCATGTGGTTCAGGTGGTGTCCACACACCTTACTTTATCACATGACTGGCTGGGAAGAGGTGGTAGGGGTGAAATGTACTATCGATAATTCAGGAAGGACTAAGATGATACATACAAATATATATTGCTGCTGGTGATAAAATAAATATATATAAAAAAGGGTATGGAGTTTTTATGCAAACAATAAATAAATAAAAAAATTTGGAAGAAATTTGTTACTAGTTAAGTGATAACAAAGATAATACTGATAACAATGAGTGATGGGTCAAAAGGTAGAATTTAATCAGTGGTTGATGCCAGTAGGGTGTCTAGTATCCAGGATATTGTGGTATGCAAGTTCCCATCTCCCAGTTCTGAAGCTGCCATTGTTTCAGGGAAAGCCTGATTGCTCCCACAGTGGAACAGTCATTGAGGTTATAAATGAATGTAATCTTTCTCGGCGTTGTTAGAATTGTGGTAATTGGCACGTTTTGGTATTTGAAGGTATTAGTTGCGGGTGTGGACTGTTTGTCTACAAAGATTTTAAACTAAAAATATAACTTCCAAGGAAATAACAGATTGTTTATTTTGCCATATTAACTATAAGTGATGTTAATTACCTTACAATCTAATAAAGTAATTTACAGTTTGAACAATCTATACCTATATAACTAAAGTCTTGGTGGTGAAGTAGCTGTCACACCATGACGTCACGCTATGATGTCACGCTTTTTGCTTTCATTGCCCAATTTACAACCAGAGATGTTGTTCTAGGTTATGAACATTATTTAATAACAGTTCTATTTAGCTAAACAATTGTCAGAACACAAAGAAAAGTGCATATTTCGTTTAAATTGACATTATAATTATTAGTTGCTTATATTTATTTAATATTCGTTCGAAGTAAAAGTATTCGTTAAAATATTTGGCCATAGATGTGTATGATAAAACCTTTAATTTTTTATTAGCAATGATTAGATTGTTATTATAACCGACACCAGAAGGCATGAATAAATTAATTTTTTTAATAATTTAAATCGTTTTCACGAGTGTTCTGTTACCTAACTTATCACTTTGTTTGAATGAAAGTAGTTCCACACAGATCACAATCTATACAGCCTAGACTACAATTAAATCTAATATCACCTGGCATGATGTAACTTGCAAAGATTTTTTTTTATTATTTCTTTTGCTTTCACTGATGACATATTTCAGCCGTATGTAACTGCATTAGCCATTCAACTATTGTAATATCGATCTGAATCACAGATAACAAAAAAGGAAGATGCAAGAACCCGTGAAGATTTTTTATTTAGCTTATATCACGATGCATTATTGCTACTAAAATGTGATACAGTACTTGTATTAATATGCAGGTGAATGAAGTATTGTTTTTCTGGCGGCAAGTTTAGCATTGTATGTGGTTAGGTTGAAACGCCACCTGGGCCAGGATGGCAATGGAAACCTTTTGTTTCAGCACAAGACACTAGGAATTACATTGAACTTTATTTTATAACAATTATATTTATTTAAGCCATTGCTAAGAAATGAATTTCCAGAACACCAAATGAAACTATGTATTTCGTTTAAATTGGCATATTAATTACTACTTGCCCTATATTTCTTTTTTTAACTGAAATCCTCACTTGTTTGAATGAAAGAAGTTCCAAATCTATGTGGCCTAAGCCACAATTAAAACTAATATTACGTGACATAATATAATTTGTTAAGATTTATTTTTAGCATCCTTTGTTTTCACTGGGATGATTATTTCAGCCGCATGTAAGCTGTGTCAGCCCTTAATACATCGGTCTTAATCACAGATAATAAGAAAGAAAAATGTGAGAACACAAAGATTTTGGATCAAGTTTGTATCATGATGCATGATGACACTGACATGCGATATGGGGAATATATTAATGCGCGTGTGATTGAAGCTTTAATTTTCTAGCAGCAATATTAGCAGAGGTTGTGGTTAGGCTGAAATGCAATCTCGACCAAGTTGACAACAAACATATTGCTACAGCACAAGGAACCAGAAATTACATTGAGCTTCATTTTATAACAATACTATTTAGTTAAGCAACTGCAAAGAAATTAATTGCCAAAATGCTCCATTAAACCTGCCATTATTGAGAGGCTTTAAGGCTAGTCAAGCATAACAGACTTGTACCCAACAAAATATTAACCATTACCTGGTTTCAAGTTCAACCTGGAATTCACTAATATGTTCAATAATAGCTGACTTTAGATGAGAAATTTCATTGCTATAATCATCTTCATCACCTTCAGAGGTAACTATTTTGTGAAGAGATTCCTGTGGATCAACATCTTCTTGTTTATTCTGAAAATTGAAAATACAATACTGAAATATAATACCATTAAAATTATGAAACAAAAAATTTCTTCACTTATCTCATTCCAAATATAGTTGCATGAGATTAGTAGCAAACATAAAAAAAACTTTTTTTTTTAATTGGATAAGCACACTTCCATTTTCCCCTATGATAACGGAAACAAGGATTTTTATTTCCTTATGGATTTATACCTCATCCAAGCACGAGAAGACTGGAGAGCAAGGAACGGGAAGGAATTTGGCCATGGCCTTTTACAGGAAGCATCCAGGCATTCACCTGGAATAATTTGTGGAAACCATGGAAAACCCAAATTTGGATGCCCAAATGGGAATCAAACTCACATCCTCCCGAATGCGAGGCCAGAGGGTTACTGCTCACCCACAACACTCGGTGTATAGCGAGATTATAAAACCAGAAAAAATGTATCATTTAATCTTTTGTCATGTTGTCATATCATCTTCGATAATACCTACAATTCGGTTTAGAAAGAAGGTTAAAACATATCAGCCATAGAGTAAAGCATTTCCATAACAATTTTCTGGATTATAAAGCACTTTAGAGACGTAAAATCAGACATCATTGTGAGAAAACAAAGTTTCATAAAGGTAGATTCATTCATTTGAATCCTTAGTCCCGCATTCATTTCCATAGGTAAAGCACAAAATTACGATCAATTTAAGGTATAACACATCCAGTCAGAAAATTTTATTTAAAGAGTAATAGCAAAATTTCTGATGATTGCACCACGTGGGATGAATTGAATAAAAATCAGTCTAATAAAGAAAGGTAACTCAGTTTTTAAGATATCATAAAGTTTGATACATCAACCGATTCAGAATTTTTATTTATTTCGTATAGGGGAAGAAATACAAAAACAGTAACTACAGTGAATCTCAATAAATAGAACTAAACATGCATTTTACTACAGACTGATGTCCAATGATTGCAGCTACTCAATTGCTTCTGTGGTTGCTTTGTGAATATGATGCATCATTCCACTGAATCTCCTAAGAGGGTATTCCATGGTGATGTGGTGAATGGTTTGTTGGTAGTTACCGCAGTCACATGAAGGGTTCTCTACCTTTCCCCACTTGTACCTCTAGCAGTTGCATTTACCGTGGCCTGTTATCACTCGGTTCAGAACCGTCCAGGTATTCCTAGGAAGGTTGAATCCAGGAGGCTGTTGTGTAGGGTCTTCAATTAGTATGTTTGTCAGGGTTGCAATTGATCCACTCAGTGCACCATCATCTGTGTTGAAGTTACTTTGGACCAGCTCTTGACCAAACTTCCACGTTGAATACCTAGATCTTAGACTATTTGGAGCTTTATGTGTGCAGTCCTGATGAATTGGAAGGTGTGGATATCTTCAGCATTTCAGCCATTTCTTTTTTTTTTAAAGCCAGTAGTCTTCAGAGACTTGGTGGGGGGATGTTAGAGAGTACAGGCCATTAGTCTATACATGTAGATTTCACAGTTCCAGTAACTGCTCTCATTATGTCATTTAGTTGAACGTTGATCTTTTTTGTGTGACTGCTATTTAGCCATACTGGATTGCAGTATTCAGCAGTTCAGTATACCAGAGCCAGAGTTGATGTTCTGAGAGCTGTGGCACGTGCTCGCCAACTCGTTCCTGAAAGTTTGTGAAGGATCTTATTTTGAGTTTTTTTTTTTTTTTACTTTTGGCACTTTTATGGATATGTTCCTAATATGTCAGTGACTAGCCTCCTCGTGGTGCTCCCTGGGCAACATTGCAAAGCCGTGTCTGAATAGTCTACATCTCAATAGGCTGCTGGACCGAGAGCTTTAGTTTGTGGATATCCCAGCATTTAGAGGATACGGAACAATGTTATAAACTTCAAATGGCTCTTCTCAGAGCCCAGTAACTAATACCGCGATGAAAGAACATCGACATGCACTCCAAATTTTACTACTAAATACTGAAGAAATAAGCAGGTCGAGAAGTGCCCACTTGTTAAAGTTACTTAGATAGATATTCTTCTCCTTCAAGATTCAGAATGAGAAGATGCAACTTATATGCAAAAATAGACTTGGGTAAAACAGAAATAGGTATTTTAGGGAAAAACAGATACTAGATTTTGGAAAAAAAGTTAAGATACAGGATTACAAATATATTCAAATTAAATGAAAAAAATTCATTCATTGCAAATATGAGTTTTGTTTTGCAATTACTTCAAGGTTCAATGGTTAAAAGTACGATAATAGTTTTTATCATTATGGCTCCCTTGTTAAGGGTGACGTCAGGGGGAAGACAAAATATTAACAGGTGTTGGTATGAAAATATTAAAGAAGTACGTTGAGGATCAGGAAAAATTCTAGGATAAAGGGGATTTTATCCTAAAGAACACAGTGGTTATCCTATCTCAAACAGAGCAATAGTTTCAGAGAAATAAATTCTAAAATATTTGGGCAGTTATGAAGTTAATGCATAGTTTCAGTTTTACACAAATTTTGGCCAAAGTGCAAAGTCTTCAGCAGAGTGACATATTTCAAATGTTTAGGAAAATTTTTAAGAAGTAATCATCACGTGGGATTAAAGACTTAAAGAGTAATTCAAGATTTTGGGATTTGGAGCTTTATAATTTAATAACTTTCAAATGAAGCAATTTTGGACGTAAAGTATAATGGAACCAAATGATAAGACAAATACGGGTAACAACATGTTAAAAGTTTCAGTCAGATTAGAGCAAGTTGACAGACAAAGAATGAAAGTCCAAAGGTCAACGTTGGCAATCCCTATATAAAGAACCAAGACTTTCTTGTCCAACAAGTAGTTTTTTTTGCAGGAAGTGGAGGCGAGAGGGCGTATGTTAGGAGCTCCACGGTAGACACTTTTGAGATGTAGGTTGCGAATACTTAGAAAAAGTTTTAACATTGAGAGTACTTCAGGGACTTGAAAATACTCAATTTTTTTATTTTTATATATTTTTTTTAATTGCTTTACACCTCGTTGACAGCTAAAAGGTCATTGGAGGGGGGATGGGACTGGGGACAAGGAACAGGAAGGAATTCGGCCATGGCCTTTTTGAAGGAAGCATTAGCCTGGAGTGATTTGGGGAAACCATGGAAAACCCAAATCTGGATGCCAGAACGAGGATTCAAACCCGCGTCCTCCCGAAAGCGATGCCATAGCGTTAACCGTTCACCCACCACGCTCGGTGGAAATTCTCAAGATGTGACAAACATTCAGATAACAGTTATGACAGTGCACCCTGTCTCTGCTCCGGGATGCATTTGAACTTCTTTCATATTTCAGGGGTACTTCTGAAATATTGCCAGCAGTGAGTGAGATAGTGACTAACGTCGATCTGCAATCTAAAATTCTTGGATCCGATAGCTTCAGTGCCTTGTCTTAGCTAACATATTGGTACCAGGTTTTGTAAAGAACATGTTTCAAGAATATAAACTTCTGAACTGTTTAATTTCCAACTATCCGTTAACTATTGCAGGGTAGTTACAATAGTTCAGCAGCCGTCTTAACAAACTAAAGCAATATTGATTAATAGGTATCAGATTAATCTACATCTGGCATAGTTAACTCTCACAGTCAGGCACATTAACATTTTCTAGTGCCACACCTTAAATAACATCCACGAGAAACTAGGAAAAAAAAAATTCAAACAAAAAACTGAATAATAGCAATAGAAATTAAACAAAAAAGTGTTGATCCAAATTTTCTCAAAAGCTGGGCATCAATTTTCATCAAAGCTTTTTATAACATTAATTTCTTGTTTTAATAACAACGCAGCATCACTCATCACAGATAAGGTCAATAAGGCAACACAGAGATGCAAACATATTGTATTTTGGTAAAAACCTTAATCATGTTAGAACTGAGATCAGATTGTGTGCATATCAAGACCCGCCATATGTGGTAAGTCGCAATGTGCACACATTTGATCCTCTAGTTACATGTCTCACCTCTAACAAGATAAGATATTTAATGAAACACTGTTCAGTGTATTCATGTTTTTTTGTGTTTGTTGTGGCCCTCATGCTTTTATCTGCAATGTATGATGGTTTCACATATCCTATCTTTCCTTCTTATCAGCCCTAACTGTCACTATTAGTTTCTTGTAACATGTGACGATACAGTGATTGTTTATCCAACTTCAGTTGATCTAAGAAATCACTAAGGAACTTCTCAGATTCTTTATATCTCCAAGAGTTCACCTTCTTTCCTTAATCCCAATATACAACACACATCACTTCCAATCCTTCCAGTAATTCTCATTTTAACCCTGATAAACATAAATCATCACATCCCCAGCACCTTGCCACAAGAGGTTTTAAAATGTCAGGACCCATCTGAAGGTCAACTTTTAATGCCTGTAACTCACAGATGTTTGTCCTAGTCAAACTTTTTTTCTACAAGGTTGTTTCAGTGCACTGCTGTTTTCCGCAGGATTCACTGGAGTAGTACCCCACACTTCCCGAAAGACCTGAGCACTAGAGATCGAAGTGTCAGGGTCAGCGTCATGTCCCATCCAATCTTTAACCTGCGGTGTTCCTCCATTGCACTTATTAGACATCGGTACACATGCGCCAGGAAGCAATTTCAAGTTTTTGCTCTAGATCAGAAAATTCACTGTATTTCATAAGATAATGATAGATAATAATTCTTTTTTTTTACCGAAATGGGATGCATAATGAAGAGGATGAATAAAATCAGTATACAAACAGAGAGTATAAAATTCTTTATATCTATGAAAAGGACAATAATAGATTTGTTAATGCCAAGCCATGTTCTAATACTAGAATTGATACCAAGGATCGATCTGAGTCAGTAATCGTACTTAATATGGCCAGCACATGGACCCAGATTGCAATGGTTAGCATTTTGCCAGTTGGTGTTTGCCTAAGCAAATCCATTGGCAATAGTATGCCAATGTTGCATGAGATCCTTTACTGGAACAGGACGATCACAGACAGAAAACTGTGGTGAAATGTGGGGTTTCAATCCCTAAGGTAGGTCACACAATTCAGAATATTCATACAATATATACAGTGAAGTGCAGTGTAGTGTTAGTTTACTTGTGAAACAACAAGCAGAAAATGACCTACTCAAGATGGAAACAAAAATAACTGTTGCTGAGAATTGAGAACAAATAAATCAATGTATTTAAAAATGAGAAACTGATGAAGATACTTCTACAAAAGAAGTGAAGTGCATTATGAAAGCATATAAACAAACAAAATTCAATTCATTTGGCAGTATATATTTATCAAAATACTAGCAGAGTTCCAAGCACTGCCCAGTCTAGTTGGTGTTGATTTACCCATACACTATTTTTATTTGTGCAATGAAAAACGTGAACCAAGTATCATACAGTTTGTGCCATCCATTTCTGGAATTAAAGCAAATCTAGATTTACCCGCACCCTACCAGAAAAGGAGTGGGTTGAAATTGATTTACCCATACAATAATTTTATTCGTCCGAAAAGATTCATGTGTACCAAGCTTCATTGATTTCATACCGGCCATTTCCAGTACTAAACAGTGATTTAGGAGCACAGTTCTTAGAATGGGGTGGTTTGGATGCTTTGATATGGAATGTCAGTTTTCATTTCAATCTAATTACGTCTGCTGCTCAAAAATAGAAACATGGACCAAACGCGCATTAATACGTTACACATATATAAAAATGTATCTGGAATGTGTCTGTTCATGCCGGCATCACGCAGAAAATACAGATTTTGTATGGATTTTCAGAATTTGAAAGCTTGGGGCCAAAGTCAAAATTTAACTTATGTCTTAAGACGTTAGTGTAAACATCCTGTAAAAGTGACAGCACTGAAAGAGTAGCCAAGTGGTTGACTTGTGAACGTCTGATGTGGTGGAAAACTAGAGGAGAGTTTACTAACCTCATGGTGTTTGCATAGCTGGGGAAATCTCTTGTACGAGGGTGAGTCAAATGAAAACCTTAATTTTTTAAAAAAATATTATTTATTGTGCAGAAGTGGTACAAAGCTGTATCACTTTTCAACACGTTCTCCCCCACGCTCAATGCAAGTCCTCCAGCGCTTATAAAGTGCATAAATTTCTTTAGAAAAAAATTCTTTTGGTAGTCCGCGTAACCAGTCATGCACCACGTGGCGTACCTCTTCATCAGAACGGAACTTCTTTCCTCCCATTGAGTGGTCCAAACATATGGAAATCACTTGGGGCAAGGTCTGGTGAGTATGGTGGATGAGGAAGAGAGTCAAAATGCAGGTCTGTGATTGTTGCAACTGTTGTACGGGCAGTGCGGGCCTTGCATTGTCATGTTGCAAAAGGACACTGGATGACAGCAATCCATGTCGCATTGATTTGATTGCAGGCTGAAGGTGATTTTTAGGAGATCTGTGTATGATGCACTGGTGACAGTGGTCCCTCTAGGCATGTAATGCTCCAAAATGACGCCTTTTTTGTCCCAAAAAAGAGTCAGCATAACCTTCCCTGCTGATGGTTCTGTTCGAAACTTCTTTGGTTTTGGTGATGAGGAATGGCGCCATTCCTTGCTCGTTCGCTTCGTTTCTGGTTGGTGGAAGTGTACCCAGGTTTCGTCCCCAATAATGATTCTTGCAAGGAAGCCATCACCTTCTCATTCAAAGCGCCGAAGAAGTTCTTCACAAGCATCAACACGTCGTTCTCTCATTACAGGAGTCAGCTGCCGTGGCACCCATCTTGCAGTCACTTTGTGAAACTGGAGGACATCATGCACAATGTGATGTGCTGAACCATGACTAATCTTTTAACATGCTGCAATATCATTCAGTGTCACTCAGCGGTTTTCCATCACTATGGCTTCAACTGCTACAATGTTCTGTGGGGTCACAACTCGTTGTGCCTGACCTGGACAAGGAGCATCTTCCACTGAAGTCACACCATTTGCGAACTTCCTAATCCATTCGTAGACTTGCTGCTGTGACAAACATGCATCACCGTACTGAACCTTCATTCTTCGATGAATTTCAATAGGTTTCACACCTTCACTACTCAAAAACCGAATAACAGAACGCTGTTCTTCCCTGGTGCAAGTCTCAAGTGGGGCAGCCATCTTTATACTGATACTGCGACGGTATTTGTGCATCTGCACTATGCTGCCACCTACAGGCCATTCTGCACGCTGCTTGTAGCACGCTTACCAACTTACAGGATAACGGCGCAAAATTTTGATTTTTTTACTACAAATTTAAGGTTTTCATTTGACTCACCCTCGTATCTTGATTCATAGATCTTCTGTCCAGTCTAGTGGGCTACTAAATAAGATGTTAAGTCAGGATTAATTTGACACCACCTGATTAATAGGTTCAGCAACCCAGGAGAAGGAAGACTAACTTCTGTTAAGGTGCTAGTTGAGAATCTATCCTGATAAATGATAACAGGAGGCTAACAGATTACAGAATCCCATTTAATGATCACTGAAGGCTGTAGACAATACAGTTGATAATATGACCTGCAAGGATCTGTCCGGCTATGCCTATGAACAGTGCTTCTACATCTAATTGAAGATAGACTGAGGAATTAATGGTTGGTTGAATGGACACTGAATGGCTAGATAGAATGCCTGGCCCTATGATGTTACGAAGGCCTATATGGTGTATAAACTGAAGCTTAAAAAGTTGGTCTAGCTGTTAGTTACCCATAATGATAAATGAAAGCTACTCGCATACTGAGAGTAAGAAATAGGTCTTTACTTCAGAGGTAAACTCTATTGATGTCATTAGCCAGTTCAAATTGGTACTGTTGATTGACTCAGTGCATTAGCAGGTTTTGTGAATTGCAAGTCCGCACTGAGCCTGGCTAGGCTGCCTCTAACTCCATTGAATATTACATTTACTACAAATCTATAATTATTACGCAATAAATCCCTAGGATTCAAATATGTTCCTGACACTCTTCCTCCCTTCAAAGCCGTTGTTACTCTGGGACGGCGTCAGAATAATTCCCCAAACTGGCTGGGTGTATAAGCTCATTGGACATCTAATCAAAATTAAGTAATAACATAATAAAAATCTAACTATATAGCTCGCACTCCGGAATGACCATTGCAGTTACATACTATTGAATTGAATAAAATTTTCTCGGGTAGCTAGCCGAGTTAGTCCATCGTTTGACCACGACGTTTCGGCGGTCACAACCTCTGCCGCCATTGTCAAGTGACAATGGCGGCAGAGGTTGTGACCGCCGAAACATCGTGGTCAAACGATGGACTAACTCGGCTAGCTACCCGAGAAAATTTTATTCATTTACAACGCCGAGAAAATCTCCAGTCTTACATACTATTGAATTATTAAAGTCACAAAATCAATTAATGCAAAATTATCCACTTATTCATTGATTACCAATCAAAAAAAGTATTCTTACAGAGATTCATAGCAAAGTCACATACTAATGATACTTGTGTTCTTGGTTCCATTTAGTGCATTACTTAGCTTAAGCATATCAAATCTACTCAGGTATTTAAGTCCCGTATGTTATATTCAAACTGAAACATGCAAGTTCACATTACATTGCAAAAATAAAGTTGACATTATTACTGATTAATAGGAAAATAATGTTTCTTCAATAACGTTTTACTGAAAATTCATTGTAAGTGTATGCTTAATACCTCATTTGGTGTGTAGCCCCAAATGATACATAAAATTAGTTTCATCAAATTATAAGGAAACTGTTGTTCTAAAACTGTACTTTAAGATATTACTTCAGTGTTCATGAACTACTCTATCTCTGATACGTATTAATTCCCAATAAAGTTATTTAAGTTATAAAATTAAAATGGAAATGAAGTACATTATTATAGGAATGAATTGAACAATATGTGTAACAATATCGACTGAAACTCAATGCAAATATTTATTTTACGAATCGATTTTGACCGAGTTTTATGAGTAAGGTCAATTATTATTCGAGTGTAAAAAGCATTTTTGTTCACCTGTGTTCAAAAAGATTTCCGTGGAACCATTTTAAATATATTCACTTTTAAAGAATTCAGCATTCAGTTAGAAAAGTCAATCTGAATACCTGAGTGTGTTGTAAATTTTTACCTTGTTCCCTCTTTATGAAGCTAAATACACTTTGCCCAGTTTCCTTTTGGATGCTTCCAGTTGGCATATGATTACTTTATGAGTAGTAGAAAAACAAGGATTGCGAAAAATTTAGGTGTCCATCAAATATTTTATTTTTCCAGGGGGTAAGGTGTCATTTTGAAGCCTTCTTCGAAGATTGGAATTAATACTAAGAATGGTTCTGAGAGAATTACTGTACTTAAAACAGTCATTGGCTCCACATCAAATGGATATATTGAGTGATGCCCTTTAAGGGTTGTCGGCGTATGTGTCACCTTGGCTCAAAGCTCATTACTATATGGGATCATTCTTAGGAGGTAAACAATGGGTATATAGCCCACCCAAGCGCCATCAGTCATTCAGTTGGACATTTGAACAGTCAGAACTCATCTTGACCTGGCCTGGGGAGGAGCTGGGGTCAAGCCCAGGAGCCAACCAGCCTAGGTACCCCTCTGCTGTTGCCAGTGTAAACAAGCCATCGAGATCTAATGGACTGTAGTCTATTATAAGGTACCACCAAGTAACCTTTCTGTTCACATACGATGACTCTCAGTGAGAGTATGAGCAAATATACTTCCTTAACCACTCCCTGTTTCATTACTAGTTTTAGCACAACCTCCATAAAAGCACTAACTCCTCGTTGGGTGCTACCCCTCACAAATAGCCATCTTATAGGAAGTCAATGCGATCTTTCCACCTATTATCCCTTCTGCTCGGACTTGAGGTCCTCCTGTAACTGTCTAGCTTCTGGTATCTGGACTTTAGCGAGGCACGTCTTCAAGGGCTAGATTACTGTGATTACCTTACCGTCAGCGGGTGTTTGCCAAGGCAAATCCATTGCCAATGGTCTGTCAATGTGGCCCAAGATCATCCATTTAAACAGGTCCATAACAGATTGAAGAGGAAATGATTCATTAAGAGAGGAGCAGCAACTGAACATCCTTTTTTGTTGTGGCTTTATGCCTCATCGACATTGAGGTCATTAAACATGGGACGGGACTGCTGACAAGGAAAGGGAAGGAATTCGGCCATTACCTTTTGAAGGAACCATCCAGGCATTTTCCTGGAGTGATCTGGGGCTGAATGTCATCTATATAAATGAGAAAGTTTGTATGTATGTTTGGATGTACTTTTGGCCTCAATCACGCCTTAACAGCTCAAAAGAGATAAATGAAATTTGGCAAGAAGTTAATGAGTTGTGTGTGAAGTGACACAGGGCAGTTTTATCCAACAAAAATGAATAATTGCTTCAGAAATATCCGTTATAAATTCACAAACTCCAAGGAGTTTCCTACTTCATACAGGCAGTATCACGTTTCCTCTTTGCTTTTTATGTACATCACAAACACTGATTTTCAGAAATAAAAGCAGAAAACTTCTGGAATATGCGTGTGTGTTTAGTTTAAAAGTGCTAGAAAGGATGCACATGACAAATAATAGTTAGGAAGCAGGAAATATATATCTCTACTTAAGCTTAATTATTATTTTTTTTAATTGTACTGTCAGTAAGTTCACAAAGAGACTTCTTTAGTTGCGTACATGAAATTGTATAATGCCTCAGGTATCACAGTGTAATATAATATAATATATGTGTTATAATATACGTAAAAAATCAAAGCTCAAAAAGAAAAAAAATATACAATACTGAGAGAGTACCAGTACAAAAGTCGGTTCAGTAAAAGGGATAAAATGGTCAGCCGCAAAATGTCATTTTTGTATGTTTGTGAAAAATATGTAACGGTTTAATTCCCACATCCGTTCAATTTATTGTCTGTGAGTCTTTTTTCTTCCTATTATACATTCTCTGTAACATTAAAAAAATATATATCAAAATTTAAAACTTAACAGAAGATAACTAACCCTTATTTATTTTTTGTTCAAAATTTTTGTAGAAATCAGTTCAAATAGTTGCTTATGATAAACAAAACAGTGTTTTTTGCTTACTGTTCAATATTCTGCAAATAACTATTAAATCCTTCAATTAAAACGAATGTATTAAATGTTCTAAGGTTTCAAGAAGCCATATTAGCCATTTACATCACGATCCACGTCGTCACTGAAACGGCACAATGGAAGCAGCTTATTTATTACTAATAATTACTAAATTCCTGCTGCCTCATGCTATAACAAGATAATTCTGGGCCAGGTAGCATTTCAACCTAGCCACTAACTCCGTTAATATTTGCACTACAAAATCAAATTACATGGACACACCTTAACACATTAAATGAATCAGAACTAGTTGTAGCAACATCCTCTATATAAGGTTTCCTTATTAGCTTAGCATAAATTATCACAATTAATTTTATTATACCTCTCCAGTATGAATTTCAGCTGGACTAATGCACATAATCACTGTGTCACGATGTAAACATGACCTGCAACATTAATGTAAGCTGTGTTAAGAGTTGAAATAAATTCTGGACTTTCCACTGTACAGCGTAAGTTAAGAGGTTTTTAGTATACATTTTTAATTAAATCAATTTAATAATTGTCATGATGCTGATGCCACAGCTCATGTGACTGGATGTAGTTCCACATATATTTATTATTTACTTCGCCGTTACGACCGCCATAATACAAAGGTCATTTTTCGACTGTTTTTAGCGGTTGATTTGATATCACCATCTGAAATTGTGGGTCAAGTTTATATCACAATTCATGACGTCACTAACAACCAAATAGTGAATGTATTAATGTGCGGTTGATAGAACCCCTGATTTACTAGCGACATTATTGACGGAGTTTGTGGCTTGGTTGAAATACAACTTGAACCAGAATGACAACTGAAATTTTATTAGTATTTTAAGCTGCTTTTCATGAGTGCCAATTTAGTGAAATGTATCATGTTGTACTTAAATTGTATCAAAAGAGTAATAATAATAGTTCCAGACCAGGAAATATAAATCTGTACTTAAAATAAAAAAATTTTAAAGTCGGTAAGTTCACAAGAAGATGTCTTCAGTTGTGGACATGAAATAGCTTGAAATCAGGTATCACACCGTAATTCCGTTCATAATATATGTGTAACAATATATGTAAAAAAAACATAATAATAATAATAAAAAAAACAACAAATTTGAATCAAAGTACTGATTTCCAAGGAGCTGTATTAACGAGGGTTGTGGTAAGGTTGAAATACAGCCTGTACGAGAATGATTACTAATATTCCATGGTGCACAGTGGATTTGGAGTGCAGAAGGTGGTTGCCATGCGAATTCTGACTACAATGAAGTCAGAGTTTGCTCAAGATGTCTATTGCCATTAATTACATGGTGTGAATCTGGCGAAATCTCACCAAAGGGGAGGGGTGAGGTCAACCGAAATTTTACGTGAACTCTTGAAACTCCTGAAGGACAGTAGAGCTAAAAAAAAAAAAGGTCCACAAATGTTGCAGATACTGACTTTAAAAAAGGGTGTCAAAAAAACTACAAGGTCGGCAGCAAGGAGGTCCCATCAAATCATATCTCACATCACGGGGAGGGGTAAAACACTTCACATAATTAATGGATGCCCCTTAAGTGAGTAACGTATGTAACCGTATCTTTTGGCGCACGTTACATCTTTGTTACCCATGTCCCATCTTTGAAGTACACTTTTCATTGAAGAATAAAAGCTCAGGAAGCAGCAGTTGTCCATATTTTCAACCTTAAAGGAGAATTTTTTCTGCTGGTCATATTCTGAATAGTAACAAAAAGTTTTATACCATAACACACTTTCAAACAGACGAAGTCACCGGGTAACTGCTAGTAAATGATAAAACAAAGAAGTGAAAGAACAAATGGAGAAATTACTTACACAGGATAAAAGATAAACAGCTCACAATTGTAGCAAATAACACATTGCAATGATGACTGAAATACAGGTGAACCAAAGAAAAAAGTGGAAGTAATTTTTAATGAAGCTGGAACATATCACCAATACTAAACAGAGCTTGGAAGGAGGATTAATAAACTTCATAAACATATAAGGGAGAATAATTTAACAAACATATTTTAATTCCACTGAATACAATTACATGCACAAAATCTTCAGTAAACACATAAGGTGCGTCGGGGTAAGTGCGGATCAAAATTTACACTTTCGACTTTAATGGACCCTGAAAAAATGTCCTATTTAGCCTGAAATGTAGGAGTTTTATAAATCAGTTAGCAGAATGTTATGTGCTCAAAAGTTTTCATTTTAACAACTCTGACTTTTCAGAACAAATAAACGAAAGAAGAAGCAATGTACGCACTTGCCCCCACAAAACGGGGTAAGTACGTAAGTTGCATTTCTTTGCCACTAATTCTAATCTAGAGCAGCATGGGGAAAGAGCCAAATTGTCACTGAAGAATCTTTCGGCCTTTGGATAGCTTTAATTAAAAAAAAAAAAAGTAATCACCAAGTTATGCACTTTTCACTGTGGCAGATTGCAAAACGCAAAGAAAATGAAAAGAGGATTTAACTAAACTGAACATAATTAACAACTTTAAAGCCTCCTTTATGAAGAAAAATCTATATTTCGGACATTAAAATCAATATACCAAGTTGTAAGTTGACAGAAATTCTTTTAATAATCAAACTAAACTAAATTAGAAATCACAAAAATAATATAACATTTTCTAATGAAACTTTTTTTAACATAGCTCCTAAAACCTTTATTAAATAGGAACACATATAAATAAGCTGACACTGAAGGCATCATTGCACGCTGTAATTACAGAAATGTACATTAAAGACAATTTTTCCTCTCCTGTCTGTTTTTGGTGTAGGGAGAACACAAACAATATCATTCTTTTCCACTGAACTGATATTTTCTTTAAGTGGAGCCTTGAATGTTTTTGAAAACTTCCTAATGTACTTCATAATGGGGTCCCCATTTTGAAAGGATATTACTTGACCTACATAGTGCTTCACGTCCCCCCCCCCCCCCCCGGCCCCGAAAATTTAACTAAGGCCCAATCACCAACAGACAGGTCTTTAGTTGTTTTTTATTGATGATACTCATCTTGCTCAGCGCTTGTTGCCATTAACGAATGAGAATTATTTTCATCGTCAGAATTTTTGAGACTGTATTCATCACCAACAAACGGATTCTGATGAACTCTCACTTAAAACTAATATCTTTCTCTTTTTATATATATATTTTGCCGGCAGTTTCTTCCCGTATTTATTTTTTTATCAATTTCAGTCTTTCCTGCAGCTCCATTCTCTCTTCTTGAGCAATAAATCTGTTATGGACTTCATCAGAAGTGGTGACTTCTGATCCTCGAGCTAACTTGGTCTTCTTGGTTTCATTTCCATTTTGTGGCTTCGAATGGTCTCTAAAATTAATTCCTGAAATGTTTTTCCAACTTGTGTGGCAGGCACATGAGTTGAAGATATTGAAGGATGAATTGCGTAAGTAAATGTTGAAGATCTTCGTTTAGTGGAGACAGTGCTTGGTGACCTTCAAGCAATACAGTTGTTTCATCATTTGGAACTTGGTGAGTATCTTGTGTTGAATAACCTGGGAATGCGCTAGGGCTTTGTAATGAAACACTATTTACTGAGTCAACTGGGTCAGTTCCTACTACCAAATGGTGAGGGCTAACTAAAACTGACAGTGGTGAATTATTGTCTTCAGTGATTTGTTGAGAAATCTTCCAAAGGCAGAGAGCTGTTGGATCAAACATACTCTCTGGTATTACATCTCCATTAAACGGGTAAATACCTGCCTTTATAAAGCCTGACTTTATTATTGATGGATCTAAATCGCTCCATAAAGAGCTAATAATCTTTACAAACTCATTTTTTTTTATTTTTTTTTTTGGAATTTTTGACCAATATGATGTTTCTGCGATTTTACAAGTTCACTATTCCACTTACTTTTTAACGATTTCATGACGCAAAGGTCTAAAGGCTGCAGAAAGTGAAATGAAGTTAAAATCCTAACATTTTCTCAACTAGCCAACTCTACCAAATAGTATAACGACACATGCATTTAACGACCATCGCAGATCAGAAGGCAGGTATCTGCCCGCCAAGGGCTGGGAGGATTGCCAATAATCCCAAATATTCTTGCCCTTAAAAATGACCAAGGGAACATTCTTGGCTCCACTAGCTGCCACAGTTAACAAAACTGATATGTTATCTCTACCAGGGCTACTAGTTGTCCTTGTAGAAGTGAGTCCTCTTCCAACTTTAGTTCTGGATGGATCCCTAGATAACCCTGTCTCGTCTAAGTTTAAAATGAGATGAAGTTTGTTTTCAAGTCCTTTTATCATACTTTCAAATTGGGAAAATGTTTGAAAATAACAAAAGGATTAACAGATCGTTTTCTTGCAATTTCAACACATTGAGGCTTCATTACAGACAAGTTATTTTGTTTCATAAACGAAAATAGAAAGTCACTGTTTGCTTATGATTTTTGAAAGGTGTCTTCAACCGGTTACTTATAACAAATTCTTCCACCAAACACAAAACCTCTTTTCTACTCAAAGCAAACCCATGCTTTTCCATATCAATAATGCCTGCGACTATTTTTTTTTTTCTACTTCCGATGGCAGAGCAGTAGGATGGCCTGAGAGGTCGATTTAATGTCTCATCTTCCCTTCACATGATCCAGCAATGTATTTAGCGGGATTATAAAAACCTTTGAAGCACGATATACATTCATTCTCCCTGCTTTTACTTCATCAACAGTTAACATCAGTTCTTGTACTGAATATTTAGTTCTCCTTTGGGATTTTCTTGTACAATTTCTCACCATTTTGTGAAGAGAATAAAAACTGGAATAAATAAAATAAAATTAGTTAATCTATTATTGTTGATAATCATGAGATTTCAGAATGACATATTACCATGTTCACTCGAGCACTTCCGCGGCCGGAATAAATAATTTCCATGCTTCCCGGATATCGCCAGGTCCTGGTACTGAATGCCGATATCTGCTTTGGCCTTGTTGTAGAGCGGGAATTCATGACGATCTGTTTCACGTGCACTATTAGACTAAACACATCTCAGTTGTGTTTGGCGGTCCATGTGAAACAGATGTTGGTGAGTTTCCGTCCCAGAAAAAAGCCAAAGGAGATCGGTATTCAGTACCAGGATGTGGCGATAGCCGGGAGGCATGGAAACTATATTAACAAGTTATTGTTGGAATGAAAATTATAAGTAGTAAAAATCTATAATAATAAGAAAATAGAGACTTAGCTACACTCCTGGAAATTGAAATAAGAACACCGTGAATTCATTGTCCCAGGAATGGGAAACTTTATATACACATTCCTGGGGTCAGATACAACACATGATCACACAGACAGAACCATAGGCACATAGACACAGGCAACAGAACATGCACAATGTCGGCACTAGTACCGTGTATATCCTCCTTTTGCAGCAATGCAGGCTGCAATTCTCCCATGGAGATGATCGTAGAGGTGCTGGATGTAGTCCTGTGAAACGGCATGCCAAGCCATTTCCACCTGGCGCCTCAGCTGGACCAGCGTTCGTGCTGGACGTGCAGACCGCGTGAGACGACGTTTCATCCAGTCCCAAACATGCTCAATGGGTGACAGATCCGGAGATCTCGCTGGCCAGGGTAGTTGACTTACACCTTCTAGAGAACGTTGGGTGGCACGGGATACATGTGGACGTGCATTGTTCTGTTGGAACAGCATGTTCCCTTGCCGGTCTATGAATGGTAGAACGATGGGTTCGATGACGGTTTGAATGTACCGTGCACTGTTCAGTGTCCCCTCGACGATCACCAGAGGTGTACGGCCAGTGTAGGAGATCGCTCCCCACACCATGATGCCGGGTGTTGGCCCTGTGTGCCTCGGTCGTATGCAGTCCTGATTGTGGCGCTCACCTGCACGGCGCCAAACATGCATACGACCATCATTGGCACCAAGGCAGAAGCGACTCTCATCACTGAAGACGACACGTCTCCATTCGTCCCTCCATACACGCCTGTTGCGACACCACTGGAGGCGGGCTGCACGATGTTGGGGCGTGAGCGGAAGACGACCTAACGGTGCGCGGGACCGTAGCCCAGCTTCATGGAGACGGTTGCGAATGGTCCTCTCTGATACCCCAGGAGCAACAGTGTCCCTAATTTGCCGGGAAGTGGCGGTGCGGTCCCCTACGGCACTGCGTAGGATGCGATGGTCTTGGCGTGCATCTGTGCGTCGCTGCTGTCCGGACCCAGGTCGACGGGCACGTGCACCTTCCGCCGACCACTGGCGACAACATCGATGTACTGTGGAGACCTCGCGCCCCACATGTTGAGCAATTCGGCGGTATGTCCACTATACGCCCTCGCTCAAAGTCCGTCAACTGCACATACGGTTCACGTACACGCTGTCGCGGCATGCTACCAGTGTTAAAGACTGAGATGGAGCTCCGTATGCCACGGCAAACTGGCTGACACTGACTGCGGCGGTGCCCAACCGCTGCGCAGCTAGCGCCCTTCGATGGCCAACACTGCTGTTCCTGGTGTGTCCACTGTGCCGTGCGTTTGATCATTGCTTGTACAGCCCTCTCGTAGTGTCCGGAGCAAGTATGGTGGGTCTTACACACCGGCGTCAATGTGTTCTTATTTCAATTTCCAGGAGTGTACTTAATTCTTGAAATTTACATACACTTAACTGAATAATTTTTAATACTTATGTAACGATATCTCAAAAAGTGGGGAAGTGCATACCACTCTCCACTTGCCCCAAAGACTGCATCTGCACTTACCCCAGACAGAATTCTTGTGGGGCATGTTCATACCAGGGATTAACATCCAAAAAATAGCCAGTAAGATAAATAACTGGATACAGTATTAAATAGTAATGTCTTATGAGTGAACTTACCACTAAAAAGTTTCAAGATTTCAACACAGGTCGATGGTAAATGATATAAATCTTGTCACTCAACTCGACACACCAAGTAAAATTACGCGTGGTCTTTGTTACTATCTGTGCAGTTTATGGCTTAGAGTCAACACCATCTGGTATCAGGTATACAAAGGTGTGGGTTGTTTACATTTTCTCATAGATGGATGCACTTAAATTTTATTATGGAACCAGTTAGAACCGTGTATGCACTTGCCCAAAAGCACCTTATAATACAAATAATCTATTTTGGATAAAGTAAACAAAGAAACTGCCGCGAGGCACTGAAAATAAGATAGGATAGGGAAAATAAACAGTTACCCGTCACTTACCACAGATGAAGGCAGGAGGGCGAGACACGTAAAAACACAAAAACAAAAGAATTACACAATATTTCGACTTAAGTCTTATTCATGTAGGAGGCGAGACATATGGCAGGGGGAAAGATGTGGTCACATCCGAGCCCGCCACAATCTATTTTGATTTTAAATAATGAGATTTATTTATTCAAGAATGGTTTTTCTTTCATTTTACTAACCTGCTTTGCTGAGATGTACTCTTCACGAATAATTTTTAAAATTCTTCCAACCATATTATCAACAGAGGAATGAAGTGGTAATGCATCTGCCAACTGCTTTCGATGCTGTTTAATTATATTGATCAGTTCCCTAGAACATTTTAATACTTACATTTTATTACTTAAAACTACATTAGTTCTTTGAAGAGAATACTGCAAAAACTAATTTAATTGTGATGAAGCACATGCCCTGGTGGTAATTTCCCTAAACACCCGCTTTCCTATTTCATGATTTTTCTTTTTTAATCCCAATTTTCACCAATTTACAATTTCACCATGCAACAAATGCAGCTGCCAATAATTGGACCATCTCTGAGTAAAGAAAACAGCTGCCACACCATATTCTGAATATAAAAACATCACAGATGGCTCAAGACATCTATTAATGCATAGGCAGCATGTGCCTAATCGTATGTTTTGACGCTAATTACAACTTTATTTTACGGCTTTCGGGTACACTTTTCCTTAAAGTGCCAAGAAAGCATCTATCCATATTTTCAACCTGATTTAACAAGTTTTTTTCTACTAACCATACTTCGCACAGTAACCGGTTATCATTAAATACTACCAGTTTAATTGTAAAACATTTGAGGTAAGTAGGAAAGAAATATATTGAAAGTATAACAAATATGGAGCAGTCTGACAGCTCAAATGTAATTAGCGGGAAAAAGTAGTAGTTTCTGCGGTAGCTCTCAAAAAATTCTGGCTATGATCCAGTGTTCAAATCCCGGTGGGGGCAAGAATATTTAAGATTTGTATTTGATCATATGAACTACACTGGGGCGTTCTGTTGTTTGGTAACTACGTTAAATTGCAGGTCCCAGAGGAAAGGAACTGGTCGTCCTACCTCTGATACAATGGCTTAGTATGCCTCCATTTGGAGAATCCAACCAACCTTCACGTTAGGTTTTTATACTGTCTACATACTTAATCTGGACAGAATAATATTATATGAGCAACTCTTGCAAATAGATAAAATTAATTTCTCACAAACTTCTCTTAAGGATTTTGATGAAATCTTGCATACTGAACAGAAATTGAAAGATGCCGAGCGAAAATCAGTCACCCAGGTAGCCTACTATATATATATAAACAAATATATATAGGAAAATGCTTTAAGGCAGTAAAATTAAGGAAGGATAGGGAAATATGACCCAACACTTACCACAGTTGAAGATGGCTGGGAACAATAAACACCAAAAAGAACAAACACAAGAGACACGCAATATTTCAGCATATATAAACATGTCATGTGTGAAATATACTGTGCCTCCAACACTTTCATCAACCCTATCACCCTGAGAGCTATCATAAGACATGCTACCTATGAAACCTCCCATCTAATATACCAGCTAATCTGCAAGCACTGCTTGGCTTCCTATATAGGTTTGACTAGCAATCCATTAGCCATAAGAATGAATGGCCACTGACAGACAGTATTCACTGGAGATCCAAAACATCCAGTAGCTGTCCATGCCATCTCCCATGACACCAATAATTTTAATTCTTGTTTCACACTATCCTTTTATTTTGCTTATGGGTCTACGACTTGCCAACATCAAGGTCATTAGATGCGGAAAAGGATTTGGGGCAAGAAGTGGGAAGGAATTCAGCCAAAACCTTTTTTTGGAGTAACCATCCTGCCATTCGCCTGGAGTGATTTGGATAAACCATGAAAAACCTAAATCTGGATGGCCGGACGGGGATTCGAACCAACATCCTTCCGAATGAGAGGCCAGAATGTTAACAATTCACCCACCATGCTCAATTTCACACTATCAGAGTCTTCCCAAACAGCTGAAGCTACTCTGAATGCAGAAGGTGGGAGCTTACCTATCATTACAAAGTGGACACAAGGCAACCTACTGGTATCAGTTTGAGAATACCCAGTCAGTACTTTTCCTTCCCTCTATCCTCTCCACTGACTAAACTGAACCACCACATACCAAAGGTAATGTTTAAGGGCCTAGATTCTTTTTCTATTTTATTGTACTTATTTATTTTTGCTTACTCAGATTTATGTTGTGAAGATTTTACTGTACTATTCTTCTCTTTTCACAACATTCTGCATTGCTTGGGTAGGTACTGTTTCCAATTAACTACCTCCCTCTCCCTGTCCTCTGTTAGAATCTACACTTACTATGTTCCTGAGAAACAGTCATTGTTACTGTCTTTTTTGTGTTCACATCATTTTGCTATGCTATTTTGTAATTCCTTTTTGCTACTTAGCACCTATTACTTCCTGGTTACTATATACTGAACCAAAAAAAGTCTGAGACGCATCTTCTAAAATGGAGAGCTAAAAATGTCAAATCTGATCGTTTTAGAAAAAGGAAATAGTAATTTTTACTAACAGAGATCAAAATCCAATGCTAATTAAAATCTAGAAACAAATAATTCATAAACTAGGCTACCAGATATGATGCAATATATTTCACCACATACCACACAACACAAGATTAAACAACATTACAAGCAGAGGTCATTAGGGGTGGGAAAGGACTGGGGACAAGGAGTGAGAAGGGATACAGCAATGGCCTTTGAAGGAAGCATGCCGGCATTTGCCTGGAGTAATTTGGGGAAAACTATGGAAAACCCAAATAAGGATGGCCAGATGGGGATTCAAACCGGTATGGTCCTGAATGTGAGGTCAGAGCCTCTCAAAGCTCTTTTTATTACGTTGGCCAATACGCACAATTGCTTCACCATCTTTGAAGATACACAGTGGTATGGAAGAAAGTAGTTCTGGTGGTATCATATAGCTCAATATCAATCAGTTGTACAAAGTGGTGCCGCATTTCAATGTGGGAAGCAGGAAACCAATTGGTAAATGATTTGTTGTTTGTAATACCCTGTCAGTACTTTTCTTTCACTCTAGCCTCTCCTTGCCCTCATTTCCATTATCTATATTGAACCACTTAGTAGTGCTCAATAACGAAAGTAATAAATAAATAATTTTGTGGAATTTTGAATGCTACCATATATAGTTGCAATATAAAATAAAATCAACTATGCGACTTTTATATAAGAATAGATTATCACTTCAAATTGTCATTAATTCTGACGTTCACATGTGTGCTTTACTCACAAAATCATATTTATAATACAGACAACAAATCAGATTGCACTGAATTACCGATGATACCTACTTTGCAGTTTTCCATTCTGTGCGCAAAATTATGTCCTTAAGTAGTTCCACAGTTTTTGTAGCTATGCTGAATGTGTCTTTTAATTTCCTAAAAATGAAAAAATCCCTAATAATATAAAAAACAATTTTTTTTTATCTTAACCTCATATGTATTGCAACAATTATTTACCCTTGACGAATGTCTCTGATAAAAATGCTGGTGAAATTAAATCGATCATCATTAGATCCCTTCATCATAAGAGAACCGAAAATATTTAGCCCAGCAACTTAGTTTCAGAATTCACAATATAAACAACTAAATGTCAACACAGAAGACAACAGTCAACAGAAATACAATCAACACTTTCACTCAGAGACAATATACTATTAAATATTATCAAAGACAGGATAGTATTCTCGCCCTGTTTCAACATTGACAATCGATAATGTAAGCACCAGCCTTCTCCCTAATTTTTTTTTTTTTTTGAAAAAAGCATACATTTAGCATTATGCAACTTACGCTTTTTATTTTCTTAAATGTTTTTTTACTCATTAACGAGCAGTAAATCTATGCTATATGTTAACATAAAAAGGAATTCATGAGTCCCATTTCAAGCATGGTTAATCATTCATCAGAGCCAATGGAAAATATTTAGTGCAAGACTTAAGCTATCACTATGTATAGTTTGGGTACCATTACCTTCCTCCAACCAAATGCAAACCTCTCCTTCACATGGTGCCCCCTGTTTACACAGGCGAGCCTCTCGCGACCGAAAGATTTCCGGTACCACAAGTCGCCCCACTGCTTTGTCAACGGCCTCCTAAAGGAATGTGGAAAGGCGGGTAGCTGTCCAGGACACCCTTTAGATCTTCGGGTTGGAAACGGCCCCTAAAGGTGGATGAATAAGAGGCGATAAACGGTATAGAGATCCAGAAGGCAACGGGAAGCCCACTGTATTAAAGAACTTAAAGATATCCCGAGGCCATGTAATCATTTTAAATTACATATAGTATGATGGCTCCTTCAGGGGTAAAATATTCCGGAGTTAAAATAGTCCCCCAATCGGATCTTCGGGCAGAGACTACTCAAGAACGAATCATGAGAATGAATAGAAACATTCTACGACCCGGAGCGTGGAATCTTGGAAATCTGAATAGAGCAGGCTGATTAGAAAACTTAAAAAGAGAGATACAACGATTTTAATTAGATGTTATTGCTATTAGTGAGATAAAGTGGAAGGATAGACAGTATTTCTGGAATGGAGAACACAGAATAATTAACAAGAAAGCTGCCAGTGGAGTTACTGGTGTAGAACTTGTAATAAACAAGATATTGGGGAAACAGGTGAGTTATTATGAACTGTTTAGTGGCAGAATTATTTTGATGAGATTACAAAATAAGCCGGCTCCAACCACGTTAGTAGAAGTGTATATGCCAATGTAACAAGAAGGACATGAAGAAATAGAGAAAATATACACTAAAATTGAAGAATTAATCCAATATGCGAACGGATAGGAAAATCTAATAATCATGGGTGATTGGAATGCGGTTGGAAGAAAAGAGGATAATACTGTAAAAAAGTTTTTGTGTAGTAGAAAGAAATAAACGAGGAATCAGGTTGTTAGACTATTATGAAAGATATATACTGGTCATGGCAAACACAGTCATGGTGAAACAGAGATTCAGGAATGAAGTTTTATAGTATAAAGTATACCCAGGAGCAGACATAGACTCTGACCATAATCGGACAGTTATGAAGAGCAGGCTGAAATTCAAGAGATTAAAGAAGCAATACAAGAAGAACAGACTGGACGTGAATAAATAGAAACAATAAAAAACTAGAGAATAATATACGTTTGTTTAAGAAGTAAACCTGAAAAGGGCACAACTGAGGACGAATGGAATACATTTCAGACAGAGATAATGATAGCTAGTAATACTAGGCTTTAACGAACAAGCCGCCCGAAAACCTTGGATCACAGAAGAAATTTTGGAGCTGATCGATCAGAGGAGAAGGCACAAAAATTCTCAGAATGAAACAGGAAGACAACAATACAGACAATTTAGATATCAAATAAATAGGATATGCAAAAAAAGCAAAAGAAAAATGGCAGCAAGAAAAGTGTGAACAAGTAGAAAAGGAAATGGTTGAAGGTAAAATAGACGTGGCATATAGGAAGATGAAACAAAATTTTGGAGAAATGAATAAAAGATGTATAACATTATAGCTTAGTCCGGTCAAATTAGCCTGAAAAACAGGAGTACCCTTGCATAAATTCCCAAAAAACTGAAAATTTGCATGAACGTTAGGGATACCACTATAGTGAAAATTGTGAAAAGTCCCCATCGACACCGTGGGTGCAAAAAAATTTACATAAGGTCAAAGTTCGCAAAAAGATTTTTTATTTTTTGATAAAACGGTTAGTTTTATGATAAAAATAGCTCAGTCAAAACTTGTAGATCATGTAATTATCTACAAGAATTGTTCTTATACTTTTTCCCTACGATTTACCATTTCTGAGAAAAGGCCCTTCTAATATTCACTAAAGTTGAATTCTGCATAATATGCATGATTACATCTGTCTTTGTACATCATTGGAAGCTTAATATAAGTATAAATACAAGTCTGCGTGACTAATGCATTTATACTGAATGATAATTCCTGAGAACATGAGCTGAAAAGAAACCCAGTCCCACATTTACGTGACCACGTTGCGTTCAGCAACATCTGTCTGCCTGTTCAATTGTCTACTTGGGAGTGCCCGTCGACCTGCTCTTTTTTTCGAAGGTCCCACTGCAATGCCGTTAGTCTTGGCTCGTAGTGAAAACACGTGGTTGTTGCTAATATTCTTTACTAAAGTTTTGTGCTAAATTCAGTTTTTAAAATTTGTCGTAACTTTGCTTCATTTGTAATTAACCTATGCTTATAAGTGAAATGATTACAAAACATATTAAATCCACAGAATAACGTTGCCGTGTGCATCGGCATCTTCTGATACTTTCTTTGGCCAATTTATGACAGTCATAACTAGCCAACAACAATTTCTGTCAAAACACTTCCAATAAGCCGCTCGCACTCCAACTGAAAAAATCATTTACTTTTTAAAACAAGGCAAGGTTCAACAATCGTCGGAAATTTTTTTAAGTTGTTTATCGGCTTATCCTAAATGTAAAGATCACATTTTATTTTACATGTTATGACTGGCTGTGATACAACATCAGGAGGGGTAAAAACGATAGTTCTTAAGTTATTTGAAAACAAGATCTAATTGATGTGCACAAGTTTTTGAGGATATCAACTATACTCCAGAAAATCTAATCACCAGTGGAAATCGCTTCTTCTTTCTGTGTAAGGAGCTCCAACAAAAATTACTTGCATAGATAAGTTACGATACTTATCTTTTGAAAAAACATAAATGTAATAAAAAAAGTGTGAAATTTGCTTGTCACCCTCCAACCTCAGCTTCTGCTTAGCCAACATTTTTATCAAGTGTATTACCAGGTTCAAGTAAGGCTTGGCAATCAACTGGACCCAGAAGAATGGGGTTGGAAGCAAATTGATAATGTATTGGAACCAATCCACACTCCTACTTCCACCTGCACCAAAAAAAGCCCCTTAAAAGTATTGTTTATAACCGCAAAAAATGGGTGTGTAATAGAAAATGCGGCTGCAAAAAAGTGGGCTTATTTTGTACAACAACATGCACCAGTTGTCAAGGAGAAAACAACTGATGTATCACTGTGCAACAATTTACGTCGACTTCAGGAGGATGTAAAAGAATAAGAAGTTGAATAAGAAGATCTGACATTTCATTAAAACTAGTAAAATATACCGTAGAGTAGGAGTAGGCCTAACCGAAGAAACCAAGTTTTAAAAAAAAAAAAAAAAAAAAAAAAAAAAAAAACGCGCTAAGTACACTTCCTCATAGGTGGCGTGGAAACTTGTGCATTATATGGAAAATACAACTTCAGTGAATTTTAGAATGGCTTTTTCTCAGAAGCAGGAAGAGGATGGGGAACGCGTGGTGGAGGGGAGAAATTCTACCAATGTCTTCTGAAGGTAAAAATATCCCGACATTCGCCCTGCAATGGTTTCGGTAAACTATGGTAAACTAAAATCAGGATAGCCTGACGGGAATTTGAACTATCTTCCTCCTGAATGCCAAGCCCAAGCTTAACGCTCATTCACCAGGCTCGCAAGGTAATTGCTCATTGCCCAAACCGTCACTTTCCTCTGTACAAAAGCTGTTACCAAGTGACGAAACCAGTTTTAATTTGTATATAAACTGTTTTTAGTGATGGAAAGCCTTCGGCGTTGCGGATATGGCAATTTCCTCAAAAAATTGTTTTGTTTTCAGCAGGTATATGAAATATAATATCTGTTGATAAAACTATACGAGTAGGAGTTCCCTAAGAATCCCTCTTAAGAATATATGTGACGGGACCGTCATTTATTATAATATTTTTAATACAGAAATCATGTAAGTTTTCGAAGTTTCAATGCAGCCAGACGTCGAGCACGTCCTGTTGTTCGACTTTCTGCCGATCGACAGTTCGGATTACAAGCTACACGTGCAGTAGCTGAGCATGCAAGCAATACTTTTCCAGCAAGCTAGAATACATTGATCACTCTCACTTCTTGACTGACGATCTACAAGATAACACCGAGGCCTCGGAGATAGATATTCGCTGCACCAACCTCACCATTCTCTGTAGTTGTGAACTGTAGGGCTAAGGTTCATCCCTAGGGTCAGTATTGCGGGTCACGGGATACGTATTAATTTGTACAACATCGACTGTAGTTGATTATGGTCCAGTGCAATAAATGGGGTTTCCAGAGAACATTGTTTTATTTGTAGTAGCTCGTAGCTGCCCGCTCCCTCTCCTAATTACAAGTTACCCCCGATGCTCATGTTTATTTGCTAGCGCAAGAGAAGAAGAGGGATAGGCCTCAAGAGAAAAAGAAGTCAAGAGCGAAGATACGAAGAAAGTCGGCGCAAGTTAACCATTTAGAACCCATCGTGTCAGTCATCCTGGCACACTCTTTCAATATGCATAGCACGATCCTATATAAAATACATATAGGGTCAGCCAGTATGTGGCGACTATTGCTGCTTTCCGCATAGTTCGAGCCACTATGCACGGCTGACAACGCTGCAGAGGCTCTGGAGTTGACATCGTCAGTCACTTGAATTGAGTTAATTTACCGCATGCAGAAGTCTACCGGACTGCATAATTGATGGGAACTGACTAATAATTCTTACGGCGATCACTGAAGTTTTCCGCAAACCAATTGAATCGCTAATTGTAGAAAGGGAATATGTCAATTTCTTGATAAAAACTTTTTTTACGGAAAAGGCTTCTTTGCACTTAGCCCTTTCGTTCTCTGCAGAAATCCATTTAAAAAACATTTAAATAATATGCTTCCTATTCCAAATAACCACAAAATGTAATACTGAGTAGTCTACCATACGAACGTAATATAGTTTTTTGTCATGTCCCTAAAACTTATCGAACTGGACATGATCCCTTTCTGCATTTAGCGATTCAATTATCATCTAGCACAAAACTAATCTAACTTCACGGGCCGTCCCGTCAACACTTGTGCATATGTATGGCGTGAGTCATCTCGGTCTTATATGCAGCTGTACATAATAGTTTGGTCTAAATGACGGCTCCACTGACCGACTGCAAAGCACTGTAAGTTGGTTACGGTTATTTGCAACAACAAGCAGACTCTAAATATCACTGTTCACAATTCCGAACATACAAGGTTCGTAATTCCAGTACAGGCGAAGTGAAGAATGGACCACATCTTATCGTAGCATGGGGGAGCAGTCATCTCTCTTCAGTTCTTCTTTCCTTTAAAATTCTCGTCGTCACAAAGGTACAGTGGATAAAAAATCCCATAAATCCTGATTTTACCCGATATTAGTGGTTTTAACCACCTGTAGCTTGTATGTCTTCACCCAACAGTCGCTGCACTTCATCTCATCATCCACACTGACACCATCAATTGCGTAGAATTCCACGTTCGTTGTCAATGTTATCTTAGTTGTCCAGTTGTCCTGTTGTCCAGTTGTCCTGTTGTCCTGTTGTCCAGTTGTCCAGTTTTTTTTTTTTTTTTTTTTTTTTTTTTTTTTTTTTAAACTTAATATTTCAGCCATCATTCTGTGGCTTTTATCAGAGAACTACTATACCTGTGATCACTGCTGCCTATTAATAGCATCCGAAGCGCGCGCTAAACCGTTTGGAATGACATCACTTCGCCGGTCCGATGGTGCTCCAGCGTAACGTGTTTTCCTGAGTAAGCAGGACCATATTTTCCCTGGTCCGCTGTCTGCGTTCATATTGTCGAATCTTTTTTTTATTTTTTTTATTTTCAACGCTTCTCTGACTCTGCTGGACCTGCTTTCCTGAATCAGTGGCATTGAATAAAATATAGTGCCCACTGTCAGGTAAATGTAGCACTACAGTTGATTAGCTGACGTCACTATTTTTATATGTTTCAATTGTTCAAACAGCCTATCCTTGATGATGTGTCCTGTCTCACCGAAATATACCAAGCAGCAGCTACCGAGAATTTGATAAACACCCCTTACAAGCACATCAACAATTGGCTTGTGTCCACTAAGAATAAATCGGACGCTTAGCAGGTTTTAATGATTAATCATGCTAAGGAGATAACAAAAAAACTAAATTATTTATTATAAAAGATAAAGATTAGTATTATTTTGAGAAAATAAATTCGGCAAAATCAGGCATTCACTCACGTGAACGTGAAGGCCAATGAGAAGGTATTACGTCACACCTCGCGAGACGCCAAATTTGTTATTGACATTTTCGTGCAACAGAACAGGTTACTTGGTAAATTATTCGTTTTGTAGGAACTTTTGTCACATTAATATATTTATTCTCAGTTATTCCCTGAAAGACAAGTTTAACTCGCTATGGAACCAGGATTTAGGAAAGCAACAGTAGCAATTAGCGCAAAATTTTTCGCATCCAACATCGACTTTTGCTCATCGGAATTCCGCAATGTTAAAACTTCCATGCAAGTATACACAAGTGTCAATTATACATTCTAAGCTAAAATATCATTATTTCAGTTTTGTAAACAAGGCATACATTTTGTAAATTAATTGATACTGGTATGAAGTTACATTTGCGAAGTATAAGCAAGTGTTAAATAGCTAAACCAGAAGGAAGACTTGAGCGAAATACTACACTCATTCCTAAAGACATATTATTTCATAAAACGTTATATGTAAAATTATATCTCAGACGTCAAAATCGTCCAGAAATTTTGTTAGAAACGTTTCTCGGCATTCATCACCAAATTAGATATTGCCAGGAAAAACGAGAAAAACAGATTTGTAGAAATAATGTAAGTTATAATCCCGCAAACAGCTTCAGTGACGTTGTTATATGCCTTACCAAAAATTTAACATTGTAGCGATTGTAACATCCATTGTTCATCTGAGAATACGATTACCAACGCAATCTAACAAAACAACTTAGATAACTGACTTTATTTTGATACGAATCGAAAATACATATTCATCACTGCCATGAATGCATAATGTGTGTAGTCAATTTCAGACCGACAGCACATTTCCTTCTTCAGACCCTGTCGTTGCGTCCGAGCCTTTCTTTTTTGCTTTTATATACACCTTTTCTAGAAAAGTATATCCTCAAAAAACAGGTGTGGCAAATTTAAAGCTATGGCACTGCCAATTTTCCGTCTGCTCTAAGCTTTGTATCAGCCTAACAACATTACCTTTCAGTTATGGTATCTCGAGAACCATGAGAGATATTAAAAAAAAAAATCTTTTTTTCGATTTGTTTCATCGAGCAGCATAAGAATCTATCATCAGATTGTGCCACCATGGTAATCATAGTGCTGCAGGAGTTTGTAACACATACACTAAGAAAGATTATGAATCATAAAACCAAAACAACCTCAACTCATACCTTATTATGTTGTCAGTACTTGAAAAGTAGTGGTTCTGCAAAAAGCATCAGTTTTGCTTTAGATTTAGAAATACTGTATATAGTGCACAAATACTTACATCAAAATGATCTTCACAAAAACAGATACTTGAATCTGCAGATATCCTATGAGCATCCTCCCTCCTTGCAAGTTTTAACCACTTTCCGTATTTGTTCATTGTTTGGAACATATATAAATAACTTGTTTAGCGTTTTTGTTGTTGTACTTTTACGCTGGGGCACTGCACAGTACTTACAAAACGAGGAATTCATGTTTAACTAAAGAACACTTGTCACCTGCCATATACATACACGACTGCTTCGTTTACGTTCGCGAGGTGTGACGTCATTCAAGACGCCATGACAGTATTGAGCGTTTTCGCGGTAAATTTAAATTAGTTTTTTTAAATGCAAAATACATAATTTAAACGTTTTTTTGAGAAGAAGAGATACTAAGGTAAAGTATTAATCTATTTTTCAAATTTAGTCAACTAGCAAATTCTCCTGGGTGCATCTACATATATATTCTGCAATTCACAAAGTTGTGGGTGGCAGAGTGTGCTTTGCACAAAAATTAACCTTTATTCCATGCATTCCAATCCCGAATAGTACCATATGTACTGGACGAATATTTTTCTTTTTTAAAAGGCGGCCAATCTTACGTCACCACTTGAAGGTCGGGTAACACTGCTATGGGTTTATCCGTTTGTCTTTTGGAATCTTCTGTCGGCGCGATAATATGAACGTTGACATTGGGCTACAGCTTGACCAAATATGGTTATGCTTGTTCAGGAAAAACCGGGATGCAAGCCCCCATCGGACCGGAAACGATGGTGGCGGTAACTTAAGTGATGTCACTCCAAACAATTAGGGCGCACTTCCTAAGCTATTTATAAGCGACATCCATACCAAGCATAGTTTCCTCTAGTGAAAGCCTCAGAATTGATCACTGAAACGTCAAGTTATAAAAAATTGAAGCGGTTCCACCCGGATAGTCAATGTAACACTGTTTGACATTTCATTCACAGCGAGTAGGAGTCGGAAGTGTTACAAGGGGCACTTAATGTGCGTAATGCGCCTTGAGGTCTGGAATGTTGTCTGTCTGATAAGCGAGACGCACCACCTCTAGTCGAAGCAGTGTTATCGCGGTGTTGCTCAGTGAAGACGACAGCAAATTCAACCCAATTTGTTACTAAGAAGCGTATTTTTTAAGTAAGTACCGTTTTGTTACACCGTGTCTGCAGCGCTACGGTCGGCGTTCCGCGCATGCGCACTGGGTACCTACATCTCTTGCCTACACACTGACGCCATTACAGTCTAATTCTTCCTTGTTTACGTTGTTCACTGAGTGTTTAAGATGCCTCCGATAATCGTGATTCGTGAGTCCCGCCGACTGTGAAGTACGGGCTGTTATAAGATTTCTTTGTGGTAAAGGCCTAAAAACCGATCGATATTCATCGTGAGATCTGCGCAGTTTACGGACATAACATTATGAGTGATGGAATGGTGAGAAAGTGGGTGAGAGCATTTAAAGATGGCCGCACAAATGTGCATGATGAACAACGGAGTGGGCGTCCTTCGGTCGTTAATGAAAGTTTGGTGCAGAAAGTGGACAATAAGGTGAGAGAAAACAGACGCTTTACGATTTCCTCCTTGTGTTATGACTTTCCTAATGTTTATCGTAGTGTTTTGTATGGCATTGTGACCGAGCACTTGATTTACCGAAAATTGTGCTCACGTTGGGTACCGAAAATATTAACGGATGTGCACAAAAACCAAACGTTTAGGCAGTGCATTGACTTTCCTTGAGCGGTACCATAACGATGGTGATGATTTCTTAAGCCAAATTGTTACGGGCGATGAGACATGGGTGGCCTACGTCACACCTGAATCAAAGCAATAGTCCATGGAATGGCAGCATTCAGATTCACCCAAAAAAGTGAAGTTCAAGCAAACGATTTATGCCCGGAAAATCATGTGCAAAGTTTTTTGGCACAGAAAAGGAGTATTGCTTGTGGAATTTTCTGCCTCTGCAGCAGCTTATTGTGAGACATTGAACAATCTGCGCCGTCCAATCCAGAAGAAAAAGACGTGGCAAGTTGAGCAAGGGCATCGTTTTGCTGCATGACAATGCCAGTCCACATGTGGCTAATCAGACCAAAGATCTCATCACATCTTTTCGATGGGAAACTCTAGATTATTTTCCGTACAGCCCTGATCTGGCGCCCAGTGACTACCATCTGTTCCTGCACTTGAAGAAACACCTGGGCGGTCAGCGTCTTGAAGACGATGACGAAGTCAAAACAGTTGTGATGCAGCGGTTAACAAGTCAGGCGGCAGACTTCTATGAGGAGGGTTTTCAAAAACTGGTACTACGTTATGACAAGTGCCTCAATATTGAAGGGAATTATGTAGAAAAGTAGAGTAAGATACAGGCTTTCATGTAAAAATAAAATTATTGAGATATATTTGCACGTCTTTTTTTAATTTAAAAACGGTACTTACTTACAAAACATGCCTCGTAGAATACATCTCCATCTAGCCTCTGGTCTCCATCACACCTCATTCACGTTGTTTATTGCGGACGTCCAAAGAGCTCAGACAAACATTTCCTTGGGCACGAAGATCTGGTTCAATCACTGGTGTTACGTGCAAAAATAAACAAAAACTTCTGACAATTTTCTTGTCCGGATCTGCAATAGGCTGAACATTTTCTCCTCCTCCGCACAACGATAACTTAGAAAGAACCAAGAAATACTACAGAGGTTGTGTACCGCCAAATTAATGGGAAGTGGGGTACGCCGCATCCTCCAACACGTGTCTTAAATAAATCTGAATATGTGTTGGAACTTTGAAACAGCTTTTATACTGTTTATTGGGACCATACTTATCTCTCCCTAAAACTCATGTTTGCAAACCATCTTAATAATTAATAATAAGGAGCGCGAAGAGAGTTATGGGAGTGTATAAGGCATATTTGGTGATGATCATAGAAAGATGTTGGCTAGAGAATTAAGAGAAGTGGGTGGAAGGGTAAAGACCATAATCACAAGCTGGAACTTGATTTCAGGATAAAGGGTGTGGGAAAAGTTTCTTTTATAGGATAGGGTGTAAGGGAATGGAATAAATTTCAAAGAGAAATACTGAAAGAAATTAAAGTTCAAATTAGTGGAGGGAAAAATTAGGTGGGAAGAGGAAGGGAGATAGATGGGTGTGTAGGGACATTGCCACCGCTAAACATTCTAAGCGGTATGATTATCAGCTTTCAGGTACGGTCATGTACGATACTTAAAAACTGTTGAAAGATTATTGATAAATTTGCGTTAGAATAAGTTTGATTTGACCAAAAATCAAAGAACTGATTTTTTAAACGAAACAACTCATTTTTCTTGCTTCAATAATTTCGCAAGTAGCATCTGAACTAAGTGAGCCTATCCTTAGTGTAACGTTGAACTGTAGTTGTCATAATAAACCTAGAATGTCCGAATATTTTTCTTTTACAGTTGAAGTTCTATTACACGCGCAAACGAAACTGTTACAAAACTTATTTCGATTTTTAACGAAAGGTTGATGAAATAGATCCACTAAAACACTAAAAAATATCGTGTTGTATCGTAGATTCTTCAAATGCCAGTTGAAACCAAAATCTTGGCTGTATCAGGTGTAAATACTTTTGGTCAATACAGCACATAAATCTAGCATGGGGAGAGAGCGTTAACGTTCTGGCCTCGCACTGGGGAGAGTGCTGGTTCGAATCCACGCTCAGCCATCCAAATTTGAGTTTTGTATGGCTCCTAAATAAAATACAGGCAAATGCCGGGATGATTCCTCCAAAGATTATAGTCGAATTATTTCCCTTTTTTGTCATTAGTCCTTCCCCTCCTCTAATGATATCGACGAAGCTTAGAGCCATAAGCGGGGGGAAAAGAGAAGACACGCGTGCGCACGAAAATAGACAAATACGATGTCATTCATCAGCATTCCATGTTTCCAAACCATTAAACCACTCCTAACGCAACCGTTTGTATTGCGATGTTAACTGCAACCTACGCAAGTGATGGTAACTTCCCAATCTAGCTACTCCTAGTCTCCCACTACAAGTGGTGTGGGATGACACAGAATGATTCAGGCAGTTCATTACATTTCTCGGATGGCAGGCGCAAATGTAAAGGACTTGGTACAAAATGCAATACTCCCTTATTATTATTATTACTCCGCGATTCACTAAAAGTGTGTGGCGTAGGGTGCATTGCACCGATCCGAAAGGGTAATAGTTTGGAAGGGATTTACAGAATATGGCAGGAGGCGCCCATGGGCTATTGTGAGGAACCATCCCAGCATTCGCTTGGAGTGATCCGGGAAAACCATGGAAAACACAGATCAGGATGGCCGGATCGTTTTATCGATAGTTACTCCTGCTGGATTTTAAATTTACTCGCCCGGTAAATCCTTTCTATTCCATTCCCTAATCGCTCTTGGAAAAAATGAGTACAGAAATGAATTGGTTCTGGACCTGATTTCTCTTATTTTTGCGGTTATTCCGAGATATGAATGTTGCTGGTAGCAATATTTGTTTGCTGTCATTCCGAAATACGTCAATTAGCTTCTGTCGAGAGCAACGCCTTTGGTGTGCCAGATCTTCCCAACCTAACTCCTTCAACATTGTATTTACGCTTTCCCTCCAACTATATTTACCTGTCACGAATTGGGCGGCTCTTCTTTGTACCTTCTCTAATGACTCCAATAAACTCTTTTGATGGGGACCCCATACAGAGCAACAATATTCTAAGTGAGGCCTCACTAGTGACTTGTATGCAATCGATTTAACTTCCGGAGTGCATTGTTTTAAATTACGACCTAGAAATCGAAACAAACGATTTGCTTTGCCAATTACATTCTCGATATGCTCATTCCACCACAAATTATTACGAATTATTACCCCTAGGTATTTAGGGGAATCTACCGTTCTATGGACAGTACCATTAATTGTATATTTAGAGCTAAATAGAATCACCTTTTTACTTACACGCATGACTTGGCACTTTTTAAGGTTCAACTCCAACTGCCAGTCTTTACACCATGCAATTATTTTCATAATATCGTCTTGAAACAAAGCTTAGTCATTCTGGATTTTGATTTCAAGATAACTAGTAGCATCGACGGCAAATAATCTTTTCATCCTCCTTATTATGTCGCACAAATCATTAATGTATATGAGAAACAATAGAGGCCCTAAAACGCTTCCATGGGGAACCCCAGAACTCACTTCAGTAAGTGATGAACGCTCACCATCGAGAACAAACACACTGTGCTCTGCCCTTCAGAAAGTCTGCAACCCAGTCGCATATTTGTCCAGATATACCGTAACCACGAAGTTTCCTAAGTAACCTAGTGTGAGGCACAGTGTCGAAAGCTTTTTAAAAAATCTAATAGAACTAAATCAACCTGGAATGGCTCATCTACAATACGGCACAAGTCGTGAATTAAAATTTCGAGTTTCGCAGCATCGGCCTTTTCTGAATCCATGTTGATTTGGATTTAAAAGCTCACCTTCATCCAAAAACCTCATGACGTTTGAATAGATGATGTGTTCTAAAATCCTGAAAAATATTAAGGTTAACGAGACCGGCCCATAATTTTGAGGATCATTAACATTTCCATTTTTAAACACTGGACTTACGATGGCGGCCTTCCATTCGGCTGGTAATTTTCCTCGATCCAAGGAGGCGGTATATAATTGCATCAAATACGGTGCAATTTCCTTTGCGTACCTGGAGTAGAATCTTGTAGGAATACCGTCTGGTTTTTACATTCATAAGCAGTTTAGTTATTCCCTCGACATCAAGAGCGAGACCACTCATAATTTTGTTGGTACGATAGTTAAATTTCGGGATCTCCTCTGAGTTTTATGTCATGAAAGCTTTTTAAAATATATTATTCAAAATTTCTGCTTTCTCTACGCTAGTGTTTGATAATTCCCCATTTTCCTTAATCAGTGACGGCATAACCTTACGAGATCCTCTTATTACTTTGACATACGACAAGAACTTTTTTGGATTAGTAAACAGATCTTCGGATAAATTCCTGGTTTGGAATTCCTTAAACGCATCATTGCCTTACGCACTTCCACTCGCAACTGTACTAATTTAGCGCGATTAGATGAGACCACCTTTTTTTCTTCGTGGTATGCCTCCTGAGCAAGCGTCGTTCTTCCATATTGAACCACGGAAAGTTCTAAATAATTTTAATAAACTTCTTAGGAACAAATCGATTTAAACCGGTCCATATATCTTTTAAATTATACCAAAGTTCCTCAACATTTGTATTTAGGGTGGATGTTTCAAAAAATTTTCGCCAAATGATCAACCATGCCTGCATCGTTTGCCTTGTCAAAGCAATATACGAGTTTGTCTTTGACAGGCTTCACAACCGCCTTGTGATCACTTATACCGCCTTCTATACAAACTGTATCTACAATATTAGGATTGCTTATAAGAAAAATAGCCAAAACTGACGAGGAATCTATGTCGCACCGCGATGGCTCTTCGACCAACTGTTCAAGAGATCTTTCTGCAAATGATTCTAGGAACGTTTTATTTATTAACCTATCTGTTCAACCCAACCTTAACGTGCAAGTGTCCCACTTAACCGACTATAGGTTAAAATCACCACCCACGATCAATATATGTCCCTGATATTTTTTATAAATATTAAGGGAATTCCGAAGTATTCCGCGTTAGCCAAATCAGAATCCTGAGGTCGATAAAATGACCCGATTATGAACAATAATTTTTACCAATTTTAACCTTTACCCATACTAACTCGCAAAATATTTCCGTTTCAGTTACAACAGAGCAATTGACGGTTTTGCTAACGGCCACGAACACACCCCCGCCCATCGAGACAGTTCTGTATTTCCGAAAAACAATGAACTGAGGGCCAAATATTTCGCTAGATTCAACTCTGGCGTCAACCGGCTCTCGGTTCCTAGTATTATATCGACATCATTAATCGCAACTGCGGCGTGGAAATCATCTACTTTCCTTCTAATACTCCAACAATTTAGGGCCATTACCCTTAGATGCTTTTTATTATTATTTGTGGAGTCTAAATTCGCATTTTTCATATTCGTATTCTGACAGGAAACGGGTGAAGTATTTGGAGCTGTAATATTCGATATATTCGCGTCATCACTTCAAGAACCAAGATATAGGTTATCGGCTCATCCTTTTCGATGAACTGAAGGTTCCTCGGGCCTCACGGTGTTCCTAAAAATAATTCACATCAAACGGATCCATATTTTAGCAACCACCTTGGTCGCCATTCTCGGTGTGTAGTGGACGCCCGACCTGTCAAATGTGTCCCAGCTGGTAGCCATCATCGGTCGAAAGTCTATGAAGCCCCAGTTGTTTCAGCGACACAGTCCCTGCATACTAAAATTCAAATTAAATGTCTTTCACCATAGAGCCTCCCCACAATCGATGCGCGGCACAACACTACAAATGGAGAACTGAAACGGTACTGAATTTTCCCGCGCGGCTTTATACGCCTTCTGGCCCCACTTGTCCATGGATTTAACTATATCTGCAACAGAAACACTACACGAGTCATTAGTATCGACGTGCACAGCTACCCTTAAATGACGACAGTTCGATTCTGTAATCGCTTTTGGAGTGGCCTCCATGAAACGTGGTACGATTGCTCCAGGAAGACAAATAGAATGAACGTTAGTGTGAGGGTCTGCACCGTTCTGCCTCGCTAGTTCTCCTAGCGGTTTCTCCAGACGACGGACGTTGGAGCTGCCAATGACCCGTAAACCTTTTTCTGGCATCGCTTGGAGTCTGCGAACAAATCCACCCTGCTGCGCTTCTAGGCCATTCGCACTTGAATCTTCAGCCTCGTGAAACACGCAAAACGCATTACTTAACGGCAAGATATCATTTTTACGTCGGCTAATTGGGAACTTCGAGGCCTTTATCCGATCCGCACGATGCCAGACATTTTCTGCAACAGGTACTTGAAAATCAATGCTTGCAGTTTCTATTACAGTTGACTGCGAAATTTCTTCAACGCTCTGCCGCTCCTCTTCTAGGATGCTCCTTACCTGTTCTTGAAGAGATGCAATTGTAGTAAGAATCTCTTCAAGAGGCAGATGCCTACTGGAACACATTGCACAAGCCATGTCACCTGAAACAGCAAAAAACGGAACTACAAATCAAACACAAATGTCGGCGTCTGCTGCTAACGGCTGCTGAAGCTCGACCGATTTACTACTACCTACAAATGAATATTCAAATATAAAAACAAAAGGTATCTACCACACTTAAAATTAAACACAAAAGTCGGCGTCTGCTGGGCAGACGTGGTAAACCGGAAGCTTGGCGACGAGTATGCCTGCCCTCTCATTTCTATGCAATCCAACATTGGATCACTGTCTCATTCGAATGCCACAGAAATCTAGATTTTGTATGATTCGAACAGTCGGCCAAATGAAGACCCACATTGAGTCTCCTTTCAAACTCCGTCAGGTGCTGATAACGCTGTTTCACACGAGTACGCGGCATCTCCATGTCATTCACAACGATCATTCAAAATCTGACGCTGTTTAAGTCACTTCTATTGTCTATCAGGCTCGGCAACAACCCTTATGCACACTTATGACTGTTCTACCTATCAAAGAGAACTGCAACTCTGATAATTCACATACCGGTACCCACCGGACGGTATGTATGTATATGCTGTAATATTAACATCCGGATTTTTTTTTCTTTTTTAAAATACGGATCACAACTTTTTTCTGCTAAGTTGCATATGCTGCACACAAACTTTCAGACATTACGCCGTTTTCCTCTTTCTATATGTAATTATTTTGCGAAAATAATTAACATGTGTATCCGAATCTATAATTCGGGTGCGCGTGTGTCAAAACTTCTGCAAAAATTAAAAATGTTTCTTTCTGTTTCAATAAAATTCAAAACCATGTAATTTCGTTGCCGTTCTTATCCATTCCTTTGTCCATATATTAAAAAATTCAAACGTGAATGCTTTCATCTTTTTTAAAAATAAAATTATAGTTTACAAAATAAAAAAACACGATTTTCGTAGCAATGTGAACTAAAACTCTAAAATAATCTTTATATTTAAAGATTATGTTTAACAGTTATACAGGGTATGATGTTCCACATTTCAATATAACTTAATTTTTTGAATAATCCTTAGATAAGAATAATTGACCAAAAATTAACTTTAATGTAAAAAAAGCGCGGAGTAATAGATCAATTGAAATATTTTTCATCGCTTGCTTTTCGTAGAGGTATTATAAAAAGTAAGTAGAGAGTATCTCTTGCTTGTTTTATATTAAATTTAATTTTTTGGTCAGCAACTTTATTCTTATTTTAAGCTTATTCATTATATTTATATTTAAAGATTATTTTAACTTTTTGGTTCATATTGCTATAAAAGCGCGTTTTTTAAACTATAATTTTATTTTTAATTTTTTAGTTCACATTGTTACAAAATAGTGTTTGAAATATAATGTTGTTTAGTTAGACATGGAAAATCCATAGCATGGAACTTGAAGAGCTCAAATGGCTTTGAAGTTACGTTAAGAAATTGTAATCATTAGAAACCTTGGTAATTGTTTATAAGTGGTCTTTATTTGAAAGTTAAAAGACTATGAACACTACTGCAAACGTCAGTACGTTAATAGTGCATATCAGAAAACAGAAAAAACCGTTAATCAACAACAATGGTTCAATCGTGGTGTATTACATCAATCTGTGTGAAGACAGTGTTAGCACTTTGTATTTTAAAAACTGATTAGTATTTCGCTGTGATATATACATTCAGTTGCCCCTGCGAAAGACGAAATATGCAATCTCCTTTACATAAGCACTTCAGACGCGCTTCCAACTCCTTTTCGTTGTTATTGTAAATTAATGCGAATACCAGGACATAGTTACGAAAATATTGCACTAGCATCGGTTCTTAATACGTGTGCAAAAATAAAAAAAAAGTTATAAATGGGTAAAAGGTTCCCTTACATTTATACAAGTCAAGGTAATAATATAAAGTGTGTAAAAAATGATTGGTCTGGGGATGGAGAGTTTTTGACGTCTTGTTGTCAGCTTTTATTCATCATCATCAAGATCATTATATGTTTCCGCCTTTGCGGGTCATCCTCTTCCAAGCCTGGAGGTCATTTCAAGATTTTTACTCCATCACTTTTCCCCACACGACTCCTTTAGCCTCTGCATCTTTCTTCACTTGGTCCATCCATCTTGCCCGAGGTCTTCCAATTGGTCTCCTTCCCTTCCCTTCCCGCTGTTCAGCATTGCTACTTTCAGCATCCTCCCCTCCTCCATCCTCATAACATGTCACAACCACTGCAGTCTCACAAGTCCAACCCCCCTCCGAGTGGTGGGAGACGAGCAAAGGTGTGAAGTCTGTGGGGGCGATGTACAGTGGTGGGCTAGTATGCCCCGGGACCGATACGGCAGTTGTGAAGGCCACACAGGAACCCTGAAAAATGACGGCCAACGGGGCTCTGGTGACTCTACGACAGGCCTAGCAAGCCGGTTAGTGCATGCTTTCAAAACTAATCACATGTTTTATTATTGCAACTTATTAGAACTACATCTAAGTAAGGAGGTATAGGTATTCACAATAAACGAAATTTTAACTTTGTTGCATTCAAACATATAATTTAACTAATAGTTTGTTAATAGTAAGCGAATATATTTATAGGTTTCACGAAATCCTGGCTAGCTTCAACCGTAGAAGAGGACTAACGATAAAGGAAAAGATAAAACCGGAACGAAATGTAGTTCATTATTGCATCTTGATTCTATGCCATATTGTCGTTTTGTTACCTTGAACTAAGGTGCTCATTCGGATAAAAAATATCTATGGTTCGTCGTTAATAATCAGAATGTGCTGGAAATAATTACTGATGCATACAGTGCATCTCACTTGCTTAGTGATGTTCGCTGTACTATTTTGATCTTTGCCTACATTTATGGATACAAGTTTTCAGAAAGAAAACAAGAACTGAAGCGTCTTGCACTGTGCTGCCCGCAGTGTTGGCTAGATTAACTACGAAATAGTGTATTAGCGAATCTTTGCCCTGTAGGAAGTTTACCGGAGAAAATAATAGCTGTAATTTGTTTCGCCATGATGTTGATGTGAATTAGTAATCTAAAATATTCTTCCCGATGTTGTACTTAGGCTCTTATAAATGTAGAAAATACGCATTGATAAGAAAGGGAAACAGGGACAACATTTCGTGGATACCAAAGAAAGCTTCAAACGTGTTTGAAGCTTTCGAGGCCGTATTCATGGAACTATGAACCTGGACTCGTTGTCTTTTGCCTTGTCACAAATATGTTATTTGGTTACAAATTTAACAAAGAAAAATTATAAACAAATTGTTCAGGAAATATACCATGTAAGTAGCAAGCGAAGAATTCTCCAGCTTAGTGTAGGTAGTTGAAAAGTTTGTTGTATCTTACGATTTTGTTGCATATGGTGATTGACACTGAGGCTAAAGTAGTTTTTTTTTGTTGTTGTTGATTTCATATTGTCCGTAATATTAGAGTAAGAAACTTCTCGGAAACTGAAAACTCACTGTATATGTATAAAATCGCTGTCGCTAAATTGGGTAAATGTTGTGGCGATTGTTTCTTGATTTATGGTTGTCCAATCTCAGTACTGGTGCAGTTGCTGATTAATCGTACAACAATATATCTTTTTACGACGTATTTTGGCTTTCAGTTCAATTTTGTGTGCCACTTATGATTTAATTTGTTGTTGTTCTGTATTTTAAATATTAATTTATCATTTTAATGATGTTTGTCGATTTGGCCAGACAATCACTCCTGCTTAAACATTTTGTGATTAAAGCTTTATATTTATTTAAATTTAGATACACAGGTAATCATTATTTCTGAGAGAACAACTTTCTAATTGAACATAAAAGTAATTTTTTGAATGGTAATCATGCAAATATCTTTGATACTGCAGTTTAGAAAAGAGTGAAGATATACTTAGGAAGTCAACAGTTCATCATAAAAAAAAATGCCTTAATATATTAAACTTACATTATTCATCTCTCAGTTCCATGCACTTCTGTTAAGTGTAACTTTCTTCACTTCAGATATCTCAGAATCTTGATTTATTGTCTCGCGTTCAGTAGTGCATTACTGTATTTTATTACCTTTTCTTGGTTCGAGCGCAACGTCAGGGTCCCAAGAAGTAAATGTGCTATCGGTCTGAAATTTACTACACACGTTCCTAAATGCATATTATTTCATAAAACGGTGCATATGAAGCCGTCAAGCGTATGAAAAATGTATAAAGTTGTTTGAAATATGAGTAGCTCGTTAGAAGTAATCACACAATAAATGTTATTACCGCCCACGTTATTGCATGTAGATATTTTTCTGCGTGTTTCTTACTTTTAACTATTGGTCCAGGCTGTATTTCAACCTAACCACAACTGCTATTAACAAAAATTTAAACTAACTTAAATTCTCTGTATCCAACATCCGTTACGGTAGCGCCATGTTTTACCCTGGAAGGTAGGCTGCCATGCAATATATCTTAGCATTGAAATCCAATATGTCGCCACGCACATATGAATTGTAAATGTTAATGATTTTCTTCTTATCAAGTGTCGGTAATTTGCAGGTGGAAAGCAGTTTTTATCCAATAATGAAGACTTAAGAACACGTGGAATAAATATTAACAGCTAATAACGTGCATTTATTGCGTGATTACTTCTAACGAGCTACCCATATTTCAAACAACTTTATACATTTTTCATACGCTTGACAGCTTTACATGCACCGTTTTATGAAATAATATGCATTTAGGAACGTGTGTAGTAAATTTCAGACCGATAGCACATTTCCTTCTTGGGACCCTGACGTTGCGCTCGAGCCCTTTTCTTTCATACATTAACCTGAAGGTTGCAAATTATGTTTTAGTTTATGTGTGAAGAACTATATTCCAACTCTTCATAGTTGTGTTATAAAGAATTACGTGTTCTCGGTTCAGTTCACATAAGTGAAGCCTGTTCTGACTTTATTGGAAGAAAACATTTTTAAATTTTAACTGTATGTTTGCTACACTACACATTTGCACTCCTGATAAAAGAAAGGTCTTGATTTTTATCTCCTTTTCTGAGATTTGGAAGAAAGGGTTGGTGCACATAAAACTTTACTATCTTATTTACTTAGTAGTGCTAAAATTGATGATAGATGGTCAGCGAAATTTGCTGGATGGTGGGCCTCTTTAAGATTCTCAATAAATTTTGTATTTAAATTTCTTCTAAAGTTTGCTTAGAAATGTGTTGCAATGTGATAGGTGTATTTTCTCTATAATTTGTTTCCTTGTGGCATTTTTTCCTACTCTGGTATTTTAGAAGGTAAAAGTGGTCTGATAGTTCATTGGTCAAGGAACTTTTTATTAAAAGTCAGGGTTCTGGGTTCAAATCTTTATTTCAAGGAATTTTACATGTATTGCTTTGTTCAAATGGTTTGTTTTCATAAAGACAGAATGTGTGACAAATAGAAGCTATGGTAGTAAGGTAACTAAATTACCCTTTGCCAGTAATGCTATTCATATTTACTTTTTGCTCCTGCAATTTAAAACTTAAGAGGGTGGGGTGGGACTTTCTCCACCAGTGAAATACTGTTAGTGACCTGTTGAAATTTGGATTAACTGCTTCCTTATAGTGTCCTCTTCACGTTTAGCACTCTACTTTTCTGGAAAAGTCGCCACGAATTAAATTAAAAATGCCGAAATATGAGATGCTCCGCAACCGCGAAATGTTAGCAGCACTGAAAAAATGATACAAAAATTACCGGTACAGGGATCATATCAACCTAAATAGGTTCGTTTTGTCATAGTGATCATGGTTAGGTTGAAATTTGGCCTGGACCAAGAGTAAAAATTTTACGGGTAATTCGTTCTGCGGTAGGCCATGTCGCAAACCAGAAACAAACTGTTCATTTGTTTACAACGGAAGTAATCGATTATCTCTGACTGCTTATATCGATTCCAAGATGGTGAGGCTTATAGTACTGCATTTCGAATAAAAATTTTGTATCTGTTAATTTTATGCGACGTTTTGCAACGGAGTGAAGCTAAAACGGCAAGAAAATATTACAATAATCATTTCAAAGATTATCATTGATTTCGCAGCGCCGGCGGCAACTAATAGCAGTGCTGCAGTGTCATATTTAGGCATTTTTAATTTAATTCGTGGTGACTTTTCCGGAAAAGGAGAGTGTACAACGTGAAGAGGACATTATAAGGAAGTAGTTAATCCAAATTTCGAAAGGTCAGTACCAGTATTTCACTGGTGGAGAAAGTCCCACCCCACCCACTTAAGACTATTGTCATAAACAATCTTTCTCCCTGTATGTGATAAATTTGTATGAATGTTGACATTTACAAATGCATACTTTCTTTGGTATTTTTAAAATATTTGTGTAATATAATTGCAAGGAAAGGTAAAATGACTCATACTACGAATATATGTTCTTCTCTCATCGCTGCCTTCAACTTTGGTGAGTGATGAGTCATTTTCCCTTTCCTTGCAATTATATTGCCTAAAGAAGTTTCATTTTTCCTTAGTTTAAAATATTTGTGTGTCATTTTGAATTACTGTAATTATGGTTTGACATACTTTTAAGAGTTTATTTAGCAGTTTTGCCAGCAGAGTTGTCAGGTCATTCACACTGATTGTGAGACAGGCATGCTTAATAACGTTAAATGGTAGTAACTTTCATTGTGATACAGATGGGACTATTTCACCCCGCAGTAGTAATGAAGAAAAAGTCCTCATCTTACAAGTAAAACAACCTTCTATCCTTATTTGTAGGCTACTAAAAAAAATTTTGTATTTGAAGCATTGATATCACGAATGAAAAAAAAGAGTAAGGCATATGCAACAGATTTCAAGCAGCTGCCAGGACCATCTTACTATTTATGTTCTAGTTCTTTTCTCTGACCTCCAAACACATTATATTAGCTTTTAGCATTATATTTCATCAGTTACAGAATGTGATGTGCATTAAACAGGAATACTAAAACCAGCCGTAAAACAAAGAAGCCATATTCAAGTATAATGTCATGCTTACTTCAGATTTACCACATATGAAGGCATTGCCTATTATTCAATTACCTTCAAATTAAATAATATTTTAATTTTGTTAACATGATGATTATACTGTGAGAACTTCCTTATAAACATAAATTAGGACTAGTAGGGTAAGGAAATTCTTAATATGTGTGTGTTTTATTTGGCATTTCTTCAGGAAATAAATTTTGTCATTTTAGTTGGTGTCACTGTACGGGCTTGAAGCGCAAAGACATTTGCTGCGTTGTCTCTTCTCACACATTGACTTCAGTGCTGAGGGGACTAAAAACAGCAGCAATAAGGACATCCATCAAATCTTGCTTCTTAGCCAGGAGTGTACAACATTACTAACAAAGCCTTCTTTTGTCTCCTGTATCTGCTACGCAATTGATAATCCTTTCCATCATCAAAAGGTGAGGATACCGTAGTTTACTGTTGTAGTGTTCAGTGAGTCTGAGTCATTGCTTTTAATTCATTAAACTTTTTTCAGACTCTGAAACCTTCACCACAGCTTTTGCCTCAGATAAGCAAAGTCTTAAGACTTACACCTGTTCAAGAAGTTGTATTCGGTTTAGCTCTTTTAAATTCTTCAAATTCAGAAACTCAAAACTGTGCCAGTCAGTTTCTGAAAGTACGAATTCCAGATCTAATCCATTCGTACATAAATACAGGTAAGGAATAGCTTTGTTGAATAAATTTGTGTTACATATTCAGTTTTACCATGTGATATCACACACACTGTCAAAATGATATTTGGTAGATAATCTAGTGTAATCGTTCATTAAAAAAAAAGGAACGAACATTTAAAATATTAACAGAAGTTTTGGGAGATTATAACATCATAACTGAGCCCAGCAAGTGAGAACACTTGGATCTGGAATTTGGAAGAATGAAGGTTTGAATCCCTTCCTGTCATCCAGATTTTGTTTTGCATAGTTTTAAAAAATCACTCCCGGTGAATGCTGGGAAGCTTCTTTCAAAGGGCCATGATCGAATTCCTTCCAGTCCTTTGTCCACATAACCTCTCCCACATCCGGATGTATGTGAGGCATAGAACAATAATGAAACATGTAACTCATTAATAAACTATTAAAAACTGTTGTGAAGATTGGCAATTGTGAAATTGTTCAGTGTAAGTGGTAAATATCTCAGCTAGTGCAGGTATTGTGGCCACTAGCAGTTGCTTTCCTTGTGGGCTGAAAATGTTGTACCTTAATCTTTATTCTTCAAGTAAATATGCTCAAACCCCACTGGATGGGTAGTACACAAGTAATGTAAGTTGAAAGATACACTCGTGTATGTTATCGAGTAGTATTAAGCAAACAGCTTCCATGTTTCTGTACAACAGCAAACTTGATCACTGAAAATGTGCTCCACATGCAAAGTTACTGTTATAATTGAGAAATTAGTACTATATAAATATCATTGGCATGGAAATTCTATCATTTTGTTATGATTCATGGATCATTAACATTCTATTTATGGATATGCTGTGAACATGATGCATTTTTCTGTAGATGCCTATGGTAGACTGTTCGTATGACAGAGACATTTTTTTTTTTAGGAGGGGGTGTCTCATATTCCCTTATCTTTGTATGTTGCTGTGCATCCTTCTGTGCTAAGATAGTATCATGCCATAGAAGATGATCTTTTTAAGGTCTTGGAAAATGATCTGGAAGTGGCTAAGTTTAGGTCTAGTATAGTTTGATGTTGGTAATTGTGTAACAGTGTGTGTTTCTGACAGGAAATAAATAAAATCATGTCACTATAAATTACTTCTTATGAGGCAAATCTCTACAGGCTCCTTAGTTACAGTGTTCCAGTATCCTATTTTGTGGGCTGTATTTGGGCCTCCATGAAGTTAAAATGCCGGGTATCAGTTAACAAGGCTTGCAATCCAATCTTTTATCAGTTAAAAGGGAGATGACAGAATCATGGGTAATGTGTGTGCTCTGACCAGTGTGTGACCCTCCCCAACACCCACCTTGTTGCCTGCTTTTCTACACAACTCTACCCACCATGCTTGTAGAGTAGTGCCATTGTGACTTCATTGGCAAGCATCTTCATCACACATCCTGCACTTTGCAAGGAGTTGAAGTTTGGGTCTGTCTTCCTAAAGTCTCATCTGTATGATGTATTGACCTGTTCAGAATGTTTTATACAGTTAATACACTGGGAAAAACTACTTACTTCCATAGTTCAGTCAGTTGTAATTTTTCACATTACAACAGATTCTACTAGGTTCATGTTAGTATGTTTGAAAGTTTACACATTTTGTACCGCTTGTAGTTACTTGGTGACCACATTAAGAATATATATCTACTATATAATTTCGTAAGGTCATCCACTCACCTCGATAGTTATTGGCTGAAAAATGGTGACGTCATGGGCCAGCCTTCACTCACAAAACAGCGACCAGAGATACCATTACAAGAAATTTGAGGTTATGTCCACAATTTAATACCTAAGCACCAAATTAAGTTTGATTTTGATAGCATTTTATAGTTAAAAAAAACATACCGATAAACTTTACTGTTAAAAACAACATGGAACTACTTTTCAGGAAGATGTCGACTTTATAACCAAAGTTTATACACATGCTAGCTATTAAATGAGTGCTAAGCTTACTTTTTATATAGATTTAAAGGATATTGACTATATGAACGCGATGTGAAACACATTAATTCACTTGATTTTTGCCTTTAGCTGCAGCATTTAGTATATAAAACACGTGAATAAAATATTTTCTTCCTCTACTTTTTTGAAGAAAAGACAACACTTTTAACAACGATATTCCTGCCGTAACGAACAGTAAGCAGAAATTGTAGAATATGCAGTGTTTAATACCTAAGCAACTGAAAACGTGGGACTACATTTCAGTAACATGTCGAGTTGAAGAAACTTGAATTACTATGAAATGACCAAGGATTCAACTTAGATTTTAATATACATTTCAATCATTGAGGATATGACTACTTACACAAGAAGTGAAACTCTTTAATTCAGTTAATTTTTTAGCTTCTTAGCTACAGCATTTAGTATTAACAACACGTAACTATAATACTTTCTTCCTTTTCTTATTTGAATAAAATACAGTACATACTTTATTTAACCAATTTAAAACATAGAAAACATTTTTTCATTTATTTACCGTAATTTGGGGAAATATTGACACCAGAAGATGTCCTTCATTTTTCTGAAAGGGCCATTTTATGTCCAAAGAATGATGTTTATGAAATTAATGAACGAATTTTGGACATTCTTGAAGGTGAAAGTGTTACCTACTTCAGTTCAGACTCTATCGAAGATCTAAACAACCAAGACACAGAAATTTATCCCATAGAGTTTTTTTAATAATCTAAAGCCTTCAGGAATGTCACTACATCAACTGAGACTAAAACTTGGAGCAATTGTCATGCTACTGCGGAATCTTAACACAAAACAAGGCCTGTGCAATGGCACTCGCTTGATTGTCAAAGACTTTAAACCAAATTTGATTTTTGCTAAAGTTGTTACTGGATCTGCAAAAAGGAAATTCAGTATGCATTCCGCATATTAATCTTGCTCCAAGCAATTCTGACCTCCCATTCATTCTGAAGGCAGTTTCCTGTCATGCTTGCCTTTGCTATGACTATAAACAGTTCACAAGGTCAAACATTCAACAAAGTTGGACTTTAAACTCTCTGAGACCGTTTCCAGTCATGGATAACTTTATATGGGTTTTTCCAGAGTGTGACAGTCAGGTGATGTTAAAGTACAAATCATCAATAATGATCGCCACGGTAAACTTCTAAAAAATTGTAACAGTTTTTACAAAGAATATTGTCTACAGGGAGGTACTGGAGTATCAATATGTGACTAATCGTGCTACCTCTGTACCAAATAAATGACACTTAATTTCCAAAGGACAATAAATTTCTGCAAGGTTGGTAATCACTTTGATTTTAGTTAACTAAACCACCGCTGTAGTAATGGGGTTAAGTAACATGGGTTAAATAACGTGTTAAATAACATTTTATCGTGTAGTAACACACTGGAAATGCAACATATAGTCTGGCCGTATCTGTCGGCACATATCTGTATTTACCGATCTAACACCATTCACATTTAAAAAAAACAAATTTTTTTTCAAATTTAGCAAAGTGAACGTTTGGAGTCAAATAAAACTGTATTTCAGGCAGTTCCAGTCAAGAGACCTCGACGTTTGAAACAATTATATGAAAGCGCGATCATCTTTGTCCATGTTTAATAGGTCTATTATTATACTTCTGAGTCATTCATGCAAAATACATTTTATTCAATCTAACAGTGAAACACAGGTCAAGTTTGTATTTGGCCATGTCAGGTAAACCTATCACAATCTTTGACCCTAAAAACTAGAACTATTCCAGACCCGTGACAATACGCAAAAAACAGCCACGGGCTTACACTAATTGATTTATAAAAATGAAATGAAATTTATTTCTTTGTCCATTATGTCCAAAACACATCATTTCAATACCCTTTTACAGTATCGCTTTAAAATGCTTCTATTTTCCTTCTTTCTGGTAAACATAAAGTCCTCCTTCTATCAACATAAAGTGCTTTGCTCCATACAAATGGTTTTGGAAATATTAGATCAATATTTACCTGTTTCAATGAAACTATTTTTCATAGTGCTATTCTGCTTTTTGCTTCAGCCAACAGTTATAATTTTTCTTCCTATGTAAGAAAATTGTTATGACTCCTATTATACCTGATCTTGTTTTTGGAAACAATGGAGTAGAAGAAATGCTTTCAGAAAGTATTCATATGGAAAGTAGTTCTTACATTGGCCCCACCACAATGCAGCTATTCCTCATAATAAATGAACATTCAAACAGTTTATTTCCAAAATCTGTACCACCATGTTACTAACTATGCTAAACAAAATTGCTTCATAGTCAGAGATTTCATTATTTTTGTTCATTTCATCCAGTAATTTCTCAGTAGCAAATTTTGTTCTTCCATCAAAGCAATGTCATCAGCAAATTGCAGCTTACTGATTGTTTCTCCTTAAAACACTTATGCTACATTCAAAATTTTATTTTCTTAATTGCATCCTTTACTTACAAATTGAGTGTTAGCTATCTGGTTCTTCTATTTGAATATTGAAGAACTGAATTCTTTATTTTGAACATCTTGTCTCATTAATGTTGTAAAAAGCCTTGTATTGCAGTTTTCCTAAACTAATATTTACTTAAAACTTCTACTGCTTTATGAAGAAAGTAAGTAATTTTGAAGTTACTTGTTGTGCAATAATTTCCAAATTTCCCAGCTTGAGCTTTCATCTAGGGTTTGAAGAAGGTAATTTTATTAAAATTACTGGTTTCATAACTTTTTCATATCAGTTTGAATAATCTTCAGATTACTTTCTCAAGCGGGTCAAATGTACCTGGGCCCGCTGACTGATTTTTTTTTGTGGGGGGGGGGGGGGCACTCACCAGCTGCAGGGGCCCCAAGCATCTGCCCATAGGCGCCCAGCCAAAAAAAAAGTTGCCCATTTTACCATGGACCCGAAATTCCTGCTCATAATGTAAACTCTGCTCATAATGTAAACTCTGCTCATAGTGCATAGTGTCTGTAACAGCCAGAGAACTTAATACACATTCCATATTATTAAACCGTTGAGCAACCCCACAGAAATAAGTTGCCAGAATAGTTGATCAGTGACACATTTGGTCTGATGTCCACTTAAAATAACCTAATAACTCACATACAGCGAACATGAATAATAATCAGTTACGGTCAGTAAAATGCCTAAAAAGCAAATAAACCGTAAAGCATAAATTTTGATCAAGCAACAACATTAGTTGTTGTTGTTGTTGCTTTAGAGCGCGTCGACAGCGGGGTCATTAGCGCCCTAACAACATTAGTGAAAGTTGTAATTAAACTGAAATTTATCCTAAGCCAAAATGACAATTGGCATTCGTGGTTACGGCAGAGACTCTGAGTAATTTAATTTTTTTTTTAAGTTGCTTTAATTAGTAACATCTTACTGAAAAGCAGATCCACATTTTTTATCCGCAATTTTTTTTTTTTTTAACTATGAAACATTATGAAAAGCAAACTTAATGAATATATGATGCCAATTAATTTGGTAAGCAGTTGCTTAGTTATTAAATTATAGACATAACCACGAATTCCTTCTAATGGTATCTCTGGTCGCTGTTTTGTGAGCTAAGGCTGACAGGTGATACCGTTCTCCAACCAATAGCCATCGAGGTGAGTGGGTGACCTTACAAGATTATATAGTAGATTCTGCAGACCAGAAATTCTTAGCATCATTCCATTTCATCTTATAAATCATTTCATTCCATTTCCCCTTTTAAGTTCTCTAATGTAATGCCCTATTCATATTTCTAACATTCCACACACTATTGAATGTTTCTACCCAATCTGATGACTATTCCCTTAGCGGTCCTCACTTGGAGATTCAAATTTAGCGACTATTTTACCCAGGCATATTTTCCATATGTAATTTGAGAATATTACATGGCTCGTGATGTCTTTTGGCCTTAAATGTAATACAGGGCGTTCGCCGGGAAACGCAACCCTCCCAGTCTGTTGCCGTCGGCAACTTGCTCGGTCAGCGGGGCCAGCGGTTCCCGCCACACGGAACCGTGAATCACCGCACTGTTTAACACCTCCGCTGCCCCAACAGTGCAGTGGCACAGTATAATGGGACCCTTACATGGTTAAAAACGGTTTCTTTGCATTGTAGCTAGTTCGTGACTTCAGTCTCTTATTAATCAGTGTTGTGAATAAACGTTTCTTTGCGGTTTGGCTGGTTTAGGGCTTCATACTCTTACTAATCTGTACCGTGTTTGAGTGTGAGTAAAATTATGGTACGTTACAGTTTGCAACAAAGAATATTTCTCTACGATACATATGTGAAGAAGAAGTCGTTTAAAAAGTGTCGCAGTAAATTTCGTCGCGAATATCCTGGCGCTTTACTGCCAGCTAAATCAACAATTCTGCGTCTGGTTAAAAAAGTAAGAGAAACGGGTTCATTTTTTAACAAAAAGAGACTGTCGGTCAACCGTATTCTCACAGAGGAGAAAATTGACGATATCGCTTTTCGACTAGAACAGTCACCCAAAAAATCATTAAGTCAGTTAGGGCAGCAGGCAGGCGTATCTAAGACGTCAGCTTGGAAAGTAACAAAGCTAGTTCACTTAAAGCCGTACAAAACAATTGTGGTGCATAAAATTACAGAAATAGACCAGGGGCCTAGGATTAGATTTTGCAACTGGTACCTGCAGGGTGTCCACGATGGCACTGTTGATCCGCAACTGACGTTTTTCTCTGATGAGGCCTGGTTTCATCTGAGTGGTTATGTTAACGCTCAAAACAGTCGACACTGGAGTTCAGAAAAACCAAATACTCTACTCCAACTGCCATTGCATGACTTAAAAGTGGGTGTTTGGTGTGCGATTAGTGCTTCGAGAATCATAGGTCCAATTTTCTTCCGTGAAACTCTTACTTCCGCAAGATATATCGAAAATATTGTGAAACCGTTTTTTCGAGAAACTTACTGAAGAAGAAAAATTGTACGGCTATTTTCAACAGGATGGGGCGACAGCTCACACCGCTAGAAATTCGCTTGCTGCACTTGACGAAGTGTTTTATGATCGTGTAATCAGCCGTGGGTTGTGGCCGCCAGATCACCGGATTTAAACCCTTGTGACTTCTACCTTTGGGGTAAACTTAAGGGTAAGGTGTACGAAGGAAATCCTCACACATTGGAAGAACTTGAGGAAAAAATCTATCAAGTAATAATGTCCATTGACAAAGGTGAAATCCAGCGTGTGTCTCGAAATATGTTCAGAAGATGTGAAATGTGCATTACACAAGAGGGTCAACACTTCCAGCATCTTTTATAAGGTAAGCTAATGAATTACGACACATTTAAATGCTTAGCACATACAAGTTTATGAAGCGTAATTATTGTGAAATAGTCCGCGGCCGACGGTCGAACAATGCCGGAAGCTGACCGCTCGCTCGCCGGGAGCAGTTTCTTCCTTGTAGCGCTAACAGTGGGTTGCGTTTCCCGGCGAACGCCCTGTAGCTTCTTGTTGAATTAAGCTTAACCATGCCATTGATAACTTCTTATTCATCCGCCTTTGGGACTGTTTCTAACCCCAAGGGCAAGAGGGTGCTCTGAATCACTTCCTGCTCCTTTGCCCTCCTGTCAGGAGACATTTGGCAGCCAGTGGGTACTCCTTACCTCAGGAATAGTTCAGTCACTAGTGCTGACAAGGAGCTCCATAAGGAGAGATTGCCATTCGGTTGGAAAAGGCTAATTTAGTCTCTCCCGTACCCTTACCAAAAAATCATGAGTAAATATTAGATACTTGAAACTGTATTGGAATTAATAATGTTGTAGGCATTCCTGTGCCATCCAGGTCATGCCACCTGGGCCCTCCATTCACCAAGCAAACATTGGTGTGTGTACATCTGACCCTAGTGTCACAATTACTTGCAAGAATAAGATCCAACACCAAAATATTGCGTTTTTGAGTTTGTCATTCCCAGCTGCCATCATGTATTTATTATATGTGTTGGGTCATATTTTGCTATCCTTTCTTAGTTTCATTGCCTTAAAACATTTTACTTCTCATTATATGCATATTTATATGTCTAATAATAACAACAATGAACAGGAAAATGCTTTAAGGCAATAAAACTAAGGAAGGATAGGGAAATAAGACCCGACAATTATCACAGATGGAGGTGGCTGGGAATGATGAACATAAATGAGATGAACACAAGAAACACAATATTTCAGTGGTTAGCCTTATTCTTACCAGGAGTGAGACACCAGGCAGGACTCTGAGCACACACCGAAGGCTGTCTGGTGAATGGAGGCTGCTTGGCATGGCCGGCGTGGATTGTACTATAGAAAAAGGGGGAAGGGGGGCAAATACTACATCGATAATGCTGAAGGTCTATTATCTTTGGAGGTGAGGGAACATCAACATAATTACTCAGTGAAGATATAAATATTATAAAACATATTTTGAGAAACTTTAAGTACAAAAAATAAAATATAAGTAACAAGAAATAATAAGTGCTGGGCCTAGAGGCAGGGACTTACTGGAGATTGGCCTGGAGGATGTCGGATGTCAAAGATATTCTTGTAGGCTAGTTCCCATCAATGTAGTTCAGAGGAGGTTGAAGTGTCAGATAAAACTCTGATTGCCCTAACTGAGAAACAGTTGTTGAAATTGTGGGAACTGGCTTGTTTTGCCACTGGATGGGCTACATTGCTTGTGGATTCGTAGTGAGGCCTATATACGAGTTGGTGCAATGGAGGCATGTGAGTTGATATATGAGGTGTGTTTTGGTGCAAGTAGCATGTTCATTGATGGGGAATGTTTCACCTGTGGTTGAATTGGAGTAAGTGGTAGCAGCAGGGTGTATGCTGCAAGTTTTACAGTGGGTTCTGTTACATGCGAATGATCCCTGTTGTAGTTTGGGGAAATTACAGGGTGAGTATTTATGAACCAATAGATTTTTGAGATTGGGTGGTCTCTTGAAATGTACTTGGGGCAGTGGGTAGAATTTTATGGAGAATGGTGCGCATCCCCGGGAAGGATCGTGGTAAGTCATGCCCATGAAGAAGGATTAGGTTAATTGACTTGAGACCAGGGAAGAACTAGGTTATGAAAGCATGGATGCGGTTAGTATCAAGGGGTACGGCAATGGGGTGGTTATGCTGAGGATAGGCTGTAGCACCAGAGATTTGTTTGTGTACTAGGTCAGGGGGCTAGCTGCGGGAGATGAGAGCACCAGACAGGTTTTGTGTGTATCGGAAAAGAGGTTCTTCATTGGAGCATGTGTTTCTGCCATGGATGGTCAGACTGTATGGAAGGGAACATTTGGTGCGGGAGGGATGGCAACTGTTGAAGTGAAGATACTATTGTAGATTTGTAGGCTTTATATGTGCAGACGTATGTAGGTGTCCTTGGTATGTAGGATCCTTTATGTAAGGAAATGTCAACATCATGAAAGGTAGCATGGCTGTGGGAGCATGTCCAGGTAAAGTTGGTATTGGTTGTTTAGGGAGTTGAAGTCTGTTATATGATTCTCTTTGTGGGTCCAGATCATAAAAATATCTATATATTTGAACCACACAGGAGGTTTAGTGGAAAGATTGTTTAGGAATTGTTTTTCCAGATGGCTCAGGAACAGGGTAGCATAGGATGGGGCCGTGCGGGTAACCATAAAAGTGCTGCAAATCTGATGGCAAATTTGAGAGTTGAAGGAAAAATAGTTGTTTGACAGAATGAGGTTGGCTAAGGAAAGGAGGAAGGATGTCTTGGGGAGGCTGTCAGACGGTAGCATTTCCAGGCAGTATTCCCTGGCACTAAAGCCCTGATCATGGGGATGTTGGTGTAAAGGGAATAGACTTCTATGGAGACAAGGAAGGAGTCTGGTGAAAGAGGAATGGGGAGTGTAGGGTATCTTTTATGAATGAAGGAGGTTCTGTACAAAATACTGGAGCTACTGATCCATAAGAGCTGAAATCCAGTCAGTAGGCGACCCATATGCCGCTACTATTGGTCGCTCTGAATTTCCAGTCTTGTGGATCTTGGAAAGAAGGTACAAGGTGGGGGTACAGGGATTCAGTGGAGTAAGGAAGGACAAAGAATTGGGAGATAGTCCTTGTAATAGATCTTCAGCATTATCGATCTAGTATCTGTCCCCCTCCCCTCCCCCTTAAAGTTCATGGATATAGTTAAATGTTGGTATTGATAAACAAATTGCACTTAAAACAGCATACAAACCATAAACACAAGCATTGACTGTAAATAGCTACAGTATTCCTAGAATTGCACACAAAACAGGAGACAAGACTCCCACAGTTGTATGAAATGCAACTGGATTACAAAAAGTGGCGCAGGTGGCTTGTTGATTAATGAGTCATTGCATTCTTGGAAACAGTAACAATGGGGAAGGATGGGTCATATACTCTGGACAATCATATTAATGATTTCTGTAAAAGACCGACTTCTTACAAAATAGTGCTCAAGAAAAATACGTTTCAACAAACATTAATTTACATGAGAATTCATGTTCTTTTCCTAAATACAGGTTTTCTTCAAATTAACAAAAAATAATTCAAATTATAGGAGTTATTTTTACACTAGTTTAATACAAAATTCAAGGGACCGTAAGAAAATTTCGAATTCTCTAAAAATTCAAATTAAAAAAGTTTGAATTGGAGAAGGCTTAACTCTAGTTTGTTAAATAGTAAATCTCATGTCACTGCTGTTTATTTATTAATCCGTTGTCCGAAAAGAAGACGAGCACTTTTCCAGTTACTCTAGAAGACTGGAGAAGGTGGCATTGGAGAAGAAAGCCTGAAAAGTAATGATGGATTTTGCGGATAACACGGTGATCTGATAATTAATAAAGAGAAAGAACAGTGAGAGAACATGGTATGAAATTTAATGTAAGTATAGGGTAACGTCAACGGGTCAAAATAACCGTCGGAATTGTGGTGGAACGAGAACACTGAAGAAGGTGAATAGTTTCAGATACTAGGGAAGTGTTGTGGAAGGAACAATAGGACAAGTGATAGAGAAGCATCAGAAGCGTGATACAGAACAGGGATGTGCCACAGAGAAGGAATGGTGTAATCTATCACACATGTTATGTCCCTAAACAAATGTATGATGCTGAAACACTGTACAAGCAGAATATCATCCATAGTGAGAAGTATTTCCTCTCTCTTTCCATTCAAATAATATGAAAATACTATCATAAATGCCATTATTCAAGGAATTAGCATTATCATCAACAGTTTCCAACTAATGGCTGGGTCTGCTTTATGCACAAGCATTTCCATTTTCTCCTCACCACCTAGGTCCAGTGCACTCCTCTCTTAAAGAGAAAATACTTGTAAAGAACATCCAACAAAATTCCATTTTACTGTGTTGATATTTTTTGTTTCTGTGCTGTATTCTGTAGCTGTTGGTGGTTTCTTTTTCTCTCCATGATGTATAATTGTATTTCCATTTTGGCTTGTAGAACAGGGTGGCCACAGACCTGGAAAACCTGGAAAATATGGAATTATCAGGGAATTTAAGGCCACCTGGAAATATCATGGAAATATCAGGGAATCCAAGGAATTTAAAAAATTATCAGGGAATTTTAATTGCAACAACCCAAAATTTGATAATTTTTTAATAATTTATTTTAATATTGAACTTTTGCATTAAATAATTCAGCTTATATATTTTTGACATAAAATAGCCAACAAATACTGCATTTACACTAGCAACTTGCATCTTGTCTTGCGCCTCATCTAGATACGACGACAAGATGTTCATGTGCGAGCACTAACATGAACTCTCTCTGGAACTCAGCATTTGAAATTATATTTTAAAAAAAGGTTGATGACATCTAAATCATGTAAACTCAGAAGTTATATTTTTTACTGAATAAAACAGCAATCGTAGAGGAGTAAGTATATAAAGATGTTTTTATGTTTCACTAAACAGTTTTGCAATTTCAAGCAAAGTGTGAAACAGATGTTCCAAAAAAATTGAATTTGTGGAGAGTCTTCGAAGTCCTGTAGAATGTCACAAGCTGGTTTTGAACTTCTTCTGAGGAAAATTGAACCTTTAATATCAAAACAAAAGCCTAGATTCAATATACCAATGCCAGTAAAAATGTGAATAGCGATAATTATACGGCTTTATAACTTTTTTGTATTAATGATATAAGGTGAATTAAAGCAGGAACAAACTAATACGTAAGATCCTAAATAGTTAGGATTTATAAACTTTTGCGTCATTCAGAGCTCTTTCAAATGCTGAATCGATGTGATAGTATAAACATTGTGCTCGTGCCTTTGACTTGCTCCAAATAAACCGCTGCCAAGGCGAGCGGCACAGGCAAGCAGCCACACAAAGTGAACCAACATGATTGCATGGTTTATACAAACTCGTGTTCATGCTATCTTGCGTAGACTCGCGGAAACTTACGTGAAAGTGTTAAGTCGGCAACAGAAGAAATTGAAAATGGAAGAAAAAAGCTACAATAACTGAACCAGAAGATTTGAAAAGAAAAGTGTAGCAAATGAAAAAAGGCATAAAAAAGCTAAGCTGTTGACTGAGTCAAGTTACCGATGAAAAATTTAAAAATCTTAATTACTTTATCCACCAAATATTGAAAGATTACTAATTAGTTTAAGTTCATATTAGTCATTTGACCTATCTTATTTTTGTGCTACTCATTTTTAACTATGCTTCATTAGATTACTAAATTAGTTATAAAATTTTCAAATAAACATTCTTAAACATGAATAAAATGTTCTCGGCTTACACATGTTTCTTTTTCTAATTTTTTCAGTTTTATACCAGATTTAATTATTTAGAATCAAAATCTAATTAAAACTTTAAATATCTTAACCATGCAAATAAAGTTTCGAAATCAGGGAAAAATTTGGCAAATTTTTCTGGAAAACCTGGAAATATCAGGGAATTTTTAAATCATTACCTTGTGGCCACCCTGTGTAGAAAGTTTGCTATTAATTTGCATTTTTTATATCTGATGTTAACCACACTTTTTAAGCTAAATTACTGCTGATTGAATGCAGGTTATTTGGAAATGTTTTGTTCTAAGAGCGCCAGGAAAATCTAGAGTAACTCATTAGTTACCTGTAAGACTATTTTTTTTTTATTGTATGTTAAATTTCTGTTTGTTACTGTTTTTAGAGACATTTTTGCTGTTACTGCTTGAGCTATAGTTACTGTTGATTAGTAAACGGCAAAATTTTGCCATGAAAGTATACTTCTAGAAGACATTGCTGACTGCAGTGATTTTGTTATTTTTAGAGGCAAGTGGCAACCAGCAGGAGGGTGGTCTGCACGACACAACTCCTGAGGTACTCCACTTGATCCTCACAAATCTATTGCACGGACCCAAGGACCAGCTCGGTAAGTGCAAAAACTTCACAAACTCCTTCCGCCTGCCTCAAAATCTGTGAAATAAAAAAAATGTAAATTGAACCTGGTAGTTAATATAAACACCATTACTATATTGGTAACCTGTTTCTCACCAAATGTTGGCCTACCACTTTTTTCAACAGCAACCACTCCACACTAGGACAATTTGACATATAGAATTAAAATAAATCTAAAATCAGTATTTTACCCTCCTCCTAATAAGCAATTTTTGTGGTGAATAGAGATTGCATTATGGACTATAGAACTAGTTTATTTTGGTGGTTTTAACTGGATTTTAAAATCTAATGCTGCTAGCTTGAGTAGCTTAATTTACTTGCATAATTGAAGTGAAAACTGAATTATTTTTATTAATTCAAACTGGGGGTGAGGGGGAGTAAGTCAATAACTTCACCATGCAGAATAAAAGAGAGTCATAGTATTTTTGTAAAACTCTTGCTCATAAGGCCCAATTCACACATGAGACGTGGTGCGGACGTCTGGTAGAGATGAGGCATGGGCGCTGCGTGGACGTGGCCTGCTCAGTCCGAACAGAGGAGATGCAGAAGGGAACCGTGAGTGATATGGCGTAGGCCGTAACATCATCTGACGACTATGCTGATCAGGCCCTCTCCATCAAAATAATTTCCAACATTATTTTTCTGGTTGGTCCATTATGACTGAAGAAGGGGAGAAAGTGTAGGATTTTTTTACGTGATTAAACACATGAAACTTTTTAAAGTTGTGAAGAAATACACAGAAAAGCGCCAACTCAAAATTTAACGAAAATACATTTTAAAAAATCTAAAATGAATAGTCATTAGATGTACAACTAGCCGTTGTCATATCAGTTTTTCTGTGTTTGAGGTGTGGAATATTTCTACGTAGGCTGGAAGAATTGATGGTAATGTGGCAAAGGCTGAAGATGATTTGCTGATTCCAGTATCAGCTGTAACCATTACTATATCCTCTGGACGACCTTTGCAAAGAGGACGAAAAGTATGAATCACTCTGTTCAAGACTAGTTAGGTTTATAGTTCCTATTCTGAATTCACGATTTTGTTCTGCATTCATAACTTTCATATTTGTCAAAATACTTTGAAAAAATCTAGATTAAGTTGAAGTGCTGTTGGATCATTTTATTTAACAACTTCTGATTCCCCTGTAAATAATTCAGAGCAGTTTCATTTAGTATTATAATTTTGGATCCTCTTCCTAATAACAATTTCTGTTTCCCTTACAAATATTTTTCAGTACAGTTCCATTTAATATTATAGTTTTGGAATCTTCTTCCAAATAACATCGCAGTCAGCAACTATATGGTTGGAGTGTATGTTGAAGATGATGCATTTGGATAATAGGATATGGTATGAAGACTGCATTTGCTGTTATGGCATGACGGCCTTCATCACCAGAAACATTATTTTCAGCCTCTTTTGCCCGCTGGCTTCTGTACCAACTTATTCCTGGAAAAGCGAGATTTTAAGAAGCTCTCAAAAAATAACAAATACGGTGCCAAGTAACAATATTCCTGCCGACTTGATGGTAGAATGTTTTTATTTTATCTTTTCATTGCCACCATGCAATACTATCCACCGCTCCTAATGATTGCACACTGTTAAAGAGAATCAAATCTTGCACTATTAAAAATAATTATTACTTTCTTCTGGCAGTATGGAACTGAATATTCATACAAGCATAATTTTTTTATTTTCTGAAAGGACTGTAAACAACTCAACAAATAGTACACAAAAACTCAATTGTTATGAGAAATACTAGAGCTACATTTGAACAGTTCAACATTCTTACACACTTTGGAGTTTAGACATCTGTATTGGCAGTATTAATTAGAGGCATGTGATAATTAAAGCACCGTTAAAATCAGTTTCATCCTATAATAACTTTTTCTATAGTGACGTCAGTGGGGGCAGATGCGGATGGTTTATTCGTGACCATAGACACCAGCGAATACAGATGAAACAGTGTTGTTAGAATTTACTCGTGGTAGCTGTGCAATTACAGATCCTCGGTTAATCCCACTCGGCCTCACTTCGTGTAGATATCACGAATATTATTTTATATTTCATACAAGATGAAACATAAAATGTAAAAAATTAGGGAGTACCTGTGTAAGTATTTAATTGAAACTATGAATTCCATATTAAGAGAGATGTTGCGTGGATTATTAGCAGTAGCTGTTAAGAATGTTCTCCTTTTTGAATAATTAATTGCAATATACTTAAAGACTAACTTGTCAACTTACCTGTTTCATTTAATTCCCTAGAGATCATCTGACATTCCTTGTACTGTACCCTGCTATTGCGATAATTTTATTTTAAAAATCATTTAATTCAGGAAAATTCTCAATGGCTTCAGAAAAACGTGAGTTGAACTCAAAATCGCCGTGCCTTTTGATAGTCAAGAGAACTTGCCACTAGGAGGTCTGTGCCATGCACCCCTTTGATACGTCCTCTGAGACTTCCAAGAGATGCAGCACGGATCTCAAAAGGGCGTGCAACTGCCCCGCCACCTCGTGAATTGCGCTATTTGTTAACATAGGCGTGACTTTAAAATGCGCCACGTCTCCGCCAGAAGTCCACGCCAAGTCTCTTCTGTGTGAATTGGGTCTGGATGTGATACTATCATGTGCGGCTTTCACCATGCCTGATTCTGGGGTCATTGAAAATATCGTATATGTTTGTATCTTGTTATCTATGTAATAAGAACATTTAAATGTTTTAGTCCAATGCATATAATTCATCTAAGTTATTCATAATCATCAATTTCTAGCAGCCTCACAGCTTAATTATGCTATTAGCTATTTTGTTTTCTGATTGCTATTGCTTTAAAGTTTGTTTCTACAAATTAACTTATGTTGCAGGTACTAGTGCCGACACCAGAGAGCTTTTGGTGAAGAATTTGAGACACAAATTTAGTCGAGAGTCCGTGCCAGTTATTCTAGCACCATTGTTGTATCCCAGTAAGCCTGACCTTCCTATGGAAAAAGCCAGTCAAGAAAATATTGCAATTTCAAACATGGTAAAAATTTGTCAGTGAAATAAATTCACTTAATCTTCTATAGTTTCTCAATTGTAGCAAAATTCTTTCCTGTTGTTTTGATAGTAAGGAAGGATAGGGAAAGTAAACCTATTGCTCACTGCAGATAAAGACAGGAGAGTCACGGCGAGCCAAAAAAAAAAAAAAAAAAAAAAAAAAAAAAAAACATTGAAACACTTTACAATATTTTGGTAAATTCTTAATCATGCTATAGATGGGGCATGTAGCATGGGAATCAGATGTGTATGTCAAGACTTACCAAGTTACTGGTGATACATCTGGATGTGAACATGACAAAGATTTTTGCTGAAATATTGTAAAATGCTTTTGTGTTCATCGTGGCCCTGATTTATTTTTCTGAGGCAAGTGTTGGGTTTACTTTGCCTATCCTTATTATCCTTGCTTAACAGCATTTTCAAGTCTATTGTCAGATTATAGGTCTTACAGTATTTGAAAATTTGTGAAAAATTATATTAAGCCTAACTGGGTTGTAATGGAGACTGATGCCACATGCAGTCATAAAATATAATATTTATATACATTTATTGATTATGATGAAGTATATTTCTGATGGTAATTTCCCAAAATATCAGCTTATGGTGTAAGCACATTTTTACTTAAATTTGTTTCACTGTTTGAGGTGTATTGTTCAAAACCTTTTTCAGTAACTTAACTCCATTCCTTGCAAAATTTACCTCACACTTATGCTTTAAATCATGGCTAAGATCTTTTCCTGCCCACATATTACTATGCATTCACAGTTTGTGGGCCTTTTGAGCTCAGATTGCGTATGTGAATTGCAAGTAATAGCTTAAATAGATAATTGTTGTTAACATTAGTATTGATTCTTGGAATTTGATTGCAAGTTTAACTTTAAAACCATAAGCATAAATTATATTTATTACAGAGTTCTGTCATAAAATACACTTAAAAATATTAACATATCAACTTGCTGTAAAAAAAAGTAGGCTACTTAAAAAAAAAAAGTCAAATTAATTTTATCTGCTTATTAATATCTCTTAAGGTGATAGAATAAAACTGTAAATAAGGAGGGAACTATATACTTGGTATAAATTTTATCATACAAATTTATGGTTTAATTTAAGATTATATTGTTTTAATACTTAGAGTTCTTTTTGGAGGCATTAAAAGTAATTGGAAAAAATCATGCCTGGATAGTGTGGTGCCCATCGCAGGTTTGTGTCGAATGATGTGGGTTACAGCGAGGTTAAGAGGTGACTTTATTGGATATGTAGGGAAAAGGGAACATGGGAACTAAATGAGGCTCTCCCGTGGCTTTGTCCACTTCATATTAGGGATAGGAATGTTTCAGACCATAAAGAAAAGATCAGGTAGTTGCACAAAAGGATTAGCGTCGTTCATGCTCAGCCTATAGAGGCAAAAAGAGAAATGGTGGGCTTAGTGGGGGAGGGAGAAAAGGATGGTTGTAAGCTGATAACAGTTGTAGGGGAAATAAAATTAACAGGGCCAAGAAACTAGACTTTGTGGGGAGATAAATGTTTGACCTGTTACCAGAGTCAGGAGGGGAACAACTTCATGCAGATGTACCCTGTAGGTAGGGGCAAGTAAGGAAAAAATAGGATGAAAAAAATTCTTCTGCTAGTTAGTAGTCAAGGGATAGGTGTAGGTCCTCTTCTGCATGATCAATTAGGAACAGACAACAATGTCACAAGTGCAACATTAGCTCACGTTGTAGAGGACATATGTTCAGGATAGAATAATGATAGTGGGAGATGATTGATAGAAATGCTAATTTTAGTATAGAGAGGAGCTGAGACAAATGGCGAAGAAGGTGCAGCATACCAGGGATAAACTCTTGCAGAGCCAGTTGTATTACGGGGATACGGAGGTGCTGCTTCCGAAAGGTGTTAGTTCTGTCTTGGAGGTAGTGCTTGTGGACGCCATTGGCAGGTGGGGCTTCTCTAGGCATGGCCTACACCCAAATAAAAGTGAGAAGGGGGTACTTTCTGAGTTTTTAGCTAAAGATTTGAGAGTGCTTACGTTCACCCACCACTACCAATTCTAATCCCATCACAAGGTAATCCTTTCATGTCATTTTACATGCTACCTGTGGTACCTAATGTACCAATTTGCCTGTCTTCACTGCACTGCTTCTTACATCGGTCCCACTGTCCTACAAGATGAAAAGCCACAGGCAAGAAAGTTTATACTGCCAACTCAGACTATCGAGTGGCAATCCAAGCCAGCTCGCATGATTCCAACAATTCTGATATCTATTTCATAGATACAGCTGTCAGGTTTTTCCGGACACAACTACCTCTTCGTAACTCCAATGATGGGAACTGACCAATCAACACATCCCATACACTAGGCGTACCCCTGGCATCCATCTACGCTGTGACACCACGTGTAAACCTGCCACTTACAATTTTACATTCAATTTGCATGTATATTTTTTAATATTTTTTTATATCTTTTCAATTCTATTTACTTTCATCTCTTGTAACAGATTGAAATTATATATATATATATTAATATAGTAACCAGGATATTTTTTATTTTTATTTCACATATTTATCAGTTTTTTGCACATACCTCCATTACTTAATAGGCAATTTAGGACCATCAGCTGACATCTACCGTGCTTCTGTGACGGGTTCCTATGGACAGGTTTATTATCTATTTATTATTATTTTCGAGTTTATGCCTTTCTACCCCCACCCCCACAATGTTGTTTTCTCCCCACCATGAGCTACTGGTCTTGTGTGCTTACTCAGTTGGCTGCCAGCCTCAAACATGCAGCCACCTCACTACTACTGAAGAAGGGCCATAGGCTTGAAAATTTTACTCTGTGTGTACATGTTTTTTCTATGTCTCGATGCCGCAGGAATCCTCTTCTATGATAGGCGTTGGTTTTTCTCCTATACAAATGTGTAATATATAAAAGAAAGGGAAATTAACCCGCCACATACCAAAGTGAACGAATGCGATGAGAGAGAACACTTATGCTGACAAACAACTACACAATATTTTGGCATCTGCCTTGTTCACAAGTAGAAAAACAGGCCATTAGGCTCGGAACGTGTGTACACAACGAACGTTACCTAATGACTAACCGAGTAGTGGGGGAGGGTGGGGGAACGGCTAAGGAGTAGACTATCATAAATACTGAATTGATAATGCTGAAGGTACATTATCATTGAAAGTGGGAGATCAACAATATACCTGAGTGATGATATAAATCATATTTTGAAAAACTTTAAGAAGGAAAAATAAAATACAAGCAATATAAATAGTAGTGATAATAAATAGTATTTTCATTTTCATTGGAAACTTATGGAGCCTGATGGGTTAGATGTAATGCTCTGGCCAGGCATTTGGGAGGACATGGATTTGAGTCCCCATCCACCTCTCTAGATTTTGGCTTTCCATGGTTTTCTGAAACCACTCCAGACAAGTGCTGGGATGGTTTCTTGAAAAAAGCTATGACCAACTTCTTTCCCATTTGTAATGACCTTGATGGCGGCAATACTCAAAACTCGAACAAAAAATTGAAGAAAATTGCCATTACCTTTGAAGAAATAAGGAAAACTGCAATTCAAATAATATGCTAATGACTGTCTGTTTTGGAAAAAATAAACTTGTCTGCATACAGTTTCAACTGTAGTCACCCACGTGTCAGTTCATTACTCTAACCACGACATGATGGCAACAATTGGAGATTAATCCCATGCTACTGTTATATAAATGTGAGACAAATCTTTGAGATTGATTTTCATGAGAATGCTTAAGAGATGCATCTTAGCAATACTTCACAGTATTATACTTGTGGTCTGCTACATGCCTTTAAAATTCATGACTCTAGTGTCTCGTGGTCTCTTTGCAAGTTGAACAGGGCATATTGTTGGGATGGTAGAAAAAAACTTGGAAGCTAATCATCCGTTGAGTAAAGAGTAATATAGTTTTGTTATCATTATCTTCATAAGGAAGGATAGCGAAAATAATCTGTCGCTTACCATAGATGAATGCAGGAGGCCAAATGAACATGAAAACATTATCTTCAAAAAGATAATAATGTAACTTAAAAAAAAAAATTGTGCATGTCTGTGATCAATTTGTTTGTATCTTTCAGATTTATTGTACTGACATGTTTCATAAAGTACATTCTCTTACTCAAAGTATTCTGCATATTTGACATCCAGTAAAGAATTTATTTGAGTTAAAGTTCCTATTTTTCTTGGCATAAATCAATACAAATTTCATTGAAATTTCATGTTCTCTTTTTTATTCCAGATGGAAGGTTCTTTGGCTGATCTTGTAATGGAAATGGGCTATGGATTTTGCTCTTCTGTAGAGGAATGTCGTAACAGTTTGATTAACCTGGGTTCACGGGAAATATCACCTACTGTAACAGCGCGTGTTCTTAGTATGATGGTGCGCACACATACTGGCCTTGATGAACAAGTTGCACTTCAGAATTTGCAAAATCCAGGTAGCTTCTGGGGAAACAATGATGGCAATTCAAAGGAGAAAGGCGCTTCAGATGTCAGCAGTCCAAATACTTGGAATGTTGAAGTATTTGTCCAGGCTTTGAAAGAACTGGTAATTACATTTCATTTGTTAGTGTAAATGATGTGATTCATGTGAAACTACTTTATATTTTCTTGTTGCCATATTTTTTACTATTTATTATTGTTTGGGCCTTGTCTATTCATTCTGTTGTTCTTTTTTTCACTTCTGCCCTCCCTCTGCCTTTTAATTCTCTTTACAACCTGGAAACAGGTGACTTGGTTTATCTTTGTACACTAGTTGATGTCTGGGGAAAGAAAACATGATTTAATGCAGTATTATTATTTCTCAGGTCCCAAACTTGCAGTGGAATGATGTAATAATGGAATTGGATCACAGTGAATTCTTGGTTAAAGATCGCCAAGCATTCAGTTTATTGATAACAGCTCTCCGACTCGGCCTACAGAATCAAGGTTATCACCCTGAGGTATTTCCAGTTGACTTGATCTACCGTCACTGGAAAAATGTGGATGGACAGGTGAGTTGCAGAAAATACGTATAATCAAATGCAACCGTTATTTTTCTCTTCATTTTTCAATTACTTTATCTACATATATATTTTTTTTAAAGAATAGTTTTCTCTGTTTGGCATTTTTATGCAGCATCTGTTCTCATTCCTATAGACTGTCATGGCTTCATTTGTTTTTAATTTTTGTAAAAAAGTTAATTTCTTTCGAGTGAAGGATTGTTATGTATGAAAAACTAACAAAATTCTTGATAGAATTTAATGCCTGTGAATAACGATCAACGTAATCTTATTTACTCTAGATACTGTTATTGTTACACGGTCGTCATGACCAAGCTGATTTATTTTGTCAGAATTATCTGTTCTAGATCAATTCTGAAAAATTCTGCTTGTACAACATCTCTAATATCAGTAGTCCAAATTCTCCTCTTCCTGTATCTGCAACAATTTCTGTTATGTTTTGAAGAATTGATGTTCATATGAAAGCTGTTACGCACAGCAGCTCCTTTGTCTACTAATGATGCATTGTCCACAATTTTTGCATTGTTCAGTGAATATCACACTTAAAATCTTCTAAACTGATCGTCTGATGTCACAGTTGACAGTTTTTCCTGTGCGATCAGACTGAAATATATTGCAACATATTATTGTTGAATTCTTCTTCCATTTTTATCTTGAATCCATCAACTAAAAACTGCTTCCATGTCTTCTGCATTTAAATTTCTCACACCTAAATGCTTCAGAATTGTTGAAGCTTTTACATTGTAAGAATGAGCAAAAAAACACTTATTCTCATGTATCTTTTTAACTTGTAATATTATATCAAGAGGTATTACTTTTGTTAATTGGTTTGTTTTTCATTCTTTAAAGCACCATGTAAACAAATTAAATTGTTAAACATAAACACCTGAAGAAACAAATCCTTTTGAAATAGGCGTATTATCACTTTTTAATTTGTCACATGAAAATCTGTTCTTGGCTCAAAGGGCAAGTGCATTGTGATATAAATACAAGAAGCATTTCATATTTTAATGCAATTAGGGAATTTTACTCCTTGGACACAGAAAGGTGTAGTCAAAAATTTTAATTGTAATCTGGAATGCACAAATAATGATTGCGTTCTGTACTCGGCTATTCGGCATTAAATTGAATGCTGCTTTGGTATTATATGATAAGATGGTAATAAAACTTTGTTTTCTAGTATGTGAATTCTTTTGCTTACAGAAGTTAGGAACCACACTCTATAATTGAGATGTAGTGTATTTTTGTCACTTTTTGTCTACTGTGAATTCTTCTATTTATAATAAATCATTTGTTTTAGCAGATTTTACATGGTGTTTGGGTACTCTGTTATTGAGGATTAAATTTTAAGTTTTAAATACGCACTGATAAGCAAAAACATTATGACGACATGCTTGGTCCACCTTCGGAACGCAATACAACATCGATTCAACATGGTATAAATTCCGCAAGTGCTTGGTAGGTTTTTGGAGGTTTGTGGTGCCAGATATCTTGCACAGGTCACACAATTCTCTTAAACTACAGTCTTCTAGTTTTTGGATGTGGAGCTGGCACCAGATAGCATCCCAGATGTGTTATATATGGTTGAGATCATTTGAATTTGTTGGCCAAGACATAGCATCGGTTCACTATTATGCTTCTCAGACCACTGTAGCATGATGCTTGCTTTGTGATATGGACGTTTATCCTGCTGCAAGATGCCATTGCCGTCATAGAAGACAAGAAGCATGAAGAGGTGCAAGTGGTCTGTAATAATTTTCACGTAGTCCACAGCTGTCATGGTACCTTCGATAAAGACCACACGACCCATGGAAGCCCAGATGAATATGCCCATACTGTAATACTGTCCCCGCCAGCTGAACGTTTCATACTGCCGTTCACCTGAAAGAGGCGTATCCAGACAAGACCATCGACCCAGTGTAGCAAAAATTATGATTCATTCAACCAGGCAGCATGTTTCCATTGATTTTCAGTCCAATCTTGATGATCTCATGTCCACTGCAATTGTAATTGATGTCGTTGGATCAGCATGGGAACATCTGTAGTGGAGCTCCATGTTCAATAATGTGCGCTGAACGATGAACTGCAAAATACTTGTGGCTGCATGAGCCTTGTAGTCTTCCGTCAGATCTACCACAGATACCCCCTTTCCTGCAAGATACGGTCTCCACGTTCTGTGATGAGGTGCAGACGACCTTCCCTTTGAAACGTAATCTTCATCTACATCTATACTCTGCAAATCACAAAATACTGTGGGTGGCAGAGGGTGCTAAGCACCAATCCTAATTCAGTGCATTCCAAACCCGGACACAATGAAGAAAGAAGGAATACATAAATGTATCAGTACGGCATCTTATTTCTCGAATCTTATCCCTCCTGTCATTGCGACCTAATTAGGTTGGCGGCAGAAGTATTTTGTTGCACTCGTAACTTAAAGATTTTCACATATTTTCCAACAAATTCAACCGAAAATGACGTCGTCTGTCCGCCAAATAATCCCAGCCCAACACACGTATTAGCTCTGTGACACTTATGTAAGGACTGTAACTAGCGGTCAAGAATCGAGCGGCTCTCTGTACTTTCTCTAACATGTCAATCAATCCCTTGTGATACGGATCCCAAATTCCACAACAGTATTCCAAATGCGGACCCACGAGTGTTTTGTACACTGTTTCCTTTGTATGAGCATTACAATTTCTCTGCCGGACAGTGTTGAAGAAAGATGAGCTCATATTTCTTCAATCCCATCCGACAAAGAACTAGTGAAGATCATATTTCAGCGACATGCTGGGAAATACTCAATTCACACGCCCACCACCTTGTCGCCTACTCTTTCAGTCACGTTGCACAGATGCTCACTACAGTAGCCCGCAAACATTCTCTATGTTTCCAAAATATTCGTTCCCAGGTGCCAAGCCATAACCTCTGTTCTTTGTCAAAGTCATCTATGTCAGTCAATTTCCTAGTTTGCCACATGCATCATCACTAGAATGATTCCCCATGTGTGTAAGCTCCATTTGTATAGTTTTCTTACTACACAATGTACCCACAGTCGCCAGTCAATCTTGTACTGGGCAGTGATCGTAATGTTTTGGTACATCAGTGTATTTGAATTTGACAGTGGAATTTTCTCAATTTTCTTGTTCATGAACACCTTACATAATTTGTTTGAATCTTCTTTGCATAATGGTTAACATTCCAAACCTTTATTACTGTTGTTATTATTTGTGGATAAGCCCATTAGGACAACACAAAGTTTTTGGAAACATTTATTTGCTATTCTTTCTGCCCGTATTTCCTTAATATGCTGCTGTGGGCCTCTTTTCTTTCATCAGACCAGTTCTTTTATCAAGTCTTGCCACTTGTGAATTTTGGATCTAAATCTGTCTGTTTTTATGTCTTTTTGAGTGATTCTTGTTAATTTGAGGTCTTTATTAAATTTTCACCAATTCATTTGATTGCGACAGATACTGCTCTATTTTGGTTTATTTGGCGTTCGTTTTTTCTCAATGTTTTCTATATCTTTTTTCTTGATCCATAGGACGTTCTGGTTTAATAAGGATATTGTAATGTCTCAGTTTTGTGTGTTTAGAGACGCTTTTTTTGTTGTAAATGTTTTGTTACCGTCTTTTGGCATCTAATTTCATTGGCTTTTGTTTTAATTCCATTCTCATGGATTGTTTCGCCAAAATACTTAAACTATGGGACTTGTTTGATTTTTCTATATTTTGTTTCCTGTTGTTTTGCAAATGCTAGGCAATCTGTCTTTAATTTTCCTCTGCCTAATATGATTGGTTGGTCCATCGCTTGTATCCCGTCATTTCCCTTTGTCTCTACAACTTTTTTAATCAATCCATCTTGTTCTTCGTCTTTAAATTCGTCTCCTTCCTTCCCATTGTTCTAGAATGTGAAATTCAGCATTCCATATTTATGACATGCCACAGCCGCTGTAGTCTTTTTCTTTGTTAATGTTTCTTCATGCTTCAACTTTTAATCTTTCCCTGATGTTTCCATTTTTTAGTAAACCTCATCTCTGCCACATGTAATCTGCTAATATCCCACAAAAACAATGCTTGTAAAAATGGCTAAGTCTCATGTTCATGTAGTGCAAAAAGTTACAATCTGATCTTCTTCTGAGCCAAGCCTACACTTTACAGTGTGTATTCTCTTCTTTTTTGTGAAATACAATGGTTTCTTTTGGTGTCATAGATCACTTACTTAGAATAAAAAACATTCTGGTGACTTGGCCATTATGTGTGCCATGTTTTATATAACTTACATAAACCACTAGTAAGAGCAAGGATTGAAATAAATGTAAGGGCAGAAAGAAATAAACTCATAAAAAAACGAGACCAAAATATTAAAAACTCGGAGGAAAGCAAAGAATTCCTACAGATGCGTCAGATAAAGCTTCAGGAAACCGATGGTGGAGACTTAGCAGCAGTATTAGTCATGACTGTAGAAGAAGCTGGCAGCTTCTTTTGTAACAACATCCAGAAGAGCAAATTCAGCAATAAAACAAAAGATCTGGTGAACAAAAGGAGGGAAATGAAGATTCAGTCTGATTATGACATGATAGAGTATTCTGAACTGTGTAAAACTTAGAGGAAAAACATGAAGTCTCATATAAAGTTGTACCATGAAGACGTTGTAAGAAATTGTCTAGAAAAGAAAACAGGCTTAAAGAGAGCGAAGCGAAAGCTTGTACTCTGTAAGAATAGCAATGGATGGAAACTGGCAGAATTACTGACAGATGAAATTTTGGAATTCATCAGGGGTTTTTATAGCAACTTTTATAGCAGCTTAGAGGAAACTCTGACATTCTCTGCCCCCTCAAATGTATCCACAGTGCCAGTCAGTTATGCTATAGATAACGTGAAAAAATTAACGGCCGCTGGTGACGACGGTCCTCTCCGTTGATGTTTTGAAGCTAGTTGGTCAACAATCTATCAATCACTTGGCTAAAGTCTTCTCTTACTGCCTGTATCCATCCCTTCTTTATGGAATAAAGCTAAAATAATTCTGCTACACAAAAAGGGAAGTATGAGTGTGTGAGTGGGTTGGAATTCAAATTGGGAACAATTGAACAGAAATGAAGATGGATCAAGTGCAAGTTTAAAAAAAAAAAAAAAAAAAAAAATCAGTTGATGATTCTAGCACAGGTTGAGAGTAAAACTGTAGAATTTTTTTTTTTTTTTTAGGAAATTCAAGAAATAGTCTCACCTTAGGGAAAGTTTGAAGGAAATTGTAGTATGGTGTAAGTGAATTTGAGGCCTTGAAAAAGCATTTTAACAAGAATTGGACTGTTGATGTTCTTGAGTGCTGTGAGGTGGTTGTTTGGCTGTATTGGCTAGTATAAGGTGGGAAAATTGTTTATATTCTACCAGAAAAGAATTGTCTGCTACGGATTCATAAGTTAATTGGAAGAAGTAACCATTCAGAGGAGAGATATCAGTGTTTGGGAAAGTGAGAAAAGCATGCTAAGTGGTGGTTCCTTTCTCTGTCCTTATTGAAATATGCTGTTTAGTACCTGTTTTTCCTTATAAAAACAAAAAGTCATTGTTTATGAAGCGGTTCTTGTCTACCAAATTAGTGTATTTAGCTTCCGTGCAATGCCATTTTAGAGGAACGCAGTAGCATACCAATTGTAACTTTTCTTTGACAGTACGTCACAGTGTGAGTTCATGCATCTTTTATATTACACTGAGGACAGATTTGAGCTTATATTGCAAATGTATATTGAACAATGTTTATATAAACATAAATACGTTTCTAATCATACATTCTTGAACCAAGGATATTTGGTAGCTTGAGGTACTCTTAATGAAGGTTGTGCAGCTCCTTTACATCTAGCCATCCCACTTCTGTTCTTTTTTGTTTGTTTGTTTTTGTTTCTTTGTTTTTGTTTCTTCTGTATATTTTTGGGTTTCTTGTGATTTTAATTGCTATGTCTGTGTAAATTGTATGATTGGGTCTGATTAGCCTTCTTATAGCAAGCTGCAAATTTTATTTGGTACTAGTGGAGTTCTTGGCATTGCCCGGTATAGTTGGCGTAGATTTACCCATACGCAATTTTTATTTCCGCAATGAGAAACATTTGTACAAAGTTTCATAAAATTGGTGTCAACTTTTTTCGGAATTAAAGCAAACCTAGATTACCCGCCCCCTTCCAAGAAATGGGTGAGTTGAAGTTTATTTGCATGTACACTATTTTCATTCATCCGAAAAGATACATGTGTATCAAGCATCATTAATTTGGTTAAGAAAGTGCATTACCACTCTACTAAACAATGCTAGATTATGTTAGAAACTCACATTTGATTCAATTGTGAAGTGAATGGATATTCTTTTTGCTCAAAACACCAGATACTTCTCAGATTCAGCCTTTTATACAAATATCAAAAGTGAATACAGAATAATGTTATCATAAATAAATGATTTTGTGAACAAAAGACTAATGCTGATGGCCAGAGATGTTCTAGTTGTATACCTACTGCCAGAGATCGTGGCTAAAGAAAATCTCTGTTTTGGCGGCTATCTCTGGCGTTTAAAAATTGAAAATCCCGAATTAAAGAAAAGAATACTTCAAGTTTTATTTAGTGTTCAAAATAGTTATTATTGTAAAGTTATCTTAAAAGGCTATGGTCACAGGCATTGTAGTTGTGTGTTTAGTGTGAAGTATGCAACATCTAATCCTTCCATCTTTGGGATTTGTCATCATACATTCAGAATTTCATTTAATGCTCCTGTGATATTTAACGTTGAAACATAAGACATGCCAAACAACTAAATTGGAATTCTAAGCTTCAAAACGGTGAAAACCCCATTGAAATCTGCTTTGTAGTTTCCGAGTTTTTATAAGACAAATTTAACTGGTTTTCGTTTTGTAGATATAGATAGATGTATTTTTTGTCGTTAATGGCAATATGACTGACCTGTTCACAGTTGTGCAGTTACCAATTTTATTATTCTATTGTGCTACATTGCTTCTATCTTCTATTACTTTTGTGTCAAGTTTCCAATGAGAAAATGGGAAGAGAAGATTTAGAAATTATGTAGATACAATTGTTGATCTATTTGCCTTAGAAAAAGTTGATATTATTGCACTGAGAACTAGTTGGCTATTTAATCTGGTTCATGATAAAAACATTATTACAAAACTACATTCTAAACCTGACAAAAATGACAGATTGAATGCAGAGTGCTAGTAATTTATATCTTAAGGCTTATTGTAACAGTGACAGAGAATACAGGAAGAATTTCTCTATCAAATATAAACAGATTCTAAGCCTGTTCTGACAGTTCATCTCCCTCCAGTTGTTTAACTAAATATAATTGTTATTAAATAACACTCATAACCTTAAAAATAATGTAATGTGGTACATATTTCTTAGTTTACAGTAACAGTGGTAAATATGAATCGCTACATCAACTGAATTTAAATAGAAATAAAGGAACTAATAATTAAAATGTTAATTTAAATTCAGTACATAGTTTTCTTTCACTGCTCTGGCAATTCATTTCTTTGCAGTTGCTTACCTAAACAGAATTGTTATCAAATAACCCTCATAACCTATATTTTGTAGTAACATCGCTAGCAGCTGTTAATCAGGTAATGAAGGCTTGGCACATGATATCAGTATAGCGGATACCATTACCAGTGTAGCATTTTAATGATTTAACATGCAAGAAGACAGTGACAAAACACTTCATTCTTACTATATCTTTCGAACTCTGGTATGATGATGTCTTAATTCCCCTACCATAATGGAGCCTTTGTTAGAATAACTTTTATAAGAATATAAAATTAGTATCATGTTTGGATAGTAAGTAAATATATCAAATGGGAAATTGGAATGTGTGTTAATATTCTGATTTGTATTATTGAAGTTCCTGGTGAAACTTTTGTTTCAGTTTTCTCTGATTCAACAAATACTGAAAAACCCAGATGTCTTCAGTCTTGCCGATTATCCGTATCATTCTGTGCCAGTGGACATTCTTAAAGCCCCACCAGAAAGTGACAACAAAGAAATAGCAACATGGAGATCAATGGATTTAGTTGATGTTCTTCTGTATTTAGCTGAAAGAGGATTGTACAGTCAAGTACAAGAGCTCTTCAAGGTTCCAATTCAGCATTGTCCGGATGTATTAATGTTATCACTGCTTCAGTTCAACGCTCAAGTCACTGTACTTAGGCAGGAGCTTTTGACAAGCCTTATTCCAATATTTTTGGGAAATCATCCCAATTCTGCCATCATACTCCATCAGGCATGGCATTCTCAGGTAAGAAAACATTTGCAAATATTTTATTTTTTAAATTTGTTTTGGTTAAAATGTCAGTTTCATAAAATTTCAATTGCCTGTATTTAGTCCAGAATTAGAACACACATGCTAAATAAATGAAGACGCAGAGTTTACAAATCAGATTAAATTATTTCTTTATATAACACTTGTAGTTTCTTAAGAGAAAAGATGTGTAATTTTGGGGATTTTTAGATAATTTCATGTCAAGCCCAATGGATGAGCAGTTGTAATTTGAAAATGTTATTTGGGGTTATGCAACATGCCTGTTTACTGATACCTTTTCTCGAAGAAGCTAGAGTTATTTAAATGGCCACCAATCTATTAATTTATCCTGTTATAGCTAACAGGTCACCTATAATTTAAAGCAAGTCACTGTTAGAAATTTGAAATATATTTTGAAAGTTTGATGAAGTTAGCACTGGTATCAGATTACACTTGTTGGAAATATTTAAGGCAGTATCAAACTTCAATATCACATAATGAGTGCAAGTTATCCTCCTAGGCACAACACTGGTTAAAAGCATCCACTCTTGCAATTATACTTACTTGGAGACCATCAGACATGTTGAGAACGGATTTCGAGCTCCTTTATATATGTTGAAGGGTACACAGCATATATGTCTGTAGTATAGTCACTTCTCCAAATGCATCCTAATTTTTGAGATATTCACATGCAAAGAAAGAAAAAATTCTTAATGTCCTCTATATACAAAATTATTGCCCCGTTATCAAATGGCAGTGTGGCTATGCAATGGGGTGTTAGTTTCATAGTCAAACTGTTTTTCTTCTAGGCTCAACATCCGGTACTGGAGCACAAGGTAGTGCTTGAGGTTCAAGCCTTGCGGTGTCCTTATTGATAACGTTAAGGCTGTAGCCATTGGCCAGAAACGTTGCCTTCAAAATTTCTTTTTCAGCGGCTATGCTAGATTTGTCACTAGACCCATGGCAGTATTGCCCTATATCCAAGGGGTGACGGATAAAATTGGACATCTTCTATAGAAGAAAAATATCCATCTGATATACAGAGTGCCAAGGAAAATTTCTGATGTGTTCATAAAGGTTAAAGACAGGAGGGAGAAATTGCATTCAGTGGGCTTGTACCAAATACCCTGTAGCTGTGGCCAAGTGTATGTCGGCAAGACTGGACAAGCATTCAAGGAAAGGCTATGTGAACTCGTAAAACATCAGAAAAATAACGTCGTCAGCAAATCAGCTGTAGCACAACATTCGGCTGACAGTGGGCACACAATTTTATTTAGTGACACTAATGTACTGGTTCATGGAAACAGATGGTGGCCCTGACGTATCAGAGAAACGCTGGAAATTAAAAAGAGACCAGATAATTTTGAACGTGGACGGCAAGCTGTAACTTGACCAAATATGGTCATGCTTGATTAGGAAAGTGCAGGAGGCAAGCCCCCCATCGGACCGACCACGCGGGCGGCAGTAACTTGAGTGAAGTCACTCCAAACAGTTAGCATGCTCTTTGGGAGTTGCACATAGGAGACAGCGATCCAGTCAAAGTCCTCTGAAGAAGGCCACAAAATGATGGCTGAAACGTTAGGTTTTCATAAATTGACACGGTTCAACCCGGACAATCAAGATAATGTAAAATTTTCACTTTTAGCATTTTCTGTTTCTTTCTGGAAATGGTTAGAATTTGATCTTGAAAGTGCTTTATTATTTATATGATTATAAAAATTATTTTCGATATGAATTATACAAATTACATGTTTAGACAAGATAATAGATATATAACACAGTGATACTCGTACCTGAAATTTGAGTAAATGCTAATTCAAATCGCCATCTGGCCATCCAGATTACGATTTTCCATCACTCCAGGTGAATGCTGGGATGGTTCTTTCAAAATGACATGGTGTAATTCCTTCCTGTTTTTTGTCTACATCAAACCATGGCTGTAATGACCACAGCACCGAAAATTTCTGTGTTCAATGTTTGTGTCCTGTCTTCAACTGTGGTAAGTGATGGTTATTCTCCTACTCTAATGTTTAATTTTTCCCTTTGTTCAGTGCCTATTATTTCCTCACTCAGTAATTAAGTTGATGTTCTCCCACATCAAAAGGTAATATACCTTCTGCATTATCAATTTAGTATTTGCACTTCTCCCCCTCTCCTATACCACCCTATGCTGGCCATGCCTTGCAACCAACATTCACCAGACAGCCGTCAAATGTGCTTGTCTGGCTCCGCCTGGTGTCTCACTTCTGGCAAAAATAAGGTTAGCTGCTGAAATTTCTCCCTCTTGTGTTTGTCTTTCTGTGTTCGTCATTGCCAGCTACCATCATCTGTGGTTAAGTGTTTTCAACCTATTCTACGGTGCTAAGTCATGTAGAGTCATAAATGTACTGAAGACTGTAATTCAGATTCTAAGCATTCAAAATGTGAAGATCCCCTTCAATGTCGATAAAAAAAATCTTTTGGTTTTCACTACCAAATGCTCCATGAGATTTATGCTGCATCTATAATGCATTCTAGTGTTATGCTAGAACAAACAAACCCAGACTTCAGCAGATTTATGTGTGTATAAAAGCTTCATAGATATACAATTAGATGGTGCTGCAAAAACATGATTTTTCAATAGTTGACTATGTAAAGCTATTTATTTTGGGTGAGAGTACCTCACTACTTTTTTTATTTATCATTATAAAAATTGGCACAGTCATCTGTGATGTTGAGGTAGAAACCATCAGTCTTTAAACCCCATGAAGTGACGGAGACAGCTGTTCCAAACACCTTACAGCTGTGAAGGCATCTAGGAATCATACATTGTGGAAGTCTCCCTGTTAAATGAAATTTGCTTATCCCGTTAGAAATATAACTGTTCTTTATGCTTTAAAAATTTGTTTCCGATTTCTTAGTCAAAGTTCCTTTTTGTTTCAAGAGACTATTGACAGAAAACAACTTTATAGGATATTTTCTAATGATAGCTATTGAAAGAATGCTCAAATACAGTAGTGGTTAATGAGTTTTTTGCCATTTACAATTCAGGCTTTGGAGGCAAACCCAAAACTTGATGTAAATATTCATACTGATAAAAATGTGTACAAACCGACTGTGGGGTTGATGGAAATTAGTGTAGTAATAACTCAAGGATACTGTTCAGATAGGATTTACGGATTAGAGTAAGTGGAGAAATGCTTAGTAATTATTGTGACATTTGATTTTCGCCTGTTTGTAGGAAATCGATTTACGATAAAATTTGAATAAGGAGATTATAACAAAAACTGAAGTTGATGATCTGTGAGGTTGGATTGTTATCATACATCACCAGCAGTAGATGAGAGTGTTATTTGTGTGCAAACTTGTAATTTCTTGGTAATAATTGCTACCTACGAATAAAGGTCTCTGGTCTGCTTGCTCGCTGGTTGGGTGTGTGAAGTGCTGTATACAAAATTAATGTGGTTTATTTCATTATTTGCTGTATTAATTTAAAACTTTAAATTGTCAGCTATAAGGATTATTGTTACAAAGAAGATTTATTCATATTTGCATTTAAAAAAATCGCCTTATTGTTTTAAGATAGCCTCATTTCTTTAATGCAAGTTTTATTGATTTAAAAATAGCTGAAAGCTTGTTAGTTAATTTAAGGACAATATAATAAGCTTAAATTTAGTGGTATGAGTTTTTTTTAACAATTTCAATTTCTTATGTATCTCATTAAATAAGTAAATAAAAGATATGGGTAGGACAATAACCAGTGCTTACCAAAGTTGAAGGCAAGACGCATCGAAAGATGGACACAACAGGAAACACGTTGGGTATTGAATTTTTCAGGTTTATATCGATTTTTCAACAGACTGAGGTAGCTGCATGTTGGTGGCTGACAGCTATCTGGAGGCTTAGATCATTGGATGGCAGGTCTTGGTGTCATTCTTCTATCCATATCTTTTATTTCTTCTGAATTTTAATGTCTACTGAAGTCCAACAATCCTAATTAAACTCACACAATCCTAATTAGATAAGTAATTGAGTCCAGATTGTTGAGGTTACTGCATTTTCACATATTGTAAGCTCTGTTCTGTAAAAATATATAATAGCTTTTTTTATTTAGTTACCTCTAAAACTTTTTAAAACATTAACTATTCAGTAACAATTGATAATAATTATCCGTAACCTGCAAGTGTCTCTTCGTGCATTAAGGAAGGTACAACGGAACCAGATTCGAGTCCTGGCCCCTGCATACTGGCTGTCTTGATTTTAGGCTATTTCCCGAAATCATCTAAGCGAATGCTGTGACGGTCCCCAATCTCTGCCTAATAAACTACACTGTTCACAAAAAAAATAAAATAAAATATATACGAATAATATATGCTATAAGTTTCGCAGACAGATGGCAACATAAACCTTCTACTGGTAACTGAGTGGGGCGGTGTAACGCCTCGCATTCGGGAGGACGGCGGTTCAAATCCCCGTCCGGGCATCCAGATTTGGGTTTTCCGTGGTTTCCCCAAATCACTCCAGGCAAATGCCGGGATGCTTCCTTCAAAAGGCCATGGCCGAATTCCTTCCCATTCCTTGCCCCCCCATCCTTTCCCGTCTCTAAAGACCTCAATGTTAAAAAGAGACGTAAAGCAGTTACAAAAAAAAAAAAAAAAAAATTCTACTGGTAGGTTAAGTATGCTGAATCTAACCCGGTTTGAACTCAGGTGGGACACAGGTCTTCTGTATTTCTCATGATTCACACTGACCACCCATGTAAATAGCGTCAGTGGCACGTGGTCATTAGCTGGCTAGATCAAGGACTGGAAGAGGGGCTGGGGGGGGGAGGTAATTCAAAAGATTACATAATATCGATGCTTTAAATTCCATTGCCAACTTAGTTTTAAAATTCATAAGCGTACATTAAATTTATTGGTCTGTTCTGGCAATAACAAATTGTTGCTAGAGTATATATGTGGTGAAAGATATGGATTGCAATGAGTGTAAGAAGTGATTTAACTGATAAAGTGGTAGAGAAGGGAAATGGGAACAAAATGAGGCTCTTCCTTAGTATTGTTTAATTTGTTTTACTGACAGGAAACTTTCAGAGCTGGAAGGAAGTATAGGGAGATGTGTGAAATGATCATGGCCTTTCAGACATAGCGTATAGGGGCAGAAAGGAAAGATGGTTGGGTTAACTGGAGGGTGAAAAGGATGGTTGGATTAACAGGGAGGGTGAAACGGATGGTAGAGAGGTGCCAACAGGTCATAGGGGAAATAAACTAAACACTTCAGAAATTATGGGAGGCAGCAGGTTTGACCTATTACAGTTTAGGTATGGAAGAGACACTTATAAATGTAGGAGCAGTTCTTGGAATAGAGGCATCGAAAGGAAAACTGTGAAGTAAAAGGTTCTAATGCTATGCACTTTCCATGGGAATAGTGTAGAATTTATTCTGCATGATCAGTTAGGCACAGACTACCGGGTCACTTTTTTAAACCCTAGTGCAACATTCAGGCAGATATTAGAGGATATAGGATCACTATGTAGGGGTTTCATTAATGAGGACAAAGTAGTGACAGTGGGAGATGCAGGGACTAGTACTGACAGAAACAAGACTTTAGGGATGGACATAAAGAAGGTGGTGAAGGAGGCATGGCATACCAGAGTGGAAGTCGTGCAGTTCTTGAGTCGTCGTGATTGGCCACAGTTGAAGCACTCTTATCACGTACACAGATAAAACACTAAAAGTTGTTTGGCGAGGGAGGAATTACTTATTGAAGACTTGCATTACATAAAATTTGATAATAAAGTCAACTGGAAAGGACACATTGGGCAGGTGATAGAAAAAGGATTCAAAATCTTTAATGTTTTGCGGAGGGTGATGGGATGTACTAGAGAAGTGAGGGAATTGAGTTATAAAACTTGTGTCACACCATTGCTTGAATATGGTTGCACAGAATGGAAGCCAAAGTTTGGGTTTCAAATACAGTAGTTTGAAGGAGTTGTAAAGTTGAACAGCTAGAGTTGTCTGTGTAAATTACCACAGAGTACAGTCAGCAACTGGTATGATAAAGGAGCTGGATTGTGAGTTGTTGGAAGACAGGAGGAGGCATTTTTTTGGTGATGAAGTTTGTAAAGATATTGGTGTCAGAATTAATAATAGTTCATGGAAAGGCACTTAATTTCAGGAATAAGAATGAAAAAATTAAGGAACGGGAATAAATTACTAAGGGAAGTGATGGATAGTTTATCAGAAACACTTAAACATTTAAAATTAAGTTTCATAAAGGGAAAAAGCAAATAGGATGTCCGATTTACACTCAAAGGATTAGAGATAGTTAAGTGTTAATAATAATAAAAAAGACTTGGAAAATTGCATCTAAAGCTTGTGCTTCATCACAGTTAAATTAATTTTTTTTAATAAGTGAGTGGCATTTTGCAAAACTATTTCTGACAGTAATTGGTATTGTCATATTTGAGACCAACTTTCCAGACCATCTATATCCATAAAACTCAACATATGTCTGTATTTTTTTTTACAAACATCGCACGTGCACGCACCCACACACACACACACACACACACACACACAAATACTGAGCAGCTCTACATTGTATTTACACAGTTAGAAACCTTATGATCAGAATTTAAATCTGTGGTTTGTCTTGTGACTTTATTTGACCTAACGCTTGAACAGGAAATGAAAATCTGTTCTTAAGCTCAAAAGATACACACCAAAGATTCTTGTAACATATTAATTCAAAATTGAATTCTCCAGCAGAGATAAACATTGAAATAACTCTACACACCTTATAACTTTTGTCAAATGGTTGGAGAGTCGGATATTGAAAACCAAGTAATATTTGTTATAATTAACTGGGGACAGAGAAGACAATTATGATCTTATTACAACTTTAATAACGTAGTAGTATGTTGCTATTTTAAAATCTTCTATCAGTCTGTCCATAAATATCGGGCATTCAGTCTTCAAACCTTATACATGGCCATATTGAATGTTAATTTACAATTCGATGACAGAATTTCCGAGATCTTCTTTGGGCTGAAGGCATGATGTCAGACCACACTGCTATAAACTCTGGCATTAGAAAGATAAATTAGATTCACTGTTCTAACTGAAAAGAAACAGATACTTATGTTTTGTCTAACCATCAAACTAAAAATACAGTGGTTCAAATTTTCTCCAATCAATTTTTCAGTATAATATGTACCGTTTTTACATCTAGGAATGTTTCTTGAACTTACTAAAACATTTTCTTATGTTCTGGAAATGTCGGAGGTGAATTTTATAAAACATGGTATACATACTTCTCACAGGGTGTCTAAAAATTCTTCAGTGATAAATCGACCAAAACCAGACCAGGCAATGCCAGGTACTCCACTGGTTAATCAATAATTGGTTGAAATTAATTCCATTTAGAATTGTAATCACAGCTAACTGCTTTTGCTAGCTATCTTTTGAGTCATTGAATTTTGTTTTTGTGGACCAGCATGTTTGCTTTGTTTATTAGTTTTGTATGGCCTTGCAACAATTTTCTTCACATTCCACTTAAATCATTCAGTTTATCTTGGAATTTTAACAACTGGGCATTATAATGTAATTCACATTTATAAGGCAGAGAGCTTTGTCAGAAGTATAGGCCATTTAAATGTCCATAAAAACTCTGGCCAAGACTGACAGTCAAACGGACTTCCTAATACTAGTACACTTTGACCTCTGAGCGACTAGCCTATTCAGCTTGTGTGCTTATCTTGCAGATTTATATCAAGTATGTGATGAGAACTAGTTTAAAATCCCAATGTACTATTCATAATAATATGATAGTGGTCTGAAAAGTGCTTTACATTGACAATAGATAATTCATGGTTTTTGACTGCATGTCCTTGCTGATGCCAAGTATTTTGTACCTAGTGCCAAGTGGTACTAACTACTAATGGGGAAAGTGAAGTGTTGCCATCTGTCTGCCAAACGTGTAACTATGTTCTGCGTGTGATAATTGTATTTTTTGTATCTGAAATTTGTGGCTTATGAGGCGGAGTTTGGGGACTGTCGCAGCATTTGCATTGCTGACTGTGGAAAACTGCTTAAAAACTGCAGTCAGGACCGACGTTATGTGGGGGCTTGGGCTTATACCTGGGCGTTAGTACCTACTTCATCCATTGTGTGGCGCCTCACCACACTGAGCCACACTTGCAGGTTTGACAGTAGATACTATCAGGAAATTAAAAAACAGTAAATTTTGCAAAAATTTGATTGTCCTAATAACAGAGCATGTGTTGTATACCTTGTGTGTAAATTTGCAGTGAGAACAAAAATTACCGAGACCAGTGGTTGTAGAACTTGGAAGGACATAGGTCCAACCCCAATTCTAAGATTTCAGTTTTCCTCGGTTCCCCAAAGCACTCCTGGTGAATACTGGAACAGTTTCTTAGTAAAGACCATCACCAATTTTCCCTGCCTGCAATCTTCTCCCAGATCTAATGATATTGAGTGAGCTGTAAAACTCCAGTAAAGTTACACTGTTTCCAGCTCATACATTTCAAAAACTTTTCAAGCAACTGAAGTAATCACTTAGTTTTTATTTTGTAATGTATAACATTTTGTCTCATGTAATCTTATGCTCTGCAAATTGGTGTTTACAGAATATTTCCATAAGGCCAATTATTATGCATGCAATGGCTGAATGGTACCTAAGAGGTGAAAATGATCAAAGCAGGCTGTCACGTATCTTAGATGTTGCTCAAGATCTGAAGGTAATTAACTAGTTCAAAATTATAATTTGTTGTTGGGTTATAGCTGTATATGTGTGTGTGTGTGTGTTATTTTTTTTATTTTAATTTTTATATTTAAATCTGTTGCAGGCACTTTCAATGTTGTTGAATGCGTCATCGTTTCCGTTTGTGATCGATTTAGCCTGTTTGGCCTCACGGAGAGAATATCTGAAGTTGGAAAAATGGCTAACTGACAAGATAAGGGAACATGGTGAACCTTTTATATCAGCATGTGTGAAATTTTTGCAGGTAAGCAGAACTATCTATACCATCTGACTGGTTAAAAAATTTTTTTTCAACGTGGCCATATGATCTGAAGGAATGGAAAACTTTTTCAAATGTTTACGGCTTGTGTAGTTTCTAATAATGTTTCTAATAATTTCAATTCTGACTTAAAGCGACGATGTCCTCAAATCATGGGAAGTAAGGATGGCGAAAATCTTCCGAAGTCTGCTCAGTTACCACACGAAACATTGACGACTATGTTAGCTTGTCTTCAGGTGTGTGCAGGGTAAGTAGTCAAAGTATTACACTCTAGAAGTTTCTTTGGTTTCTGAACCAATTACATGGTTTTTTATTGTATCAGTTGATAAAACAGAAATCTGCTTTTAACATTCTTTGTATTAATTGTTCAGTAATTAGGAAAATTAGGTTTTGAGTTAAACACAAGGAGAAACCATCACATAATTTATTGAAGGAGTTCACAGGCATAACAATTTAAAAGCATGGAATGTTGCAATAAAACCATGTAATTTAGGATTTGTATGAGTAAAACAGTTTATTTTCTTGTGTCCTGGGTTCAAACCCTGATGAAACCAGAAATTTTAAGAGCTGTGCTTGATCGTATGAACCATGCCAAGACGTTCTATGGTTCGGATTCCACTTAAACTGTGGGCCCAGCAGTGACTGAGATTAAATGCAAGGAAAATCAAAACTGTTATCAGGTCACATGACCAAACAAATTTACTTGACCAAATTAAATTTTTTTCGGTTTGGTGCTTATCTCACATCAGGACATTAAATTTATAAATAAATCATTGATTTTATCATGGATGTCTATCCTTGATCTGTCAAGTAAGTGTGCCTTATTAATGACAAGTTTTTGCTCATTGTAGAATTGTTCTGTTTTTCATTTGAAAATTTATTTTGGTTTTCGGTATGTAAATATTTTTTGGAACACATTATTTCTAAGGGTATTCTGAAAAGTTGTTTTTTTCTTATTTATTTTAGCAGAAAATTAGTTAGAAACTAATTATTTGTAAAATGCGATAGTCATCTAATTTTCACAAAACTTAATAGGTTTTAATAACATAACCGTATTCAAGGTAGTAAGTGGTTCGTACCACCTTAGTATAATTTGCTGTAAATCTGAAAAATGTCCAACTCGCTTAGTTCATGATTTAAAAAAATATATATATTTTGTATGTATTTAATTTCAGTAATGTATCACAAGAATTGTCTGAAGCAATATTGACAATGGTAGCTAACTGCAGCATATTAATGAGCAAGCCTAGACAGCCACCACCAGGAGTATTGAGAACGCACAGAGGAATTGAACCTGCCTTCAGCACATCTCTTGGTGGGCAGGTTAGTACTGTTATATTTAATTATGTAAAAAAAAAAAAAAAAAAAAAAAAAAAAAAAAAAAAAAATGGCGAAAGGCTTAAGCAAAGCACTTAAATAAGCTGAATTCACAATGTTATGCTGAGAATTTACTTTTTATCAATTAGTCTTATTATTTACCATGCATTTTATTTTAATTTAATATAAAAACCACAGTCACATACCCAAACATATTATACTGCATTTCTTTCTGCACCATTGTTGCAAAAATATTATAAACATGTTATTGAAAAATACCTGTGTAAAGAATTATTATTTTATATTCAATGCCAGTTGATCAATGTAATTTAATCATGACTGTAGTACATCATGTAGGATTATGTGAACTGAGCTTTTAGTTGATTATCAACTTGATGTACTTTTCCCTTGATTTGACTTCTATCATCAACAGTTTTGTTCTGGCTTCCTGAGCTGCTTGTGTAGAGTCTAGAAGCATATTGTGTGGGTAAATATATCAACATATGTTTAATTTCAGCAACTATTCACTGCATCACAAGTGGATGCAATTGGAGGCCTCAACTCGAGCTTGGCGACTATCAACATTGGTGGTGGACCAGGTGGTCTGGGACCTCCAAGCTCAACAGCATTCAGCCTCCCCGGTGCACTGGGACAACTGGTTACAAACCCAGGCTCTCCTTCTCGCCCAATGGGAGGGACAGGTACAGAACCGGGACCTTCACAAAGCCCTTTCTCGCTGCTGCCACAGCAGATGCAGCATTCCGGACCTGTAGGCAGTCAGGTTGGACCAGGCCCAGGGGCCAATCCTACCTCTCTCGTGGCTGGTGTGGGGATTGGTGTTGGAGCTGTAGGAGCTATTGGGGCACTTGGTCGCACCCTTGGACCACAACCCGGAGTTGACAAACCCAGATTTGGTAAATATCTGTTCAGTGCAAACATCCTTTGCACTTATTGCTTTTTTTTTTTTTTTTAATGATTTCCATACCTTATTATTACAGTAGAGTCTGGCTTATCCGACGCAAAGGCGCCATGGGAATGTCAGATTACATGGAATGTCGGTTAATAGGGAAAGAAGAAACAACAATGGTTGCTGGTGTCTTATTATTGATAAAACTGATACAGTACAGTAATTACTTTAATTGTGCAATACAATTAAAAAGCATAAAAAGAGGTTGATATATATTCAATTTTGTTTTAAAAAGTTTGTAATAGATTTTTGCTTGCTTGCTGAGTGTCTTTTTTCGCCACTGTCAGGCACTCTCTGTAGGAATAGGTTTCTTCTTATTGCTCCATGCATTTCAGTGCTGTTTCAAGGGCTTTGAATCCTTCATTGTGTGTTATTTTGGCACGACCTTTATCAACTGTTTTCTTCCGTTTCCTTTTCACTGTTGTTAACAATACTGACAATGTCTTCGTCAGTGACTTCATACTCGTTAAGGTCCTCATCAGTTGCATCTACACATCCAGGGATTTGTTTCAGCAAAGGCAACATACTGTCCATGTTTTCCAAGCTAATTTCTTCATTGCCAGAATATCTGTCCCTCGCGTAAAAGACTTTTCCACGATTTTGCAATTGTACCTGTCCCAACATTTCTCCAACACTGTGCTAAAATGTAAGCCACATCTTTCAGATTTAACTGATGCAATTTCACAATCATATCTCCTCCTTGGTCAATAGTGTCAATCAAAGATGACAAAAGCTCTCTACGGTAAATTTTTGTAACCCATCCAACACACCTTGTTTCTCTTCCAATCACCTACACTTACACGTCCAGCACCACAATCTTGGGCCACTTTTAATGCTGATTCACCTTTGTCGATTCTCTTAATTGGCTTCAGTTTACCTTCCATAGACACCAACACCCTCTTTCTTTTTGAAGGTAACACAAAAGATACAGTAGGGGAAAGAATCACCATACAGATACGCATGATGTGGCCTAAGGCAGTAGCGATAATGTATGGAGTCAGACCTTTACTGTGACAATGACTGGATTGCACCAGAAAGTTGTATTCACAGCACATGACTCCTTGTTGTTTGACCCGTAAAGAAAAGTCTAGTGTAAATATAAATTGTACGCTGGAGGAAAATAGATTTACAGTATGTGTGTGTCTCACGTAGTCAGATAACACGGAATGTTGAATAAGCGAAGGTCGGTTAAGTGACTCTACTGTACTTGGTTAGTATGTTTTTATTGTAAACCCAACATTCCTTGCCTTCCATAAGATCAAAGTTTCTCTCAGTGTTGAGAATTAATATAGTCTTCTCGGGTGACTAACTGAGTCATCAGGGTGTTTTCATATGATATTTCAGTGATTGGTATCTGTATTCAGAAGAGTACTTCCCCAGAAGATGGCGAGAGATTCCGATCACTGAAATATCGTATTAAAACACTCCATTCACTTGGCTTTTCACCTGAGAAGACTATATTAATTCCTTGCCTTATGTAAATCACACTTTATTTTCTTCTCCCTTATGTAGTTGTATCTATCTACACTGGTGTGCAAAACTAAAGAATGAGATAGATAATGTAATATAACATACTGACTTCTCAGTGGAAATTATTAAAAGTGTGAGAGCATTCCGTTAGAGGTCCTACTTGTGCACAGAAAGCTAAGCATTACATTGTGCAACGTTAGTGCAACTGTACTGATAATTGTGTCTTGATCCGTAACACGAAGCAGTTGATGGAATGGGACAACACAGTGTGCGTCAATCAGGGAGCTGTTACAGTGCTCAGTGGTGGTGGTCTTCATTGCAACATTGCTTGGGAACAAAATTTTTATGACTTCGCCAGGGGAAGAATTATCAGGAAACTGGAAGAAGAGCAAAAAGTGGCGAGTGTAATCCAGTTTGTTGTTACTCACAGCATTGTTTCAAGTGTGTGGAGAACATTCCAAGCCATAGCTGCCCAAAGGAGAGGAGGTGGTGAACTTCAGCAGAAGATGATCACTTCCTTATGCAGCATACAAGAAAGGACACATGTCTAACAGCAGGTGCAGTTTAAACCACATTTAAAAGTAAGGCATGTGCAACCTCATGCTCCACAGTGACTGCATGGGTTTGATTTCTTTGCCTGACGACAATTACGTTGTGTTCCATTGACACCTGCACATTGGTGGCACCTTTTGCGTAGGTGTCAAGAGCATCAGGACTGGAACCGCGTGCTCTTCTCAGATGTGAGAAGATTTAGTCTGAGCAGTAATTTTGGATGTACTCTGATCTGAAGATGTGTGGGAACATGTAATGCACCCAGGCACGTAGTCAAAAATATTGGTGTTTGGTATGGGGAGGTATAATGTTGCTTGGGCGTATCGTCTTGTAAATGTTTGAACGGTACAGTCATCGGTCAACATTATTGTGACAGTGTACTCCTTCCCCATGTGCATCTTTCGAGTGGTATATTTGGGTCTGACTTCATTTTTATGGGTGACAATGTGCGACCATATCGAACAGCGCAGGTAGAGGAGCTCTTGGAATGAGAGGAAATTAGGTGATGGACTGGCCTACCTGTTCCCCCAACTTAAATCCCATTGAGAACATGTGGAATGGGTTGAGGAAACATATTTCAAAATGTCCACATGTATCAATGACTATCCAGCAGTTGTCAACTACACTGGTGAAAGAATGGAATTTTCTACCACAACCTTGTAGCCAGCATGGGAGTACATTACAGAGCATGCATCTCACACCCCTATAAGGACTATATTCTTTCTTTTTGTAATGTCCAGTGAGCCATCATGAGTTGTCGTGACTTCAGTGTAACTTATTGTCTGTGAATAAAAGTGTTTGTCACTGTTGTGAAAATAGTTCTGTAAAGCTGAAGATTGCTTCTTTTAAGCTATTTAAGTTTGAGGTTTTATTGTATTTATTAACTTTGATAATTTTACACTCCATAAAATATGGAAATGACTTTTAGTAACCTATTCTAGTTAATATGACAGTGGCTGTTTAAATGCAGTATTTTCTTTTAAAAAATAAATTAAATTTATAACTTTATGCATTAAAACTCTTACATATGAAATATTTTTCCATTAAAAAAAAAAATCTGGCTCCATGACTCAACTACATGCTATTAGGACGTTATTTTCCCAGATTTTTTTTTTTTTTTTGAAAATTGCTTTTTTTTCATTATGGTTCCTCAAAAATATGAAATTTTATCATTTTGAAATACTTTAATGAGCTGCTGTATGAACCAAATGGGCTAGAAGTTGTCCTATGCTATGAGGGGAATAAAATTGCCACAGTTAACATAATGCTCCATAAAAATTTAATTTTTGGGTATTTAGAGGAATAGAAAAATGTGTATGTGTGTGTGTGTGTGGGGGGGGGGGGGGACAGATCATCATCATTATTGTAGGGACCCTCTCCAGTTTCCTGGGTGTGGTTTACGAGCCTTGGTTGTTGTAGACGATTGTTTTCCACTGTCTCCTATCGACAGAGGTATTCCTTTAAATTATTTTGCAATGAGACACCACATGTCATTCTATTTTTGATGTGAACAAATATGAGTTAAACCTTTCATTTCACTCTTCAAAATGCTGAACAGCTTAACTCTAGGATTGGTCCCAAACAACACCGAGTCGGCATAATATGACAGGAAAGCTATCACTGTATCATTCTACCGTCGAACCTGTCTCTTGAAGAGAATCAATTTCCAACATATTTCTGTCACCATTCGATAAGGTCTCAAAATTCCGTGACTACAACTGTTAATCATACTGGAAAAAGTGTCCTTTGCCCTTCATACAGATTTTCTTGTCAAATTCAATCAGTATCGATATAGCCATTTAGTCGTCAAAACGTAACAAAAAGACAGAGACTTACTTCCGTATTTATAGTATTATTACTGCGGTTTGTAAGGACAAGGCTGATACTGGGGCTGCAGTATACCCTTAGTGCCTCAACTAACTCTTGATGTTGACTCAACGTTCTGTAGAAAATTTACGAAATGATTTTGACTTGACCATGTAGCCGGATAACTCAACTTAAATGCTTGAGGTCGCCACAATATTTGTTAACCCACAAATAGAGAAAAGGTTGTAAGCTATCTACTAAAGCACACAAGTTCACTTCTAGAAAATCCAAAGTTTTATTTTCAAAATCACAAGTTCAAAATAGCATTTAACAGTTGAGCTGGCAAATCGAACTCACTTTTCCAAAAGTTGCAGGTTGTGGAGAGAAATTTAACCGACTGACCCCTTTTGTAAATTTAAAAGTTAAAGTTGATATATAACACGACACGACACATGGTCGAAAACAGTTCACTGACCAGCATAGCAAGTTACGACCCGCGATAAAACCGACGTAATGTTCCTTCACATACTTTTCCCGAAGTACAGACCAGACGAAACCGAAAGCAAGAAAAGACAGACTACATTTTGCTAAGTTCCTATTTTACACATCACTAATAAAGTCATGCGCGGAGTTGCTCGATCACTTCCCGGCGTAAGAATGAGACAACGCATGTGCTTACCGCACGAACTATTATAGCCCTGCGCGCGCCTATGACCTTGACAAATCTTTCTTTAATGAATATCTTCAAAATTATATGAGTTTAATTTGAGATTTTTACAGGGACTTTCTATCATCCTGTTCTATCTATTTTAATTTAATTTACCATTCCAAAAGGTTTCTATTGTCTTAAAACTAAATTCATCACGTGACCAATCTTGGCGGACTTTGCGGACTTTCCCGAACTTCTACCCGACAATCAGCAATAATCTATTTTCGAAAGCTTGATTGCCAGACAAATGCTAAAACTTTTTATGGAAACCAATATATGTACGTAATCGTCTTAATGAGGGCTATCTACTGATGTAAATTTTAAATTAATATCTCTTTTAATAAAAAAAGCTCATTTTTTCTCTTAATTAAAATCGCTAATTAATCTTTACCAAATTATTTAATTTTATTACCAAAATATCGGGGACAGTGCTGACTACAGCTGGTGATAAAAGATCAGTTGTGGCTTTACGCGATTTAAAGATATTACAAATCTTAGAATTTTACCATTCTGATCGCGTGTTTCAAAGCTTGAACAAAGCGGAATATCTGTTAAAATAAACATTTCCCGATATGATAAATACACTTTAACATGATTTTTTATAGCAAATTGTTACTGTGAGCAAGATTACAGGAAAATACCTTGAAGTTGAAAACTGCTCTTTTCGAAATTTCTAAGTCCCTCCTAAGCAAAACTAGAATTTGCCAAAATTCTAAGGTGCTTACAGGTTCACACACACACACACACACACGCACTGACTGGGAACAACCCCTGAGGGATCATTATAATGTAAAAAAGTGTACACCTACAGCATTGCAAGACTACCTATGATTTGTCTTGCATTGCACCCCTAACTTTGTTATATCTACAGTTTAACATTCAACCGAATAACCGACGGCCCAGGCGTGACTCTTACGATCAAAAACAATTTTTAAAAATATTAGCCTCCACAAAGATTTGAACCGGAGACCACGACCCAAACATTAGTAAGCCAGCGCTTTAGCCACTGAACTACATGACCGCTGCATGGAAAAACAGTAGCGAGACCTCCATATCCAATGCGTCTGTCTGTCGCCGTACAGTAGTATTTCGAAATTATGAGACAACATGTATTATTTATACAGATAATTTTTCAACCAAATGTAGACAGTAGTATTCTCCTTGTTTAAAAGGATAAGTGTGTAAAGTTTCATCGAGATCGGATGAAAACTGTGGATTTGTATGAAGAACAAACAAACAAACAAACAAACAAACATACATACATTCATCTTTATATATATAGATTTCTCATTTGGGAAAGTGAGGTTTAGTCATTATGGTATAGAAAAATTACAATTTATAATACAATGTAGATTCAGGAGGTGAATGAAATTTCACACATGTCAGAGTTTGCTGTCTTTTTTAATTTCTCTGTAGGCTGCATTCATTAGCTGTAACAATCATAATTTAAAATGCCGTAATCTGATTCATCAATGTTGTGTGTTACCAAAATAAGCTGTAAAGTAACTTTAACTAAAATGTTTTCTTTCAGGCACTGAGACTGCAGGTATTTTTCCAGACATGTCTGCCACAGTGTCAAAGGAAGTAGAAGATGAAGCAAACAGCTACTTTCAAAGGATCTATAATCATCCTCCTCATCCAACATTGTCAATTGATGAAGTACTAGAAATGTTGAAGAAATTTCAGCATTCTCCGAGTAAACGTGAAAGGGTATGTTAAACATTTATTTTTCTGCAAATAATAAATGGGCAAAAAATGCGAAGTGATGGCGAAAGTAAAGCCACCAGCTTACCATCGTTGAAGTTATGAGGTATTCAGTTACACAAAAAACAGAAGTATACATTATTTAGAGTTCTTTCTTAATCATTGTATTACGTTGAAACGGAGTGGAGTGAGACATGTATGACCACAGAAGGCATATACACTGAAGAGCCAAAGAAACTGGTACACCTGCCTAATATCGTGTAGGGCTCCCGCGAGCACGCCAAAGTGCCACAACACGATGTGGCATGGACTCGACTAATGTCTGAAGTAGTGCTGGAGGGTATTAACACCATGCATCCTGCAGGGCTGTGCATAAATCCGTAAGAGTAAGAGGGGCTGGAGATCTCTTCTGAATGGTACGTTGCAAGGCATCCCAGATATACTCAATTATGTTCATGTCTGAGGAGTTTGGTGGCCAGCGAAGGTGTTTAAACTCGGAGTGTTCCCGGAGCCACTTTGTAACAATTCTGTATGTATGGGGTGTCACATTGTCCTGCTGGAATTGCCCAACTCCGTTGGAATGCACAATGGACATGAATGGATGCAGGTGATCAGTCAGGATTCGCACGTACCTGTTACCTGTCAGAGTCATATCTAGATGTATCAGGGGACCCATGTCATTCCAACTGCACAGGCCCGCACCATTACAGAGCCTACACCAGCTCCAATGGTCCCCTGCCGACATGCAGGGTTCATGAATTCATAAGGCGGTCTCCATACCCGTACACGTCCATCCCCTCCATACAATTGGAAACAAGACTCTGCAGACCAGGCAACAGGTTGCCAATCAACAGTCCAATGTCAGTGTTGACGGGCCTAGGCGAGGTATAAAGCTTTGTGTTGTACACTCAGCAAGGGTACATGAGTGGGCCTTCGGCTTCAAAAGTCCAAATTGATGATGTTTCGTTGAATTGTTCGCATTTTGACATTTGTTGATAGCCCAGCATTTAAATCCTCAGCAAATTGCTGAAGGGTTGCACTTCTGTCACATTGAACTGTTCTCTTCAGTCGTTATTGGTCCCATTCTTGCAGGATCTTTTCCGGCCACAGTGAAGTCTGATATTTGATGTTTTACCGGATTCCATTTATTCACAGAGTGCTCGTGAAATGGTCGTACGGGAAAATCCTCACCTCATAGCTACCTTGGAGGTGCTGTGTCCTATCTCTCGTGTGCTGACTATAACACCATGTTCAGACTCGCTTAAATCATGATAACCTGCCATTGTAGCGGCAGTAACCGATCTAACGCCTGCGCCAAACACCTGTTGTCTTATATAGGCGTTGCTGACCGCGGCTCCATACTCTGAGTGTTTACATGTATCTGTGTTTGCATATGCATACCTATATCAGTTTTTTTTTTTTTTTTTTGCTCTTCAGTGTATATGTTTGTCTGGGCCAAGTAGGACCACTTTAAGCCTCTGTTTGGCTTGAATTTGCTTTGGATGGGTACACATCTGTGTTACATCTAGGGTTATTATTGCTAGAGTGGGACCTACAGTTTAGCATAGAATCCAAACCATGGAAGTGTTCTGGCGTACTTCACATTACAGAGCAAACTTTGCCAGAGGTGAAGGTCAAGTTTAGGGCTTATGAAAATCCCTTCTATGACAGGGATTCAAATGGGACCTTTCAATCTTCAGTCAGATGCCTTAACCATTGAGCCACCAGACCAGTCGACAGGAACTAGATTTTGAATATGATTGACAATAATCAAACTATATGATCACTCCAATAACTTGCATTATCCCCACTCCATAACAAAACATCCATAGCTCGTTCATATGATAATGAATGAGTCACAAAAAATATTTTTTAGCTTATCTCGTGTTTATGCAACCCTTCTGCCTCCTACAAATATTTTTCCGTTATGACAACAAGGAAAAGCAAATTAATCATAACTAAATCGTCAGTTCTATCGCTAAAGAAACAAACATTTTGATAATTAAGAATGTGTTATTTAGTGCAGAAATGTATGATGGGGGGGGGGGGGGATTAAAATGAAAGAAAATTTTGTCAGAATACAAATCTCTAATCTTTTGTTCAACATTTAAGAAAAATCATAATGGTAATCTCAACAGTACTATTAGAACTTCTATTCTAGATTTTTCTTTCTCATATTTTCTAAGAAAGGGATTGTGTTATAATTTCATCTAATTGCTTAACAACTCTCACTCACTCCTCACTCATTCACTCACTTACCCACCCAGCCGCACTCACCCATCTGACCTTACCCACTCACTGATCAGCCCGCCCACCCACTCCTACCATACACCATCTTACTTGTTCAACGGTCATAATTTAAGCAGTCTCCTACAGCACACACCCTCCACATGTTCTACTTGTTGAAGACCTGAAAATTTTAATCTCTTGTGTTGATGTCTGTTTTTTGTGTTCTTGTCACACAGTTATCATCTAAGGCAAGTGATGAGCCTGTTTCCTGTTCTAATTTGTGATTCCTTTTACTACTTAGTGCCTATTCCTATTTCACTATTTCTATATACAAGGTTTGCCTAAGTGACTCATTGGGTTTCAAAACACTGTGTTGAATAGTATATGACCTACACAAACAAGTGATACATGAAATGATACATAAACTCACCAAGTTTAAAAGCCTGTTTGGTGTCTGGCATGCATGCTAGATATAATCAGTGGACAAGATGGCAGAAAAGCAGGAGAAGAGTTTTTGTGTGTTAGAATACATGAAGTGTTCTGTTACGTATGAGCAGCCTGCATTCATACAAAAATACGGAAAAGTTGCACCTAGTCACCAGCTCATTTTACGTTGGTTTGGCCAGTTTCTGTTGTCTGGTTGTCTGTGTGAATGGACCCACCGTAGCGACCACGTCTCGGAGGAAACTGTGGAGCACCTGAAAGTGTGTGCAGCCCACAAAAATCAACCGTTCGTGCCAGCAGTGAACTGCATTCCACGGAAAACAGTGTGTAATGTTTTGTGTTGGCTTTAGCACTTCAAACCCTGCCATATTTAAACTAAGGAAAAAGGAAACAGCTTTATGCAAAATGAATTGCAAGGAAAGGGAAATGACTCATCACTCACCAAAGTTGAAGGCAGCAATGAACAGGTGAAGAACATATATGACAAACACAAGAATACACAAAATTTCGATTTTAAACCTTATCCATACTGAAGAAATGAGTCATGTGGTTCGGAAGGTACGCACACGCTGAAGTTTTCTACATGACTCATTTTCCCTTTTATTGCAATTTATAAACCCTACTGTATGCAATTGGTACACCACTTGACCTCAGACGGTTATTGCAGCCATTTTGATTTTTGTACCCGAATGCTGGAAACTATGGGAAATGATGAAGACTTGGTGGGAACTTTGTATTAGCGACGAGACAACTTTTCATCTGTTTGGAAAGGTGAATCATTACAGTGTGAGTGTGGAGTACTCAGTTGCCGCATTCCTTTGTGGAGCTGGAAAGTGTTTAGCCAAAGGTGAATGTCTTCTGTGCCATATCAGAGAAAAATTTGTATGGGTTCTTTTTCTTCATTGAGCAAACAGTGAAAGGATCCGTGTACCTGGATATGTTGCGAGAATGGTTGTTTCCACAACTGAATACTGACTCCTCCACTTTCATCCTACTACAAGATGGGGCTCCAGCTCACTTTAGTACAAATGTCCACGACTTTCTCAACAGAGAACTGCCATATCACTGGATAGGGCACAATGCTCTGAGTGATGTTCCTCTGTTGTCATGGCCACAGGTCGCCAGATCTGACCCTATGTGATTTCGTCTTATGTGTGAAGACAAAATTTATTTACCCCCAATACCAACAAAACTACGAGAATTACAGGAACAGATCACTGCTGCTGTGATGGCATTGATAAAAACATGCTATCGAATGTATGGATGGCACTGGATTACCATTTGGATGTGTGCTGGGTGACTAAGGACGCACACATTAAACATTTATGGTATGTACGAGAAACCTGGCGACTTTAGGTATCTTTTCATATATCACTCTAGTTTGTAGGTAGTATACTTTTCAGTACACAATATTTTCAAACCCGGTGAATCATTTAGACTAACCTTGTATATAAGGACAAAGAAATATTTATTTGCTTACCACAAGTAACAGCAGAATAGCATCAACACACTAAATTTACATGAACTTGTAGGAATCGCTGAAATTTTATGGGTGCATATCCATTCTCAACACAAGAATGTGGCATACACAAGACAAGTCTCAAGGTCCAATTCAGTGCTGTTGTGCCTTCATCTTTGGTAAACAGCAGTTTATTTTTAAATATCCTGCAACTTCCAGTACCTGGCTACCTCATTCTACTGCTGAAGAAAGTTGCAATGTTTATGATTTTCTACTCCTGCTGTCAATGGTTATTTTCTTATTTTGATGTTTGATTTGTCCCACTGTTCAGTGCCTATTGTATCCTAATATATAGTAAATAATATATGGAATGATTCTAATGTGTTATATTTTTAACAGGAAGTTTTTAACTGCATGCTACGGAACTTGTTTGAGGAGTACAGGTTCTTTCCTCAGTATCCAGACAAAGAACTACATATTACAGCTCAGCTATTTGGTGGAATTATTGAACGCAGCTTGGTCAGGTATTTAGTTCCTGAAAGTTTTCAATAAATTTTAAATCTTTGTTGCTTGTTTAACTTCAAAGATTCTCAGTTCCAGTAATATTTCTTGTGGTGATTTACAGCAGCTACATGGCACTGGGTTTAGCACTTCGGTTTGTACTTGATGCCTTACGAAAGCCAAATGCAAGTAAAATGTATTTTTTTGGCATCGCTGCATTGGATCGATTTAAGACTCGGTTAAAGGATTTTCAGAAATATTGTGAACATGTAGCTGCTATCCAGCACTTCAACGAATTCCCGCCACACTTAATAGAGGTAATAACCCATTTGCTTCTTTAAGAAGTATTTATTTCTAATTTGGTGTACGTGTTTCTTGAGCATATAATCTCTTGTGTGTTGCATGAAGAAAGGTAATTCTTTTTTGTTTTGTTTTTTTAGTATGTAGAATATGGTCTCCAGTCTCAAGAACCACCAAACAGACCTACAGGACCTGTGCTTCCTGTTAGTTTGGCTTCTATTCTTTCTCCTATGCCAGCTGTTACAACTGGGTACAAGACATTAACATCTACAACAGTAACGACAACAACTTCATCGGGTAAATCAACTACCACAACTCCAGCAATCACAGCAAGAGTAAGTGGGGTATGCACTTTATTTTTATTACTGTTTTCATGAATTATACTATAAAGAATTTGTTACAGTAAAATGTTTTAAGCTTAAATTATTAGATTATTGTGATAACATCATTGTTATTTTCAATATTTTATTATTTTTCAGCCATCAATAGCTAATGCCACTAACATAGATACACTTCTTGTGGCAACTGAAAAAGAAGAGAAGATGACTGCACCACCAGAAGCATTGCAGGACAAAATAGGGTTTGTTTTCAATAACCTGAGCCAGCTAAATCTACAGAGCAAGGTAATACAAAGTTGCAAGTGTAATGTGCATTTGAGAAGTATTTTGTTTGATTATCAAACTACACATACCTTTTTTTTTTGTTTACAGTGTGATGAATTACGAGAAATTGTCACTGAGGAATATTACCCATGGATGTCCCAGTATCTTGTCATGAAAAGAGCTAGCATTGAACTCAATTTCCATTCTCTGTATTCAAATTGTCTAGATGTGCTTAAAATACCAGAATTAAATCAGATGGTATTAAGGGAGACTTTTAGAAATATAAAAGTAAGTCTACTCCATGCTGTTTACACATTTTATAAATTTTGTAGTTTACATCAACTGAAATTGAAATGTCTGATTTTCAGGTGCTTCTTCGAAGTGATAAGGGTATAGCAAATTTCTCAGATCGTTCACTATTAAAAAATCTTGGTCACTGGCTTGGAATGCTTACACTGGCAAAGAACAGGCCTATCTTGCAGGAGGATATAGATCTGAAAGCTCTTCTCGCAGAAGCTTATCATAAGGGGCAGCAAGAGCTCCTATATGTTGTTCCCTTTGTAGCAAAAGTTTTGGAATCTTGTGCCAAAAGCAAGGTTTGTTATTTAAACTAGAACTAAATGCATCTAGTTCAAATTAATATCTGATCAAAATGTGTTACAGGTGTTATTTTATTTCTTTAAATCTTTATTTTGCCTCTAAATGTTAGTTTTGTTTTAACAAGCTATTCACTTTCTTTGTGTATTGTGTCAAATGTTTATATAATTATGAATTTTTGGAAATACAAATATTCAGTACATTTACTTCTCCAGGTATTCAAGCCACCAAACCCATGGACAATGGGAATGATGAATGTTCTAGCAGAACTACACCAGGAGCCTGATCTGAAGCTAAATTTGAAATTTGAGATTGAAGTTCTATGTAAAAATTTGAATATAGATGTTTCTGTAAGTATTTGTTACCTGAAATAAAACTCCCATAGTTTGATATTTTATAAATTACTACTATACATGATATCCATTTACTTCAACCGGACCTAATTTATTTATTGTAAAACATGCCAGAGTTGTAAATTGTGTGAATTTTCTTGTGAAGGAACTGAAGCCTTCAATATATTTGAAGGACCAAGAAAAGTTGCGCAATTTGGAGTACCAGTTGTCACATCCAAACAAAAAACAAGAGAATATGATTCAACCACCATTGCCACAATCACCAGCACAAACACAGCCTGGTAAGGGCATATTAACACCTTATTGTGATATGTTGAACAAAGAAAACCTAGCAGAATAATTTATTTTATAATTTCAGCAACATAATTCATTATTTCCTGTGGTTTTAAATGTAATTATGTGTTGAGTAATTGGTGATTTATATAAGTGAGTTTGAAACAGACATATTAATGACTTTATTAAATAAAAATATTTTGTCTTATTCATTCCTCCAGAGTTTGATGATACAAATATTGCAGATGGTTGTTTTTCTGTGTAGCTTTGTAAACCAAGATTTACTTTTATTTTTACCGAAAGGTGATGACACACATGGTCTCCAGATTATTAACCATTGAGTTAAATGAAAAGACATCATTCCATTCCGGATGAGACAAATTTCTTACTATGCTATTTGTAATCCAATTTTTAGATTTGAAACAAAGTTTTCACTTTATTTGTTTTCTAAAAAACGTCACTTTAATCAGTTACTAGCCAAGCTCCAGCTGCAGCTCCTGTAGAGGAAATGGCGCAGATTACCATTTCATCATCGGCAACACCACCTACTTCTGCTGCTCCAACAAATACAACACCTACATCAAGCTTACCTGCCGGCCCTCCAGAACCACGTTTTGGTTACATGGACATTTGCATAAATACTGTGAATAGCTTAGCACCTCATATAACCATCAATTCTCAGGTGTTTATCAAGCATATCTAGTAATACAGCCTCTTACAATACTGATGAATTCCTCCAGTTAATCGATATATTCTATTTCAGCTCTCTCTATTCCAAGCACATCCACAGCTAAAACAGTTTGTTCGTCCAGCCGTTGAACGAGCAATTCAGGAATGGATTCATCCAGTAGTAGACAGATCGATCAAAATTGCTCTCACCACATGTGAACAGATCATTAAAAAGGTTATTAAATTTGTTATGAAGGTGGTGATTAATTTTTGAGTATTGTTTGTGTGGTATTTTAAGACTGATGAAATTTGGCTTCATTCCACTGCAGGATTTTGCTCTTGATCCAGAAGAATCGAGGATGCGGGGGGCAGCACATCACATGGTTCGCAATTTGACAGCTGGAATGGCTATGATTACCTGTCGAGACCAGTTGCTTCTGTCCATAAACACAAACTTGAAGAGTGCCTTCCTATCAGCTTTGATGGTGTGTAAAAAATTTATTACGGAATTTAAGATTACTAATTTATATTTTAACTAGCTAGCATTAACTATGTTTACATTAAGTCCCTTGTTATTTGCAGATTGTGAAATGCTTAACATTGTTTTATGTGGTTAAAGACTGGAGTTAATTGGCAGTCTTGAATAGGATTTGGATAGAAACATAAACCAATATTAGCTTGTCATATATGTCATCTCAATCTTAATTACCCATCAGATAAATATTAATTGCAAAAGGTAAAAATCTGTTATACATTTTTGATTTACAAATCTTTTTTTAGTATAGAAGAGTTCTGGATGTTCCAAGTATGTTGCACTCGTATTTCTGAAAAAAAAATGGGTAAATAATGTGTATTCATGAAAGTGGATATTTTCTAGAGAAAGGATTTTAGAATCTTTAGTAGTTTTGGAGAGCATTTGTGGTAGCAGTATCTTTGAGATCACGAGATGATCCAAAAAAGGTGTATGATTGAAAACTGCAATCAGTAAAAGTTTAATGGATGGAAGATTGGTGTACAAGTTTCCAGCATATCGAGATAGGGCAAAATTTCACGACTGAGCAGTGTTTCATTTCAGTATGTAGCATTGAAGTTGTGCAAAATAAGGGAGGAAAATCTGCCAGCTTTTTTTTTTTTTTTTTTTTTTTTTTTTATAATGGCAATAGAACAGAGTGACCTCAATCACTCGCTTTCCATTAAGAGAACTTTTAAAAAAAAAAAAAAACTCTCCTGACCACTACAACAGTTGCATAATTTCAAATACACACTGTTGATAGGGATGGTCTTTGTGATATCTTTGAAAAATCACTCACAATAGCGTACAGTATTTTGATTTGGCATATAAAGGCTCATCTCTTACATAATCACTTGTTCAGTGTAATTTTAAGAAGAGAATGAAAGCTGTACAATATTTTTTTTTGGTGTATTGCATTTTGAAATAACAAACGATAGGGAAGATAAACCGTCACACACCAAAGTTCAATGCTGAAAGGCTGTGACAAAAACACAAAACAGACACAATTGTACTATATTTCAGTTTCATGCAAAGAGAAGCAGGTCATTCTGGCAAGGGATATGTATGCACACCAAACTTTCCTGCAAGATTGCAGCTAACTTTAGAGGCTTCACTTTTTGCCCCTTACTGTTATGCAGGGAGCCAACCTGCACATGTAAGCGGTATAACTTCTTTGACTTGAAAAGTGTGAAATAAATCAAGCCCAAAGTAACATGGAATAAGACTTGCCTAATTTTCCCAATAAATAAAGGAAATGAAGCCTGTTGAGTTTTACATCTCTTGAACGTGAACTTAGTTTGCCTTGGGTGGGAGGAGGGGGGGTACGAATTTCCAAATGGGTTTTCAGTTTTCTATGGTTTCTCAAACCTCAGCTGAATGTCAAGTTGTTTCCTTCCCATTCCTTGCTCTCAGTGCTTTCCAGGTAAACTAACTCTTGATGAAAGTTTTTGTGAATGGACATAGATTCACAGATGATAGTATTGAACAAACATTGATGCTGTGATGGTACAGTTGTTTCCAGTTTTCAAATACTTATGTCAATAAAAGTATCCTCTAAGATGAAAAAAATTGGTACCATGTCTAATTTTCCATCGTGCATTGACTTGCACTTATAAAGATTGTATCCTCACAGTAGTTTCATGACACAAAATTGCATGTCTTTATTTTTAAGAGTTCAGTGGTTCCATATAGAGGTGTTATGCTTAAAGTACATACAATTTTTTAGATATCGGTTTTCAAAGGGGAATCAGTTATGTCTTTTTCTTTGCATAGAACCTACGTTTATTCATTCCTTTTAAATGATGCTGACTTCTGTATTTTCAATAAATGGTGTGTTATTTTTATGGAGAATGAAAGATTTGATTTCTGAAGAAGTTTCAGTGACTTTTATTCAGGATAATATTCAAACTGAAAAATGTATTGTTAATAAAATGCACAATTTTAAATCCTGTTTCATATACTTAGGAAAGTATTGAGTTCAGCTGACTGTTTAGAAATAAAATGTGATCTTGATCTTATCTCAACATGAGTGAGAAAGGGCATCTTAAATTAAATTGCTATAATTGCATTGATGTGCATAGACGGAGCTACTTGCCCATGAACACAGTAAGCCATTCAATTCTTGAGAATGCTGTATTTCTTTAAGTATCTAGGAGTAACATTACAAGGCAACATGAAATTGGATTAGCAGTTGTGCAGTATCTTAAACAAATCACAGGGGAATGATAAGTGTTGAGTATGTGGAGAGAAGAGCAATACTGTTAGTGACTGTTTGCCTTAATAAAGGGGCACAAAAAAGATATGGAAATTTGGCTGAAATTCTCTTACAGATATGGTACGTAATTTCTGCATGAATTTATTCGAAAACATGTGAACAACTTCTGTTATTTACAAATGCAATGATGGATAAATAAGATGCTGTACTGGTGTTCACATAATTTTTTGTTCCGTCCTGCTGTTAGGGGTGGGAATGCACAGAATTGAGATTAGGTTTCGTGGAATGTACCCTCTGCACTTAGTTTTCTTTGAATCAGAGAGTATGGATGAATGTACGCTTAAGTATATCACAGTTTATAAGAATAAAAGTTAATGGATTTTGAGATGGCTGCCGTAAATAGAGGGTGGTCAAACTAAAGTTGACTATATTTCTGTGGTTGTTGGATATATGGAAATCTCATTTTTGCTAAATATTATGAAAGGTGACATATTTGTATTACATATATGTATAGAGAAATTGAACCAAATATGATTTTTTTTTAACTGGAAACATACATTTATTTCAGTGGCCTCTGAAAGTACATCCAAAGAGGAATTCAGTGATAATTAAAGCATTTGGAATGAAAAATATCTGAGAAATGAAAAAAAAAAAAAAAAAACAGTATGCAGATGTGATTAAATTTATGGGGTAGGGTAGGTAAATACCAGTAAGAGACATGACATTTGTTACCTACAACAGCAATAAAGGCAAATGCTGGGATGGTTTCTTCAGAAGGCCATGGCTGAATTCCTTTCAATTTATTGCTTCAGTCCTTTCCTAACTCTAATGACTTTGTTGTCAATGAAGCTTAAAGCCCTAAGCAATAAAAAAAAAAAGCAGGAAAAGAAATAGATAGAAAAGAAAAATTGTGTGTGATGAAATGCCAAATTTGTAGACAGTGAAACACAATTCTTGGCTTACAGAAACAGATTTAAAACTGGTTCCTCGATAAAGGGACAGTGGTTTGTTGTACCTTCTGCACTTCCAGAATACTAATCCTTTACCTTTTCCTCCAGCAAATCCCCTTCTTTGGTGGAAATCTGACATTGTTACCAGGGTAATGAAAAGACTGATGTACCTCTTCAGTTTACACTCCAAATAATGAGTTCATCTGAATATGTACAGTTTAGTCGATAATCTTACTGATCATGGAAACCATATGTTGCTGCTTTTTTGTGCAAGTTTTGTTTCATGAAACTTTGCAGTGTAGCATTTGTGAATGTATTGCTGAAATTGTTTGACTTGTAAAATCTTTAGACATTTGCATTCAGTTTTCTTTACCACTGTGCTAAATATGATGATCTGAATTCATCATTTTTTGTGTGTGTTTCCATTGCCCTTCAGATGGGATGGTTCATTTGTCTTTACGTCAATGCCCATGCCATTTTACACAGCTTCACAACATGATGAGATGAGATCATAAATTCTTTTGTGGTTCTGAAATACGTTTGGCAGCAGATGTCACTCACACTTTGTACTACACTTAATCCATGGAGATGGCTGAATATTTGATTTTAGCCATTACAGGAACATCCTTGTGATCTTGGATGAGCCAACAGCTGTTTGTTCAGTAAACTTTTGACATAAATAGTGGAGATTTTCTTGTCAGACAACTGGCAACTTTGTTCTTCAGAAAGCACAGTTCCCAACCGTGGGAAAATTTCTTGTTTCTACCATTCTCAGACAGCAGCTGTCAAATCATTTTGACAATGGTTTTCATGAACTCTTTGAAGAGCATTGATGTTCAAAATACTTGCTAATTCCTGAAGTGAGATCTCAGGTTTATAATTTATTCAGTCCTCTCCTTCCTGAATTTTCCAAGTCAGCTTCTGAGTATTTCTTTAACATCTCAGGAGCCATGCGACACTGCACAGAATCATAAACTGCCAACATCAAATAACCATCGAATTAAATTTTTTCAGATATAGTGAGTCCATTGTGTAGACTTTAGACAACTCTGGCTCTCTAGTTATGCTCTGGACATTACGTTACCAGGTTGCCCATGACAGTAGTATGTTTTCATTGTTGGACAAGACTTGAATGCAGTTTAGGTGCCATCTGACATATTACTATATGGCAGCAATTTTCCGGATCTTACTGAAAAAAAAAAAACTATTCTTCTTTCCCAACCAAAAAGGAAAGAAATTAGTATCCCTTAGGTTGCTTCTTGTCAGTAACTTGAATCACGAGGGGGTACCCAAAAAAACTGGAATTATTTTTTAAAAGCTATATATTTTCAATTTTTTTTACAAAACTACCTTATCCACTTCAAAATACTCTCCATTACAACTAATACATTTGTTCCACTGGTGCTTCCACTGTTTGAAACATTTTCTGTATACATCTTTAGAAATGGCAGACAGCTACTCCCTCTTTTTTTTCTTGACCTCTTGGGTGTTACCAAATCGGTGTCCTTTCATGCGTGGAAATAAAAAAAAGTTGCATGGAGCCAGGAAAGGCGAGTAAGGTGCGTGGGGCAGTGGAACCATGCCATTTTTAGCCAAAAACTAACAGACAGCTGTGTGTGCAAGTACATTTTTGTGGTGGAAGAACGTCTCCTGTCTGCCACAAGTTGGGTCTTTTTTGACGAACACTGCTACATAATCTTCTTAAAGCTTCCAAATAAAAGGTTTGATTGACGGTCTGATGTGGGGGGAACAAACTCTGAATTAACTTTTTCAACATATTCGTCAATTAGGGCAGTTGATGCACGTCCAGAACGAGGTTTGTCATCAACCGACATGTCGTCATTTTTAAACCGAGCGAACCACTTGTACGCTTGAGTATTTCCCATAGTGTCATCTTTGTAAGCTGTTTTCAACATTAAAACAGTTTCAGCAGCGTTTCACAACTGCACATTGTTCACTTAAACTTGGCATCATCAAAAACAAAACAATAACAAAACAGCGCTAGCAAAAACAATCACTGCAGATTAACAGAACAAGCTAGGTCGACAAATGCAGGTGGCACTGAACTGACAATTAGTTGTGCTATAAATGCCTAGCGGCAGAAACACATACTACACAAGCTCCGCCTACGGCAATGCTATTCCGGCTATTTTTGGGTACACCCTCATAGTCATTAATGTCTCCAAACAAATGCTTAGTTTAAAAGCATTGGAAAAGTATATCTTGTTAACAGGTGCAACTTGCAAATTAGTCTTAAAGTATGATCTTCATGTGTTGGACAAAATCGATACTTTACAACAACAGTAACTGAGTATATTTCTGCAGGGTGCAACACCGCAACAAAAGGAGATGATTGAGCAAGCAGCTCAAATTGCAGCACAGGATAATATGGAGCTGGCTTGTGCATTTATACAGAAGACGGCAATTGAAAAGGCAGTGCCAGAAATTGATAAGCGGTTATTAAATGTAAGTATTATTGGTTATTTGAAAGAATAGATTGAGTAGTTGTTTTGTTCAAAATTTTTTATTTGTTACTATTGCTCTATTTCTCAAATCCAACAGATGCTAATCTATCTGAAAGCATTTATTTTCTTAAACATTAGAAGACTACTGATATATTTTTCTTAATTAGGTTAAAGTTAAGGACAGAACTGATTTTGCATATTAATTTATATCTATAAAGTGAAACCCTTATATATATGTTACAGAGAAACTAAAAGAAACTACTGAGCAGATTTCGATTAGATTTTCACTGTTTTGAAGCTATGATATGGTTTGTCATGTTTCAATGGAGCTAAATAAAATTCTGAACGAATTGCGAGAAATTACAAAGATGTAATACCGGTTACATGTTGCATACATCATACTTCGTAGAAACCATATGGCACTTCTTGGTCTTTAAACATATACATGGCCGTATTTAATTTGAATGGTACATGAGGAAATACATAAATTAATAATAATACCTGGTAGCTTCTTTGATTCTTGAAGCAACGATCTTGGGTTGCACAGTTACAGTCTCTGATGTTTGGGAGTGAAATTATATTCACTGTTCATAGTGAGTAATACATGCCTTATGGGTTTTAACATGAAAGCGAACTGTTTAAAAGCTTTCGAGTGGCATTAAAAACATTTTAGGAAACATATTCTGGATACTCATTACTTAGCTGAAGCTTTTTGGTACCGGTAGTACTGCAGATTGCAACACATTCTGCGTTATATACGTATCAGTTTCTCCTATGATGTAGAATTTATTCATTTTACATTTAGTAATTAGTAACTTATGGGGAAAGGAAAGATAAATTATATCAACACTCCAAAGTTTGAAGGGAAGAGGACAGCAGCAATACAAAATAATATACAAACACACAAAAATGCATTATTTTGGGGTTAACCCTTCATCAAGTGGAACGAAAGAAACATGTGGCTGAATTCCTGTAAGCCTCACAGTCCCACGTGGAATGGACTTGACCATCGGAGGGGTGTGTGTGTGGGGGGGGGGGGGGGAAGAGAGCAGAGATAATATAAACGGAAGCATTAATCAGAAGAAAGAAAAATGGGACATTTAAAAGAAGAAATAATAGTAAGTAATCAAGAAAAAATTGAAATAATATATATATTAAACATTAGGATAGGATAAAAACAACCGCTTACCATAGAAGAGGATTCCTGCGGCGTTGGTACACGAAAAAAACACATGAACACACACAGAATATAATTTTCGAGCCCCATGGCTCTTCATCAGTGTAATTAAGGAAGGATAGGGAAATATGACCCAACACTTACCACACATGAAGGCGGCTGGGACGACGAACAAAAAACAAACACAAGAGAAGCGCAATATTTTGGCCTACAACAGCCTTAAACGTGCAGAAGGTGAAGCACCAGGCGCCGTCACATGTGTACACATAGATGGCCTACTGGTGAATGGCGTCTCGGCGCGGATGGTAGTTTAGGTGGAAGGGGGGGGGGGGGGGGGAGTAAGCTCAAATATTGGATCGATACTGATATGTTATTATTGAAAGAGGTGAATAATAACTGGATGGGGATATGTATATATTGGAGATTGAGTCCAGGAGGATGTCTGGTGTCAAGGATATTCTGGTAGGTTAATTCCCATCTACGAAGTTCAGAGGGGGTCGTGTTGTTAGGGAAAACTCTGATTGCCCTAACTGAAAAACAGATGTTCAAATTATTGATTTTGTGGGAACTGGCATGTTTTGCAACTGGATGGGCCTCATTGTTAGTATAGACTGTCTGCCTGTGGCCATTCATTCTGATAGCTGGGGGATTGGTTGCGAGGCAAAAACGTAAATGGTATAGATAATAAGTGCTGGGTCTGGTGGGCAGAGTTTATTGGAGATTGAGTGGAGGCCTCACAACCAATCCCCTAGCTATCAGAATGAATGGCCACAGGCAGACAGTCTATACTAACAATGAGGCCCATCCAGTTGCAAAACATGCCAGTTCCCACAAAATCAATAATTTGAACATCTGTTTTTCAGTTAGGGCAATCAGAGTTTTCCCTAACAACACGACCCCCTCTGAACTTCGTAGATGGGAATTAGCCTACCAGAATATCCTTGACACCAGACATCCTCCTGGACTCAATCTCCAATAAACTCTGCCCACCAGACCCAGCACTTATTATCTATACCATTTACGTTTTTTGTATTTACTATTATCTATGCTATTTACATTTATTTTACGTTTCACTTATATATATATATATATATATATATCCCCAGTTATTATTCACCTCTTTCAATAATAACATATCGTCATCAGTATCGATTATCGACCCAATATTTGAGCTTACTCTCCCTCCCCCCCCCCCCCCTTCCACCTAAACTACCATCCGCGCCTGAGACGCCATTCACCAGTCGGCCATCTATGTGTACACATGTGACGGCGCCTGGTGCTTCACCTTCTGCACGTTTAAGGCTGTTGTAGGCCGAAATATTGCGCTTCTCTTGTGTTTGTTTTTTGTTCGTCGTCCCAGCCGCCTTCATCTGTGGTAAGTGTTGGGTCATATTTCCCTATCCTTCCTTAATTTTATTGCCTTAAAGCTTTTTCCTGCTCATTGTTATTATATATATATATATATGGTAACAATGAAATCAAGATGCTGAGTAGCAGAAAGGAATCAAATTAGGGTCTGGAAATGAGCCACCACTTACCTTTAGATGATGGATGTGGGGCGTGAACACACAGAAAAGACAAACACAAATAATAAAGTAATTTTCGGGAGAACATTATGAGAAGTGGGCGAAGTTGGAGACTGCCTCACTGCAGAGTACAGATTGGGAAGTGGTATCTGGAAGTATTCTAATGGCTATGAAGCAATTCTTGAGGTTGCAGTTATTGTGAGTGCTGGCATGGTGAGCAACAGGGAAGTCTAGGTTTTAGGAGTAAACTGTTTATGTGTGACCATTCATTCTGATGGATAACGAGTTCGAGGTAAGGCCAATGTAGGAACTTTGGCAATGGAGGCAGGTGAGCTAGTATATGAGAAGGGTTGTGGTGCAAGTGGCATGACTTATGATGGGGTAGGTTTCACCAGTATTAGGGTTAGAGTAGGTTGTGGTAGGTGTATGAATACTGCAAGTTTTGCAACAGAGCCTGTTATACGGGAAGGATCCGAAGGGTGGTTTAGGAGCATCAGAGGGTTGATATTTGTGTACAATTATATTTTTTAGGTTAGATGGTCTGCTGAACGTGACATGGTGTGGTGGGAAGGATAGTGGGACGAATGTGATGCATTTCAAGAAAGGGACTGAGGAAGTCATTATATTTCTCCTTTTAAATGTCTGATTTTTCATTCTTGTGATTATATTATTTTTGCTCCCCCCCCACTTCTTATGGTCAAGTTCATTCTGTGTGACCGAGCGGGGTGGTGTAACGGCTAGCGTTCTGGCCTCGCATTCGGGAGGACGGCGGTTCGAATCCCCGTCCGGGCATCCAGATTTGGGTTTTCCATGGTTTCCCCAAATCACTCCAGGCAAATGCCGGGATGCTTCCTTCAAAAGGCCATGGCCGAATTCCTTCCCATTCCTTGCCCCCATCCTTGCCCCCCATCCTTTCCCACCTCTAAAGACCTCGATGTTAAAAAGAGACGTAAAGTAGTTAAAAAAAAAATCATTCTGTGTGAGGCTGTGTTGATTGCGAGGCTTGCGCGAGCTCAGCCACATGTTTCTTTCGTTCCACTTGATAAAGGGTTAACCCTGAAATATTGTGTTGTGTGTTTGTATATTATTTTGTGTTGCTGCTGCCCTCCTCCCTTCAACTTTGGTGAGTGTTGGGTATAATTTATCTTTCCTTTCCATATAAATGTCACCTCATGGCAGTTCTTTCACTCCATTGTTACATTTAGTTACGTTATTCAGCAATCCATTTCTGATTTTTTTTATAATTGTTGAACAGTTTTGTCCCTACCCATTTCTTTAAAAAAAAATGGGCAAATGGATGGGTTTATTTTGATGGAGCTTGGCAGGCGTTTCTGATTGGGTGACTAAAATATTGTAGGAATAAATTAACCCCAACCCATTTCCTTTGAGCTAAACCGGGCATTAGTTCAAATATATATAGCAAATGGAGTGACTGACCTGTTATGAGTTTCAACATTTTTTAATAAATAATCTGGCTTAACTCAAAAACTGTTGAATCGATTTGGATGAGGTTTCCACAATAACAATCCTCGTATTCTGATGTTGGAAATTTGAAAGCTTAGTATGCGACCTAGAATCTGCCACTTGTGTTACATAATGTCTTGGTAATCTCAGATTTTTTTTTTAGCATCATGTTTCACTCATTTCTGTAAGATCACTTAAGATGCTTTCATTGCAGACATGGAAATTGTATGACACCTCACATTTCTTGTCCTAATGGTATTTGTGATCTGGAATTTTGTTTTTGTGGGTTAAAAATTGTAAAATCTTCTCTTAACACTCAATGACAACTACCTCCTCCCCCTTTTCTCCCGACCAGTTAGAATATCTGTCAAACTTTCTAAAAAGTATTGTTATTTTCCAGAAAAACTAGGGAGAATTTAATTGACATGTTTCAAATTGTTTAACTAAAATTACTGTATGGGCAAACCAACCGCAACCATACCGTACAATTCCGGTACTCTGCTAGTAAAGTTTACAGTAAACTTTATTTTACAGCAACAATGTGACAGTATTAAATGCTAATATTAAAAGTAAAAATAAAATAAACCAGTCATTCACCAAAAATTGGATGGACGATGGCTGCAGTGACAGAAAACACTATACACGTACAAACATAATATTTTGATCCATGCCCTTACCTCTGTAAATAGAAACATGGATGAACTCGTCAACTGTAGGTGCCCATGGAAGCTCAGCCATTTATTTCTATTTTCTTGGTTAAGGGCATGGACCGAGATGTGGTTTTTGGGCCCTGCAACCATCCAATTTTTGACGAGTGAAAATTTTTTTGCTGCAAAATTTTACAGTTTTGTTTATTTGTGGCAGACCATCAAATTATCTGAACTTTACGGCATATTTTGACTGAGCTCTATGTCAGCAGAACAATGTTGCTGAAACCCATTATACGGCATCACTTTTAATGATTTACAACAAACTTTGTGGTCATGCTCAAAATTACTGTTCCAATGAAGTGCCTTCAGTATTAATGACTCTTGTATTAATTGAAGGTATACTATTAATGAATCACTAATTAAAATCCTGCTGCAGAGGACTGTTGAGTGGCGAACCTGTTGTTCGTATTTAATTTTTAGCAATTGATGTACACAAAGCTGTAGTTGAGTGATTTTTCTAGTAAAACTGCGGATGCTTCGTAGTTTAAGTTCATTTTATGTGGGCTGAATTGGCAAGACTATTGCACTTTGAAGAGAAATTATTGAATATATGTATGCATTATTTACACTAACTTTACATTTAATTTTGCTACAATTTGTTCTCAAAGCAATTTATTGCCTATGCATCAGGGCTAGTTCTTGTGTAGAAACAAAAGCTAATTTCCATTTTTGTCTTCCTTATTTGGTGAATGGTTCTACACTGTAATCATAAATAAATATGCAAAATGTCTTTTTTTTAGGCCATTTCTTCTGCAGTTGCTTGTTAAAAACAAAATTATTTAGTAAAAATGCCAGTACAGCTGCTGTTGATTGTTTATTCATACTCATTATGTTTTTCATGAAGGTATTGTCAGCAAGACAATATTACTGGAAACAGTTTATAATTTTATGTTTTGAATAGACTCCCCCCCCCCCCCATTTCTGAAATTGAATTTACACTTCCTGATGATACCTTGACAAGAAGCAAAACATGTCTGTATAAACAAAATCCCAACAATTGTACTGACATTTTAATTGAATAATAACTTATTACAATAAATGATTTTTTTTGTATTTAATGTTCATTTTTAGTAATCTTGATACAACTTTTGTGGAATTTAATGTTTCAAAGTATGGTGGTTACATCATCATAAGACAGAGATGTAGCAAAATACTTCCTTTTGGTGCTTTGATGTGTGTGTCTGTGTGTGTGTGTGTGTGTGTGTGTGTGTGTGTGTGTGTGTGTGTGTGTGTGTGAGTATTTTCCTGCAAATAAAGTAAAACTAAAGTTGGACAGAAAGGGCTTGTTGTGATATGTAAATTTCAAATTTTAACAGGAATTTGAGCTACGTAAACATGCAAGGAACGAAGGTCGTCGCTATTGTGACCCCCTAGTGTTGACATACCAAGCAGAACGTATGCCAGAACAGATTCGTCTCAAAGTTGGGGGTGTTACTGCACAGCAGATGGCTGTTTATGAGGAGTTTGCACGAAATATCCCTGGCTTCCTGCCAATTTCAGACAGGGATTCTGCCTTATTTATTCCTAAACCTGTCACTGTAAGTGCTTTTCTCTTTGTTTGATAATGTGATGTTTAAACAAAATTAAATGTATCAGAATAAAAAAAAATGAACTTATAAAATAAAATGTTTTGCTTATTGATGTGTGATTTTTGATTTAAACCATCTATGTCATTTTTTTAACAGCAAGATGCTACCAGTATCACGCCATTCCAAACAACTGGTCCAACTCAGATGGTAAGATCAAGTTGTTTTTGCTTCCCCTTGTATTAACACACACCATACATAATGCAGACCATATATCAGTAATTTGTAAGCGGTTTTGTGATATGCAGATGATAACTGTAATTTAATTTAAAGGAGGAACCAAAAACCGGTTTCAAATCAGATTTTTTTTATAAAGATTTTAAAAATTTTGTTTGACAATTAGAGGAAAAAATATTTTCTTTATTGGAAATGGTTCATGTTGAAAAATTCTTAAATATTTTGCCTCTGTTTAGGAGAAATTATTAGTTTCTGTCTGTATTTATACATAAATTCAGGCAGATTCACTATGCACATTCTGCCAATAACATATATATTGCATTGCAACATTACTTCATCTACAAGTTTTGAAGTTTGGTATTTTTATGGAATTGATATCTTTTCATATGATCTACGTAAACTAAACGCAAAATGAAATGAGATGCTGAGCTGATATAGACTTCTTCATTGAAATGCTGAGTATAATATCCTTGATTGACATAGTGGAAAGTAAAAAAAAATTAAATCAGAACATAACTTATAAAAAGTCTTTATTGATTTACAGTAGCAAATTTAAGTAGATAGAAAGAACTATAGGATGTGATAGAACACTTCTATTTTTATTTGGAGTTAGCAGGTAAAGATAAGATTAATTAAAACTTGAATGTCTCTGAAAAGAAAGTGCCTCATAAGGTACATTGAAAAAAAAATGTTCATTTTCAAAGTAACTTTATTATTGTTGCCATCTATCGGGTTGGCATGGTAACACTAGTTACAGTTAATGTTTTTTTAATTTGATTCATTTCTGTAGATTCATACATTAAAGTACAATTCAACTATTACTCATTGAGAATGATGTGTAAAATTTTATATTGAAACATTAAGTTGAAACCTCGTCTACATTAGATAATGGTAAACCTTTATTTTATAAGTTTGAAAAATACACTTTAATTATAAATGATACTTTTTATAAATGGAAAACAACCATCTATGAAATGGGCATTACATGTGACACTATTTTCCAGTAGATTTAGAATGGAAACTGGTTTTCCATAGCATAACATCTCAGTAGTCTCAATAAATTTTCTATTTAGTCAAAGCAGCTACAGCATCATCAGTAGTTGTTGTGAATGTTAGTAATTTCTTTTTTCCCCCCTCATAACTTTAACCTTTTTTCCGTTAATCACTTTATGCTTGTATATTCATTCTCACTCAAAAAAATTCTTTGACAACCTTTGACGGATGATTATAATTGCAATAGTCATTTTATACTCTTGCAGGCATATGGTGCAGATGACATTGTGACTATTTATGACAAATTAGTGAATGAAGTAGAACACTGCCTGCAGAGTATGATTGGCACTCAGTCTGTAATGTCATCCAATAACTGTCAAGTAGGCAGTTTGCATAGTCTGCTGGAAAGTATTCTTGTTGCCAGACGACAGAGGGATGTTGCTTCAGCAGTGCAGCTGCTTCAGAAGGTATTTGTAATGGGAAAGGCAAATATATATTACACTTCAAAAGTGTGACACCCTGCTTAATTTAGTGTGTGACTGTATTTAATGATTTGTAGTTTGGTGGTTAGTATTTAACATACAAGTTCTGTTCAAAAAGTACCATACCTTTACTGGTAAAAAATACAATCTTGTCCAGAAGTGTGAAATCCTAATCTCTTTTTAAAGTACTCTTCTGGAAGCTTAATACACTCTTACCATTATTGCAAGGATTTTAGCAAGACCTTTTTGGGTGTAAGGACAATACTGAAGCTATTACACTGCTTGACAAAGTAAAGTGCCATGAATGGAAGGATGAAATGAAACTTCACAGATTGAGAGTACATGTTATGTTATTTCAGTGATTATGAAGCAGTCAAATTCAAAAAGAATTTGGCAGTGTGAGACAGCTTTTCAGTATAACACCCTTTGGCTTGGAGTCGTGGAATGATTCAGTAGGAAAGGGTGTCGTGAAGCTATTGTATCTTGTCCTGAGTCAAACTGACAACTGGTCCTTGATATCCTGTATACTGAGAATGGGACGGAGTTTGTCAGAGTTGGTCCCGCAAATAGATTATTGGCGGACAGATCTGGGGATCTTCCTGGTCGTGGGGGTAAACACAATATCACCCAAATAGTTCATATAGACAGGTGCTGTTTGGGGTTGATCATTGTCCTGTTGAAAAATTGCACCACAATACTGTCACATGAGAGGTAACACGTGAGGATGCAGAAAGTCTGTTACACCATCTGATTTCCCTCCACCATTAGGAAAACGATAAAAGTATCTGCTTTTTTGTATCAAGTATTTTTCTTTTGATACTGATTATTTAGTACTCGTTACTTTTCATATGATGCTTATACCAATTTTTTGCTTTCTTCAGTCTTTCGACTGGTTTGATGCAATCCTCCTTCCCTCCTACCTTGCGCTAGCATTTCTTCTCAACATACCTCTTACAACCCACGTCCTCAACTATCTGCTTCATACATTTTAATCTGTGTCTTCGTTGGCAGTTTCTTACCTTTAAATGTTCCCTCCACTAACAAATTAACTAATCCTGCAAGTCTCAAAAATATGACCCACCATCCTGCCTCTTCTTTCTGTAAGACTCTTCTACAAACTTACCGAGTGCGGTGGTGTAACAGATAGCGTTCTGGCCTCGTATTCGGGAGGACGGTGATTCGAATCCCCATCCGGGCATCCAGATTTGGGTTTTCCATGGTTTCCCAAATTACTTCAGGCAAATGCTGGGATGCTTCCTTCAAAAGGCCATGGCCGAATTCCTTCCGATTCCTTGCCCCCCATCCTTTCCCGTCTCTAAAGAACTCGCTATTAAGAGACGTTAAGCAGTTAAAAAAAAATCCACAAACTTCTTCCCTCGCCCATCATTTACAAAACTCGTTCGTTTCGTACTTTATCCATCCACTGAACATTTTAGCATCCTTCTATAGAACCACATTTCAAATGCTTCAATTTTTCTTCTGTCTGGTTTTCTTAAAGTCCATGCTTTGCTGCCATAATGTGTGGTGCTCCACACATGGAGTTTTAAAAAGTTCTTTCCGAGTCCTAGATCAATATTTAAAACTAAAAGATTTCTCTTTTCAATGAAGGCTTTTTTCGCTACTGCTTTTAACATCATTCCTGCTTCGCCCATCAGTTTACTTCCTAAGTAGCAAAATTCACTAACATCTGCTATCGCATCTGACCCTATTTTTATATTTAATCTTCTAGTATTGGTATCATTTCTGCTTCATTTCATCACTTTTGTTGTGCTATGTTTTATATTTAGTCCAAAATCTCCCTTCAGTGCTTTGTTCATGATATTCGATAACTTTTCAGTATCTTCATCCTGTTTCGCTACCAAGACAAAGTCATCAGCAAATCGTAGCATACCAATTTTTTCTCCAACACACAGAAAAGACACAAACACAAATAATAAAGAAATTTTCGGGATAAACCCTTCATCAACGGGAGAACATTATGAGATGTGGGCGCAGCTGGAGACTGCCTCACAGATATATATATATATATATATATATATATATATATATATATATATAATAACAATGAGCAGGAAAAAGCTTTAAGGCAATAAAATTAAGGAAGGATAGGGAAATATGACCCAACACTTACCACAGATGAAGGCGGCTGGGACGACGAACAAAAAACAAACACAAGAGGAGCGCAATATTTCGGCCTACAGCAGCCTTAAACGTGCAGAAGGTGAAGCCCCAGGCGGCGTCACATGTGTACACATAGACGGCCGACTGGTGAATGGCGTCTCAGGCGCAGATGGTAGTTTAGGTGGAAATGGGAGGAGGGGGGGGAGTAAGCTCAAATATTAGATCGATAATCGATATGGTGATGACGATATGTTGTTATTGAAAGAGATGAATAATAACTGGGTGGGGATATATATATATATATATATATAACTATAAGTGAAAAGTAAAATAAATGTAAGTAGCATGGAAAATAGTAAATAAAAAAAAAAAAATTAAAAAAATATTAAAATAAATAAATATAAATGGTATAGATAATAAGTGCTAGGTCTAGTGGGCAGGCCCATCCAGTTGAAAAACATGCCAGTTCCCACAAAATCAATAATTTGAACATCTTTTTTTCAGTTAGAGCAATCAGAGTTTTCCCTAACAATACGACCCCCTCTGAACTTCGTAGATGGGAACTGTCCTACCAGAATATCCTTGACACCAGACACCCTCCTGGCCTCAATCTCCAATAATTTCTGCCCACTAGACCTAGCACTTATTATCTATACCATTTATATTTATTTATTTTAATATTTTTTTTTTTTATTTTATTTTTTTTTTATTTACTATTTTCCATGCTACTTACATTTATTTTACTTTTCACTTATAGTTATATATATATATCCCCACCCAGTTATTATTCATCTCTTTCAATAACAACATATCATCATCAGTATCGATTATCGATCTAATATTTGAGCTTACTCCCCCCCCCCCTCCCACCACCTAAACTACCATCCGCGCCTGAGACGCCATTCACCAGTCGGCCGTGTATGTGTACACATGTGACGCCGCCTGGGGCTTCACCTTCTGCACGTTTAAGGCTGCTGTAGGCCGAAATATTGCGCTTCTCTTGTGTTTGTTTTTTGTTCGTCGTCCCAGCCGCCTTCATCTGTGGTAAGTGTTGGGTCATATTTCCCTATCCTTCCTTAAATATATATATATATATATATATATATATATATATATATATAATCAGTCTTGTGGTAAACTTCGGCACACCTCCTGAACCGCATGGCTCATTTTCTAAAACACAATTAAAGTGTAAAACCGAAGTATTGTATATGTTTTTGCGTCATGTATGTTTTCCACTCGTTGCGGTCTTCAACTTTGGTGAGTGATAAGTCATTTTCCCTATCCCTTTTTACTTATATCAGTACTTCATGGCAGGTATCGATACTAAAATATGCTGGAAAAATTAGTGGCAATACTAAAAAGCCACAAATAGAAAGTGAAAATATAATTCAACACGCATAGTTTTATGATGTATGGCCATCAAGGCAAGAATAAGTACATCTCTAGATGACAACCAAGATGTGTTTTTATGATGGTAACATAACTTGAGAATGTTATAACTTAGTTTAGACATTTCTCTAGTTTTTGTTTTAAAGGAAAGGAAGGAGTTTCAACTCAAACTTAGGGGTTAGGTTATTTTATCTTTGGCTATCAACGTCGCTTGCTTGGTTTGTATGGAATGTACATCAAAATGGATTTGAACACATTGAAGAAATCATTTAATCAGAATGTCCTGCTTGCTAGATCCTAGATTCAACATTTACTTTCAGGAAGTCGCTGTTTGAGCCAATGGAATATCTACTATACAGTATTTAACAACAGTAAACACTGTCACCCCCCACAGTGACCCAGATAGTGATTCTTTTTTGATACAATATTTGCATATGATTTTTGGAATCTTTACAAGATCTAATCGAAAACAAAACAAAAAAGCAGAAGTCGAACATCAGGCTCTTTTTAACAGTCTGCTTTGGCATATGAAAAGGATTAAATGAGCCTTTATTTGGCAACACCAGTATTACCATTGTCGATTAATCCTTTGGAGCAATGGGAAAATACGAAAGTAGTATTTCCTTAGCATCTGGATATTGTGGGTCACACCTAACAGACATAACGGCTGAAGATGCTTCAGAGAACGAAGTGAAACACGTTGGGTGAAATAAACAACAAATTCAGTTTGATTGACGTGACAATTATTCATAAAAATTGATCGTATTTCCTTACTTATATAAGTTATCCCATCAGTACCCGACAGTCCCCACTGAACATAAAAGCAAGAAACAAATTACCATTGAAATAAATAGAATAATTATTGTTTTTAAGTGACTGAGTAGAGGAAGAGTGGAAAGTCTAAGATTAGTATGCCTATATATTTTAGCTACTTAGTTCCACAGTTTAATAAGTCGAGGTATTTGCTGTTGATTTGATTTACAACTAAAATAAAAACCAAGTCTGATTAAGTTTAACCTTGTTTTGATTTAATTTATAATGTTTTCATATATTAGAACTACAAAAAGGAATATGATTTACTGCTGCAAATTACATCATAAGAAATACTGGGCGATTCATCTAAAAAATTATAAAAGGAATAGAATTTAAAATTAATGAGCAAGTGCAATGCTTTAATCTGAAAATAAAAAATTAAATAAAAGAAAATATCAATCCCAATTGCACGACTTGAAAAGTATCATGTTATCGATACTTTGAGGTATCGATAGTTTTTCAATACTTTAGTGAGTATGATACTTTTTCAATACTTTAGTGAGTATGATACTACTCATGAGTGCAGTATCGATACTTTTATACGATGCCGTGTCCCTATCCATCACTACCAACTGTTACCTGAAGTCTTACACAAAGGCTATGAATAACTTGACGCCAGGAGTGACACTGCTGTGTCTCTCCAAAACATTAGAAAATGGGACTTCTCCCCGTGTCGCTTCTATATTTGCCAATGATGGTCGTCCATGGTAGTGCAGTCGCTGGGCACAATGCAATGTCATTCATTGTGTTAAGCGATTTTGCCCTCTCTTGGATAACCATTGCTGAATATGGTGTGGCAACCTTTGATGACATCCCATTCTTCCATTGTTTTGTTTTGGACTGGCACAGCAGTATTACTCCAAGGGTCATGGTGTGGGGAGCCATGAGGTTAGGTCGGAGCTAGTAGTAACTGAGGGAACTCTGACACAACAATGGTACATCATGGATATCCTGCATCCCCATGTGTTCCTTTTCCTTCAAAAGCATCTTGGTTCCATTTCTCAAATCTTGAACGCACATGGCACGTGCATCTATGAACTTTCTGTGTGATATTGCAGTACTCCAGTGACTAGATCCCCCCAGATCTGTCCCTGATAGAGCACATTTGGGACCAGCCTCGATATCAACTTCGTCCCAGTGTTAGTATCGAGGATATCAGGGACTAGTTACCAGCTTGCCTCAGGAGAGTATATGACTGCTTTATGACACTCCTCCCAACCGAATCTGTTTATACATCCAGGACAGAGGGGATCCAACGTCATTCCGATAAGTGAGTTTGCACTGCCAAGTCTTTTGTAAATTTGACTCAATTTTGTAATCATTGAAATAAATCGCTTACCCTCTCAAGCCATGAAGTTTAAAGTTTATTTTTGTTTCCTCCTCCCCTCCCCCCCCATATCAGGCAGTATATTTTCTACATTTTCAACTTTGCTAATAGCCAGAAGTTTAAAGGAGTAGTTTGAAGATGGCAAAAGGTTTGGTAAACAAAAGTCTGAATTAAATGTTGCAGCATAAGAAAATCCTGCATGAATTAACAACATTCATTATTGTACTGGGTGGCTTACTTTTATTCTGTGGGCAAGGATAAAATTTGTTGTGTATAAAGATTCTTTACACTTTCCATGCTTCATTTGTGTGCATGGGAAAAATTAGGTGTTCATATGTACTGGAAAGGTGTTATAGTTATAATTGGTTTTATCTTCATGTTGATTATTAACAACTGCACAACCTGATGTACTTATTTTGTGTTAATAGGCTGTGGAAGGTTTATTAGATGGTATGACACAGATGCCAATTGATCCAGAAATGGTTATGAGATACAGAGATATTCACTTACGTGTACTGAAAGCTCTCCAAGATCAAAGAGCATATGGTATCCAGTGGACAAACAAACAGGTTACACGGTATGTGCAAGTGGTGATAATTGTACTGCAGCTTCTAATGTTTACTTTAATATTTTGGAAGCAGTTGTTTGTGTTAGTAGTGTATGTTTAAACTAGCATTTATCTACTACTCTCCCCACACAGACCTAGGGAGTAATACATTTACACTTTATTAATTTCAATTGCAATTATTATTCCAGAGAAGGAAATCAGCCCGAATGTTAGAAATTTTCTTTATTTCCACTATCCCTCAAACTATCAAAGATTTGTTTTCTGTATATTTTAACATAATATAATATAGAAAAATTAAATAATCAAATGTTCATAATGTAAGACTGGAGATTTTCTCGGCGTTGTAAATGAATAAAACTTTCTCGGGTAGCTAGCCGAGTTAGTACATCGTTTGACCACGACGTTTCGGCGGTCACCGCCGAAACGTCGTGGTCAAACGATGTACTAACTCGGCTAGCTACCCGAGAAAGTTTTATTCAAATGTTCATAATGCCATGTGAAATTTAAGCACATCAATATGAAGAGGAAATAGAATTTTTGTGGTCCAGTGTCTTTACAGAAAACAATTTAAAAAGTTGGCCAGTATGCATTTGAAATTAAGAGGGAATTGTTTATCTAAGATGCAATGTGATGTGTGGTGCCTATCTGTTATGTATGCAAACACATTATCGTTTCTTGCCCCTCCCCCTTTTTTCAGTTATGTTGAGGTTTTAAGCTAGACCAGCTTTTCTCAAATGGTGTGTAGTGACCACATACTGGGTGCATGGGGAAAAGGGGGGGGGACTCGCTTTCACTTCAGAATTTGTAGCGAGACTAAACTGAGACAATATATTTTCATCAATCAACTGCAACAAAGAATGGATAAGCAACCCATTTACATTTATTCTAAATTCATTGATGTATTTGTTGGATTCGGATTTTGGGTCTATATTGAACTGTCTTGTGACACATCACTTAAAGGCATGTACGAGAGAATACCGTTGATGCTTTTTTGGCTGTCATGTTGTGCGGAGTATCCAATAAATCTGCAAAATAAATTTCATATAATTACTTGGTAAAGTAACTGAAATTTATATTGACATCCAAATGTTGTATTTGTTTACCTACCAATCTCGAAATAAGCAATCAATCTTTAATGGGTCAAGAAGAAAAATCCTAAAATAACAGGATCGTTGGAAAAAAGTTTGGGAACCCCAAGTTAGATCTATCCAAATTGATTAAAAACTTTTTGTGTGGTTAGGTAAATTCAGTGATCTACAAGATCTGAAATCTTGTTTTAGAAAGTGATTACCACACATTTTATGACAACATTCCCTTTGTTATTGCTTGTTGAATCATTAAATCATGTGCTGTGTACAACAATGTTCTTGAAAGTTGCACAGTAAAATGTGTTATAACAATATTCTTTTTATTTTACATACCTAGTAATTAAGTATATCATTTTTAATCTATCATTATAAGAAAATCTCCAATATATTTTGCTGTAAAACCTTTAATTTCCATAATAAATTCAGTTACTGTAAAATGTGGGAAAATACATTTCACCCAACATCAGTGACCATTAAAAAATTACTTGTAATTAAAAATATGTGGAGGGAACACTGATAGAAATAAAAATCTTTTTTTTCATTTGTGTAAAATTTGTCATGTGATAGTTAAGGGGTATGCTAATTAGTACGACAATATATGTACTATTTGCGTCACAATGTGACCAGTCTCACCGATGTGAAAACCTTACAACTTCAGGGGATTTCTTAAACACCTGTAAGCTAGTTTGGTGTATCACTCTGGTTAATGACTGGCTAAGTTGACAGCAAGCCTTGTAATCTGTTCGCACCTCCATTCTCTTTGACAATTTTCTAATTCAGTTTATGATACTTTGTACCTATGGGTGAAAGGCGGATTTGTGTGACAAATTAGTATTATGGGATAAGCTGAAATCTTCTATTAGTTTGGTATTGCTTAAAAGCCTTAATAACAATTCTGAACGATATTGGAGGGGCACAGATTAGTAAATTTCAAAAAATTCAAAGCAGAACAACAGCAACAAGCTCACATTGCATCTACTAGCCAACACAGTGTTGAATCTCATGGATTAGGAACTAGGTAAAGCAACAACATCTTTGTTATTGAAAAGTCTAAATTTTGGCCATCACCATTGATGAAGGGAAGATAGTCAAGATGAACAAAAAATATGAATGCACTTTACAATATTTTGTTAAAAAGCTGTAGTCATGTTGGAGATCAGACATATGATAGTGGGTCAGATGTGTACAAATGGATACCTATCATGACTGAAACATAGAAATATTAAAAGATATTTTAAATCTGCTTAAAAAATATTGTAAATTTATAACAACATAAACAACAAATTTACAGATGGGATCCAAATGGAGGTTGAGACCTGGGGGTGCCTGGCGTCAGGAATATGCTTGTGGGCTAGCTCCCGTCTACTTAGTTTTGAAGGGGTAGTATTATAAGAAGCAACTCTGAAAGCTCTTACTGTAAAACGTGTTAAGAATGTTAAGAGTTGTGTGAACTGGCATAGGATGCCACTAGTGGTTAGATTGGCAGTATAAATTCCTTGCCTGTGCCCATTAACCCTGAAGGACAGTTGATTAGTTGTCAGGATGAGGTAATTGAATGGAGTGAAGGCAGGTAAGTTGGTAAATAAGGTAGTAATGCAAGTGGTATGTTCTATAACAGGAAAAGATTCCCCCTGTGGTAGGATTGGAATACAGTCCCTGGCCAATTTATTAGACGCACTACAGTTTTTATGCAAATTTTGATTTGTGGCTAACTAAAGTTTTTTAATACATAAATTGCAATAAAATTATTATGTGTAGTCTGCTTCATGACACAGGTGATATAACAAATAAATAAAACACAGTATTTGTTGAAAATATTTTATTTCAAATAATTACAACAAAATATTAAAATATTGTGAAAAGAAAACATAAGGTTTAATATCTTGTTGAGCCACCTTTCGCAGCTATGAGTGCCTTAATATGACGCGGCATGCTGTTGATGCAGGATTGTACAGTGTCCTGTATTTGTGGATGATGATACCACACATGGATGATCTTCTCCAAGAGCTGCGTTTTTGTCGTGATGACATCTTTTGCCATCTCCATTTTCATGAGTTCCCATACATTTTCTATAGGGTTCTTGTCGGGACTGTTACCTGGCCAGTCCAACAGAGGGATATTTTGTTCCTTCAGAAAGATTTTTACCGACCTGGCTGTGTGACAGGGAGTGCCATCCTGCATAAAAATAAATGGTTCCCCGTTCGGGAACCATTCTCTGACTTGCGCTATTAACCGTTTTTGCAAGACTTCTTTGTACTGGTCTTGTCTCATTATGCCTTTAACCACATAAGACGTCCTGTACCCTTGCCACTGATGACAGACCAAATCATCACATTTGTTGGGTGTTTTACGGTCTGAATAATGCAGTCGGGATGGAATTTTTCTCCTCTTCGACGGCGCACATGCTTACATTTGTTACTTAAAATTTCAAACGTGCTTTCGTCGCTGAAGCATACCTGTAAAAATCAAGAAACATAATTAATATATTATGAATAAATGTACATAGCATTTATCATATCATAAATAATAATTTTAACGTTAAATTACCGATCTCCAGATCACACCACTGATTAGCCCACTTCAGACGTTTTGCTTTCATTGCGGCTGTTAACTTGGGTTTTCTAGCAGGTCGACATGCCATGAAATCAATATCCTTCAACTTTCTGCATACAGTGCATTCAGATGCATTCACATTAGCCTCTTCCAGTTGAGGTTTTATCTGTTTCGTTGTTGCAAATCTGTTTTCTAGACAAATTCTTTTGAGAAATCTTTCTGACCTTGGGGTGAAAATTGGCTTTCTTCCATATTTATTCTTCCTTCTGGGGCTCAATTCTTCACCTGAATCAATTTTCTTCTTTATGCGCCTCATGCTAGCGTTGGATATTTCAACCTTCGTGTAATTTCCCGATTGGAATACATTTTTGTATTAACGAGGGCTTTGACTTCTGCTTTTTTGCGTGGTGTAATATCTCCTCTTTTACCCATTTTTAAAGGTCACAATCAGTAATATCTGGTTATTAAACAATCACTTGTGATGTCGATATTACACAAATGATAATAAAAGTGAACAAAGAAACAGAGCAGTTAAACGCGAGAACGCCACTGAACAGGTCCGTACACTGCACACGCACACTGATAGCCATAATAAGTCAACAATCCAATGTCAAATAGCAACAACAGACATAAAATTCAACAGTGAACTAAGTGCCCTAAATAACTGTTATAAATTTTATGATTAATTGCATCAGAAATAGTACTCAACACGTAATTATTACAAATAATTCTAAAGATTTGCAGTGCGTCTAATAATATGGCCAGGGACTGTAGGTAGTGGTGGCTGGATGCATATTGCAAGTTTTACAACAATATCTATTGCATGGGAATGATCCATGTGGTAGTCCAAGAGTCAGAAGGTGGATATTTGTGGACCAAGATGTTCTTCAGATTAGAAAATCTGCTAAAGTATGTGAGTAGAGCATTTTGTTTTTATGTGTGTGTATGCAATTGCAAGGAATCTTCAAATTTGGCTAACACATAATGGTATAATTAGTGCCCGTTATTTATTGTCTATTGGGTGATTATTTTTAAGCTCTTTTTACTGTTAATTTATTATATACATATGTTTTTATTTTTCCTAACTAGGTTCCTCACAGAATGTCGCGAAGAATATCGGTACAATCTTGAAGCCATTGACTGTCTGATACGATCTCATCTAGTTAATCTCCAGCAGTATGACTTACACTTGGCTCACTCTATGGAAGGAGGGTTGAATTACATGGCTGTAGCATTTGCAATGCAGCTTGTTCAGTTGTATCTCATAGATGAGAGACTTAATGGTACTGTTGCCGAGAGTGATTTATACAACACAATTGAGATGCTAGCTAGGATTGCCACACATTCTCGCCAACCTCCTGAAGGGTAGGTTTATGCATTTCCTTTTTGTTTCTGAAATTAGCTCTATTTGAGCACATTTGTGTATCTATATAATAATTATTACAAATTATAAAGTTGTAAGGTTTTAAATATCAACTTTATAATTTCAGTTTTTATTTTATATGTTGTTGCAATCAAACTTACATTTGAAATTTTGCTGCAGCTTAGACAGCCAAATATTGTATTTGCTTAGTAAACTACAATATAGGACTTAATTTTATGATAAAGATTCCTCTGTCATTTGATTTTTAAAATCTTATCTTATTCTTCGAAGCAAACTGATATGTTTTTATGGCAATTCATTTATTTAAAATTGTTTCTGTATGTTATATCAATTAGCAGTAGGGTTGTAAATGAAGGTCATCTTAGCAGATGCTGATGTTCAGTGCTTCACATCCATGGGGTGTGGAAAAATAAATTTATAATTATTTAGATTTTAATATTTTATATAAAAAATTAACTTAAAATCGAAATGAGTATATTTTTATCATAAATTCTACATTTTGCATAAACAATATCTATTTCCATTGAATACCGTCATATTATTTTCTGCCTCTTCTTTCAACTGCAAAAAAATTTTGGATGATTTAACAAATGAATTAAATTAATTACATAACTACACACACATTAGCAAAACAATCTTTGTAACAAGAACTTTTCGGAGTTTGCAGCTTGATTGAGTGAAGTATGTCCGCCACCTGCCTTTCCACTGTTCTAGTGGCCCATTCACATTCCAATTTGTAGGACCTTTGATGATCTGATTTTGCAATGCAAGACTCTTGTTGGGCCATGAAAGGGGTTGCAGCACTGGATGCTGGACATTTGGATGTTGTTGGACTCCCAAACAACCAACATGGGCTCCTGCCACCCAACAAGTTATGGTGTTGGATCTTGATTGGGGGAGATACCCTACTAGTGTGCCTTAAGGACACTGGTGCACCGCTAGAAAGGACGAATGGAAAGAACTGTTTGTTTCCCTTCTAGTAGCATGAATGGGTGAGCGCATCCTACGGTAGTTCTACACCTTGAATAGGCCACTTCACTATAAATGCAAGTTCAAAATTGTAAATTCATGCTTGGGTAATAACACTGTTCAGCATTGTTACTTTAATTACAGTATCATAAGGGGGGGAAAAACACATTTCTGTTAGCTAAGTGATGATGGGGCAATTCTCGTACAAAGAGAGGATTAATATATACATATTGCAATGTAAACAAAACATCCACTGTACTTTCACATTAAAAGTTGCAGATGCAAAGCAGAGGTAGAATTTCATGGGGAAATTTCACATTTTGCAGATGCGGATCTCCGTTACATCCCTAATTAGCAGTTGTTCTTTCTGTTCTATAAAGTCTCACTTGTATTAGAATACACGTGACTCCAAGGGTACTGATATTACAAATTGTTGCACTGAATATGAACTTTTTTTAGGCTAACATTAGAAATGGAAAAAAGAGGGGGTCGGGCAGTTGCAAGTGCCAGCAGAGCTGAATAGTTCTGCCATTATGCCTACTTGGTAATCTCCAAATTTTTGTTCTGCTTATGTAATTTGGTTCCTGTTGGATTAGTTTTGCCCGAAGTTTTAGTGTTCACAGTTGATATGGATGACACTAAAAGACAGGAAGTATGACTCAGTATATAGTAGAGTATAGGAAGAAATAATAGGACATACGACTAGTCTGAAATATGACATACCATAGAAATAGTGAATCACTGACCATATGAGAAAAGAACTTTTCCTGACTGTTGAAAAGATGGAATGATGAAAATATTTAGGGGGCATAATAAACATTTGCCCAGTACCTGAAGTAGGAAAAAGCAGACTGTAAAACGTCCTGACAATTAGCTGTACTGGAGGATGGTTTGTAGTTGGCTAAAGTTAAATCTATAGTGTTGGAACATTGATTTTTCATGCAAGAACTTTTTTATGTCATTTCTGAAGCATTTGGGGACATTCACAAAAAGGTGACTATTTTGGGACAAACTAAATCGTCAAAAGTTTGTTGAAGTACACATAACCATAGAGGCTGTGTGCTAATGTTTGCCAAAGCTGGAAACAGGTTGGAGGGAACACAGTCTTTAAAATCTAAATATATGCTGATGCATATTTATTAGTGATTGATAGAAGCTTAACTAAAATAATACAGTAGCCATTGAATAAAATCGTTAATTGCAAATACTGCTTCCAGGAACACACAGTTTGATAATTTGTTGAAATATTGGTATTGCTCTTGTGTATGATGTGTAAACACAATAATTTTGTTTGAGGGATGATTGTCATAAGTTGCTTAATTTTCCCTTCATTTGGAAGTTAAATCCCGACACTTTACCAAAACCTGAGACACCTGTGATAGTTTTTTTTTTTTTTCAAAAATCTGTTAACGTATTTCATCATTTAATTTTCACAGTTTAATACTGCTATTGTATGTGAGAGCAGAGTGTCTTTTTTTTCTGTTTAATTTCTCTCTAATATTGCAGATGAATCAGTTTATCAGAGTAATTGATATTAGTTGAGGGCCATGATGTTTTTATATAGATATTTTTTTGAACGTTTTTACATGATCCTTAAAATGGGAAGTTGAGAATAATATAATAAACTTGATTAGACAATTTTTTCATTCCAGTTGAAACTTCCTTCAGGACAGTACTTCAATAATGTGATGCAGTTGTTAAGCTAGTGTATCATTGTTCGGTATTAAAATACCCATAGTGATTTGTGCAACAAACAAATTTTGTGTGTATGTAGTATATTCTATTCATACATAAGAATTAAAATGGAAAATAGAAATTTGTTCAAACAATGTACCATTGCAATTAATAGCATCCGTGCACAGTAATAATAATTTGGTTTGTTTTGCCATGATTTGGAAATAACGCAATTCGAATAATAATAATAATAATAATAATGCAAATACCTGGTAGTCCTTCTGAATAAAGCATGTACAAAAAATCATTCTTGGTGCCATTGTTGCCGATGCCATAGGTCAAGCAACTTTTTTTATGCCATGTCACTTAAGTATGAATTCATTTGTGCAATAATTTTGTACTGAAATTGTTGATGGTGAGTTAACAAAACACTTAGGCTAATATTGTGACATAAAATGCATTAAACATCAAATTGTATACCGCTTTACCAGTGTTGAAATTACATGCTTCATGCACTTAATAGCTACTGTCAGTAACTAAATAGTTTTCTCCATGACATAGTGGCTCCGTTGTTGCTGATTCTGTGCATTAGTGATATTGACTACATTCTGTAGATGCTTTTACATGTTACAGTTTATTTTTATTTATATGTCCTCAGACTTACAGCTCTCATTGATCTCCTTCGAGCAAATCACGATCCAGCTTTGTTGGTTGACAGAGCACAAGGTGGACCAACAGCTCATATTCACTCTGGAATACTTCAAGTCAGAGTAAGTTTCTAAAATCTCTATTTTATTTTAATTTATTTTACATAGCTCTTTGTTTTAGAAGTTTCAAAAACACTAAATTGTGTGCTTTTGACATATTGTGGTATTGAAGGTTATTGCAGAACTTTCACCACAATAGCATTGAATTTCACAATGAAGCTAGTTCTGTAACTATAGAATATGTTCTGGATGGAACGAAAATTAATGGCAGTGTAAAGTTCCATGGTTGAACACACACCAACAGATCAGACAGTCAGATCAGAAACCAACCTTACTCGTGAAGACATCTGTATTATGAGAGAGAAAAAGTTTTTTATTTGGTTAAGTTGGAGGGAGAACTGTAAAATAGTTTTTAGAGTTTGAAACAAATTTGATATGAAACATTCAGATTAAGAAAGAAGAAATCAATTTCAATGTGAGATGATATTATAGCAAAACATAAATTGCTAGTTTCAAAAACATTTTTGAAAGTCCCTTCATTAAGGGGAATGTTTACATAGCTGGTGCACCGGTCTCAAAATTGGGTAGAGTAGGATATAGGGTCATGAAATAGATGAATTTCAAATGATCAAAGGAGTAACGGAACCTGCAGTTAAAGTGATAGCATGTATGGATAATTGCTTGCTCTGAAGCCAATACCAGAACTACAGGTATAATCATAAATAAAAATTGAGATAGTTTCGACAAAGTGAAGAGAATTGAGAGAAAAACTTTGCAAAGAGTTTGAAATGAAAGTAGTACTATTGCCATCTCAGTTCATTAAATATGGTTGCGATGTGAAAAATGAGTTAATTATGTACATTAGTGTGTGCTGTTGTTTATCCACTGCTGGAGCTAATGCACAACAAATTCCTTAACAATATTCGTCCTGGGTTGCCATGTTTATGGACCTTTGGAAATGCATATTAAATAGGGGTGCACAGCTTTCAGGGAGTGAACAGTGAGATAGACTGAGGAGTGAGATATTGGAAGGGGTATTTTGAATTGTATTTATTCCTACAGTCTTTTGTTAACTGCTGGTGTGGGGTCGTAGCTGAGGGGATAGGAGTTCATGTTGGACAGCTGACGAAGTGCCTCATTCACATAGTCACAACAATTCATCACCACTGTTGTTCAGCCATTATGTGCCGGGAGGTTGATTAGGTTTGGGTTTGCAGATAGCTCCCCGAGTGTACAAATTTCTGGTGGATTTGGTGCCAGTGAGTATGGATTTCAAGAAATGGGTGACACCAAACTGGTGGAAACAAGATCTTGCAACATTTGAAGATGGTGGTTTTGTGGGCCAAGAGTGGATGGTCATTGGAATTTCTGGAGACTGGGCTCTGTCATCCCGAGTGTTAGGTTTACTGCTCTGAGAGGTGAAGTGTACCTCCAGTGCAGTGTGTGGCAGAATGCTGGGGAGTCACATATTAGGATGTTCTGATCTAATGTAGCAGTAGTTGAGAAAGTGAGACCCTTGGAGAGTACCGAAAGTTGAGGCTCTGAGATTGTAGAGGAGGGTAAATTAATTGGAAATAATGCCACTCCCCTCACCCCCAAAGTCACCGTTTTCTACACTCTTTCCGGTAAAAATAGGCTTTAGCCTTAACAGCTCTTATTCCGTAACAATACGCCGATCTGGTGGATCAATACTGCAGACACCTTGTATCTCTCCACAAAATACTGATGCTTTCAAGCCCGCATATCAGTCCCCATCTTCAGTAGATCTTGCAGCGGCACATAGAGTCCATGAATAGATGTCCTCATAAGCATCCACAAAATTTTTCATACTGTACCAGTCCCATCTGAGAGCAGGACAGTCTCTTCCTTGTGAGTTACCGGGTCACCAACGCAAGTTGCAACCACCCCTCATCTCCTCACAACAGTTCGTTACCCAGCTCCTCAACACACATCTGAGACCCTCTTTAAAACCCACACCACGCTCATCAAACCCGAATTGAGCTACCAGACCCAACCCATCTGTAATTAATCTATCCTCTTCTCCACTCTTAGAATCTCAACATTTGCTACTTTCCCAGGGTCTCACTTTCTTGTTTACTCCTAAACTTTATAAGACCATGCTAATACATGTCTTTCTATCGTTCTGCCATTCAATCCACTGGAGGTACTACTTCGCCTCTCAGAGCAGTAAACCTGATACTTGTAATGACTTGGAGCCCTGACTTGAGATTCCAACCACCATCCACTCTTGTCCTACAACCCCTTCCACAAAACTGCCACCATCAATTGTTTCAAAATCTTGTCTCCACAAGTTTGGCTTCCCTCGGTCTCTTGAAATCCATACCTGGTGGCACCAATTTGAATCCGTCAGAAACCTGGGCCTTCAGGTACCTTTCCTCAAATTCAAAGCAGAAAGTGCTCAGTGATTCTGAATTGTTTTTGACTACACAAATGAGGCACTTCATCGGTCGTCATACATGAACACCTACCACCCCCTCAGATAGAGGGATATACATTCCAACAGTCTATCTCACTCCTTTAAAGCCGTGCACTCCTACTTGATATCTAGTTCCCAAAGTCCATAAATCTGACAACCCAGGATGCTGCACAGTTGCCGTTTATGGTTCACAGACAGAACATGTTTCTGCTCTAGTGGACCAACACCTACAGCCCATTGTTGGCCAGCTTCCATTCCACAACAAAGGCATCCCGGGTGTTATGGATGGGAAGTAATGCTCTGGCCTCTCATTTGGGAGTACACAGGTTTGAATCACTGTCTGGCCATACAGATTTGGGTTTTCCATGGTTTCTCCAGATCACTCCAGGTTAATGCTGGGATGCTTCCTTTAAAAGACCATGGCTGAATTCTATCCCATTCCTTGCCCCTAACCCTTTCCCACATCTAATGATCTTGATGTCGATGAGGCGTAAATCCATAAGCAAAAAAAAAAAAAAAAAAAAGAGAGAGAGAGAGAGAGAGAGAGAGAGTAAAGACACCTAGACTCAGTGACATGGAACAATGCTGCTTTCAATAGCCTCCCCACTAGATCCTTCCACACCACTCTGGCCCACCTGATACTGAACAACTCCTTTTTTCTCCTTTGAGGGGGAAAAAAAATTCCACCAGAAATCCCTCTTGTGGCTCAGATTCATAGACATCTTCACGATCTGGTTCCATGCTGAAAATGAATTTTTCAGTTTCCTTAATAGTTTCTACATCTTTAACGCCCTGAATTTCATGTGGACTTAGTCTCACCCACATGCCAATTTCCTGAATGTGGATTTATCTTCCTCAAATGGCCACCTCAGCTCATCAGGCCATACCAAATGGACCAACCTGCAATAAAACCTTCATTACAACAGTTGGCATCCTTATCACATCAAATGCTCCCTTCCCTATAGCCTTGGCATTCATGGAAGACACATATGTTCTAAAAAGCAGTCCATCACACCTTATTCAAATAACATCTTTTAGGTGCTGATATCCTGTAATTTCACACTAATTAAGTTCTTAAACAAGTTTCATTTGCAATATCACAACCCACTCAACCTATCAACCATCTAAAACCAACCCAGCTTCATTTTTATCACCGATTACTTTGCGTGTCTGGAATCAATCAACTGAGCCCTTCGACAAGTTAAGATATTCTTCAAGCCTGTCCTAAAACGAGAATCCAACTCCTAAAAATCCTCCCTCACCCACCTAGAATCTCCTTCAGTAGACCTCCGAACCTCATCCAACTCCTAGTACATAAACATGGGATTCCCCGTCTTACAAAGCATCCTCTATGCTTTTTCCTTGTAAACATATCCCTCTGCAAATTATGCAACATATTCACCAACCCAGTAAACAGGATAAGCTTCCCCATCACAGGACTAGCCACTTGTGTATCTTCCCATCTCATACATAGGTTATAAAAATCACAGGGCCATCAGAATGAACAGACACATACAAATGATGGGTGCGCAGACTTCCGCGGTCGTTGTCAATGTAATCTTGGTTGTTCAACAAATTGACGCGGTTCAACCCGGACAACCAAGATTACACATACAAATGATATTTACTCACCGTGACCACCCAATATCTTATCGTACCACCACACATGGTGCCAACATTACAATTCTTGTTTCACTGCTTGTGCCATCAGAGTCCTCTCAGATAAAAGTGTCATCTCTGAACTCTGGTTTGAACTGGCTTAGGGCACCAGACAGCTGCCAGTTCTTAATTTAAGATAACACTGGGAATTGTCCTTTTTCAACCATTCCTAGGCTTGGACATACTCCAAGAAGACATCCGAATTTTGTTGATTCAGTGCTCATGGTGAGTGCACTTCTGTATCACACATGTATCTGAAGGGAATAAACTTGGCCTGAGCCATTTCAATTTGTTATCTTTACTTCTGGATATGACACTTGATATATCTACAAAATCTCCTAAAATTTCTCTTTTACTATCTTGGTGTAATACTTTCCATTTTCACCAGTGTATTTCAAGGATAGTGAAAATAAATGGTGTATTTATTAAAGCTGAAGACAGGAGGGATGCAAAAAAAGAGATGTATAATATTTCAGTCGATCTGTAATTTTGAGGGCAGATACAGTTGCCAATATAACTCCACAAACTTTTAAATATGATTAGGAGGAAAATGTTTACTTAAAGTTAGGTGGTGTAATTAAATAGTTTATAATCCTTTATTGATTTAACTGTATATATTTTTAAGGGGAAAATTGCTATTTTTTTAGTAAAGTAAATTAAAACTTTCTGCTATTTTGTGTAGAAACAGTTGCATTAGATTAGTTATGAAATTTTTTTTGTCCAAATTTATATGGAAAAATATAATTAAATTAGTAATATATTTCACCATTTGAATTAGTCCCTAAAAATGGAACTTCTGAAAGAAATAAAATCATTTCTGCTTTACTATCCAACTGACATTATCAAATTGTCAAAGAACAAAAAATTTAAGAACTAAACTATCACCTTCAGCTGTTTTTGTTACCGTAGTTACAATCAAGTATAATACATTATGAGTTGGGTAATCTAGATTAGTAATGGTATTGAACTTTTTTTCTTTAAATGCTTACTGAATATGATATTTCTTGCCATAAACCTATCTCAGAATTTCTAATTTCATTCTTGTTATTAAAATCTAGTCTACACAGTCAGTGTGTTTACATTGCCAATTAAAAATTTAGTTATATTTTTAATGTACATGTAATATATGTCAGAAGAATGCTTTACATTTTCAATAGTCTGAACCCTTTTTACAGGCACGTGAATTTGATGATCCACCTGGGCTGTTAGAAAAAACAGAATACCTTCTCCGAGAATGGGTCCAGATATATCATTCACCAAATGCTGCTAGGGATCCTACAAGAGCATTTAGCATGTTTGTACAACAGGTAAAAAGATTCTTGTTTTATGTTTATATAGAAGTGTGATAGAGTAATAGGCATGTCAGTTTTGAGATACAGTATCTCGCAAACTGACGTGTGATTATACAATAAGTACCTAAATTATAATGTTCTGCTTTTATAAATTACTAAGTAACCGTTATAAAAAACCTATCTCATATGTTTACGATATAATAAAAACAAACATTTATTTAATCAATTGCTTTTTTGTTAAAATAAAGTAACTATGCCATTAATTACAATTAATCTGGTGATTCTACAACATCCGAGGCACTGAAATTTTACAGATTTGATGGTTGATTCTTATAGATCTCGACATGACAAATCGAAAAAGAAGAATAAGTTTTTTTTTGGTATTTCGCTTAGTTTCTGAGATATCAGATGTTTTAAAAAGGAAAATACACACTTCACTACTAATTATTATCTAAGAAATATGTATTGTTACCTGTTTAATATTAACATAGATATATATTAGAGACCATTGTTCCATAAAAAAAAAGATTTCGTATATATCTTCTGTGTATAAATCCAGAAATGGCACAAAAAACAGTCAGTACTAAGTTAAAACATTAACATACAAAATAAAAAATATGGATATATTTACTATTTTTTAAGGAAGTATATTTATCTTCTAGTTATTACATACAAAATAGACGAGTATGCAAAAGTCGCCCCCAGCCCTGGACAACATCCGCGTTGTATTCACATCTGTGAAGTTCGTGCATAAAGCGGTTGAGGTTGGTTGGAATGCGGCTTGGGCCAGAAGGAAAATGTCACCTATTCACTTCCGTGAGATCCGTGTTTAAGACGGTTGCTGTTAGATTGTAAAGCAACCTGGACCAGAAGGAAAATGTCGTCCATTCATATCTGTGAGGTTCGTTAGTAGGGCGGGTTGAGGTTAGTTTGGAATGCGGCATGGACAAGAAGGAAAATGTCGCCTATTCACTTCTGTGAGCTTCGTGCGTAAGGCGGTTGAGGTTAGGTTGGAATGCGGCCTGGGCCATAAGGAAAATGTCGTCTATCCACATCTTTGAGGTTCGTGCGTAAGGTGGTTGAGGCTAGGTTGGATTGCGGCCTGGACCAGAAGGAAAATGTCGTTATTCACATCTGTGAGGTTCGTGCGTAAGACGGTTGAGGTTAGGTAGGAATGCGACCTGGACTAGAAGGAAAATGTCGGTTATTCACATCTGTTAGGCTCATGCCTAAGGCGGTTGAGGTTAGGTTGGCATGCGGCTAGACCAGAAGGAAAATTTCGCCAAAGGCACAACTAATTTCCGAGATATCGCTTCTCAAAAAAACTCGTTGTAGGGTATGCTAACTGTAACTTCATAATTTCTTTGTAGCAACATTGCATATATCAGAGATTCCACAAAAAATCATTTTTATTTCATAACTAAGTAGATGATTTCGCTGTAGTAAATGTAAACATTTTCTACACCCAGAACGCACCACGAGGAGGTTCCATACACACCTAAATGTGTAAGATTTATTTTTCTTAGATAAATTGATTAATGTTTGATAAAATAAATTATAGATTTTAATCATTTTTACGTGTGTAGAATTTGTAAAATTTTAAAAGAAGTCATTTGGAATTTCATCGCTGTCAGATATTAATGTATCTATGTCTTCACAGTCATTTTGTTCCAAATCTTCATCAAAACGAGATCTTTTTGCCGGCTGAAGCAGGTATTCAATTTCCGGCATTAATGTTGGTGGGTCAATTTCTTTTAATGATAAGCCTTCATTTATATCTCCATCCATGTAGCCTGGGTACACTCTTTTAATATCTAGGAGAAGCTGCATGATCTTAGAGCCTTTGTCCTTATATTTATTCAGTACATTTTGTCGATACCAGTATAGTGTCATGTATTAGTGCAGAAATTTTGCAGATCGTCGACATTTGACACTTTTTTTTAGTAATTTATTCTGATTTTCTAAATCATTTATGGTGCTCGTTTTGTCTGTTTGGTTAGCAAATTCTCCTATACTATGGTTTGTCTGTAAATGTACAGTTTTTGTAGAGAACATTTTCTCAATGCCATTGTATTGTTTTGCACTGTCTATGCATATCTTTGATGTATCATGGTGAATGTACCGGCACACATGGCCGCAACTCCTTTTTACTTTTCGAACTAACTTTGAAGAAAAGGCCAGACTTGGTGTCTTTGCAGTATAAACCCAACACATTAATTGCCATTTGCTCCTTAAGACAGCCACGATTGTATTTTCTTTTTGTCAGAAATGTCTCGTCTATCTGGACTGTCTTACCTTCACCGCCCAGTACAGTGTTGGTATGGGAAGATATGACTTCAGTTACTTCCCGACAATAACTATAATAGTCAACAACTGTACCCCAACTGATTTCTTTTCCATTATTTCAATAATACCAATATTTTAGGTTCTCAAATACATCACTAATTTTCATGTCTATGGCAAAACTAATAATCAACTACCATTGGTAGGCCACAACATGCTGGTGGTGTTGTGGAATGTGCAGGAATCAATTTAAATTCATGCAAGAAAGATAGACTTTGTTCCTCGCTTCCAATTAATTTGTTAAACGAGGTGTATATATTAAAATTGTCTAATAGTGGACGTAGCAGTGTATGTTTTTCACACATTTCGGAATAAGAAACACCGCGAACAAACTCTAAGAGTTTTATTTTACTATATTGAGAAGAATGTTGTTATGGTGACAGTTCATAACTGAAGTAGTTACTTCCAGATAAAGGCATTATAAATTTATATTTATAGATAAGCGTCTTCAAGTTCTTAATGGCGACCTTAATTTTGATTCTTTGCTCATCATGATAAAAATACATCGAACTAAATACTCCAAAAAAGACAAAAAATTCATTCAATTCCCAATAGGTTGGCAGACTTGCGCATTGACTTAACTTATTAGCATCGTATATGCTACAGCAATCTATGGTACAATATTGCATGGCTTAACGTAATTTATTACTGAATGTTTTTTTGCGCCGTTTCTGGATTTGTACATGGAAGACATACACGAAATCCTTTTTTTAATGACACAATGATCTTTGGTATACATCTGTGTTAATTTTAAACAGGTAACAGTACATATTTCTTAGATAATAAGTAGTAGTGAAATGTATATTTTCCTTTTTTAAACACCTGATATCTCGGTAACTAAGAGAGATACCAAAAACACTTATTCTTCCTTTTCAATTTGTCTTGTCGAGATCTATAAGAATCAACCATCAAATCCGTAAAATTTCAGTGCCTCGGATATCGTAGTAATGTCATTAATCCATACCAGTTTCGATATTTCGAAATGTCTCTGGTTGCTTAAAACATACATCGCTGGTGTATAGTCAGCCAGCATAAAAGTGGATAGGTCTTATAGAACTCAACGAAACAAATAATACAGAATATATTTTTTTTAAATATCTCCCTTGGTATTGGAGATATAGCATGTAAAAAATCAGTTGTAGGTATAGTTCCTTGTGCTTTTGGAGATGTTTCTTCTGGTCCAGGCCATATTTCAACCTAACAACAACCACTAGGAATTTCCTCCGTGTAGATATGGTTTTAGTGATTTTTTTTTCTGGTCCAGGCCAGATCTCACCTTAACCTCCTCACTTTCGAGGTACAGTATTTTGAGAACTAAATGACATATCAAAAATAAAGTATTCCTTATTTTCAATTTGTCTCATTGTGCTACATATGAAGTCATCATCAAATTTGGCTATGGCGAGATTTTTCTTCTGGTCCAGGCTGAATTTCTACCTAACCGTGTTAATTTTGACATACATTATCTCATGAACTAAGTGATATATATATATATATATATATATATATATATATATATATATATAGATTGTTAGGAAACAAAGGCACTAAAAGCGGATATATTGAACACTGGATAGGATAAAAAACCACCGCTTACGAAAGAAGGGGATTCCAGCAGCGTTGGTACACGAAAAAAACACAAACACACAAAGAATAAAATTTTCAAGCATGGCTCTTCCTCAGTAGAAGTGAGATGGCTGCACGCAAGCGCTGCTGGCAGCCAACACACCGCTGGAATCCCCTTCTTTGGTAAGCGGTGGTTTTTTATCCTATCCAATGTTCAATATTCTTTACTTTAAATTTGTCTCTTCGAGTTACATCAGAATCCAATTGCGGCGCCACGTTTATCGTAGACTCCCCCAAACAATTTCTACATATAAAAAAGAATGTACCAGAAAGTTATAAAATATTGAAGATAGTAACGGATAAATTTTTCCTAGCGATTATGCTCACTTTTCCCCTTCATTGTTCTGTCACTATTACAAATAATAACAATCTTAGACCATTGTTAACTTTTTACATGATATATTTTCACTAAAGTGCATCTTTCACATGTATATTGACAGAATTGTGAGCATGTTCATTTGTATGTTCTACTCTGGACTAGTGCTGTGATTCTCAATAGTTTCCACCCCCAGATGCTGGATGATTGGCTTCACCGAACCATGTGAATCATGGACAGACTTCTTCCCATCCCAGCCTAGTGGCTGATAGTGCTGAATAACATTTTATCAGGAAGAAAAAGGTCCTCATTCAGCTTGGGTTGAAAAAAAATTAAAAACTTTGAGTGTTGAATTTTGGTGTTGAATAATGACATTTTACATAGCAGGTTTTGAAAGCTAGCAACTGTCAATACCTTCATAGGTTGCACATGTTTTAAAAGTTGGTAGTTATTACTAAATTTGTATTTTTTATTATTTCAGCAAAAGAAAAGAGGAAACACAGCCAAAAGCATTCAAATTTTTGTTAAAAAAATTATTTTATCTTATTCACAAATTTATAAGATCACAATCTTTGTCATAATACATATCTGAACCACTTCCAACGAAGTATATGTTAATGATTAATCAATAATTCTGTTTGCCCTACAAAATTGTGCTGAAGCTTCAAAACACTGTATAAAACCAGAAGAATATTATTACAAAATTCTTTAATAGTAAGATCTCTCAAGTGACAGAATTTTATTTATTTTCAGATGAATGGTCATGGAATCCTTAAAACTGATGATTTGATTACACGGTTCTTTAGACTAAGTACACAGATGTGTGTTGATCTCACTTATCGTGCTCTTGCTGAACAAACAACATCACCAACAATGGTTCGTGCAAAATGCTTCCACACTTTAGATGCCTTTGTACGGCTGATTGCATTACTGGTAAAACATTCAGGAGATGCAACAAACACAACTACGAAGATCAACTTATTAAACAAGGTTAGTATTTTCCATGATAATTATAACCAATAACCTTAAGTTGGATAAAATTTAAATAATTATGTGAATTGCAAATGGCTACAAATAAGTTTCCTGAACACACAGTATGTGCAAAGTGAAATACACAAAGTATATCCCACTTGTGTCCTACATTCTGATTCAATTTGGTATTGTTTTCTACTTTTTGATAAGAAGGAAACATGCAGTAATGGCTTAGTGGACATTGTAAAAAAATATCTACTCTTTTGATTTGGGATTGTTAAACGTTTGTTTTCCCACTGTGAATTTCCCTCACCAATGGCCATTTAGTCTTTGACTTCCATGATTTGCAAAACATGTTTCACTGATGAGGAATGGTTTAAACATTTTTAAAAAACTCAGTATTATTCTGTGTTCATTTTTTTTCTGTTCCTCTGCCATCCTGTCATGGTAGGCAATGGTACCATTCATATATTTTTTTACAGTCCTGTTGTCAACTCTTGTGGAAAGAAGGTGCCTTTGGAATTTTTTCGCTGTCTTCAGTCTAGTTTGATGCAATCCTCCATCCCTTCCTCTCTTGTGCTGCTGACCTCTTCATGTCTACATATCCCTTACAACCCACGTACTCAATTATCTGCTTCATATATTATAATCTCTCTCTCTTCTTCTACAGTTCTTACCTTCAACTGTTCCTTCCACCAACAAATTAACCAATCCAGCATGTCTCAAAATATGGCCAATCAGCCTGTCTATTCTTTCTGTAAGCTTCTTCCACAAACTTCTTTCCTCACCCATCATTTACAAAACTAGTTCATTTTATACTTTGTCCACTTAATTTTCAGCATTCTTCTGTAGCACCATATTTCAAAAGCTTCAATTTTCTTTCTTTCTGGTATTCCTAAAGTCCATGTTTCACTACCAGAAAGTGCTGTGCTCCACACAGTGTTATAAAAAGTTCTTTCTAATTCCTAGATCACTGTTTGAAAGGCTCTTATTGCTAATGCTATTCTGCCTTTATCTACTGTGATTGGTATCATTTGTGCTACTTTTAATCACTTTTGTCTTGCTTTGATAGAATTTCACTAAACAGAATAACCAAGCCCAAGCATTGTTTGGCAAGCTACTGTCGATTAATGAATGTTCGCAACAGAAATGTGTTGTGCAGCATAAATTGCACATAGTTGCTAAAAAAAAAGAGTGAATGTATTTTATTGAATCATATTTAATTTGTTTTTGGGAGAACATTTAAATCATGTTATGTGCAAGATTGCCAGATACAAACAATGAAGCATGGTTTAGGTGGCCAACCTGAGTTACTATACTGAACTGATTCTTACTTTGAAAGAGCAAGCAGTAAAATTTCTGCAACCATTGTCATATTTTGGACAATTATTTATGACGAGTTGGTAATGCCTTTATTCTTACTAATGTAAAGTGAAATTACTGTTATGAACATGGAGAAGTTGTTTTGTGTATTCTCAATCCAGCACAGCAGCACCACAGTATTGTTTCGAAAAAAGTGTCACGGCACCAATATTTCCCTTGAAATCCCTGCTTGCCAAATAGTATGGAAATCGATTATCTATAATTAAGAAATTAGGTTTTTTTTTTGCTGTCGTTAGTCTTTCGACTGGTTTGATGCAATCCTAATTAGGTTTACCAAAAAAAAAAAAAAAATATATAGCGAAATGGAACACCACTTACCTTAGGTGATGGTTTTATGAACACCTAAAAAAACACAAGAACAGGAAAAAACAATGAATATTGGTCCTTTGTCAACAGGCGATTGATTTATTCCAGAGAGAATTTATGCTGTGCTGGATGCAAAAGCTCAACTTGTATCAGTAAGGCACATATAAACTAGGCCAACCAAGGCCAATGAATGACAGCCAAAATATTGGGTCGAACATTGGTCGCCAATGCATTGGCATTCGGCCTCTCATCCACATCAAACCAAGGGATTGGTGCCAAGGGATTCAGCCATGTGGAATCGCAGTTGGCTTTGAAAACCCATTGCAGTTGCTAGCATTTTATGTTAAACATTAGTAAACGCTGTTTTAATTACAACTTTACCAGCTGTATTATGTGGGAAGAAGAGGATTAATTAATTGTCGCTTGTGCAGCATTTGTTTCACTACAAGAAGCTGATCGTAAAAAGAAGAAAAAATTATAGTAGTGAATGACTTCTCTTTTGAATTGAAGCGAAACATGTGGTGGCAAAAAGATGTAAACAATTATTCCATTTTCTTCTTCATATCATGCACATTAAGTAAAAGCTCAATGTGTCTATTTATATATATATATATATATATATGTTTGTAGGTTCCTATAGTTTCTTGGAGTATTGTTTACTTCCTTATTTTTTTCTTAGTAAGGCAGTAGGTTTGTGGGTAGACCATCCTGTTCTGCTTCACACACAGAAAGTCTAATAGTAGCTCTTGCCCTATCTGAAGTCCTCTTTCTTTACTACAAAAATCTTTATCAGAAACAGCACACTCTACTTAATTTGCGAATACTTCCTCACTTAAATTACTAGAATTATTTTCACCAACAAAAATACCCTGTTCATCACTTACTTCATTAAATGCAATAGTAGACACAGTGTCATTTGAGTCTGCTTCCTCACTATTATTCTTAAAGAAATATTTTGGTTTAACTTCATTCGAAACCATATTCATTTATCGTGCTCCTAAAACAAACCTTCTCTTTGTCATAGCTGATGTCAATAATTTCATCACCTTGCTTCTGACAATAAGCAACAAATTCGTTGAATTTTGCACACATTTTGGAACATTCAACCCCATTTATATTAGTAATCATGTAACCTGCTATAAAATGTTCAACACCTTTTTCTGTTAGTACATATTCTGCCAGAACTAAAAAGTCAGCATTTAATCTAGCTGTAATCCTCATTCTTCTCAGTAAGTTGCTAGCTAAATGTTCAAAATCATAATATATCATCCTATACTATTTATTATCTTCATGTTCATGCAATGGACCCAAGACTGCTTGTATCATAGTTAGGGTCTCATTTAACATTCCTACTCTCTTTTCAGTCTTGAGTTGTTCTACTTCTGTTTGACTGACTGGACTTTGATGTGTAAAATCATTTTTAAAAGTATCCCTAAATTGGTTTATTTCGTCATTAGGGTCTGTATCTTGTTTTCGACCTCTTCTCAACTTTTATGGAATTCAAGCTTATGATGTCCTAAGGCTGTTTCTGTTTCAGGAATCCTTTAACCAAAATGGTTATAACTTCATTTATCTGGTATATATTAGTTGAGAATGGTCCCTGAAATCTCTTCTCAGCTTGGTTATACTAGTATCTATCTTAACACTTATATTGAATTTATCATAGGACCGAGTACTTAATGTATTTAATTTATTATCAGTTTCATTGAACTGACATCATGAAGAGTATTCTAATTTTCCCCTTCCGTGGTAAAATGGCAGTCAACAGTTTCAAGTGAATTATAATGAGTTCTCACCTGGCTAACAATAGAGAAATGCCCTGTTCATACTGGTATAGCACCAATAGAAAAGGTATTTTGAGGCTGCTTACTTTCAGTTTCCTGACGGGCATCTATTTGTTGGGTATGATCTTCCAGTAGAGCACTCTCAATTTGCGAAAACTCCTCTCTCATCTTCTCTAACCATAATTTGTTGATATTCGAGTGTTTGTGGCAGGATTATTGAGGGACAACAGTCTATTACCATATAAACAGATGGTGGAGCTGGTAGATTAAAATTATCTACACCATCGTGATGACAGACCTCATGAAGAGTATTCTAATTTTCCCCTTCCGTGGTAAAATGGCAGTCAACAGTTTCAAGTGAATTATAATGTTGTCACTGGCTAACAATAGAGAAATGTATGGAAAGTTCAAAAAACAAAATAAATACAGACTTCACTCTTGCATCTAGCAATCAGTAAAATTTATCACTGAAGTCGTAGAAATATGAAATGTTCCTTCTATTTCAACAAAGATTACGCCACGGAAAATAGTGAGATCAATAAGATCTCTCCCACTTGGATTAACGTATAAAATTTAAGAAAAGGAAAATGTTTCAAGAAACATGACGTGGCGCCACCCGGACAGCCAAGAATCAAGAAAAATGTATTTCCATTTTGTTTTGTGTTCCTTCACACAGCAAGTCCGCGACATCGACATGACTTTGGTCAGCTCCAGCGATGCTGTTTTTCCACAACAGCTGTTTAATTGGTATGCTGTCATAGTCTTCGCTCCCGTGTGTATCGATTACTGCATAGCCAACTGAAAATTTTCGACTATCTGGATTGCCAGCTGTTTTTTCACAAGATTTAATTTTTTAGACCAAAATTGTCGCAGTTTCATAGTCTGGTTACCATGTAACGGTTTATACCTTTTTACCTTTTAAAGGCAAGTAAGCTCAGTTTCAACAAAATATCCTATAATTAAAAAAAAACAACCATTCTTGAACCAACACCCATTCTACATTTCTGAACATCCTGAAAATTTCTTTGATAAAATAACTTTGTTTTTATGATCAGAACTTCTATCTGAAAATTACAGATTCCACAGCGATAATTCTGCCTAGGTTTTTTTATTTATATCATCTGAAAATCTTTGTAGCGTTTTCCACAAGATCCAAATCTATTGTCGACTAACTGTGATCTATCTCTCTCTCTCTCTTTCCCTGAGGATGGTGGTGTAACAGTTAGCGGTCTGGCCTTGCATTTGGGAGGACGCCGGTTCGAATCCCCGTCCGGGCATCCAGATTTGGGTTTTCCATGGTTTCTCAAATCACTCCAGGCAAATGCCGGGACGCTTCCTTCAAAAGGCCATGGTCGAATTCCTTCCCATTCCTTGCCCCCCATCCTTTCCCGTCTCTAAAAGACCTCGCTGTTAAGAGACGTTGAGCAGTTTAAATAAAACAAAACAAACAAAAAAAAACCTCTCTCTTTTTTTTTTCTTCGTTTAGTCACATGATAAGAATTGTCATGAAAATTTACTTTCTCTCTTTTCACAATTAAAATAGCGAAATATATAAATGATTAATTGATATTAAAATTATAAAATTCAGTCTCACTACACTTTGTATTGTTAATATTGCCATATTGAATTTATTGCTCCTTATTATTCTTCACAGCTATTTTGTCCCAAGAAAATGTAATTAAAGTGGATCTTAAATTTGAAAATTAAAATACCTAGATCAGCAACTACAGTTTGGGTGAAGAAAAATATTGCAATCCAGCTTAATTAGAGATTCATTTGTTTTCAGAACTGTTAATTTATATTTAACTTTCTTGAAGATAAAGAAATTATTAGTTCAGTTTGTACAACATCTTGATATATGCATCTAGACTGATCATATTCTTTTCTAATCAGATCCAGGATTCACTCCGTCTCAGAGTATTTTGATCTGAACTTTACTGGGTAAAGCATTTGTTTTGAGTTTTCAGTACTCAAGGTGATGGTGGAGAAGGCCTGTGCATTGACTACTATTTCATATGTCTACTAATCGGTGTTGACATGTTGCTACTGTAACAGTCCTACCCACAATATTTCTTTTTCTGCTTCCACATTGTTCCTCTCCATGATCTGAGTTCAGATGTGACTTGTAGTCTCCATACTAGCACAAATGAAATAAATATAAGTGAACTTCAGGAATGGTGGTGAAACCTGATCTAGTAATATAACTAATTAATTAATATCAGCTATCCTGCCACCACTGCATTAGTTCCAATATAGGCCTCTCACTACACAGCAACTCTGTCGGCATGGATGGCCACATACAAACAGCGCACACCAGCAAATTATTTCCTTCCAGTACCAAAACATGACAATTGCCACAATTCTAACAATCTCAATGATTGCTTCACTGTGAGAGCAATTAGAGCTCTCCCAGAAATCATGGTCCCTTCAAAACTTCGGAGATGGGAACTTGCATACCAAAATATCCTGGATACCAGACACCCACCTGGCCTCAACCACCGATAAAATTTCACCTTTTGATCAATCACTTATTATTATTTGCATTATCATTTAACTAGTAATAATTTTAACAAATGTATTTATTGTTCGCTTTAACACTCAATACCCATTTGTTACATACAGGGTGTCCTGGAATGAAAGATAATCCTGCAACCGCAGATAGACCACATCATTTGATACTATATGACAAAAAAAATTTTTTAGTAAAAGTCTCACCATTTTTGAGATATTGATTTTTTTAAATATTTTTTCCAAACATTTTGTTCAGATTATTCCATACCATTTCTACAAATTAACTTTTTGAATGCTGTTTTTTTTTTTAATTTACTCAAAGATATTTGAGTCATTTAAAACAATGGGGGCTTTTTTTCTTAAAAATTATAAAAATCTTAAATGGTATAATTATTTTATACTTCTTTTAAAATGATTGTTTTATGGTAGGTCAATCTGCTAAAAGGTTTTTGCTTTGGTGTGCATGTAAATAGACAGAATAAATGCAAGTAATATTTTTTATTTCATTAATTATAAAAATTGTTCAAACTGGCCACCATTTGCTCTTAAGCACACCATAAATCTTTTGATACATGATCTTTATATTCGGTGAGCATAACCTTTGCGGTTAATGTGTTCTGCAGCTGTTTTTATTTTCTCATGCAGCTGTGTAATCAAAGTTACCTCCATTGTGTAAACTAAATCTTTTAGGCAGTCCCTAGGGGTAAAATCTGTCATGATTAGTTTTTGTCAAATGACCATAAATGATGATTGCAGGTGCTTGGCATTGTTGCTGGAGTGCTGTTACAAGACCATGAAAATCGGTTAGCAGATTTCCAACAGTTGCCATACCATAGGATTTTCATTATGCTATTCTTGGAATTAAATGCACCAGAAGCTATTTTGGAGGCCATAAATTACCAGGTGAGTCATTTTTTTCACTCATTTCTGTCAAATTTTCAGTTCATTCACAATGTATTTGAGTATTTAATGTTAAATTTACTACTTAAATTAGGTGTAGGTTGAGTTAGTAAGTTTAATTTTAGTTTGTAAAATGTTGTTATAATTATGAATGTCAAGTTTCATTGTTTTGAATAAACTTATTAAAATATGGAATTTTGTTATCAGGTATTGACTGCCTTTTGTCACACACTGCATATTCTGCGACCTGCCAAAGCACCAGGTTTTGCATATGCATGGCTGGAACTTGTGTCTCATCGTGTATTTATTGGAAGAATGCTAGCACTGACTCCTCAGCAGAAGGTACTGGTTTTAAGTTTACTCATATATTTCATCAACTAAGTTGAATATATAATTATGATAGTAATGAGAAGAAAAAGGGCTTTTAGGAAGTGAATTTGAAGGATAGGGCTAGTAAACCCAACACTTGCATAGATAAAGGTAAGAGGGCAGTGGTGAACCAACAAAAAGAATAAACACAGTGGTAAACCTCAATTGTATATTGAGACACATGGCAAAGAAAATTAGATGTGCATGCACAAACGCTCACCACAAGTGTGCACAACTGATTCCCTTATAATGTGTCTCATCTATTGACACACTAAGGTTTACAATCAAAATATTGTAACAAGTATTCATCGTTGCCCTCCATCAATGGTAAGTGTTGGTTTGGTTCCCCAATCCTTTCTTAAGTTGGTTATACTTGTAGAAGTGTGGATTATAGTTGTGACAGCTCCATTAACACACACACGGTCTCAAACTTTTATTTGGATTGTTAGAAATGATTTTATGTATAATGTTTATTTGGCTTTTATTTTCATATGCTGGGTAAAAGAATGTACTGAATTGGGATTTAAGATTTTAGATACATAAAAATAGTTTACATACAAATAGTTGTCAGTGGTGCTGTTGTATATGTCTATCCCATAACAGAAAAGATTCCTTGCTCTACTGTTACATTTACTTCTTTCCATATCTTATGTAAATGAGCCTCACTTCTGACTATTCAATCTGACTCTGTAGTGTTTTGTCATGCCTTAACAAATTTCAGATCTGGTTGCAACTTGAATTATTAAATACCTATTGCAACATGTATTTAACTGTGTTTTGATTTGAAAGGATGTTCTGCATTGCTGTTAGGCAGTGGAACTGCTTTTCTTACATTATAAATTACATGTGCTTTACAAATAATATTTAATGTATAGTTCAAATCATTTTGAATTGTTTGTTTTTGAATCAGTAGAATGTTTTTACATTCTACATTTTATATTTCTTTAATCCCAAGAATACTAATCCCTGCAAAAAGGCTTTAGTATTAATCGTTTTAGTCACATAGCTTTAAACTGTATTAACATGCATGGAAATGGGCAACAGTTTCATATTTATTTGTAACAAATTAACTTAAATTCCATTAGTAGATTTTATCTAAAGAAAGTTCGTTGCTGTATTTTTGTTCTTGGAGAGTATTTGACACAGTAATAGTCACAGAAATTTTACCAGTCTGAGCACCAATTCACAGAAAAGTAGTAATAACTGGCTTATTTTCTGCTTGATCGAAAATTGCTGGATAGGTATCGTGAAACAGCTGAATGACTACAAACTGTTTGTGCTATTATGTCTTAAAAGTGCATTGCTAACCTTGTCACATGCTGAAACTGGTATCTAAAACCATCAACTACAAAAAAAAAAAAAAAAAAAAAAAAAATCTCTTTGGGTTGCCGAGTAGCAATACAGCCATGTGCCCTCACATTCAGGAGTAATTGATAATTTATTGGATACAAGTTTTCTACTAAATTTCTAAGGTGTATTCATAAAGATTAGGAAGTTAACTTTAAGAATAAAAAATTTGGGGAAATGTTTAGCTTATATTCGGATATAAAAGTATTGAAACAACTTTTGTTTTTAATAAATTTGTTAGATGAGATGTGTCTTGCAGGTAGGTGCGTATTTTGAGTGATTCATAGAGCAATTACAATTTATTTTGTGTGTGTGTGTGTGTGTGTGTGTGTGTGTGTGTGTGTGTGTGTGTTTGTTCCTTAATGTTGGATACCAAATAATTTGCTTTAATGATATTCTTATGAGGTTCTACTTAATTTTTTTCAGGGATGGGGAATGTATGCACAATTGCTCATAGATTTATTCAAATTTTTGGCTCCCTTTCTTCGCAACGCTGAACTTGCAAAACCTGTTACATTACTATACAAGGGAACACTGAGAGTTCTTCTGGTACTTCTGCATGATTTCCCAGAATTTTTATGTGACTATCACTATGGATTTTGTGATGTCATACCTCCAAATTGCATCCAGGTAAAATGACTGATCAAATTCATTTTCAAGTTAAATTTATTATATTTACAGTCACAATTTTGTAAGTATTTGAAAGTTTTTCCCATAAAGTTTTATTTGATCTTCTGCTTGCAGATGAGGAATTTAATACTGTCAGCATTTCCAAGAAATATGAGGTTGCCAGATCCCTTTACACCAAATTTAAAAGTGGACATGCTTCCAGAAATTATACACGCACCAAGGGTCATAACTAACTTTGCCTCTATGATACAGCCAATGAGTTTCAAGAAGGTTGGTTTATAGTTCATGTAATATTAATTATAACATTGCGCTTATGTTTGATGTAATGCTTTTCAAGCTTACTGAAACAAGAAGCTACAAATGAAGTAATTTTTGTTTCTTTAGGATTTAGATTCTTACTTGAAAGCAAGAGCTCCTGTGACTTTCCTTTCCGAACTTAGGAGCAATCTTCAAGTGTCCAATGAACCAGGAATGCGCTACAATATTCCTCTTATGAATGCTTTGGTATTATATGTTGGAACTCAAGCTATTACTTATATTCGTAATAAGGGACTTAATCCTAATATGTCAACAATAGCTCATTCATCACATATGGATATTTTCCAAAATCTGGCTGTTGATCTGGATACTGAAGGTATGTAATTTTTTTCTTCTTTCTTATCTTTTTCATGGCTATGAAAGGGAAAAGACGCCGAGTTTCCAAAGCTATTTGAATATAGAAATGAACCATCACCTAGTATGTTCTTAACATACTAATTCAAATGATACAAACCTTAATTTGTTGTTGTTAAAACGTATTTTGGTGTATGTATACCCAGAAACTGTTACAATGATTTTCCTTCTCACAACAGAAAAATTTATGCCATTTGATTCATTTTTCGTTAACATGATTAGCCTGATTTTAAAATCCATTGCTGGATGAGTAATAACTTGGGCCTAGCATCCAGATTTAAATTTTCCATGGTTCCCTGAAATAACTCCAGGTGAACTCTGTGACGATTCATTCAAAATTCACCAAATTTCATCCCGTTCCTTGCGCTGATCCTCTCCTGGCCTAATGACCTTGACTGGCCATAAAGAAAGGAGAAGTAATTTTTTTTTTATTCACTAATTTGTCTAGAATATAACATCTTATATACATATAAATCTCACGTCACGATGTTTGTCCGGGATGAACTCCGAAACTACTTAACCGATTTTGATGAAATTTGGCGTACTGTGTGCAATTTCGTCCAACTTAAAAGATAGAATACTTTTTATCTCAATTATTGACCTAAATATTTATTATTGCGAATTAAACATTTGTCATAGGACAATGGTTTGTAAATGCCATAAGTTTCTAACACTTGGCAGTGTGTTAATTTATCGTCACAGGTTGGGTAACCATCCAGTTGATGGTGATGTGTTAATTTATCGAACCATCCAGTAAAAGGCGTTGTGTTTCGATTTATTTATGCTGCAGTCTATTCTAAGCCATGTGTTAGTTTCTTGAATTTTAATTGTGCTGTGTTGTTTGTGTGTTATTATACTTAACGACACAGTAATTACACACATGAATATAGCATTGAAGAAAATGTTACGATAAATTTAAAAATATGTAAGTATTTCTTGCTTGCTTCTCATTTTTCTTCTTCTTTTCGTTATGGCCAGGTAGGGACCATTTAATTGAAGATTTAAGTATTTTAATTTCAAATTTGGCACTTAATCATTATGGTATGCCATCACCTGATTGCCTGGCCACCGACTTGGTTAACAGTGATAACAATGTGGACTTGACTCATTATTCGCAATAATTGTAGCTATTACTGACAGCAGAACAAAAAAATATTTATAATCGGATTATGCTGACTGCTGACTGTTGACTGTTGATGCTGAACAAGATTTTTGTTTTTTGGATGCATCAGGTGGAACCGGTAAGAAATTTTTAATATCGTTGATCCTTGGGAAGGTACGGTCCGGTCGCAACAGAAAATTGCATTGGCAATTGCATCGTCAGGCATTGCTGCCACTTTATTAGATGGTAGGCGAACCACACATTCAGCATTTAAGCTGCCACTAGACATTCATAACAAACCAAACACAATGTGTAACATAATAAAAAGGAAGCGGAATGGCTGCAGTGTTGCAAAGAGCTCAATTATAATTTGGGATCAGTGTACTATGGCTCATAAACATTCACTCAAATCATTTCATAGAACTATGCAAGATTTGAAAGGCAATGATAAAACTTTTCAGTGGTACTGTCTTACTACTGTCTGGTGAGTTTCGACAGACATTACCTGTGATTCCTCTCTCTACATTTGCCGATGAGATTAACGCATGTTTAAAACAATTGGTTTTATGGCGGAATGTCGAGATAGTGTTTTTATAGCCATACATTCTCTTGTGTACCCAAATGAATGTCCATGATATTTTATGAGATTATATATATTATTAAGCTCTAAATAATCAAGACCCAATTTGTGGTAAGTTTGTTGTCATCCAGGTGCCAACATAAACATTGCCAAGGAAATTATACATAGCTAGCAGAGTTCCCGGCATTGCCTGCTCTGGTTGGCGTTGATTTACTCGTACACTATTTTTATTCACGCAATGAGAAACTTGTGTACCAAGTTTCATACATTGTACGCCATCCATTTCCGGAATTAAAGCAAACCTAGAGTCACCCGCACCTTACCAAGAAAGCAGTGGGTTGAAGTTGATTTAACCATACACTATTTTTTTTTTATCCAAAAAGATTCATGCTTCATTGATTTCGTACCACCCAATTCTGGTGCTAAACTAAATGGTGATTTAGCCGCACAGTTTTAAGAATGGGATGTTTTGGATGCTTAGTCCAGGGTATATTTGAAACTAATTATAGCATCTGCTAATGTTGCTGCTAGAAATTGAAACATGACGCATACCCGCATTAATAAATACCACATACATATTCTGGCATCACACAGAAAATACAGATTTTGAATGGATTAACATGTTAAGACACATTATTGTATGAATAAAATCTAGTATTACCTGAAAATTGCTGAATCGATTTTGACCGAGTTATTACAGTATCAAACATTAGGTGTATCTCATTATGCTGTCTTATTTGGCGCTATTGCTCAAAATTAAAATCTATTTTTTACCTGTACTGTTGAATATCAAGCATTCAGAATTTTATATCAAATATTCAGAATTAAGCAAGATATGAAATAAAAAATATTCTTTACTTTCAATTTGTTTCAGGGGGTTACAAATTGCAGCGCCATGATTGTCATAGAAACTGCATTACTAAACAAATGCAATAAATTATTAAAATGAATAAAATCAAGATTGTCCTAAACTTTTTTTTCCCCCAACACTAAAAGTTTAATACAAAGTTTTATTGATGTTGAAAACCAGCAGTCTACGCATTAATTGTTGTGAATAGAATAAATCTACTTTTAGCTCCAAATGCTCGATATTTTCGATGATATTCAATATCTCGAGAACTTATACAATTAAAAGCTAGATACTCGTGTGTATGTGTATAGTGCAAAATGTAATACAAAAACATCCAGTTTTCCTGAACTGTATATATTTCCAAAACTAAAGGCTTAATACAAAGTTCTATCAATCTTAAAAACCAACATACTGATCGATCACTGAGAAGTGAATGGATATATTTTCTGCTCCAAATGCCCGATATTTTAGCTGTACAGATTAAGCCTTTTATGCAGATATTGAAAATGAATCGCCAAAAAGTATAATCTAGGGTAAAAAGAATGAATGCTATATTACTTGTGATCTACAGTACTATCTCAAATGCCAGGGAAATTGTAGTATTAGTTTTACCTGTATGATCGAATACAATCTATCCAGAATAATATTATCGTAAATAAATTAATGCTTTTATTGTGATCAGAACGATAGTCATAGATATTGTAGTTGTGCTGACATTGTGATCAAAGAAAATTTGTTGTTTTTTTCATTATTAGTTTCTTGCATTCACTACGGCCATCTGTGGCATTTAAAAGCTTAGTACCCCAAATTAAATGAAAGAATATTTCAAGTTTTGTTTAGTGTGACAATTATCATTGTAAACTGCTTTTATTGCTTTCATTAAAGACTATGATCAGAGTAGTTGAGTGTTTAGTGCAGAGTATGTTACATCTAGTGGTTCCATGTTTGGTATTACCATACATTCAGAATTTCATTTAATGCTCTGGCATTATGTAACATTGAAACATAAGACATGCCAAACAAATCAATTGAAATTCTAAGCTTTAAATCAGTGAAAACCCCATCAAAATCTGCTCAGTAGTTTGAGTTTTTCTAGCACAAATTTATCCGGTTTTCATTTTACAGACATAGATGTAAATGTCTGACAGTTCTGAATAATTTAGTTGTAACAGAAGGTGCCTTCAGCTTGCTTTATGTCAACTGCAGTTATTACATACAAAAAATTACTGGCTGGGTTATTCTTGAATAGCTGGTACCTAAAGCATAATGGGAATGAAAACATTTTGAATCTTATGGTTGCAAATGGGCCAGAATAGGCTATTTACCAAAATTGTTTATTAGCAAACTTGTTTTATCCAATATTATTATTTGTTTTTCTGAAGAACTGCCATATTTTAAATAAAAAACAGTATTTAAATTGAAAGAAAGGAAAAAAAACTTTTTGCTTTGGTGCAGGTTGTAAACATCACAAGCAAGTAAAAGTCACCATTGGAATCTTGTTTATTTTTTAAAAAATTTGCATATAAATTGTTGGAAAAAATGGTTTATAAATGACATTTAGTACCCCAGATTACTAACAATACAATAAAAACTTCCAAGAACTGTAAGCGTTCCAACAATTTCTGAAACACAAAAAAGTGGCTGCCGCTCTCTTGTGCAGTAATCATGAATGATAAATGGCTCGGCAATGCACAATGGCTCTTGAGTGCCCCTGTGTTGAAACTTTCCGATAACTTGTTCCAAGTTAGACTAGCAGAATATTATAAACTTGGATGAATGCTAAGTCCAATAAGGCTGCAAAGCCGCTGTTCTTTTGCATTTCTTAATTCTCATTTTCTGCACACACAGAACCATTAACATATGACCATAATTTCTGGTACTTCAGTAACATTTTCAAAGAGAAGGTCCATGTTCTGTGGTTTATAGTGGCAGTAAACTCCGGAAAGTTAAATAGTGATATATTCTTGGAGTTTCTTGATTCTTGTTTTGTCATTCTTGTTCCACGTGAACTTGATTGTTAGCTTAATACATATGGAGAAGCACTGCGTCCCCATAACCCATTTAATGCAGAATGAGGTGGATTTAATGTGATGATAATCTTGATGCAGTAGTTCACTTAAGAACAATTTTAATAGGAACAGAGACACAATCACAAAGTCGAAAGACAAAGAGAAACTAACTAGAGACCACACAGGTCAAAGGTTGGCCTCTCAGTAAATGTAGCAGAGATAGATATACGAGGTGTGTTCAAAAAATAACGTGGATTTTCATTTAATTTTTAAAAGAATTTTATTTATTTGTCTTTGTTCAAAATTGTCCACATTAGACATTACACCCTTATGTGCTTCTTTCAGTGACACATTTTTAATCTCATCTAAGCCTCTAAAATGATGGCCAATCAAGGTTCTTTTTATTTTTGGGAACAGGAAAAAGTCACATGGGGTAATATCTGGCGAATATGAAGGCTGCGGCATCACTACAGTGTTGTTTTTTTTTTGCCAAAAATTCATGAACAAGCAACAGTATGTGTGAGCAGGTGCATTATTGTGATGCAAAAGTCATGAATTGTTTTACCGCAAATTCGGGCATTCTCTTCGGACTGCTTCATACAAATGACGTTGAACTTGAAGGTTTCATTCCTTATTGATCATTTGACATTGTGGCAAGAACTCATAGCGCACTATGCCATTAAAATCAAAGAACACTGTGAGCATAACCTTCATATTTGATTGAAATGGTCAAGATTTTTTCGGTCTTGGCGATCCAGAATGCCTCCATTGGAATGATTGAGCCTTAGTTTTGACATCATACGCATAAACCCATGTTTCATCATCGGTTATGACATGTTTCCATAGTTTGCATCGTTGTTTTAGTGATTCCTGAGCGACTTCCATTTGCTGCCGTTTTTGTTAAAAACTCAACACTTTTGGAACATATTTTGCCGCAACGCTTTTCATACGTAAAACAGATGAAAAAAATTAATGGCACGAGCCAGTTGATATGCCAACATCATTAGAAACTTCTCTAATTGTGGTTCGGTGATCGTTCATAATCATTTGTATCACTTTTTCCACGTTGATGTGCTAGGACAACCCGTACGCTTGTCATCTTCAAGGTCCTCACGGCCATCTTGAAAAAGCTTAATCATAAAAACTTGTTTTACTTATAGTAGTTTCACCAAAAGAAATATTTAACATTTATAATACTTTGTTGCACTTAATTCCATTTTTATAGAAAAATTGAAACTATTTCTTTTTAGTAAGCTCAAAAGATGGCAGATAAACTCTCAGCAACCTTAATCATGTGGTTTTATTGTCATTGTCGATTGAAGCAGATGTGTGTTGTTCATTTAGAAAAATGGAAAAATCAGAGTTTTGAGCATTGATTAAATACTTTTATTTAAAAGGCTTAAAACTGAAAAAGGTATGGTTTTAAATGATTGCTGAATCAAAGTGCGCAAAATATTAGAGGCTACAGGCATATCGCAAGGTATAGTGTATTCAATTTTGCATCAAACATTAGGTGCGAAAGAATTTCTGTAAGATTGTTTGCTCTCAGTGTTGAATAAGAGCGATCCTATAGTCTATTCTGGGGTTGTTTTGGTGCTTTTTTGTTGCAACCCTAATGATTTCTACATCTACACATAGCAATGAACAAAATATGAAGACACTGCTATATTCCAGAAACTAAGGAACATTTAAACAGTGTGTTTTTGCTGGTGAAATCGGCTGGCAAGGTGATGGCCACAGATTTTTGAAATGCTTGCGGAATCATCTACATTTTTTACTTGAAAAAGGACAAACAGCAACTGGAGCTTAAAAAGGGACTTATTAAATGACCCTTGTACACAAAAAATCTAGTTTGCATTAAGAGGATATTCTATTTTCAACAGAACAGATTTATGCAACTGATTCTGTAACACTATAAACACAGCCACACTTTTAAATGTTTGTATTTTGTTTCACACCTTTCCCTCAAAAAGAGTGGTGTTGAGTTCAAGAGTGTAATGGAGTATTCTAAAGCTTTTGTATGTATTTATATACGATTGTATGTTTGTGCGTGCTTGTGAATTCATAATTTGAGCAGCAAATCTCATCAAAATGTATGCCATTAGGAACTCCGGCGATGTTTTTAATAGTTGTTAAACTACTTTAAATTTGGCAGCAACATTTAACTGATAGTAATCACAAATATCTTAAAGCTTCAGTACAGTCTAGTTTAAATGTTTGTCTGTTTGTATTTGTAGATGCATGGCCACCTTTGTAAGTGTTGGGTTTACTTTCCCTATACTTATTTTATTTCACATCATTATTGAGATAAATGCATTGCAACATAAAGCTGGTATAGATCATATTCGATACCACATGTATATAAATCATAAGCAAAACTGGCACTTAGAATGTCTTAAATAAAGACAAAATGCATATGGCATATAAAACATTTCGTTGTAACTCAGGAACGATAATAATAATAATAATAATAAAATGTTATCATAGCAACTAAGGAAGGCAGGCCAAACGGGTTAATTGGCTGGTATGGATATTTGATCTGTTTTTTTTTTTGGGGGGGGGGGGGTCTATGGTTTCCAAAATGGATGCTACAAGTTTAAATAAAAATTTGTTCTGGGTATGTGGCACATTGCTATGGATAAAGTCAAATGATCAGTTGGAAAAATAAATAACGATTTTGCCTGGATATTTCTTTCATAATCATCATAAATGTCTGCAGTTTGTACAGTGCAGCCATCAAATAGAAGTTACTCTGTCTGATAGTGATGACTTAATCAGTATCATATCATATCTATTGTGAGAGAAGATTTGTAACTGATATCAGGATATACCCTTAATTTTGTGTTCTTCATCTATTTCAAATGGGTCCTCTCCACTAACCAAACCTTACACATAACAGACCATTAACATACTTTGCAGAGAGTAGATACCTTTCAGCTTTGTTCATATGTTTTTATTTTCAGGGCGATATCTGTTCCTGAATGCAATTGCTAACCAGTTAAGATATCCCAACAGTCAGACACACTACTTCAGTTGCACTCTATTGTACCTGTTTGCGGAGGCCAATACCGAAGCTATCCAAGAGCAAATAACCAGGTAAATATTCACTGAAATTAATTTTATTCAATTTCAGTTGTTATCAAACTTTTGGTATTTTGTAAGTATGACTACTTTTTATCTAACTAATGAGATATCAGAGTTTTGCAGTTACACACACTTGATGAAGGAAAACTTGGTTTAATGTATTAGAATATGCTTACGAAATTTGACAGTAATTGATAGTCTAATTGAATCTGCGTTTTTTGAAAGGGCACAATCGACATTTTTTTCCCATTTGTATTTTCTGATTTTTTTTGTTCCTTGAGGATAGAGCTATCAGTTTGTTTTGAAAAGGCATAGTGGGGCAGACATGTTAAGGTAACATATTTCACATGCAAATACCATATAAAGCTAAACAAAAATTTCTAATAAGACTTCTGGATTGGTGTTTTGTTAACTTTCCAAAAATTTACATTTGGTCACATACGCCCTTTCAAAAAACACCAATTCAATTAATAACATTATGAATAATGTTATAAAAAAATCTTCTTATAATACTTATAAGTCGGAGTAATGCAAATGGCAGTGTCATTCTACCAAAACTTTCCCTTATAATTTTGTTTTTAGAAGTTGATAAATAACTCTCTGTATGGCATCATTGTTGTCACTTCGCTAACTTTGTTCCTTGGGGCTTCATAGGTTACCATTACATAGCATTCTTAAGATTCATGTGATTTTCTGCTGTTTAGCAAGGCCTTATTAGTACATACTGTAACCTTACTTTCATTTTTGTGGAATTATTTTGTTTAAGAATTTCTTCTGTTTACTGGACACATTTGCTACAGCAAATTTAGTTGTCATAAACTGAAAATATTAAATAAAAATTTCCCTGCATTGCACATTCTGAATTAAATGTCATAGTCAAAACCTTTTTGAAATTTGATGGTCATAAAAAGTTTTGCATTGGTCGCATTAATTTTTTTTACATATTGGACTGATAAATTTTGCTATAAAAATGGTGAACAAGATCCTAAGAAATTTCAAAGAATTAGTACATTTTTCTTTTTTAGTACTTTGATTGCATCTAATTTTTTGAATGATGTCTTTTATTATTAGATTTTTTATGTTTGTATTTGAAATATTATTTTTATACATTATTAATATAAAAACATATGTTTTTAAGGGTTCTCCTTGAAAGACTGATTGTAAATAGACCTCACCCTTGGGGCCTCCTCATTACTTTCATAGAGCTTATAAAAAATCCAACATACAAGTTTTGGAATCATGAATTTGTACATTGTGCACCAGAGATAGAAAAGTAAGTATTACTGTTATTTGATATGCATCAAATATATGATACCAATATTTTTTTCGATTCTTAATTGAATACCAATTTGTTTCAGGTTGTTTGAATCTGTCGCTAGGTCATGTATGGTCCAAAAACAAGGACAGCCAGCTCAGGAAAATGAACTACCTGAGTGACAGACTTTTTTTTACAAAGATGTAATTTTAGTTTTGTTACATAAAAAGACAAAATGTATCGCAGTATCTTAAAAGATTTTAATATGATATTTGCACAAAGAAACTATTGTAAATGATTAAGCTGTCTCTTGAAAAAGAACGCAGCATATTTTTTCTATTACACCTCAGTTCCTTTGCAGTTTTATGTTGAAGCTTTTATACTAGAATGATTTATAACAATTTGGAAATGGTCAGGAAGTGAATATTTCTATACTGAAAAAAATAGATACATATTTTATCGCTACATTTGTCTTAAAGTAAGCAACGAATTAATAATGTACACTTAAAAATCTCTTTATTTTTTATGATGAGTGCAGTTTTCAGTTTTGTTCATGCAAAGGGTTTACACTTGGAAACAATAAAAGATGGAATTCTGTAAGAGGAGGTCATTTTATGTGTTTAATTACAAATGAAAGGAAACATAGATATTTTCTTGTGTATATGTATATATATAAATAATTTGTTATGTACATGTTGAAAGAGAACTTTTTCATTGTGTTGTTTTATGCTGACATCGGAAAATGAACTTATTCTCGGTGTTGATTTTAATTTAGCTACTAGACAATGTGATAAAAGCATAATCATTACACAATACTAGGCTGTGATGAGGAATGTAGTATTAGCCAGAATCTTTGCTAAATTCACATCTGATAATTTTGTATGTAAAGATGTATTGTATCTAAATTCTGTGAATACTGTATGTATATAATTGAAAACTGTTTATAAATAGCTCATTCTCATAGTGACACATTTCAAGATTATTGTACTACTTTTTGAAATATATTCATATAAAATAAATGTCTGTATTGTAATACTAATATCAAGAGATCATTTCTTTGTGGCAGTTGATAAATTGCTAAATCATCCTGTGAGGATGGTAAATGCTGTGAACGAGAGGTATAAAAATGGTCCTTTTTTTTTTTTTTTTTTTTTTTTTTTAAAAGGGACATTCATTTTTATACTGTTGGATACCAACTAAATTCTGATTGATCCTTTTGAAATATACAAGGTTACTATTTTTGCTTGTGGATTGTTTGAGTAACCAGCTCTCACTGACCTGTTTTTGTATTGTTCTCTTCATCAAATGTTTAACTTTGGCATAAACATTTCTGAACAGTACAGCTATGTTATTTAAATGTACCTGTAAATTAACCAAGCAAATACAAATAGCAGAAAGTCAGCAACAATATTAACAGAATCTATAGATAAATTGAAATTCCATTATCATAAAAAACAACAAAGTTTAATGTTATGAATTTTTGTAAAAATAAATGTGTTACTCCACAAACATCGAATAGTACCAAAAAAGAGAATGCATGCTGAATAAAGATTCAGATTGAGCATCCTTGCAATCTTTGGTATGGGAATGATACCTTAATGCACGTAGCCATTTAGCGTTTAAGCTTTGATTTTTCCTAAATGGAGACTCGCCAAGACGGATGGCATCAACATGAGATACCTGAGGTATCATACTATTCCAATCTTCACACTGAAGTCCTCTAATTTCGAATTAGCAGAAATTAAATGAAATTATCACACTAAAAATTTTGAAGTCAAGATCAGACTTAATATTTCATGCTTTTGCATCACTCAAAATCATAAGACATGCCGCAGATTTTAAGTGACCGTGTAAACCTCATCAAAACCTGTTTGGTAATTTTTGCATGGCTGGATAATAGAGAGAGAGACAGAATACTTCTCACTTTAGATTGATATAAAAGTAAAAATATGAGTGGCTGCGTCAAACACAAGGCTTGTACGAGCTCAGCCACGTACTTCTTTTAAGTTGGCAAAGGGTTTAACTCGAAATATTGTATTTTCTGTGTTTGTGTGTTGTTGCTGCCTTCCTCTCTTCAACTTTGGTGAGTGCTGGTTGTATTTTATCTGTCCTTTCCATATAAAGATATGAAAGGTAAGAGATGACCTGTCCCACAAGTTGGCACTTTATTTCAGGTGTGAATGAGTGGGAAAATTATCTTTTCTAGGTGAGGGAGTGCTGAACAAGTTACTTGAAGCACTGAAAGAGTTTTACAACTAATAAAAGTCAAAAGTTAGTGGTTGATGTCATTTTGCCCAAAGAATTTAAGATTTTAAATTAAAAAAAATATCTAATGGGGAAATCAGGTGTGTAAGGAAATTGTCACAGTATTATATGCTCCAACACAGTTTAAACTAGCAGAGTACAAGCGTAGCTGCATTTGCAATGATATTTATCCATGAATCAAAGAAGTATTCGAGAAGTGAGAGCTACATCACAACAACGAAACTGAAAGAAGTCTGCATTGTGCAGACCCGACAAGACTTTGACCATGACAGAAGCATGGGAATCTGTATACTGAGAACCTTTTACATCCATCCCAAAATGCCACAGTAATCAATTTATAATTCGTGTTTGAACTGCTATAGCTGCGGCCATATCTACTTGCGGGTGGCCGCAAATGCACTGTTGCCAAACCACGCCCTTAACAGTTGTTTTCAAATCTTTACTTGTAGTAATAGTTTGTACCGTGTTTTTAATTAATTTTTAATCACTATTTTGCGATAAACTATAGATGTATGTCATTCTGTTAAGTTATGCAAGTGCAGATGCATTTAATGTATTTGAAGGTTTCAAAAGATCTGATATTTAATTACCATTTATTACACCTCAAAAATTGGATTCTAGAAGCCACTATGTTTCATTCAAGTAAAAATCAAGTACCATCATTCTGACGCCTGTATTTAAATCCTATATTGTTCAATATACGTCTTGCAGGTCGTGCAGATCCTGGAAAATCTATCTTCTCTTTTCTGAGTTTCCTTCCTCCGTCACCAGTACTCTTTCATTTTCTGGCTCACTTGCTTTTTCTTCCTCCCTCTTTTTCCTGATTGGTTTTTCTTCAGTCAGTTTCTTTACCTCCACAACTTTTCCTTGGAATAATTCCCTGTCTTGTATGTATTCCATGCTGATCCCACATCTTTTCAGATCCTCATGGACCTCCTTCACCCATGGAACCTGAGTCTTCCTGTTCTCTTGAAGGTTGAATATTTTCTTTGCCATTCTTTCTGGTTCCATTCTCTTGATGTGTCCATAGAAGCTCTGTTGTCTACTTCAGCCGCTGTGGTTCTGCTGTCGATAACGTGCATCTTGTTGGAGTCCCAAAAAAAACCTGTAGTAGGGGAATAAGTCTCTTCCATTTTTTAGTAGCACTATACTCTTGCTAAATCACCCTAATAATAAATTAGTCCACTTCTTGTTCAGTAAAATTATTACACTAAATTACTGTAATTAATAAATAACTAAAACAAATTATATAATATTGCATGTAAAAATCTCACATCACTAAAAAACGGAACATCCTGTTTCGAGCACGCTAAACCTCTCACTAACACTTTTTTTTTTTAATTCCCATTCACAGTTTCACACATTTTTTGTGTGTAGAAAGGGAGGTGGAAGGTTTGGGGTTGAGTAGTGAGTCATTGCCGCTCCTACTAGGCAACACAGGAGGCTCAGCATTGCAATTTTCAAGTGATAGAAAGAGTGTTATGCCAGATTGTTCCCAAGTGTGGCAACAGCACATTCACACACACCCGCCAGTTCATTTGGCCACAGATATAGGTGCCCACTGTGAAGTCATTTTACTGACATTTCCAACTAAAAACTATAACCCAAATCGTCTGATTATACAGTGAAATGATATCCTTGTTAAGGAACAGAAATCATATCTGAATGTAGTGATATCTTGATGCAGTACACACAGCACAAATTCTGCATGTACATTTCCTGCGATTACAGTCATTAGAAATGCTTCTGAACATATTTCACAATGATTATCGTACTTCTCATATCATATACTAATGTTGGGAAATAATTAAGCTCCTGAACTAAAATCCAAATATATTCATTTCAAATATCTTCTCGAAACATCCTTCAGTATTTTGCCATCCTGTGTTTCGCCATTTTTATATACCAGCAGCTTTCTTATTTTGCTGTCCGTGTAAAATTACTACACGTTTCCTTTCTGCTTGAAAACCAGTAATAACAAATAGGTTTCTTTCTAACCATTAGTTGATACATTAGCCATCTTTACACAACACAAATGGAGATTCATTAGTGGTTCACCTATTTTTTTAATTATGGAATCATTATCATGGTTACAAATTTTTAATTACATCATAATAACTTTATGGAATCCTGTGAAAGTAGATAGTTACTAGTAATTTTCTGTTTCATCATGCCACTGTCTATAAGTTGGATAAGGAATTGATTATTGTTCAGTGATAACATCCAATTCCTTTTCTCGTATGTCAAGGTGTTCTGTAACACAGTGAACTACACTCCTATGCTCATCAGCAACATGCCTTATACCTATCTCTTTATACTATTATAAATATGTAAGCTTGCTGAGTCTGTCTGTGTGTTTGCAGAAGTATCACACAAAAACTATCGCACCAGTTTGAAATCTTAAGGTCCATCTTAAAATCTGTGATATATCTTATAAATAATTGACAGGGGAATGAGATAGGATAGGTTGGCTCACAGATCTTCATGTAACTAAGATGGGTACTTCTTAGAGAGATACAAAAGATTACATCACTACTATCTAGATCCTGTTAATATTCTTTTTTGACTCTGGCTATTAAGTTCTTCAGTTTTCTGAAATGTAGTACATTAAAATAAATGGAAGCTACATTATGGATTGATACTTCAAACAACCTAATATCTGAATGTAAGCAATTAACACAACCTTTCATTAGAATAATGATTAGCAATACTGTTCCCTGTGGCACTCCCAATTTTACTTTCATTTTTTTTTTTTTTTTTTTTTTTTTTTTTTTGATATTGCATTTGTTCTTTACTTTCTCCTTCTTCTTCATCATCACCTTTTCCTAACATTAGGTCTGTATTTAACAAGATTTACTTAACATGGTAAAATTTGGAGCTTTGATTTTATGCCATTTCTAGGATCAAGTATTTTACCTACTTCCAGGACATACAGAAAAAGTGAAATGTTGATATCTGCCTGTGAAATGAGTGATTAATGTGTAATGCAGTTTATGAGATGGAGGGTTGGGGACTGTCCTTGGATTCACCTTGAAGGCTGCAGAAAAATGCCAAAAAACCACAGAACACCTGTTAAGTAGGGCGTGGTGCTTGTTCCCAGTCCTATTGTTCACTTTGTCTTAGGGATGAAAGGATGAGGGAGATGGATGAAACGATGAGGGAGTTGCGTGGAAGGATCAGGATTTTTGAGGCTCGTCCTGTGGAGTCACAGCCTGTGGGGGCTGAGACTCGTGCAGAAAGTAGAGATTGTGGGTTGGAGGAAATTGAGAAGGATGGTTGAGAGCTGGTAACAGGTGGTAGGAGAAATATGGTTAATGGGATGAAGAAGCCAGACACTTTAGAAATTGTGGGAAAAAATAGGTTTGACCTGTTGCCAGAGTCAGGAGAAGAGTAGGCCTTTAGGAATTAGGACATGCATGGCAAGAATAGGGAAAAAAGGGTTCTGCTGCTAGATAGTAGCCATGGGAGAGGTATAGGCCCTCTTCTACAGAATCAGTTAGTTACAGGTTACCAGGTCACAAGTTTTTTCAAACCTAGTGCAACGTTAGGTCAGGTAAGAGAAGATATAGGTTCACTTTGTAGGAGTTTCACAACGGATGATAGAGTAGTGGGAGTGCAGTGGATAATACTGATAGAAACGTGAGTTATAGTATAGAAAGTGAGCTGGTGAAGGAAGCTCAGCATACCAGGGTGGAACTGATGCAGGTCCTAAGTCACCATGATCGGCTACAATTGAACTATGCTGAGAGGTGGGTAAATGTGGAAACGAAAGTGATACTAGGTCTTTGGGGTTGTGCCTGTGAACACCATTGTTAGGTGGGGTTTCACAAGGCATAGCCTAAACCTAAATAGAAGGGGCAAGGAGGTACTTTCTAAATTGTTAGCAAAAGCAGTAAGGGAGCCCATTTCCAATGATATGGGGTCATGACTGTGCCTTTTTTAGGATTGAGGCTGCTGGTGAAGGGATGGAAATAGTTGATCAAAGTGATACTGATTGTAGATCCATGATGGGAAAAAATCACAGATGTTAAAACCTTAGAAGAAAGTTGCTGAAACAATAACTGACTGGGGTAAAACTGGGAAGGAGGAGGTAGTACTGAAAATATAAAGCCAGTAATAAGGGTGTTATTGGTGAACTGTAGAAGTATAATGAACAAATTGCAAATTTAATAGAGATACACGAACCACAACTAATAATTGGGGTAGATAGTTGGTTAAAAGAAGAAGTACTAGTCAGTGAGGTTTTCCTGATGCTTACAGAGTGTACCACAGAGATAGAGTAGCAATTGGTGGAGGAGTTATCATACTTGTTCACAAAAACTACCACAGTTCACTGGTGTTCATAGATCATGACCACGAGTTACTTGGGGTAGATTTCTGGGGTTATCAAAAAGAAATAATCAGGGTGTTGGCTACTTACCGCAGTGGAAGAATGACAGATGAAGATGAGACTCTTGGGGAGACATTAAATTCATACTCAGATTTCAGAGGTGAGAATAGAATGGTCATTATTGGTGGGGATTTAAATTTACCAGGTATAAACTGGGGAGGAAATAAGATTAATAACACAAGGGAACAGAGATTTTCAAATACCCTAATAATGGAAGGAGGATTTACACAAGTGATAGAGCAGAATACTAGGGGACAAAATATTTTGAATATATTCCTAATAAATCCCAATGATAACCTTGTGGGGTGTCAAGTAACCAAAGGAATAAGTGGTCATGAAGCACTTCTGATGGATATTAGAGGCTCCAGTAAACCAGCAGCCACAATTGAAGGTGGAGATAGGTACAACTATAAAAAGGCACAAATTTCTAATTTGAAGAGATATTTAACACTAGAGTGCACGCGCCCCTAAGTACTCCTTGAGCGCACGCGCGGGCTACAGGCGTAGCCCATTTATAGGATAATTCATTTTCGGAATCAGACAAAAATATATATAAAACCGAGTAAATAATTACTAAATATCTTTATTTTTATCATATTGACTCATAAAATTAACAAAATTTTGTTTCTTAATTATAATTTGAAACATAAACGTAAACTTCTTAAAAATCAAATATTTTTGAAACGTTTGAAATCTTTTAGTCTTATTTTTATTTAGGAACGTAATGTTTATTAAAAAATGGGTTTCCAGTGTAGTAATTGTACCAATTATCAAAGTGATTGATAATAATTCATTCTGTTGGTATATATTCAGGACAGACGACAGCCTGAAGTTCGCTACAAATGCGCCTCATACATTTGCTGCATTGCTTGCGCGTCCTGTAAGCCCGAGCCCCGCTGCTAAAAGAACATCGACCAACTCCTCCCCGAATAGGCTTATTATGTTTCGGGGGTTGATCTGCCAATCCTAAAAGTAGTCTTACTTTCAGTTTTATACCTTTTAGTATATTTTGCTGGGATATACGACGCTCTATAGAAGGTCTTGCAAGATCGAATCCGACTTCTTGGTGATATTGACGACGGATCACTTTTATATCAGGATTGATCGTCAGATATCTTACAAGACCGTTTAAATTCGCCATGTTTACAAAATTGCAAGACAGCGTGCGAGGCAATCGACAACTGTTCCGAGACACTAGGTATTCTTTAGACATTTTATCAAAAATATCGACACCTATTTTGTATGGTTATAAAATGTGATGATATCGGGTTTCTGAGCTTCACTAGTTGCATAATCAATTTTTAGCATGATTATGGAGGGTAGACAACATCAAAATTACTTAATTTCGTTTTGTCATTCTCCAGCAACCATCTTAGTATTTGGGCATAGCTCACATTATCCACCATCTAAAAATGACAAAAACATAATAAAGTTACATGAAAAATACATAAACACAAACAACACACATAAAAAACAGTTATTGACATTACTTTTTGTAGTATTAATACAGAAAATGTATTATATTTACCTCAATTTTGTCACTTGTATATTAAATAATTTACTTCCTCCAACGCTCGCGCGGGCTACAGGTGTAGCCCATCAACTTCAAGGGTGATTTATGCAGATGTCCGTGCGCCGTGAGAGATGGCAGGCTACTGGCGGGGCTGGGTGATAGTACTTGAGGAATACACTGGACGATTAATCTGTAGCGCGCAAAGTTTATATAATATACGACAATATTACACGTTGGGCTACATATGTAGCCCGCGTGTGCACTCTAGTGTTAAGAGAATGTTTCAGCAAATGGAAGGAATGCACAATAGAGTCAAGGTGGGAAGAGTTCAAAGAGATGATAAGAAAGGGATAAGAAAAATTTACTCAAAAAAGTAGAGAACCTGTGTACTGTGAGGTAAACAGGTTGGTAAGAAGAGAACATAACAGAGTTAACAGACAGCAGGGTAGTAGGGAATGTTTAAAACAACTAAAGGACTTAATAATAGCTAAGGAGGTGGCTAAAGATGGGTTTATGAAGAGTATTGCTAGTGCAGGGGGACCAAGGCATCTAGAAATTTCTATGGCTGAGGGGTAGGGAGGGTATCGAGACGCTTATAGACAAGGAGGATTTGAAAAAGGCAGAGATTTTAAGTAACTGGTTTAGTGAGAGCATTAGGGACAATGAATCAGAAACGGGAGGGTCTAACTTGGAGAGCGAGCTTAGAAATGAACAGACCAAAAAATTTGAAATTCATTCTGAGGATATTATAAAGGAAACAAGAAAATTGAAAAAACATAAAGGATCTGGTGTAGATAATATTACTACAGATATCTTAATGATAGCCAGATGTGACATTGTACCTTATCATGAAATATTATTTAAATAGAGTCTGGATATTTGCTGCTTACTGCAGGACTGGAAAAGTGTGATAGTAGTGCCAGTACATAAAGGAGGGGTGAGAAATAGAGTCAAAACTTAAAGACCGATCAGGGCTGGATTAAGACAGCGTGGGGCCCATAGCAAATGTGAAGAAGGGGCTCCCCTAGGAGGCGCTAGGCCCCCAGAAGGCACGAGGCCCGTAGCTTTTTCTGATTCCTGCTACGTGGTTAATCCGGTACCGAGGCTGATCCGTTTGACATCAGTGGTAGATAAATAAATGGAGAGATTGATATGCAACCACATCTTAAATATATGCGAAGATTGTGAGTAGTTTTCAAGTAGGCCAAATGGCTTTAGGCAAGGATATTCATGCGAATCTCAGTTGGTGGAATATATAAAAGATATTTCTGATATTACTGAGGCCAAATTGATAGTGTAGCACTAGATCTGTCAAAGGCTTTCGACAGAGTGAGCTATTAGATGGTAGTAAATAAGGTAAAAACTATTGGAATGGATGAGAAAGTGATTTGCTGGGTAGAGGAATTTTTGAAGGGTATAAAACACGGGGTGAAGAATTGGCTTATTAGATACACACAAATAAAAAACTAAAGCGTGATTATGATTATAAGGTGGGGGAAGATTTCCTTGTTGAATATTTGAAATGTAAATATATTGGCATTACATTTGATAACAAGCTTAACTGGGCAGGAAACATTGGTCAGGTAGTAGAAAAAGGTTTCAAAATTCTGCACTTGTTGGAGAGAATAATGAGGGGATGTATGAGAGAAGTAAAGGAATTGGGTTACAAAACTTTGGTCAGACCATTGCTTCTATATGGTAGTGTAGTATGGGACCCACATTTTGAGTATCAAATACAGAAGTTGGAGAGGTTGCAAAAAAAAAGGGCTGCTAGATTTGTTTCTGGAAATTACTGCAGAATGGAATCAGTTACAGATATGATAAAAGAGCTGGAATGGGATTCATTGCAAGACAGGAGGAGGGGCATGGGAGTGTAAAAGTCCTGCATTGGTGATAAGGCATGGAAAGATATTGGTGTAAGAATTAAAAGTAATGCATAGAAGGGAAAAGATGACCATGACCACAAGCTGGCACTCCATTTCAGTCACAAAGGTGTAGAAAGATTCTCTTTTTTGAGTAAGGGTGTCAGGGATTGAAATAAGTTACCAAGAGAAATTATGAATAATTTATCAAAAACGTTGAAAGAATTAAAGTTAAAATTTGCCGAGGGCAAATGTAGATGGGTGCAGGAAAGAGGAAGATAGGTGGTAGGGAAATTTCCACTGGAGCATGTGCTCCATTGCAATTTAATTAAATATTATTATTATTCTTGATCCAGTGTGTGGCACCTCAGTGCTCTAAGCTATCAATATAACTCACTATTGATTGCCCACCTGATTAATAAAACATAGGTCATCTTACTAGACACTGGAATATTAAAAAAGCTGACTGGGCACTATGCAAGCTGCATTTGGAAGAGGAAATTAATAAAATCTCGGCAGAAGTATCGGGCATAGAAGCATACAAGCAGTTTGTGTCAGCAATTGCAGTAGCTGCAGAGAAATTTATACCAGCAAGAAAACAACGAACCTTTTTTGGTGGAACACTGAATGCTCAAGAGCAGTAGCAAAAAGACTAGCTTTAAACATATACTAGAGGGAAGCAACTTTAACACCTTACCTACAATATCAAAAATCTGTGCATGGACAAAACAGAAGCGGCTAAGCTGGATGAAGTACTGTGAAAGTTGGGCAAAGATACAAGCTCAATATGCAACAGAATAAGATGCTTGAGGGGTAGGAAACATAGACCTCCAGCAAATTCAGTAGAGAGCTGGACTACAGAACGAATTGCCAAAAGAATAGCTCCAGATAGTGTCTCCTATCCAGATTCTAGATAGTCACTGAATCCCGCATATAACATAATATTTCGAGCACCAGCTCTGCGCACCTTTCACAAGTCAAAGAACTTCTCCAGTGCCTAAAATAGTCTTCCGATATAGCTACGGCCATAGACGGAAAGCACTATTCAATGTTATCCATCATGCCTACAGTAGCCCTGCAGTTCCTCACAAAATGTTTTAACAACATTTGGATGATTCCTCAGGAATGGAGAACATAGATTATCTTACCCATACTGAAACCCCATAAGATCCAAAACATCCAGGGTCATGTAGACCAACATCACTAATGTCGTGATTTGCAAAGACTCTGGAGCACCTAGTAAAAAATAGACTAGAATGGTGATTAAAAAGAAACAAGTATCTACCAAGTACACAATTTGGTTTCAGAAAAGGAAAGAGTAATTTAGATAAATTGTTGACCATAACCACGGATCTCAATATCACGTTCTTGCAGAAGCAGTACCTCAGCTCAGTATTCTTGGATATTTCAGCAGCATACAACAATGTGGTAATTCCCATACTGATGCAGAAACTCAGAAAGTTGGGTATCCCTCAAAAAGCCCTTAGCAGGAATCTACTCCCTACTATCAGTAAGAGTGATATAAATAGTAGTCAAAGAGAAGTTGATAGGACCTCGCGTGCTGTTTAAAGGACTTCCTCAGGTTGCTATATGAAGTCCTCTGTTGTATTTAATATATAACCATGACTTGGAAAATCTCTTTTTCTCCTAATGTAACTGCCCTCCAGTTTGTGGATGACATAGTAAAATATACAAAGGGCTTGTGCATGGAAGTGGTCCTTCATCAGCAGAATGAGGCAGTATCTGGCTATGTAACAACAGTATGGAAATAGCTGCTGATAAATCAACTATAGTGATATTTTCAAAATGAAAAATCATCACTAATAACATCGTGTGAATAGAACCATACCCTTTCTCAGTGCAGGGCCCGCTCTAGGGGGGGGGGGGCAAACCGGGCATTTGCCCGGGGCGCTAAAATTTAGGGGCGCCATTTCGGCTATAAGTGTGAGAAAAATATTAATGTGTTAAATACCCAATTAATATAAAAAAATTCACATACCGAATTTTTCGTTCGTTAAAAACTTACAGTTCTTAGCTATTTGGGTGCGCCCCTAGAGACTTCGAAGAGAAGGGGCGCGGACCTCAAAGGGGCGCGCCGCTGCCCAGCCGCCTCTGTGTGAATTCCGCCATAGGAGCAACTTCAAAAAGCGCCGCGTCCACGCCATGTCTCAGCCCGAAGTCCGCGCCACGTCTCTTCTGTGCGAATTGGGTCTTAGCACGCGAGTAGAACGCTGTTTCGACTTTTGTTGTCCCAACTTGCTTATTATTGCTAATTATAAAAGTGGTTACATCACACAACAGCATTAGTCTTACTATTACGTTATTAGTGATAAGTGGAAGTTCATAAAATTTACTTCAGGATTTCATTATTTTTAAAGGTAAGTACATCTATGATTAAACTGTTATTTAGTTGGATATACGACATAAGCGCACAACGACAAAAGCGCACAACAGAAGCGAAGCGCGGTAGGTGGAGGCTGTTACACCTGTCCTCGGCTACCTGCACTGATTCCGACGTTATGCTGCCCACAAGTTACTAGACCCGGTGAAAAGGAGTGTTTTTCGCAATTGCAGCTAGGCTGTAATACATGGAATCGATAGTGCTTGGCGGGAGATGCTGAGTATTTATTTTATTGAATTGATAAACCAAATCAATATGGATCTTAGTTATTGGAAATCGAAGTGGAATAATTTGCATAATAATTTCTTCTCGTAATCCGAGCCTCACAGATTTGTTGTACAAATTAGATACAGGCATTGTAAGTGTTATGGTTGGGTTAAATTATATACGCTAGCTTTAATCGCTTGTGAAAATACTGTAGTTTAGTGGGTGTGGGACAGTACTTACAATCATTAATAAATAAATAATATTACCAGCTGCTGATTACCGATTAGTTACTTCACATACCATTAGCATATTCAATTTAGAATGTTAACTGCTAATATATAATAACCCATGATGCTTATTATATATACAAATGCGGTTTACAGATACTCTAATTGCTACATTTGTAAATCGTCTCAACAAAAAGAAATTCATTAACTATTTTAGTGAATGTCAATAACTTTGTCAGTTGGTTTAATAAGTGCATTGCACGACAATCACTCCACAACATCATTTTTGTTTGTTTGTGAACTTGGAACGTATTCCGTTTAAGCCCATAGAAATTGCCATTCTGTATACACGGTTTCTGTATTTGCAGCAAATGTACGGAGAGTATCCTCCGCGAATACGCTTTGACTGTGTATTAACACTAGACTTTATTTATGTTCACAGGGTATGGAAAATATTTTGTGTTGTGTATAAATATTTTTTTATATCGACTGAGAATAATTTATCTTAGTTATGGTTTTAGCTTATTTAGAACAAGGATAAATATTTACTTTTTATATTATTTTATAGTGTACATTGTTTGAGTTACGTGCGTGCCTCTTCCAAAATGTCTGGCGGTCAAAGAAAACTATCAAAAAGGTTGGGAAAGGAATCGGAAAGGCAGAATCAATCTGGCGCGTTAAAAAAATATACTGTATTCAGGGTTTACCAAAACAAATCTTAGAATCCAATATCAGGTCGGGATACAAAAGAAGTACAGAATCGTCAGAGAATAATAGCAAACAAATGAACAAAGTTTCTAAAACAACTGGAACTGACACCAACGTGAGACTCACAGAAGGCGTTCTAAAACTTTGTAGCCAAGAATTTTACAAGACGCCGTAAGAAGCTTTTTAGTAAGCCAAGGTTCACCTAAACTATTGCATAATTACTAATTTCCTTCGAATGACACAGATCGACATTTTAGCGCAAAATATTATGCACGAATTTTAAGTAACGGAGAGAAAATATTGCGAGATTAGCTACTATCTTTCACAAAACTGCGTTTACTGCTCCTGTTGCAAAATTTTCGGCTGTTTAGTTAGTTCTCTCCAAAGGAATGTTTTAAAAATTGGAAGCACCTCGACGAAACTTTAAAAGAGCATGAAATTTCGAAAATTCATATTCAGGCAAAAAAGATTAAATTGTTGTAAAACTGTAGATGCTGCCACTCAAAGAGTTATTAATGCCGAATAAATCATTGGAATCAGGTGCTTCTAAGAATTGTTGCAATTACGAAAATGCTTGACAAAAGTTGACTGGTTTTTCAAGGTAAAAGCGACAAGTTGTTTGAGCATAATAACAGTAAATTCTTAAAAATAGTTGAGTTACTGTCTGAATACGATCCCATTATGGAAGAGCACGTCCGCTGAGTGCTCTAAAAAGTAGAGACTAAAGCTCAATATCTTGGGAAAAATATACAAACCTGGATAGTAGATCTGCTGCATCAAAGCGTAAAGTCTCATGTTATTAATGAAATCAAATATTTCAAATATTTTCCATAATTTTAAACTGTACTCCTGACTTTAGTAAGATACAGTAAATTACTCTTGTAATCAGATATGTTTCAACCGATAAATTTAATCCTGATGTTGAAATTAAAATTAATGAAAGCTTTTAAGGCTTCTTAGCAGTCGAAAGATCAACAGGAAAACAAATGTCTGACATTATAGTTATAGAACTTAATGACTTGTGTTTAAATTTGCAGGATATCAGAGGACAGGGACTGACAACGGGTCCAATATGAGGGACAATAAAGCACGAGTGCAATCTAGAATTAAACAATACAGTTCGCGAGCATTCGAAGTTCCGTGTAGTAGCCAATCTCTCAATCTTGTTATTAATGGCAAAAACATCCTTGGAAGCCGCTAATTTCTTCAACATGTTCCAAAAAATATATTTATTATTTTTGGCATTTACTTTTCGATGGGCAATACTTTTAAAGCATGTTCAGGGTTCAACTTTGAAAACATGGAGTGACACTAGATGGGAGAGTAGGATAGAGAGGATAGAGGCATTAAACCCTTAAAATTTCATTTGGGAGATGTATACGACGCCTTGGTAAGCATTTACGAAAACCAAGAAATTGATAATTTAATGATTTAGCCAATTTGGCAATTGAGTATGAAATTGCTGTTGAAGTAAATTTTAAGATGTAATAAAAAATTCGCAACCTGAAAGTAAGAAAAAACGTTTTTTTAAGATTTTAGCGTATCTGATGTAATCTCGTTTTATTTTCAAAATAATGGCATTTAGATTGTTTGTGTGATAATGTCCATCTGTAATAGCATTTAAAAATGTAAAAAATATGGTTAATTTGTGGCTATGTACAGATATTTCATAATTAATTTCTCTATTTTGTGCCGCTAAATCAAAATTCAATAAGTTTATTTATGAATATATGATTTTATTAAAATTTAATATTTTATTCGATTAAAAATTAATTATTTTTTAAAAAATATATACTTCTACATAATCTTAAGGGGCGGCAATTTGTCTATTTGTCCGGGGCGGCAAAACCGCTAGAGCGGGCCCTGCTCAGTGAAAAGGCAATGCATGTTCATAGGAATGATACTCAACAACCGTCTTACCTGGAGAGAGCACATACAACAAGTTATAGCCAAATGTGATAAGAGACTTAATATTCTAAGAGAAGTTGCGGGTATGTGGTGGGGATCTATTCCTAAAACTTTTCTATTTTTATACAGATCACTGATCAGATCGCTAATTGCCAACGGCTGTGTCGTTTACGTCAACAGCAGAATAGATGCCCTACAGAAGTTGGGCAGCTTGCAGTACTGCTGTCTCGGAACATGTTTAGGCTCTACGAGATCCACGCCCACAAATGCATTTACTGGTGGAACCCATAAACATGCCTCTGCCCGTAAGAATAATTAGCTATCAGAAAAGTTTCTGGTAAATAAAATAAATCTAGGTACTCAAACACTGAGGGAACAGATGGAAAGTTAAAAAAAAAAAAAAAAAAAAAAAAAAAAGCTGTGGGAAAACAATAACAACGTAAAGGGCTATAAAACAAGTTTCATGTGGGTCCCATTACACAAGGGAGGTGGTGTATTTATAGCTGTTAGTAAAAATCTGTCGTGTAACGAAATAGATATCTATACGGTCCTATGGATTAGTCTCAACGAAGCTAGGATAAAATTTGTAATTGGCTCTTTCTATAGTCCACCTGATGCAGGGGCGGATCCAGGATTTTGTTTTGGGGGGGGCTTGAGCGGACTTTGGTTTGGGGGGGGGGGGCTTGGCTTGAGTAAATTTTGGTTCAGAGGGCTTGCGTTCAGTGGATTTTTGTTTTGGGGGGGGGCTTGAGTCGTAAAAAAGGTAGTATTTATAGCCTCCTCGGGCCTCAAATCCGTAGAGCTAAAAAAAAAAAAAAGGTCTCAAAACTACAATGTCAGGGGTGGACCTAGATACGTTTGGGGGGGGCTTGAGCCCCCTAGCCCCCCCCCCCCCTGGATCCGCCCCTGACCTGATGCATACATAACTATTGCCGAGGCCTTAAGGAATAATGTAAATAATATAGTTAGTCAATTTCCGGATGAGGCAATAATACTAGGAGGTTACTTTAACTTTCCGTATATCGACTGGACTAATTTCGTTCAAGTTATTGGGAGAAAGTATTCCTGACTTTTTCTCAGATCTTCGTCTTGAACTGCTCGTCACTGAACCAACGCGGTGCCTCAATGATAGCGAAAACATTTTAGATATCCTCGTAACAAATAGGTCTAAATTATTTACGGACATTTCTACCACCTCCGGAAATTTGATCATAAAGCGGTAATTGCCACCAGTAAAATTACGAGTAATAACTGAGCGCAGAAAGGAAAAAAAGGATTGTTTACAGATTCGATAAGGCTTTAATGGAGTGTTTTAGAGCGTACCTGAGGGATAATTACTTTACCTTCAAAGTAGCATGTGGGACCGTTGAAGAGATGTGGCATTGATTTATAAGTGTAGTCACGGAGAGTACGGACATACATAGGCTATACCAACATGCACAATCAAGGAATGGAATAATCCCACGTGGCATACAGGGCCGAATTAAGACAGAAAAATGTGAAGAAAGAGCCCTTGTTTTTTTTTTCTTTTTTTTTTTTTAACATATAAATTTTGGTCCTGTTTAAAAAAAGGTAGTTATAGCCAGGGGCGGATCCAGGATTTTGTTTTGGGGGGGGCTTGAGCGGACTTTGGTTTGGGGGGGGCTTGGCTTGAGTAAATTTTGGTTCAGAGGGCTTGCGTTCAGTGGATTTTTGTTTTGGGGGGGAGGGGGCTTGAGTCGTAAAAAAGGTAGTATTTATAGCCTCCTCGGGCCTCAAATCCGTAGAGCTAAAAAAAAAAGATCTCAAAACTACAATGTCAGGGGTGGACCTAGATACGTTTGGGGGGGGGGGCTTGAGCCCCCTAGCCCCCCCCTGGATCCGCCCCTGGTTATAGCGGTAACAACACGCCAGTATTAGTACAAGACGATCGTGAAGTAAACGACAGCCGCAGTTTTTAACACCGAATTTAAAAATTCATTCACGGACAAAAATATGGGAAACATATAAATTTTTCCAAATCATGTGGAATTATAAATGTATTCGATACAAATTGTTAGTGAAAGTATTTAAATTAAATTAAATTGTAATGGAGCGCATGCTCCGGTGGAAATTTCCCTAACACCCATTTTCTGCATCCACCTACATTTACCCTTTACAAATTTTAACTTTAAATTCTTTCAACATTTTTGGCAAGTATTGTAAAGCAATTAAAGCTCTTGAAGTGGGGAAAGCGCCGGGTCCCGATGGTAAAACAGTACGAGTACTTTCAGAGTGCGCAGATTAAATAGGACCATTTTTGTCTTATAGTATATTCTGTAAATCTTTAGAAGAGAAAAAGGTACTAGAAAATTACCAGGTAATTCCTGTTTAAGAAGGAGGTCGGAGGGATCCTAGGAATTATCTACCCATATCGTTAACATCTGTTAGCTGTAGAATTCTGGAGCATGTTATACGTTCTGACATTATGAAGTTTCGAGATGTTACCAACGCGGATTTCGGAAGAACAGATCATGATGTAATGAAAGTTATTGATTCAGGTTCACAAGTTGATGCAATTTTCTTGGATTTTCAGAAAGTTTTTGACACTGTGCCATGCAACCGAGTTTTAACGAAAATTCGAGCGTATGATATGTCGTATCACATTTATGAATGGTTGCGAGATTGTTTGCTGATGATGCAGTTATCTATAGGGATAATGCAGTTATCTATAGGGAAGTAAGGTGCTCTGATGATTGCCTAGAAATTCAGCGCAATCTGGATGTTATTTCGGAAGGGTGCCGTAAATGGCAACTTACACTAAACTGTAAAAAGTGCAAAGCAATGCGCATAACTAACAAAAAGAATGCATTTGCTTATGAGTACCTACCCAGTGAACAGCTCAGTTGTTGAAACGGTTGATTCTGTGAAGTATTTGGGTTTAATAGTACAAAACAATATGAAATGGGACCAGCACATAGCATCCGTTGTGGGTAAAGCTATTTTGAGTTACGATTCATAGGTCGTACTTTGAAGAGTTGCAAATACTGATGAAATAGTTTATAAAACTCTCGTGCGTCCACATTTGGATTACTGTTGTGGAGTTAGGGATCCTTGTCGCTAGGGATTGATTGCCGCTCGATTTGTAATTGCTTGCTACAGCCATTACGAAAGCTACACAGAATTGACACATAGATTGGGCTGGGATTGACCGGCAGACAGTCGATGTCGGTTTCATCTGAATTTGTTGGCGAATATGCTAAAGTCTTCTTCCATTTACAAGTGCAGTGAAATACTTCGTCCGCCAACCTATTTGAGTCGTAATGACAGGGCAGATAAGACTAAGGAAATAAGATGCCATACTGATGCTTATACGTATTCTTTCTTTCCTCGAGCTATTCGAGGTTGGGATGCCCAGAGTTAGATTTGGTGTAAAGGATCACAGCTTGGCAAAACATCGTTAACTTAATCTGTTAATAATTAATTAACGAAGTTAACAAAACTGCAAAAATTTAACTTTTAAGTTAACTTAAAAATTCATTAACGCTCTTCTCAACTTCCGTTAAACTGAACTTTCGTTAACTTTAGTCCGTTACATTGGTTGTTGACGTTTTCGTTTGTTTGATTAGCGCGTCAGGACGAGTAGAATAGCCAACAAATTAGGTAACGAGAAGTGTAAGTGCGAGTGTGGTGCATGCTAGGCATGGAGTGGGTGTGACCAGGAACACTAGGCTAAACGAGCGTTTGTATTTTTCGTCGGCAAACCGGCTACACGTTTCAAATTCAGTCAATGATAGATTTTAATATTTACTACCACTAGACGACCAGTGCGATAATTTCGCTAGTAAAATATTATGAATAGTGAGGTTGAATACTTGTAATCTAGAGAAAAGTAGAAACAGACTTTTGTAGTAAATATTTATTTGTTTAGTGTAATAAGTACGCAACAAAATACTTGCAACATATTAAGAAACTTTAAAACACACTGTATGTATGACAAACTGTCAATGATCTTAACAGAATGCACATGGCATATCAACATCTCTGTTAAATGTGTTGCTGTGCGAATAAAACGTTTACGTTGGAATTCTATAGCAAAACAAAAATGTTTCCGTAACAGAAAAAATATCCAAAAAGCTACTTATTGCATTAAAAAAAAATAAAAAAATATTGACATCTCTGTGATTGCTGCTAGGGACTTGGCTCTGAACTCTCACATACACGCGACCTCTGTAAGCATCAAATTCCGAAAAATTCTTTTGTAACTTATGATTTTACCTAATTGGAGACCTCAATCTTTAAAACGATATGCCATTTATCGATTACGGTTAGGAGGTAGATGGCTCGTAATAGTAATAATAATATACAGATTGTAGAAACAATATTGATGCTTTTACGCTTCAAGGGTCGAATTCCAAAAATTCCTTTTGTAAAATGTGGTATGACACCTTGGTCTTTAAAATGATACCTCATTTATCGATTTCGGTTAGGAATCAAGCGAGGTAATTTTTTTTTTTTTTTTTTTTTTTTTTTTTTTTTTTTTTTTTTTGGAAATGATGATATTTTTGCTCTGGGTTGAAATTGGAGAAAGTTCTTTCCTAAAATATGATGCGACAAAAACGAATATTTTAATCTTTAAAATCATACTTCATTTATCGACTTCGATTAGGTATCAACGGACATAAATGACTTAGGAAAATGCGTTGTAAAAATATTAATAATTTTGCTCTTTAAGGGTCGAATTTTGAAATATTCGTTTATTAAATATGGTGTAATGAAGACCTGAGTCTTTAAAATGGTATCTAATTTATCAATTTTGTTTAATTATCAAGGGAGATAAATGACTTGAGACACAAAAAACGCATTTTAGAAATACTGATTTTTTGCCCTTTCTGGTTTGATTCAGAAAAAACAAAAATTCTTAAAATATGATGTAACCACAGCGGAGACCTTAATCTTTATATGATACCTCATTTATCGGTTAGATATCAAAAGAGATAAATGACTCGTGACACAAAAACGTGTTTTAGAAATATTAATACTTTTACCTTTTAAGGGTCGAATTCCGAAAAAGTCCTTTTTAAAAATATTATTAGACCAAAGCGGGCACCTTAATTTCTAAAATAACACCACATTTTTCCATTTCGGTTAGATATCGTGGGAGATAAATAGCTTGGGACAAAAAAAAATACAGTATGGAAATAATAGTAATTTTGCCCTTTAAGGGTCGAATTCCGAAAAATTTCTGTCTTAATTATGATGTCACCAAAGCGGAAATCTTAATCTTTAAAATGATATTTCATAAAATGGTTTCAGATAGGTGACAGGGAGATAAATGACTCGTAACACAAAAAACAGCATTTTAGAAATATTGACATTTTTTAAATCTTGAGCATGGCTGCGTTACAGCAACGGTGAAACTCGTATTAGATACAGTAATAGCCAACCAGTTGCTTAAATTTTTGATTTATTAATCTTAACTGCAGTTTCGACAAACATAAGCCCCTAAATGTACTTCTGAAGAAGACAAGCTTATGATTGTTTAAACTGCAGTTAAGATTAATAGATCAAAAATTTAAGCAACTGGTTGGCTATTATTGTACCTAATTGACATTCTTGCCCTTTAGGGATCGAATTCTGAAAAATTAATTTCTTAGAATATGATGTGACAAAAGTGGAGACCATAAGCTTTCAAATGACAACTCATTCATTGATTTCGGTAAAGTTCAAAAAACACCTTATAGAAATAATATATATGATAGTGCCACTTTTAAGTTTGTGTTGGTTTGGAGTTTGTTAGTGAAATAAATGAAATTGATATCCGTTACATGATTCCATCATGGAAAAGGAAGATCTACACACAGTTAGTGAAAGCAGCAACGCTAGTAACAGCAACGAGAAGATTAAAAATCTTTATCCACATTTACGCGGTTATATTGCATTTAAATCAATATTGTGAGAACAGTTGATTTATGAATTCGAACTATGCATAAAATATCTGCAATCAAGCAAATATCCAAATATTTACAGTAAGAAAAAATGACAAACACATAGGAATATTGTATCAGCGTAATAGAAAAAAAAAACAGGAAATTTCAAATTCCACCATGCCGAATGGAAATGTAAGTAATGTTCAAGTAACAAACGCAGGAATGGGAATAGGACAGATAAGGGTGTTAAATCTGCCATTTGAAATACCCAACTGAATCTACAGGTGATCAAACCATTCGGAAATATGATAGAAATCGCAGAAGATAAATGATGAAGCAATATCCGATTTAAGAAAATAAACAGAGTGCGGCTAGTTCAAATGGAAATAACAAAACACAAAAACTGAGCATATTTAGAGCACTGGTAGTATACGACGGACCGCCACGAACTTGTGCTATTTGTAATTCAATCGAACATATCAGTAGGTAGAAGACCTATTTTGAAGCACAAAGTTCATGTTTTCGCCACCAGAGGGCAGCACCAATTGATGGCGCTAGTGTCGCCCGTGTGACGTCACTAGTTCACTTGGCGGTCACCAGAGGGCACCACCTGTCGATCGCATGGCTTGGCTATCCTCAATTCTGACGCATCCCTGCGGGTATATAGCTATTTCGGCATGTACCGCTAACCGGCGATTGGCTGTCCTCAATTCTGACGCAACGGTAGGTGCTATTGCGGGCGTATCATTACGGATTCACTGGCGTGGAATGTGCGCGTCATGTTATACACTGCTCGCTGGTATAAATTAGAGATCCCTCAACAATCGTTATTACCAAACCTTCAGTTTTCTTCCTAGGACCTTCGAGGAGCATTTGTCATGTCTTATTGATATTTCGAATTATTATAATTCATTAATTGTTTAATTACCATAAAATTAATTTATAAGATTATTTTTTGGGTATTTTTTTGGACAAAACTTCTTCTGCAAATAGTATTATTGGTACAAATAACAAGTCCTGTTCGTTGTACATTATGTAAGGTCATTTTTTCGTATATATCTAACTGCCATTTTTTTATACCCACTCCAAGTTGCCTTATTACCCTTGATGGCCATGCTCTTACGCGCCTCTTGTGATATGTCAGTTTTAAACGCTGTTCTCTTTTTATTTCTAGTATTTCATACTCGTAATAAGAATACTATACTACTCCATCATACCCAAGGAATATACAAAATTGTGGGGTAGGGGTTTTGTTAAATAAAAAATAAATTTATTGATAAATGATAAAGATTTATTGAAATTTTAAAATACATTTTATTGCATAATAATACATCATTCAATACTTATGGTTTCATTTCATGTGTACCTATAAACGTTGCTAATGTTTATGAGATGAGAAATGTTTTTATGTGGGTGACACATACTCTCTGTCACACATTGCTGTGAATAACATAGACGTGCAACTTACGGGGGTATCTCAAACTCGAATGTCACGAAGGAAGAAAGAATTCATATAAACATCAAATCTCAGCATCTCGACTGTGGCTCAGTGGTTAAGGCGGCTGACCGGAGATAGAAAGATCCTCGGTTCGAATCCCTGTCTGGGTGGTGATTTTCATAAGCCCTTAACCCACCTTCACCTCTGGCACAGATTACTGTGTAATGTGAAGTAAGCCAGAACGCATCCGTGGCTCGGATTCCACGTTAAACTGTAGGTCTTTTCTAAGGATAACAACTCTATGGTTGTGTACACTTTCAAAAGCAAAGATTAAAGACAAAAGAAGGCCTAACGTGACCTAAACGAGCATTCATACTGGATTGAGGGGAGCAAACAGTCAGTTGAAAAATTTTAATATCTCGATAGTCTCTTGTCTCTGAGCTCAACATATTGCTCTGAGCATAAAAAACACACCCGCACTCATTAAAGGATAAGTTATAAGAAGGGCAGTGTAGGTGAAACAGGAGTGGTAATTGTAAAGAATATACAGCAAACAGTGAGAACAATACCTGATGTGGAGATTTACACAATTTTTCTGTAGTTTCATTAACCCTGGAACCAGAAAAAATCCATCAATGATAGCTACCCCAGGTACCAAACTGTTCACATTAGCATCACCTCGCCTCTCACACAACTCAGCCATCTAGTAGCATGTGCACAACTACGAAACTGTTCACATCAGCATCATCTCATATCACCCTCATAACAACAAACCATCCAGTAACATGTGCCCCTAGTACAACCAAGGCATGAGTAGATTCAAGAGCCTTTCTTAACACAGGTTGCAACGGCGTATTTTAGATGCTCACTTACAGCTGCATACGTCACAAAACACACTCACACACACACTTTTGTGGTGAAAATGAACTACATGCAGACAGACGATTTAAAGAAAGGTATCACCATACTTACGCTTACATGCACAAAGGGAGACGCAGATACACGTGTCCATAGTGTACAACGAGTTCAGCACAACTACCGACACCAATCATGGAAACGAAAAAGAGGTGCAGTACTCTCTTGCGTCATGACTGACTGAAAAACAGAACTATCCTTACATATCATCAGCCTGACGAGATAGAGGGTGTGCAAAAGATGACGTTTTCACCACACACCTCAGTGTTTATCCCATAAATAGTGCGTATCACACCCAATCGATTACGTGTACCATCAACACATAGATCACCACCACGTATCCCCCACACCGCAACCATTTCTGCCATTCATTAACAGTGTTCCAGATGCCATGAGTTGCAATAGACACTTGACTATCAGCAGATACCAGAAACCCTCATATTCATACTAGGCCTCACACGCAAATCCATACGTCTCCACACACAAGCACAAAGAAACATAATTGGAGGAATAGCAAATCATACGTCCAAACAGACTAGCTTAAGGAAGGTATCACCATATTTACGCATACAGACACACACACACACAGAGAGAGAGAGAGAGAGAGAAAGAGACACACAAACACGCACATTTCCAGTGACCTCGATACAACAACCAGCGACGAAAAAGTGGGGGCATAACCCACCATTGCTCATGACTGACCAAAAAATCATCAGTAACATGTGTTCCAGGTACCAAACTGTTCACATTAGACTCGTCTCACCTCTCACACACCTCAGCCATTTTTACCATTTAGTAACATGTGCCCCCAGTACCAAACTGTTCACATCAGCATCATCTCATATCACCCACACCTGAGCCTTTCCTGCCATCCAGTAACATGTGGCCCCTAGTACCACAAAGGCATGAGTAGATTCAAGAGCCTTTCTTAACACAGGCGGCACTTTGGTTGCTCACTCACAGCTGCATACATCACAAAACACACACACACACACACACATTAGTGGTAAAAATGAACTACACGCAGACAGACGAGTCAAAGAAAGGGGTCACCATATTTATACTCTAGCAGCCTTCCCTTGCGCACTACCTTTCAAGTCCAAGAACTGTGGACTCCATATTACACCACTATATTCACACAATAGTCTGACTTTAAGTTTCTAACACAAGTTCTTCGCTTCTCTTGTACATCCACTCATCACGATTTTTGCCCCGAAGGACATGTAGTGAACAATGTGTGAAAAACAGTTCATACCCCAAAACAAACGGCAGCAAACTGTAAACAGAACAGTGAAATGGAGGAGTGCCTGGATTCCTGAAATCTCTCCAGACGAATGCAGGGAAAGAGACCTTCAAAAGTTCATGGCCAAATTCCTAACCATTTCTTGCCCAACATCCATTCTCACCACTAATGACGATGGTATCGACGACGCACAAAGTCCTAGAAAAAGCCTGATATGCTGGAAATACTAGAATTTTGGATGGTCGTTGAAATGTCACATGTGTAACAACAGCAATGTGCCAGTAATAATACACGGTAGATTGGGAAGTCAAGATAGCCGCGACAAACAATTTACAAATTCATTCACAGACAAAGATATGGAAAAAACACAGCACACACGATAAAGTTATCATAATGCTCTTAGCTAACTGATAATTTCTTGGTCATCAAACAGACATCATAACCCACATTTTCATAGCAGATCTCCACACATTGACAAGTATCCAAAACGTTACCATAGGTACAGACACTAGTTCTATTACGCCGAAGATAGCACACACACTTGAACTGTCATAAATTGTTAGGTCATTCGTATATGAAAGTGGGTGTTTGGATATTTTATCCAATCAGTTCTCATCAGGGCCGGCGTTAGGGGGGGGGGGTAAGCGGGTCAAAAGTACCCGGGCCCCGCGGGGTGATGGGTGTAACCTCTCCTTCTCACATTTACAGTAAAACTAATTACTGTGTGAGGCTATTATATTTGGGAGGTTGTATCCTGTTTTGTACGCTCAGAAGGGCGTACTGGAAGGATTAGCTCCAAAATGTTAACTAATAACGTAACAATTCGGTTCCAAGAATATCTTTGCTTGAAACCCGGCCCGTAATGCTAAGCGCAACGATTTTAATGAGTTTTTTTATAAGTCTAGCAACTACTAAATAAAAAAAAACAATAGTACATAAGTATACTTCACTTTTAATATCACCACTCAACACATTTCGTTTCTAAAATTACACCACAGCCGCAGCAAGACTTTTTGTGCGTGCTTCTGCACGTATTTTTTCTCTTCTCTCTCTAAACAATAATACTTCCTCTCTCTGACTCTCCAAAGACAACAACACTAATCCTACTTAAACCTAAGAACTTACAACTACCCCAGTACAATATTAAAAACGTCTGTGGAACTCGTTATATTACAATCTCAGAGTATTTACATTTTTTTAAATTATTAATTATTAATTAATACGAAGATATAAATAATAATATATATATACATTGATTGGAGATTAAAGGTTGCATCTGCCCCCACATTGAGACAAATGCAATGCTGTCACACCACTTCTACGCCACCAAACAGTATTCATTTGTCGAAATGTATTATACCCCTTGTCCATCTGCATTCCTTTTTGCTACAAGTTCAGTGTGAATCATCTTACAGTACATTCACATGTTACACCTGCTTCTGGCAATTTTAATTACACAATCATCATAAGTTAACTTTACTAGCAATGCTCAGTTCATGCCATAGTAAAATTGTTTAGCAAACCATACAGTACATACCTACTATTGTAACTTTAAATGGTCCCTTAGCATGTAACACACCATACAGAGAATACTGGTACTTGGACCAAAATAAAATTTGATACTCGTTCGTTCTGCCGCAGCTATTGGCACTCGTTCGACAAAGCCAACAACACTGTTACACACAACACTGAACGTACATCAACACTCGCACTCCTGTTGTTAGATATCTACAGTTAAAGCCGTGGTAGGGTATTCACCTGGTATTTTAATATATTAGGTACTTATAAATCGCCTTGGCGATTGTGCAAAGGTGTCCGCTCACTTGAGCGAAAGACAAGTAGATGGATTTTGGGCTTTATCTTTTAGGATCAGATTTTAGATTTATACAGATTGAAAAATTTCGCTGTCGCTAAAAAGGGTGTTCCTTCACCGGGAAAATTGGGTATAGCATGTCCGCATGTTTAGTATTTCGTTCGGAGTAGAGTCACTGTTTCAGGCGCTCCCCGAACAATAACTTCGGCATTTATTTCTAACACGAGACATGGTCTTCCTGTGCCGTATTGACCTTGCATCTCCCCATGAAACTACCTGTATTGCACCCGTTTCTTTTCCCATGCGTACCTTCAAATGTGTGGCATTGATTGTAAGCTCTGGCGAACTCCATTTCATGCCCGACTTCACTCCCACCAATGTGAGCCAATTGTTGTCTATTCTGAAATCCCCATTGCACCCTAAAATTACATAAGGTTCCATTTCCATTTGAAAAATATGTTTGACTGCTTTTGTTTTGTTGCTTTTAACAGTAGTAATTGCCTTCCCCTTGACGGGCCACCTAACTATCATCTTTTCCTCGTCTATTGCTGACATAATTTTACATAAGGTTGTTTCTTCCCGCACTACCTCAGCTTGTTCTTTCTGCTTCCAAGTAATATTTTCCAAATCGTGTATTTTTTCCCTTATCTTAACATCACGCGATAAATTATTATCCTCTTCAAACCTATCAGCAACATTAAAATCATCTTCCTCAGTATATATCTGTTGTAAGCGCATGTAATTTCATACTTCCCAAAATTCCGGAATCATTCACTACTTCTTGCCAAAATTTTATCAGTTGTTCTCTTCCATCCTTTAAAATTTTAATTTCTCCTTTGCCACAATCAATGGTAACTCGATACTTCATTAAAAAATCTATACCCAATATACAGTTTACATTTAGACCGGGTATTACGATGCATCTGTGCTCTATATTAATTTCATTTATCTCTAACTCCATCCAAATTTGAATTTTTAACCGCTTGCTTAACTTCCCAGTTGCCCCCATAATCTGTACATAATTTATAGGCATTTCAGTAATTTTGTGCTTTCCTTTTACGTGTTCATACAATGCTTGCGATATTGCCGTAAGGTCACTTCCTGTGTCGACTAAAGCCTGACATTCAGTGCCAAATATCTTCACGTTGAGTAAAGGCTGTCGTATTTCTTCTTCTACAGCTTCGAAAATTTCCTCTTTTAATAAATCATTTGCAATTTCTTTGTGTGCCCATTCATCCACGTGTAATTCTTTCTTTCTTAGGTTATTCATCTTTAATTGTTGCTGCGTCCCGCTTTGCACCTCGGACCAAAACATTCTCGCCATCTCCGCTTTTGTTGAATTCAGAATGCACTACGACCTTGTCATCATTTTGCCCCGTAGACATTTCCGCTTTATTATAGTTCCCATTTTTTATGTTTTCTAGTATTCTTCTTTGAGATACCTTCGAATTCTTCACTTCTTCGTTGAAACATCGCACATAAAATATTCTTATTTTATCCTCGTCATTATCTTCTTCACAATCTTCGCTTTCGCAACTTGACAAATCTTCTTCGCTCACGTACTGGTTTAATGGTAGCTCGGTACTATCCCCCTCGGATTCATCTTCCGTGGAAATATTCTTTATAAGACTATATTTTTTTTTCGCATGATTATCCTCAAATTCAACTTCCTCTTTTCTATAGCTTTCCTCGCATAAATCGATTCTACACAACTCCGATATTTCATCGCCTTTCCAGTTGTTTTCGTGGCTTATTAATTCGGGCTCACACTTGCGATTTTCTATATTATTTAAACACTTCCACCATTTTAAATACTCTCCCTTACTTGTTTCCTTGCTCTCATAAATATTTTTTGCACCAAGATTTTCCATAGCACAAACATTAAATGGCTCACTAGATATCTTCCCCTTCTCTGCTAGAGCCGTCACAGTCGGGGTTTTGAGTTTTCCGCCCTCTGTGCTTCCTTTGATGACATATCTTCCTTGCTTTGTAAATACATTGATTGTCTATATTGCGGCTGTTGATTACTACGCACGTGAAAGCTATGGCTAGGATTATTTCCATTGTGGGTATTATTTTCATATTGCTGCACATTCTCTTTGCCCTGCTGATGCACTTGTGTGCCTCCTCTCCCATAACCACTATTTCCCTTCTGTAACCAATTTTGTGAACGGCTATTGTAAAATCTACCTCCGTTCCTTTCACCTCCATATCCGACATTTCGATAATTCTCCGTATTGCTATCGTACACTTCATTGCAACGGTCTATCCGTTCAAGCACATCTAAAAATTCATCCATCCTGTTCCACTGGTTAATCACTAACTTGTCCTGTACTGGTCGAGGCAATTTCTGGAGCAAGATCTCTATTTGCTCCACGTCTCCCACAGGTTGATCCAAATATTTCAAGTCTTTGCTTATCAATTCACAAAATTCTCTCATCCGTCCATCGCTCCTACTGTATCGTCGAGCATTATAAAATTCGCTCTTTACTTTTCTTTGCTTTTGTATAGACCAGAACTTGTCCCGGAACATTTTCAAAAATTCGTCGTAATTATAGCAATCAACTGCTGCTTCGCAGCTCCATGAAAAGGCTTCATCTCTCAATTTGCTCTTCACGAAACGAATCTTTTCTATATCAGACCATTCTTCTGGCAAATCTTTTGCATATATTTTCACGAAATCTGCCGGATGGATTTTCCCACATGGCTTGAATATTGCTTCCGGTAAAATTGATTGAATACTCGTAGTCATCGCCCCACTAACTACGGTTGTTGGTTTTCGTTCCACCTTCTCTAATCTTTCTTCCACATGTTTATATCTACACCCAATGTTTTCAATTTCATTTTTCAAGCCATTTAATTTTTTATCAATATTCTCATTATTTTTAACAGCTTGATTTTCGATCTGGATCCATTTCTCCTTAGTTTGTTCTTTCCCCTCGGCTATACCAAGCTCTACAGAGACTATATTTTTATTTACAGCCTTTAATTCCTCCTTGCATTTTCTTTGGTTCTCAGCAACAATTCTCTTAACGTCTTCAATAACCGCACACTGTTTCTCATGGTTACTTCGCACGCCCTGTTCCACCAGTACCGCAACCTCTCGTTGTACCTTTTCTTGAAAATTGTTTAATTCTGCTTTCACTTCTTGCTTCCATTTCTCTTGAAATTTATTTAATTCATCCCTCACAGAAAGTAATCCTTCTTCGATCTTCTTTTGACTCAAATCGATCCTTTTATTAATTTCTGTTTTCATTTCTTGATTTGCCTTTTCTAGTTTCTTTTCCATTTTCATCAAAAACGACATTAATGATTGGGTATCAGATTGGGTATCCTGGTTCCTTTCTCGAGTTTTTAGTGACCGGCTTAATTCTGGTGAGATCGCTCCATCATCATGATATTCTCTCCCCCCATTAATATTACATCCATTCATTAGCTCGACATTCTGATCATTACTGCTATTATCAAAATATTCATCCACCCTCTTTACCTCGGATTCGCCATTAGGACTGCTAGTATTTCTTGTCGGACCTTGCAAATCATTGCTCGCATCTCCCACATTTAGACTAATTGCACCAGTACTGTCTGTCCGCCAACCCGACATTTTACTTGTATCTTCGAAATCACTTCCTACATTCATTTTCATTAAATCAACGTAATTACTTGCCATATTTATCAAAAAAAAATACCTTGACGTACCCAACACACACAAAAAAAAAATTATTTGGAACAACAAGAAATTCTTTTGACACACAACATTTCCTGCTTTATCAAATTAAATCATTAATACCCTTAGTACCACACTGATATCAACGCCGATAACATTGACAAGAGAAACCAAGAAACCAACTTTACTTACTACTATTCTTTGTAGCTTCTGTAAAACATTTCAGAAATGCAGAACAGAATAAATCCACTCCAGAACAGAGCTGAAATTTAAATCCAAACACACACATACAACTAAAAAAAAATTATATAATTACTTATAAATAAATGCCCCCCTTTTTGTTCAATAATTTTCTTTTATTTCTCTGCCTTATTAATTACGAGATATCCACAGACGCCTAATTTTAAGGTAAACATTCTACTAGATTCCTTTTACAAATTTAGTTTTTAACGTCTTTTACAATAATCTCTTGTTATCCTTGAATTTAATTCTTTACTATTATCAGAATTTAACGTTGTTGCAGTTCAAATCTGTAAACTTTGTCTCTCAATCAAAATTAATTTCAACAGTTAAACTTTTACGTTAATTTTCAGTCTTTAGTTTACCACACAGCAACAACTAATTATTGCTCTCCCAATCACTTTAACTACCGACGACTCTTCTAGTAGTCCCACGTAGATTAAATAAACATAGATCGGTACTTGCCAAATGCGCCTTTCCGCTTCGTAGTTCTTCGTCCGCCACGTTGTCGTTTCAGCAGACTTGTCCACCTCCGTTCTGCAGCATCACCATCAGAAGATTCCTCTAGCCAGAAATCAATACTTACAACTTCTGCTGCTTTACCAATTCTGACAACCTGGTCCACATGCAATCTGCCGCTTCACAAAAACCTCAGATCATGGCAGGGTAAGCCACATGTAACCTCTCCTTCTCACATTTACAGTAAAACTAATTACTGTGTGAGGCTATTATATTTGGGAGGTTGTATCCTGTTTTGTACGCTCAGAAGGGCGTACTGGAAGGATTAGCTCCAAAAATGTTAACTAATAACGTAACAATTCGGTTCCAAGAATATCTTTGCTTGAAACCCGGCCCGTAATGCTAAGCGCAACGATTTTAATGAGTTTTTTTATAAGTCTAGCAACTACTAAATAAAAAAAAACAATAGTACATAAGTATACTTCACTTTTAATATCACCACTCAACACATTTCGTTTCTAAAATTACACCACAGCCGCAGCAAGACTTTTTGTGCGTGCTTCTGTACGTATTTTTCTCTTCTCTCACTAAACAATAATACTTCCTCTCTCTGACTCTCCAAAGACAACAACACTAATCCTACTTAAACCTAAGATCTTACAACTACCCCAGTACAATATTAAAACGTCTGTGGAACTCGTTATATTACAATCTCAGAGTATTTACATTTTTTTTAATTATTAATTATTAATTAATACGAAAATATAAATAATAATATATATATATACATTGATTGGAGATTAAAGGTTGCATGGGGGGCCGATAACCGACTATAGGGGCCCTCAGGCCATGAAGCGAAGATTACGCCCATTGTCGCCTGGCCATTTTGTAGAGCTAAAAAAAAAAGGTCGCCCATTTTACCCCGGGCCCGAAATTCCTAGCGCTGGCCCTGGTTCTCATCACCTAAGTCTAGTACCAGATTGTAGTCATGGTCAACTTAGGCTCCAGCCACCACCCAGAATCCCAGAATTATAATTATTCTACCAATATCCATTCTAACATCATCATATGCCATACACAGCTTGCGGTATTTTTTTTATGGCATTTGGCAACGGAGGCCATACAGCCAGCTCAATGTAATTATTATATCTTTCAGATTATATGTCGTCATCCAGTATATATATTGTATTTTTCCTATGTATTGACGCCACATGACATTCACACAGACACACAACACTTAAACATCCATGCCCGCGGCCGGATTCGAACCGGCGACCTTCGGCACGCGGAGCTAGCACTCTAGCCCCTACGCTACCGAGGCCGGCAACTTGCGTTAAATTTGTAAAAATGTAACGCTTTAACGATTATCGAAGTTAACTTTTTAAGTAGCGGATTAACGATTAACGAAGTTAACTTTTTGATCAACTGTGCCCAGCTGTACAAAGGACCCTCTGCCAACGACAATATTTGTGAATTGCAGACGATGGATGTAGATGTGGAAGTGTTCCTCGAACTATTGTAATGCACGTTAGTGTAATAATTAATTGAAAATTTTATTATACACATCAATGGAAACTTTTGTAAAGACTGGCTGTATGGCCAATAGGCTAAATGCCATTAAATAAATACTCTAAGTTCTTTCTTCACTTGTCCAATTGTGAAGTGTTATTGCTATCATCAATAACACTGGAAGGAAATATACTGACGGTCATTTGCTGATGATTTTCGTATACTTTCAGAAAACTTGACAAACGCAGCCATACACGTCAATCTCTTAGAGGAGATAACCAACAAAACAGGTTTAAGAATATCTATGGTAAAAACAACGCATGTGACATGTATAAAAAATGTCCCAGAAATCCTAATAACAGATTTTTTCAAATAAATAAACTAAAGACGTTCAAATATCTAGGAGAAATAATTCAGGAAAAAGTTGGAAAGAGTATATGGAAGAGTATATGGAATATCCACAACAAAAAGGTGTTCCAAAAAATCTTAAAATACAGCACACTAGTCAAGCCGAAATGTTTTACGCAATGGAATGTCTAGAACTGAATTACAAGTTGCACAAAATAGAAAAACTAGAAAGAAGAAAAAGTTGCAAATTAGGAAGTAATCATGAAATAAATCGCAACATAGAAAACATAACAGAACTAATACGAAAGAGACGGTTGATATTTTTTGAATATTTATGTAGAACAGACGACAACAGCTCAACCAAATGTATCTTCAAATTTCCTTGGAACAAGAAATTAACAACTCAGGGGGTTAAGAGAGGTTTAGAAACAAACAATGTTAAGTGAAGAAGAAGCAACATACAGAGAAATTTTTAAGAAAAAAGTGTTAAGAATGTAAGGATTCCTTGCAGGAAGGAAAATAAAACAGGACTGAAATGGTCTGATGAGAGTAAAAAGAAACATAGGAGTACTGGAGGAAGAATAAGGAATGAATGACTATTAATGGGTTACATTCAGAATTCAGGTTTTTTTTTTTTTTTTTTTTTTTTTTTTTTTTTTTTTTTTTTTTTCCTTGCAGATGATATAATGGTATACAATACGATCAAAACAGGTGAAGACTGTGAACAGCTGCAGGGTGACCTGGATACAATATCTAAATGAGTAGGTTAGCATGGAATGAAGATAAATGCCAAGAAAAGTCAGCTTATTAGGTACTGTAATTAATTAAAAAGTACAGTGTCATTCGGCACCAAGTGTTCCCACGATATGTGAGAATGTTGGCGGTGCTGCATGTCAAACGGACAGGTATACAAAAGTCAACAAAGCGTCCAGATATACACGTCCGGTGGGTAACCGAACTTTCTACCTGACTTGGACATTCAGTGGATTTATTGCCCACCATAAATAACCAAGGCTCGCTTTCCATTTGGGCACGCTTCGTAAAAGACCCGCCAATTACCGTTAACTGGTGCCGGCGTCCGAAAATAGACTTTAATGCCGTTTCTTATTAAAGAGGCGCTTTCGGAAACTGGTGGGAGACGATCCAGCCAATAGAGAAGCTGCCAACAATTTATTAACGTTTTGGTGTTTTTTTTGTTTTATCTGTTGAGCCTATCAGATGCCGTCACCTTGGCGGGCAGCGCTGTAATTCGCCAAGGGCCGGACGCCACATCACAGTGCGGAGGGTACAGAGTCCTCTTCGGTGCAGAGAGACGGACGAAGGAACATTCTGTTTCGGACCATCAGCTGGTGCAACGACAAGTCACCTTCACCGAGGCCTGACCACCGTACGAAACGGGGGTGAGCGACGCGGCTTGGGAAGTGGCCAAGACGTCCCGCTAGACGAGGAATCCGGCTGCACGGGCGATCTCTGCAGCGCCATTCTGTTCGGGGTTCTCCGACCTCTCCAGCGGTGGAACAGTAAAATCTTCGTTCATGGCGGAACTTATGCAATCGATTCTACCCTGTATACGACCCTGTGATATTGTTCTAACTGTTTAAAATTAAAGCCATTCTACGATTTGTAATTGTTTATATCTTAATAAAACAAACTTCATGTTTGGCTAATTTCACAATGATCAAGTTTTAATAACACCCACTTTTCAGTTCTCCTATTAAATCCAGTTATATGTCTTGTGGATATTTAAAAATTCATTATTAGTTTGATATTCAAACTTGATAATTTTGTTATTGTTCGAACAGTATGACTGAGAAGTTACTTACCATAAACACAGACGCCACAATACAGATAAAAAAAACTAAAAGTTAATTATGATTTATTTTTTATTTATTTATCGTATGGCCATAGCACAAAATCAATAATAGAATTATTATAAATTATAGTTATTAAGTTGGTAGACCAATAGTGAAGGTGAAAGGGTTTTTGCCTTTTGGTTCTTAATTATGATTATAGGGTGGGGTCAGAATTGCTTGTTGAAACCTTGAAGAGTAAATATCTTGGCATAACGTTTTATAACAAACTCAAATGGGCAGAATACATTGTGCAGGTGGTAGAGAAAGGTTACAAAATCCTTCATTTATTGGAGAGGATGATGAGAGGATGTACCAGAGAAGTTAGGGAACTGGGTTGCTAAACGTTGGTCAGATCATTGGTTGAATATGGTGGTGTAGTTTGGGACCCATATTTTGGTTATTAAATAAAGGAGTTGGAGGGTGTGCAAATAAGAGCAGTTAGATATGTTTGCGCAAATTATCGCAGGACCTAGTCAGTGACTGATATGGTAAAGGAGCTGGATTGGGAGTAATTGGAGGAAAGGAAGAGGGTAAAGAGAGTGCTGGGAATGTACAGGACATATGTTGGTCAAAGAATTAGGAATAATGCATGGAATGGGAAAGGCGACCATGACCACAAGCTGGCGCTCGATGAGAAAATTTTCTTTTGTTGGTAAGGGTGTAAGGGATTGGAACAAATTACCAAGTGAAGTGATGAAAAATTTTCCAAAATCGCTTAAAGAATTTAAAATTAAAATTTACTAATTGGAAAAGTAAATGGGGGAGGAATTTAACACTCAAATTATGAAAAATAATATAAAATAGAGTAATTAAATAACAAATGGAATTGCCACCGGAGCATTAGCAATTAAAATTAATAATAATAATAACAAAAGGCGAAACATTCAGCTTGCCTCGTGGCCGTTAGAATACCTTAATGGGGAAAGATAATTCTTACCATAATATTATAAAACTGTTTGTTTATAATTTTTTATTAATTAATTTAAAGTTCCTATGATGTATTAAGCAAATATTTTTAAGATACGGTTTTCTTGTTTTATCGTTTCCTCGCAATTAAAAGAATGTTCTCTTACTTTCCGAATTCGGCTTCCAGCTATAGTCAAATGGTAATCTGACATTGAGCTTTTGTGGACCCAAATTGACTGCTAAATCTGTAAACTTGGGAAGACCTAGACAATCAGCCAGTGCCCGGAGACATCGTGGCTGTGTAATGGACCAGGCAGGCAGGTCGCCAGTTCGACCTTGGTGGCTGCCTCCGACGTCTCAATCAATGTGTTGTCGCGGTGGTCTCCGTGGAGACTCGAAGCCAGCGAGTCAGTGTGTATGGCGCCGCGCGGGCAGTGGGTGGTCGGCCTGCAGGCGCGACGCTGCAGGTAAGCTCACAGCCCTAAGGTGATCGTGTAACAAAACCTAACATGACAGCAGTGAAAACTTTTCATGGGTGAACAGCTGGGTGCTACATCATTTTTAAAGCACCAGCTTCGCAAATTCAAGGTCTTCGGTTTGAATATCGGTAACGAATACAATTTTTACTGAGACTTTGTGTATAAGAATTAGTGAGGTGCCGGATCGTTAAAAATGTATATCCACGGATACGGATACAGATACGGATCACCAACTTTCTCAACTTGGACCACAGTGAAAAAGTCGCCAACTACGATCTATTATCGATTAACGTCCAGCTTACGCGACTGTGGATCTTAATTCAAGAATTAGTTAGAGTACTGACCCCTTGTAGGATACCACAGGAAATTTGAGCGTACAAAACTCATGTATATCCGACGTTATTCCTCATAAATTGTATGATGAGATGCAAGTTCCTGCCGATAGTGGGGAAACTCCCAACGTCAGCATACCCACCGTTCTTGAGATTTTGTCTTTTTTTAAGAATGAATTATCGTTTTTCTGAAATCGACAAAAATATATTGTCCAAATAGCAACGTATTTAGTTCACGTTACAAAGGTAAATTCTTCAGTGACTTTTTCATTAAAGATATAAAACACAAATTACTTACAGCTTCAGAAACAGAAGTAAATCACACAACAACTACAATTAACACGGAACAACCAAACGCTGTATGAAAAGCACACTGCAACAATTTAGAAGACTCTATGGCCAAAATGTTAGATGGTGACGATAATGATGAGGAAGCTGAAAACCAATTATCATGTACGAATGCTAATTTGATAGCAGAATGTGCTAATGAAAAAAGAATATCAAGAAATCAAGATCCGTTAAAGTATTGGCAGAATAATAGTAACAAATTAGGTCTATGACACATGGCTCGCACATTTTATCATCACCTGCAACAAGCGTTCCAAGTGGGCAATTTTTCAGTGCGGCAGAAATTATTTATGATCCTCAACGTGATAGACTTTCGGATGACAAAGCTCCCAAGTTACTCTTTTCGAAGTGCAATTTACCAAACTTAATTTTTTTTTTTTTTAAGTTTCTGTAATAGTGATTATTTTATCTGATGTAAACACTTAAGCGGTACCTTATTAATAATTTCAGCTAGCAAATTACAAAGATTAGAGGTCTGATCTCACTATAAAGATAGTTAAAATAATACCTTAAAACTTACTTTGTTAAACTAGTAAAATAAATCATTACAAAAGATCCGTTAAAGATCCGCTAAAAATTAACGGATACGGATACAGATCTTTTCCCCCCCTCGGATATCCGTGGATACGGATACGAATACGGATATCCGGTACATCACTAATAAGAATTACCCTGTGGACGCTCTGTGATTTCATGCTAAATTGTGGTGGAATGCGCCACAAACAGAAACTTGTCATTAGGTGGCAAAACTACCCTTAGGAGTATTCAGGCAAACAATGCTGTACGAATTTTCTGTTTGTCTGAAAACGGTGGACTAGGGCCCCTGGAGTTTTGTCCGCTGGCTCAAAGAAAACAAAAACTGAATACTGTCTAATAAAGGTATAATATTTTCTTCCATTAAACAAACATAAAACGGGAGACTAACCGCTGTGCTTTATCAGTATTTCAGATTTTCCGGGGAAAAAACCAGGTTTGCACAGTTCCCACTATACCATATTTAAGTTTGCTCATTTAATATATTTTAACTATAACTTCATCAAAATGTTGGCTGGAAATAATTTAATAAAGAAGATTGTTTAGAACAATAAATTTAATTCATATCATTTTGTTGTTTCTAACCTACTCGAAAGTATTTCTTTTGAAATTAACTTTTTTATGTTTTTAATAATCAGCGATATATAGACAACAGTAGTTTTAAACATTTTCAGTACATACAGAAAAATATTGCACACCTCGTAACATGTATTATTCTAAACTGTGAGGAAAAAAAATTACCATGTACATGAAGGGCAACTTTGGTCATGCGCCTAGCCTTTGTTACCGGACTAATTGCGGCCAAAGATGTTACTATCAAATCGTCGTAATCGGCATTATTTAACAACAATTTTATTTAGTTAAGCAACCACGAAGAAATAAATTGCTAGAAAGAGAAAAATTGCTGAAAGAAAAGTTTGTATTGCGTTTAAATTAAAATATTAATTACCAATTGCTTTTTGTTTATTTATATTCAGCCGATGGAGATGTTCTCCTTTACTATCTGTCCAGAAATATCGCTGTTACATCATATTAAGGTTATGAGTGTTAATTAATAACAATTGTATTTAGTTAAGCAGCTATGGTGAACTGAACAGCCAGAACACTACTTGAAGTCGTAATTTATAATGGTTTTAGAAGCTATATATATACGATGCAAATGTATTCGCTATATTCTCCGTCAGTTATAGTACGCTCGAACAAATGAATTACGAAAACTCTGCAGTCAACTGCCATTTTTGACGGGCTTAAAAGCTAGCTAAGCAATAAATGCTTATCACCCACTTAATGTAAATCCAGCCGCTAAACGAATTGTATTTGTCGTTTATTACTCTTACTATGCAATTCAATTAACTACTTTGAAGAGAGCTTACCGAAAGCCTTCCTTTTTTTTTTTTTTTTTTTTTTACTTTTCATGTCAATGGGAGATCAGTAGATGAGTTAAGCTTCTTCTGCCACATGGAATCCAAACTTAAATAATTTCAGTAAATTTAGAACAGATACTCAAAAAATATTGCAACGAGCTTTACGACGGAATTCAGTTGAGTAGTGCATGGAAGGGAAAAGATGACCATGACCACAAGCTGGCACTCGATTTCAGGCACAAGGGTGTGGGAACATTCTCTTTTTTTTGGTAAGGGTGTAAGGGATTGGAATAAGTTACCAAGAGAAATGATGAATAATTTACCGAAAACGTTGAAAGAATTTAAAGTTAAAATTTGTAGAGGGCATATGTAGGTGGGTGCAGGAAGGGGGGGGGGAGATGGGGGTGTAGAGAAATTGCCACCGGAGCGTGTGCTCTATTGGAATTAAATTAAATTAAATATACTCCTTATATGTGTACTGGACGTTGAAGGATTACAAATAAGTAAGCTGTACATACCTTACCTGAGATTTTAGAAAACCATGCCGGCATTCGCCAAGAATGATTACGCGAAACCACGGAAAACCCAAAACTGGATGACCTTACCAGATATCGAACCTTGCAAATGACAGTCCAGAGCGTACACACTGCTACTTTTGGATGAGAGTAGGACGTGTTCCACTATGGTCTCTGGCCAAATTAAACCAATAACCTGCAAAGGAAGATTGATGCAGTTTCAGAAAATGTATGTTGAGCTACCTTGTATACCTAATGCATAGAAAAAAGTTTATTCTTCGCTGGTGGATTCGGATGCTGAAACGTCAAGTTTGTCAACGTTTTAAGCAAGTGTAGGTAGTCATTTCATAGAAAACTAATGATAGTATATGCTGACTTTCGCAAAGCAGGATGGCAATTTAAATAAATGCGAATTTATATTTTTTGGTGTAAATTTGGGATGATAAAGAGTATTCAGCTAGATGGTTTGTCACTATTACAGATCCAGATTTGTCTTGAACTAATAATCTGAGGCTTTGTTAATGACGTTAGCAATATGGAGCATGAAAGCAACGCAATAAAAATTAGATATTCAGATGTAAATCTTGATGTATGGCGGAATGTCAGTTATATTCCGGTCTCGGGTGCTTTTGGCTTTACGCCTCGTCGATGTTGAGGTCATTAGAGGCGGACTGGCGCAAGGAACTGGAAGGAATTCATACATAGATTTTTGAGATAACCATCCTAGCATTCGCCTGGAGTGGTACAGGGAAACCATGGAAAACCGAAATCTTACCGAATGCAAGGTCAGGACGATACCGCTCATCCAAAATACTCGGTTCTGGTCTTGGCTGCATATCTTGAAGCACATGTCTAACTACATTAATTTGCCCAAAGCAACGTAAATAAAAATTATACTAAAATCGTTGTGCCTTAGACTGTACCACATAGAGTCAGTTGACATTCTTGTCGAGGATGGATACAACGTAACAACATCCACCGCTAAAATTGCTCCATGAAATAAACACCTACCCACTCGTAAGAATACATTAATTACGGACATGTATTTTTTAGTAGGAAAGGGATAATCACACCAGAACTCACGTAGACATTTAAAGAAACCCGACTGAAAGCAAGCTTCTAACAAACGCAAGTGGCACGAACGTCTCTTGTTCAAAATGGCTGTTTAGAACATAAATCGCTTTTGCCAAACGAAGCCAATGTTCGAGATTATACCGTATAAACCAACAGTTTATTTTAATAATAAATGACAGATTTTGGACCATACGTAACGATCTCGCACCGAACATGCAGCAATAACAACAAAACAGCTGTCGGTTGTATAACTATCAGTATCTTGGAGTTTCGGTGGTCTGTTTTCAATACCTAATCATGATAATGTGCTAATATTATAAGCGCTTTTACGATCAAACGGCGATGGATGTAATCAAATTAGTATTCTGCCGGTCCGGTGTCTGGCACTGGCAAATACAGCTGCTGTTGAACTATACAGTATAGTCAGGCGCCAGCCCGATTGCCGCCCGTTTGAGGTCGTTCCCTGATGCACACTTGTCCACAAAAGTACTGGTGACGGGTAGGTATTTCTCACAACAACTTTCCTCATAATTTTGCAAAAATTAGTACATACTCACACGATATCGTAACATTAATTGAGCTGGTGAAGAGTAAATCGTGTTTGTGGGATGAAACAACAATCTTAGATGGAACCGTCTTCGGTTTTTGCGGTGAAAATGTAATAAAGGGTTTAGTCACATATTACTAAATATAAACATTTCTACTGACGTTGTTTAACGAGGACCTGCCGGCTACGATGGACAAGGGTCAGTCCTCGGTTTTTAGGGATCGTTGGTTTGTGTCCTGTCTCGTGCAAGGATTGTTTCAATTAAGTGTTTTATCTGTCCCGTATTGTCCATACTGTAAATAATACTGACGATGATATCATATGAACGAAGTGGACAAACAAAAGTTCAGTTACGGTAGACCATGTGGCTGAATAGGCCAAATTCATTCATATTTAAAAAAAAAAATATATGGAAAACAACAGAGAAATTATCTTGTTTGGACTGTCTTTATGCGGAAAAACATGTCAGAAATATTGTTTCTTGTTAAAATATGTTCACGCGAATAATGAAGAAAATTAAACTGACAATCAAACAACTAATAAAAATTATCTGGATGTTCGATACGTTCGCAGGGAATGTTAAGTGAGAGCTGACAGACACGAGGGGGAAAAAAAAAACAGGCGCCTTGGTGACTAGTCTAGCTGCCGGGCCTGTCAGTTAACAACTTACGACTCCCGGAGGAAACGATCAGCACAGAAGGAGACGTTGTAACTCGCAAAGTTGAGGAACTGCCCGGAAGAAGTTTTGAAAGGAAGACGACATGAATGACAGACATTAAATACAATTTATTGCAAACTTCCAGTGGATCCGGTGTTTTTCAGAAATCTTGGAAATTTACAGTGACGCTATGCCGATAGAGTGGAAGGCCATGTGTACACGTACCTCGCGGAATGTAAACGGAAAAGTTTTATCGAGTAAAGGTACGCATAAACGTGGAGGTCTGGCCTCAACGGTAAAGCTTGCAGGGCAGACCACAAGAATTACATCCATGTCACCCTGCACACATACGGAACATGAAATCCTCAAGGCTTTCAGTCCTAGTTACTAACTGATGATGAATATATATTGGCGGTTGCTACTTTGTTAACCGCGGAAACTAGAGTTAAAACTCGCATCAGAATAGGTGCAAAGAGTGGCAGAGCAAAAGGAGAAAATACTCGCATATAAATCTTCTTTCAGAATTGCGCGCAGTTTCTCCCCATTATAGACTCATTGCTAAATTGTGGTTTGCTTCCTTCGTAGGAGCATCCGCCTGTAACCCACATGTTATTATATTATAGTGATCCAAAAAACATTGGGCCGCGCTCAGCAACGATTAAAAGTGCTGAAATCTCTCTGAGAAAGATTTTTCGTTTCCCTAGAAGGCATTTTAAATACAATCACAATAAATCTAAAGAATAATTTGTTCCGTGTTTACATACTATTTGGACTCTCCATGTTTATTTTAACTGATGTGATTTACTACCCTAGCCTGGGGTTTTGAAGTCCACATTAGTTATTAACAAGCCTAGAATAGCCGTTTTGTATCGAAATATATTATTATAGTTTCGCATCAAAAAATCACAACTATAATGAGAAAACGTACACAATGCATGTTCTTCACGACAAATCACTATACAAACACTGTTAAATTAAAACTGAGAAATAAAACCGCTATACACAGGGAGCTCAAAGGAAATCCTCAAAGCCGACTGAGCGCAAGACGAACATGCTGGGATTTTCGTACTTCTGTCCCGGCCTTGAGGAAATAAGAATTGTTTTTCGGTGAGGATTTGCGCAGACTTCCGGATTATCTCAAGAGCGGGACTGTTCAGTCCAAACCTTAATGATTTCCTGAACGTATGTGGCCCTCTTCAGAGAAGTCTGCGGCTGGAATCAGATTGCACCCACTATGGGGAGCGGCGTCGCGAAGCACCTGGTGCAGAAATGCAGGAACCGAGTTTTCATCGACGAAGGTAAGGAAGGACACTTCATCACTGCTGATAGCCGCACAACTTCTGAGCTGATTTCTGCTCGTGGTTTACGTCGGCTACAGACTTACGGTGTATGACTTGATGACAAGGGCAGTTTCCTACTTACTGCTCACTTGCTCTATACAACGGATTACTTACAGATGACCCGCCACTGATCCCGCCCACTACCCTTGGGCTTGCAACTAACTACCAACTGCTTGTAATAGTAGTAAAACCGAAATCTCTTTAATTTTTTGGACTGAGTTGAGTATTTTTCTTGAGGATATCAATCTCCTCTAATAAATATCCCTTTTAACAATGATTATACAAACTATTTGAGTCAACTTCTGTATTTTCCCATACAAAAATGAAGGTCTTTAACATTTGTAGCATGGTTCTTTTTAATTTAGGTTGGAAATAGTTTGGCAGGATTCTTTTCCAATGACTAAGTACGATTTATACTATGAGAAATTCACAATGATTGTTATTATTTAGCCTCTTGTTATCAAATAACGCAATTTTAATGATGATGAGAAGAAGAAGGAGCAATTACTCACAGCTCGTATGCTGCTGACACAGAAGGCTGCCTGCTTAATCTCATTTTCCAGCTGCTATTATCAGTAGGGAATACAAGTAGGAAGATAATAAGAGTTCAAGCCGGATAAGCTCTTTGGACAACCGTAAAGAGACTCCACTCGTCCGCGTGACGTCACAGTTGGGGTGGTCAAGATGGCCGCCGAGCGCACCGCCCGGTCAAGATTGCCGCCCACCGTTTGGTGTGGCCAAGATGGCCGCCGTTAGTTCACAGATCGGCCGCACAGATGGCACCATCTCCCAAGGGCTTAATTTCTAGTTCATTTGGTGGCGGCTAGATGGCGTTCGGTGGCATTATTTCCAGCGCGCTTTGCGAAATGTGTACACTGTTATCTCTGTTTACTAAGCGTGACGAAATATGTATTCCTAGCGTCCTGTTAAGCAAGCACTGAACATCTTGGCTACTATCGACACACAGTAAAATATTTTATATCGTGAAAAATACTAAAGTCCACATCAACGGATATTACGTCGGTAGCGTAGGGGCTAGGTCGCCGGTTCGAGTCCGGCCGCGGTGTTTAAGTTGTGAAAAAGCCGTAAAGTTACGTAATTTCCACGCCTAAAAAAAAATAAGTCCCACATCAACGGATATTACGTCGGTAGCGTAGGGGCTAGAGTGCCGAAGGTCGCTGGTTCGAGTCCGGCCGCGGTGTTTAAGTTGTGAAAAAGCCGTAAAGTTACGTAATTTCCACGCCTAAAAAAAATAAGTCCCACATCAACGGATATTACGTCGGTAGCGTAGGGGCTAGAGTGCCGAAGGTCGCTGGTTCGAGTCCGGCCGCGGTGTTTAAGTTGTGAAAAAGCCGTAAAGTTACGTAATTTCCACGCCTAAAAAAAATAAGTCCCACATCAACGGATATTACGTGAACAGACATCGGTAGCGTAGGGGCTAGGTCGCCGGTTCGAGTCCGGCCGCGGTGTTTAAGTGTTTTGTGAAAAAGCCGTAAAGTTACGTAATTTCCACGCCTAAAAAAAATAAGTCGAAAAGCATAAATGTTTCCTTTTAACGGGAAAAAAAGCGTCATAAACTCCAGATATAAATTCTATGTGTACCTGTTTTCATGAAATTATTTAGCGTTCTTGCCTCTCATTCGGGAGGACGGAGGTTCCAGGCATCCATGGTTTCCCAAAATCACTCCAAGTGAATGCCGGGGATGCTACCTTCAAAAGGCCATGGCCGAATTCCTTCCCATCCTTTCCCGTCTCTAAAGACCTCGCTGTTAACATAAATTCCGTTCATCGAAGCAGGCAGACATTAAAAATTAATTCACCGACGAAGAGACGGGAAACAAACTCACTTTTTCATTATGAACAATATAATATAACTCACGAGTGTCACCTACAGTCCGTGTATTTTAAAGGATGTATTAAATTAGGGGTATTTATATTTTTATTTATATTTCTCGTGTCCAGGACATAACAAGTTGAAAAAACAAATAACATTAATTAATTAATATTAACTATAAACACAATTATATAGAATGTGACCAGAATTCCGCAATCTTGATGGCCTTCTCGTTTGCCCTGTAAAGGTCGTCGATATTGCAGGTTTCAGGGAGATTCCTGCATATCAGAAGATGTTGTGGGTTCTGAAGCTCACCACATTCACATAGATCGTTGTCATTATATTATATTTACATCGGGACACTTCAGTTCTTAGCCTTCCATATAGCATATGGCTGATTACATCCCGCAGCCGGTGCCTCTTTGATGTTCCTCCACCAGGACAAATTTCAAAATTAGGGGTAATGAAATTGTGTGTCTCCAAGTGAATGCCGGGGATGCTACCTTCAAAAGGCCATGACCGAATTCATTCCCATTCCTTTCCCCGTCTCTAAAGACCACGTTGTTAGAGAGACGTTAAAAAAAAGTACCTGTTTTAGCGTTCTGACCTTGTATTCGAGAGGACGGCGTTTCCGAGGAGCATCCAGATTTGGGTTTTCCATGGTTTCCCCAAATCACTCCAGGTGAATGCCGGGATGCTTCCTTCAAAAGGACATGGCCAAATTCCTTCCCATTCCTTGCTCCCCATCCTTTCC